>JBBDHG010000014.1:6650000-7250000 GCA_037951165.1 Lophius americanus
CTGAGGAGGAGGGTGACTCACACACACTCTTGTCACTCTTAACAAGTTGCCAATCCTCATTCTCTTGTATCACTTCCCGTTGACCTCATTTTAGTAGCACAATCATAGGCGTCGTGTGCGTCTCTGAGACGTTGAGCAACAAATTGGATTTAAGACAGTTTAATGTAGTTTTTAAGCTACTTTTTTTAATATTCTTTTGGGTATTGTGTGTGGAGTGATTGCTCGCTCACCTGTATGCTTTGAGCACAGGAGCTGGCTGTCTAACAGGGAATCCTCCAGATTCTGAGGCTTACTGGACGCTGATGCATCTCAACAAGCCCAGATTCTGGGCTCTTGCCGGAGGCCTTTTCTGTCCATTCCCATGGACAGACAGGACCCAGCACATTGACTGATACAGCACTGAAGCCACCTCTAAATATGTGTCTAATACCACCTTAAACCCTAAATAACCCTATAACTCTTTTCAAACCATTGATCCTGTATTTAACCCTCCTCTGCAACATGCTCAAGCTATACCAATGACTTGTGAACCATTTCTAGCCTTTTTAACAACCAAAGTAAATTAAATCAAACTCCAGGTTGACCATAACGGTGTGTGTGGAGTATTTATATTTATATTTGGGATTTGTATTTTATTCTGTTATATTGCTCTGTGTGCTCTTTGCTGCTGTAAACCTGCAGTTTCCCCGTCGTGGGACTAGTAAAGGCTTATCTTATCTTATCTCCCAGGGACTCTCCATGGAAAAATCTCTAGCACCATCTACTGTGCTGGGGAAAAAAATGTTGTTATTCGTTAACCAAAATGTTTGAAGTTTAAGTTGTGAAACAGTAATACTTGGCGTGCAAATATTCGTACAATAATTATAATGTTTGAATTTAGCTTTATAAAGCTAATTGAACGGAGAGGTGATCTGTATGAACCACACAGACGTTCAAAATGATCATTGAGCTACCACGATAGTATAGGTGTCACCTGAAGGACAACAATTCACCGTCCACACCTTCTGACCGTGTTCTGTCATCTGCTTTCCACCGCAGGTATAAGGGGGCAGGTTTCATCAGCGGCAGCCCGGAGAAAGTGTGGGAGTGTCTGAAACCAGTACCCAATGGGCTCAGAGTCACGTGGGATGATAACGTCAAAACTTTTGAGCTTCTGGACCAGATCACAGAGGTGTGCTACTTATAAAGTGTTCACTCCTACCACTAGTTAGATTTTGGTATGTTGTACAGTTGCACTAGGGCTCGACAACAAAACCTTCAACGGCTGATCTAGTTGGGTCAAACCATGAGACGTACCATATGTACAGTAAAATCTAAATAGGACCCCGTATCTCCCACAGGACGTCTCTATCTGCAGGACAGTCACACCGTCTGCAGCTATGGGCATCATCTCTCCACGAGACTTTGTCGATGTCATTTTAGTGAAGAAGTACGAAGACGGCACAATTTCATCAAATGGTGTGTAATGATTCTCGTCAGTTCTACCTATTTTATTTAGCATTGTGGATCAGAGATGATCGGCTTAATGTTTCTGTTAAACGTGTGTCAAACCTGGTTGAAGTGTTTAAAGGAATAATGCATCTTTTAGGGAATTCCCTTCCTGACCTTGCTAAAGAGAGTTAAAAAGAAAATGTTCACATAGTCATCGATCAGAGCTACGGCTGTTATTAGCTATAGCATCATTACGAATGTGCCTCCCAACAGAGGCTGCACAGGAGTTCTCATTGTTTACTCAAACAAAAGTGTCTATTTGTCCTGACAAACAGCCTCCAATGTGACACATCCCAGCTGTCCGCCGCAGTCGGGCTACGTGCGAGGATTCAACCATCCATGTGGATGTGTGTGTGTCCCTGTCTCAGGGTGGGTACACCAACACTGAAAACATGCAGCATGTATTCATGGAGTTAAATTTAATTTTGTGAATCATACCAACTCCTGTGTTTCTCACTACAGAGAACCCAATAAGACGCAGGTATTCAGCTTTTTCCAGACAGACCTGGGTGGCCTCCTTCCTCGCTCCGTGGTCGACTCCTTCTTCCCCTCCAGCATGGCGGACTTCTACAGCAACCTGGCCAAGGCTGTAAAATCCATCAAGAACCGTTGACCCTGGACTTCAGAAATCGGAGGACATGGCCTACTTGAGGCCAAATATTGGTTTAATTTTAGCTAATGAGATCTAGATCTGATCCGCTGGTGTATGACCTTTGTTTTTGTTTACACAATCTGAATGACATCTTCACCTCAGCAGATTATCGTTCCAGAACGATAACGACATTCCTCTCATACTTCATACCTCAACATGCATGTTGCATGGTTCTTATTTGCACCCTGTTCTTGTAGTATTGACCCATACCTCATAGTTGTTGTTGGTGTTGTACTTGAAACAAAGTTTGACTCCTGTACACTCTGAACACCTCACTGCTGGGAAGGTTTCAGATTCCTTCTTCGAAAAGGATCATGTTTTTGTGATTGTATAGATTTCCCCTTTTTACCTGCCATTGTTTCCTTAAAGGCACTTCCTGTATTTGTTCATTCATCCATAGAAATTCCTCATGGAGTTTTCAGATTAGAACCAAACCAGCCTGCGTCCCATCTACTTAGGTCTCTTGCAATCATTTTTTGGAAAAAATAACTTTTTTTAAATCAGTTCACCCAAAAACAATGATGATCTCCTCACCTGACCTCATACTGGTGCGAGGTCAGGTGATGTGTTGAAGGTGAAGACCCCGGGGGCGAACAGATGTTTAATGTTTAACTGAATTGTTCTTTTAATTTGGACTGAGGTGAAATGGACAAAGGTTGATCACATGTTTTTAACTACTACAAGATAGAACTATTTTCAAGAAATGAGGTCACTGCATGAATACAAATATTTAGGATGTAATGATATGAGGCAGTTTTTCAGAAACTGATGATGAAAATAAGAACAGGGGGAAAAAAATTAAAACAAGTTGACCGCCTTCACACTGGTCTCCATCAATTTTCTGTATTCGCGGGGAACAAAATAATAAAAGGGCATCTATATTGCTTTTAACATCCCCCCTTTATATGTTGACTTTTGTTTGATTCTTTCCAGACGACCCGTGTGAACCGGGATCTCAGTCTGGATCAAACCCAACCATCTTTTTTTTTTGTGTTGTCAGTGCAGCTGGCAGATATTCAGATATTAGTCTGATTACATCACGCAACAGTTTTGATCTGGGTTCAAACAAGACGCTGCCCACTGAACTGGCTATGTTACCAGAGGAGTTAACACTGGTCTTTGCTGCTACAGCCTTGACCCAGAAATGTTATTTACTCATTGGTTATTAATAGTAGAACTTTACCTGAATTACATAAAAGGAACCGAAAATAGCTGTATTAGAATAACCTTAGTGTCTTTGGACAAGTAAGACCTAAAACAATCTATTTTAAGTGCCAGTACATTGTACCTGGGACTTTCTGGGAGTATCCTGGCCTGATTTTTGTTTAAGATATAAAGGCTTTAACATCATTTAATTAAAACAAATCAATTAATATGCTCAGAAAATCTTTTGATAACTACAGAATCATTCTGATAGAAATTCCACACACTCGTGTTATTCTACACAGTTAAGTTTTTTGGGGGTAGGACCAGGAGGATTATTTGGCACACTTGGATATGTGCCAAAAATGAGATTTTTGGGCCCAGAGCTGGATTTTGACTGAAAAATAACACTCATGTCCACTAGGGGGTAGCTATATACAGACACTACAATCTTTGGCTGTGACAAACCAATATTATTTCAAGTTTTATCCAAATCTAGTGTACACAGTAAAAAGAGAAAAACTTGTCTACTGAACCGAGTAGTTTTATTGAAAATATGTTCAGGGAACAATGAAACCAAACTAAAATGTACATGCAAAGCAAACAGAAGTATAGTGACTACTGTTTAAAGATTATTATGATATAGTCTTTAAGGATCTTATTAAAGTTGGTTCTACAAATTATTATTATATTTACGTAGAGAGCCAAATATGGACCCTCAGGCGAGAAGAAAAACAAAGAGCAAATAATGTATGTAATAATAAGAGATGAGGTCTGTCGGGCAATTAAAAAAAAAGATTTCTTTAATTAAATCCATCATATATATCTATCATATATTAGTAGTTGCCATTAAAAGCATCTAACATTTAAAATCATTGCATTTTGGTTTAAGTAAATCAATACATATATAGAAACCTTTACAGGTCAACATTTTTTTTTAATATATATATTTATTACTATTTTTTTTATCTGTGAATGTATTCCTGTGCTTTGTGCCAAGAATGGTAACACAGTTTAAAGCTTAAAACTACATACAAATTGACCTTTTGGCATATTTGTATTATCTCTGTGTGTTATATATATCTTTAATTTTTGAACTGATACCTATTTCTCATGGAAAGCACCTTGAGACAACTGTTGTTGTGAATTGGCGCTATATAAATAAAGATTGATTGATTGATCAAAGAGGGTAGGATCAAACTTGTGTGGAACGTCCAGACAAAACAAGACAAGGATGGGAGGACAGTAACTTCAGTGAGTGTAGTGGTTTTTGTTCCATGCACCCCTAGCCGGCCCAGAGCCTAAAGAATTCTGTGAACCAAAAACTGAGAGGCGTTGTTGACCTCAGACAATGGCTCGGCAGCCACTGATGATCCCAATCAAATGTCAATCAAAAAAAACTGCCCTTTTACGGGCAGAAACCTCGAGCAGATCCAAGACTCAGGGTCGACGGCCTACTGCCATGATCGGTCCGGTTTGAAGAAAAAAAGAGAGAGAGACAGAGAGAGAGTGAGAGAGAGAAAGAGAGAGACGTGTGAGGAGAGATACAGACGGGGAAAAGAAGAAAAGAAATCAGCGGCAGCAGCAGGATCCCAGGTTGATAATTACATTAATATTAATGTAACATATAGTGATAGCTTATGGGGAAATACTATACAATAATAATAATAATGATTACAACAATTATCATCATCATGAGCATCTTGTGATCAGTGGACATCGAGCAGGTCCACAGCAGCAGATGCAATCACCAACCATGTGACCTTACAGGGCGAGAAAACACAAAGACTCCAGGGAAGAAGTCAAGTTAGTAACATGCATTAATCCATTTAACATGCATTAATCCATTTAACATGTATTAAACCATTTAACATGTATTAATCCAGTAACATGCATTAAAGTGAGAGAGGTGTATAAAGAGGGACAGTGAGAGAGGAAGAGAGAAAAGCTCAGTGCATCATGGGAGATCCCCTATCAGTCAAAACCTATAGCAGCATAGCTAAGAGCTAGCTTATGCCAGCATTCATTATAAAATTTATCGTAAAGGAAAGTTTTAAGCCTACTTTTAAATGTAGAGAGGGTGTCTGGCCCCCGAAGATGGTTCCACAGGAGAGGAGCCTGATAGCTGAATGGCCTCGTCCCCATTCTACTTCTGGAGACTCCGGGTACTACAAGTAACCCTGCATGCTAGGAGCGCAGAGTTCTGGTTGGACAATATGGAGCTATGAGCTCCTTCAGATACGTTGGTTCTGACTGTTAAGGGCTTTGTACGTGAACAGAAGGATTTTGAATTTGATTCTAGATTTTACCGGGAGCCAATGAAGGGAAGCTGATACAGGAGAGATATGTTCTCTTAACCTGGTTCTGGTCAGCACACGTGCAGCAGCGTTCTGGATCAGCTGGAGGGGCTTCAGAGACTTATTTGGACTACCTGTTAGTAGAGTATCCAGCCTGGAAGTAACAAATGCATGAACTAACTTTTCTGCATCTTTTTGAGATGTCTTATTTTAGAAATATTACGCAGATGAAAAAAACAGTCCTAGAAATTTGTTTTATGTGGGGGTCAAAGGTCATATCCTGATCAAAGATAACTCCCAGGTTCCTCACAGTTGTGCTGGACGCCAAGGTCATACCATCCAGAGTAGATATATCATCAGATAAATTATTTCTAAGGTGTTTGGGTCCCAACACAATAACTTCAATTTTATCTGAATTTAATAATAAAAAGTTGCAGATCATCCAAGTCTTAATGTCTTTGAGACACACCTCTAAATTGGATAAGTGACTAGATTCACCTGGTTTCATTGATAAGTACAATTGTGTGTCATCAGCATAACAGTGAAAGTTTATGGAGTGTTTCCTTATAATGTTCCCTAAAGGGAGCAAATATAATGTGAATAATATTGACCCAAGCACAGATCCCTGGGGAACTCCGTGGGTAACTTTGCTATGTATGGAGGATTCATTGTCAACAGATACAAAATGAGATCTGCCACATAAATATGACTTAAACCAATTTAATGCAGTGTCGTTGATGCCATTTAGGTTTTCAAGTCTTTGTATTAGAATTTGGTGGTCAACAGTATCAAATACCTAGTATTCCTCAGAATCTCCCATTTGTTAAAAAAAAAATGTGTTTCAGAATAGGTGAAATGGATTAAAATTGGAAGGCAGGTGAGGCGTGAGAAAGCAGCATGGACGGCCACAGCACAACACTGTGCAACCAGCACCGCAACAACACTCCTCACCCCTCACCCAGCCCCCCAAGCTCTACAGTGAGACCTACTATTTGGATAAATAAATGGGTACATAAATCTCTTATCTCTTTTCTTGTGTATGAATATGTCCTAAGCCAATGAAAGTGCAGAGAAGAATAGTTCTGGTTGAGCCTGAGCATCTTCTCCTCATTTGTCTCAGAGTGCATGAAGTTAATTTGAATGGAAATACTTTAATTTGATGCTGATTTAAAACACATTTAAACTTTGATTAATGTCTGTTACTAGTACTAGACAATATGATCAATATTGACCCTGATATTGAGGAGATATATTTCTGCACTAAATGAGATGAGTTACATTTCACAGGGTCAAATTAGAAATAGTTCAAACAAGCAACTCTATAAATGTTGTATCAATGAATAAATAAAACCTAGATAAATAATTTAAAGCAGACAGTTCCAGGCTGTCATTACAAGCTAATTCAGAGTAGTAGTTAGATGTCCTCGCCAAACTTCATTAACTACTGCACCATCACAAAAGCCCTTTGTGAAAGCATAATGTGATTTTAGAGAGGCTGACGATGAAGATGGATGTATGTGGGTGACAGGTGGTGGCTTAGGCCCCCAATCCTGTTTAGACGAGTTCCATAGATGGTCTGTGCTGCCTTGTTGACCCTTTTGAGTGTTCTAGCTCTATTTGGTGTAGCTGGCAAGCCGCGCTGTGATGCACTATGTGCATAGACAAAAATTCATGGTGTCTCACTTTTATTTTTGCCAAATCTTTGACTGTAATTAAAAGTATGAAAACTTGATATTATCTACTTGTTACCAACCTTTATTAATCACCAGAACGAGGCCCACCCTCACACCAGTGATTTCTAGCTGGACCCCTCTAAAGAGTAATACAAACCTTTGCATCTGTAATGCCATGCCTAATATAATACTGCTGCTGACTATTGCCTAGTCGCACATCACTCTACTTTGAGCTCAATGATCTGTATTTATACAATTTCATTACATTATTAAGCCCTGCATTTTCAATTATTTTTTTCTATTGTTTTTCTTTTTAAACTCAGGGAGGGCTATTACGATTTCATTTTTTGTTATCTTTAACATGAGCATAATGAAAATAAAGTATTGTATATTCATATACTCTATGGATGAGTGAGTACAACAATCTGGTCAACAAATAAAAAGATCTTTCCTCTGAATAGGAGTGGTTCAATCCAGAAGTGGGCAGGGCTAAACATAACTATAATTAATATGGGTTGGTCCATTGCTGTAATTATTATAAAATGACAGAACAGCCTCAAGGTTGAGCTTTAGACAAACAATTTTGATTGGAAGAGTCAGAGATTTGACATAAATTAACATAATTCAGATACTTTTATCTCGTCACTAGTTCTAATCTTGATATTTTCGATTGAAATAATCCTTCTGTAAAATAAATGTGTTTTAGTTGACTTCTTGCTAAACAAATGTGTTCTCTAGCTTTGGATGACAATATATTTTGTGGACAAATAGAAACCAAGTTCCTTCGTGACTTCAGTTCGAGTACAATAGAATTTACTCTTTAATTCTCTGAAATAACTTTATTTGTGTGCACAACTGAACAGGACATAGCAACATGGCATTGGGACGTTTGGATGTGGAGGACAGCACACGTTGACGCTGTTCAAAGGGAATACAACACAATCGACATTTTGACGTATCAGAGGAGTATCAGATTATCAGGAGCGTTGTTGCTATCTTGGAGTAGCCGGAAATGACAGCACCAACAAAAACCTGGTTTATATTTGTTGCTGCAGAATTTTTACTGTAATTTAAAAGATAAATCAGAATAACTTCGCTTAAATAGCTTCACAACCAAAATATTCTTTTTACGGACCAGCAATGCATCTATCCTGAAAATCTGATTTAGAGACTCAACATTTGATGGAAATGTGACATCATCTCTAGCAGTGCCTCAGGGTTTATCAGGAGGACTGCTTTACTCCAAACTGTTTTATTGTATAAACGTGGACTGTCATTGTAAGGGCCTTGATTATTTCACTGTAAGTACCTGGACTGTTACACTGTGTGAACCTGGACTGTCGAGAAATTTCAATCATTCATGAAGCTGCTGCCCCTCATGCCTCAAGGAAACAGAGAGTAGCACTTTGGTTTTGTAGCTGGTAGATTGCTGCAGGTGATATAATAAACTTTTACCTCATTGAGGATCTCTCATCAACTATGGTAGGAAATAATGGGACGGAGGATGGAGGTACAGGATTCACTGGCAAACCAACACCCACCTTTCCCTCAGTGAGAACGCGTGATGGGGTTTTACCAGAAAGGCTCCAGGTGAGATACACCTGGATTTAGTGTAACCCGGATTGGTTCAAATCCAGTAACACCACAAATAGACCTATAAATAATCAAAGGACTAAATAAAACCCCTTTGTGTCTTTGATTCTTTCTTTAGAAATTGTGCACCAAGAAGGCGAGTTGAAGCCGCCCTGAATGACGGTGCGTGGACTTTCCACCATTATCGCTCTTCATGGTTTGAATAGGAACCTGAGATGCTAATCTTCCAATCACAGTTTTGTTTTGCGTGGTCCTGGACATCATCCAGTTTTTTGAACAGCCGCTGCGTTTTGAGTCCATTTCTTCTTATTTATAATTTTCATTGTTTGTTTCATTTGTTACTGCTGCTTGTCTTCTTCTTCTCTGGTTCTTTATTTGTCAGCAGCTCCCAGTAGCTGTGTCTCTGACTGGACGGAACCCGGACTCCTCCTCCTGATGACCGCTGTGACTGGTCCGTCAGACAAAGCCTTGATCAGGTTCCAGGCCTCAAAGCGAGTCATTTCCTGCAGAAGGACTCCTTGGACCTGCAACAGGTGGTCTCCCTGCTGCAGACCACTCTGCTCTGCTGATCCACCTGACACAAAAACACAGGGTCACTCTGCTAATCCCAAAATCCCAAACTACATGCTCTGAAACCAGGACAGGCTTCAGTACCAACGGTGTGAAAAGGTGCTGGTCCCCTCCTGGTTTCTTCTCTTTCTGTCTGTATCTCTATACACTACATGATCCACACTAAAACCGTGTCGGAACCTAAAAGAAATTTAACATAATACCGTTTGTTTCATGTTTACACTGCAAAACAATGTAACCTCATCGCATCCAATCAGACATTCCTGCTTTCTCCAACCTTATCTGCCAAAGTTAGAACGTTTCGTCGAAACAGACATCAAATCATTTTAAAATCGATTTAATTGTCTACATGGGGACAAGAACCTCCTACCGTAGTTGGTGTACATGGGCGGAGGTCAATAACTATTCCACTCGCCTATTTCAGGACGTGTTCTGCTTGACTGATAGAATCTTCCAAAAAGTCGGCATGAGTCCACCCAGTTTGGACCTCAGTTGCAAAGAAAAGCAACCGAAGCAGACTGTGATGCCATATCTGATATAGACTGCCGGATTAAAGACTAACACAATTTCTTTTTTTAATGTCTATAACATGCAGAAAACGCATTGTCTACATTCTCTGCAGTAAAGACCACGTCTTTGTGTGAACCTGGTTACATCAGGAAAATTCAGGTATCATGTTGATGACTACCAACCAGATAAGGCTTGTTATGTTCCCACTTGCCAGTTCTGAAATAAATTCACACCACACATCACATCCTCTCCTGAAAATATTTGCCAGTCTCTCCCTTTTTTGATTATTTTAATTCTCTGTACTTTTCTAAAAAGTTTAAAGTCAATTAATGATGCTAGAGTGACTTATAAAGTGATCGACCAAGGCTGTTCTTTGTAGGTGTGATGAAACTGTTCATGAGTCTACCTGTAAAGATCCTGTTGATGACTAAGGGCCTGTCGCCATGAATGGAGCCTTTTCCCCCCTCCAGAGTGAACCCGACCCCTCCAGCGCCTTTCTGCAGCTCGACGTACACTGCAGCCCCCTGCTCCTCCGCTGCAACGGAAAAATTCAAACGTACATTGAATACAGATCACATAAAACGGGTTCATTCATCTGAATGTGAAACAGAAAGCTGATGAGTTGGCCGCCATGTTTTAACAAAGCGTTTCAAAGTTTGGACGGTCATGACATATGACTCACCTGGAGGGTGGGGCTCTTCACACCTGCTGTCTCCCTCTCTTCCCTGTGCTTTTTTGCCAACCACAACAACTGCCAGTTTAGGACCGCGGGCCTGACGCAGAGCGGCGGTGTTATCGGCATGTGTGATGCCACGCAGTGTTTGTCCGTTTATAGACATGACCTCATCTCCTTTCTGAATGGTGCCCTCCTGAGCTGCCAGCCCACTGGGAAACACTCTGTGGACCTGGATGGAAAGAGTCACAGACATATTAGATTAGCTTAGAGAGGTGATTGTGGCATGAAGTCTGAAATTAGGGGTGGAGGTAGAATGGGTTGAACGAATGCCCCAACAGAAGGGTAACAGACACAACATCAGTTCAACTGAGGCTCAAAACTGCAGGTCAACAGCCAACCCACTGAGAAATACAGACCTGGGCACTGGCTGGATGGACCACAGCAGTCACCAGGCACCAGGACCATCACCAGGTCACATGTAAACCACGATTCTCCACAATTTTCAGAGTAAATACATGAAACTTGACAAAGTCTGTGTTACACAGTTCCCTATCCCTAGGAGTTTTGCAGCGACTATCCCAGCTGGTGCATCATCTAGCTTCTTAGATGATCCACAAAGAGCAAAGGAATACATCTGGAACAAAACTGTTCATGTCAGTGAGGGAAGATGGTCAACATCAGGTCTCCAGTCCAGTCTCTTCACCCCACATCCCTGAACAGGGAAGACTCATATTATTGCTTACGGTAGGACTTTTGTTCTCCAGGTCAGACCCTCCAGCTACGGTGAAGCCGAGCCCAGCACCCTCCTCCTTATGCAGGATCACAACGTGGACGTGGGCCAACTGCTGTAGAGACACAGGTAATTCTGTTCATACCTGAGTCAATCGGTTGGTGTTTAATCAATGCTGTGTGATATGTTATTTTGAGTTATTTAATCTGTTTAAATGTATATTTTAATGTGACATTGATACTTGTTTATTCATATTGTTCCTTTTATTTTGTCATTTATAAATATAATGCACTATTAGTATTATTATTAACTGCATTATTTCTGTGAAGGAATTTGAACCACTAAACTAAATTCTTTGATAGATTGAAATAATCTCTTATCATAAAATACCAGCAGTAATTCCATAAATACAAACTTATTAATAAATATTACAAGTGCAATAGTAGATACATGTGTACTTTATACACTTTATAGGAAAATATATAACACATAGTTATACTTTACTTTATTCATTGAATGTACTGAATTGAACACATGAATAAATTCACTTAAAAATAAGGTGTGTACATTTTTATGATTAGAGGTGAAGTTCCAGATCACAATCTATACTGCATCTTAATTTATCCCTCCCTATACAAGAATGTACAGGGGCCTACAATTGTGGCAGTGATGTGATCATCAATGTGTGTCCTGTCATGTTAAGAGGTGCCCTTCAACAGATATATTTTAATTGTATTTATTGTATATTTGACTATATGTCAAAGTTTACAGGTTAGCAATGAAAAGCACAGTGTCAAACCTTGGCGTCAAAAAAGAAGACATAAAACATGACTTGTGAAAATGTTGAGTGGTACAATGAATTTCGTCCCGTCAGACGGACGGCTGCTCAATGTGGGAGAGCTCGCTCCCACAAGGAGGACACAGTACTGGTTCTGGGAAGAAGCCGGAGCCATGCAGGCTGGGCGGGGTGTAAAGCAAGAGTTCCAGCATTAGTATTAGTATTTCAGTATTAGATCCAGTACTACATTATTAGTACTTTTTCTGAGTATAAGTATTTGTATGAGTGTAGTGCTAGTGCTAGTATTAGCACTCAAGTGAGTATGAGCACTAGCTTTAGTACTCTTACCAGCATTCTCACTAATACTTATATTAGTTCTAGTAAAAGTATTTTTATGAGATTGAATATTAGTATGAGTTTAATTCCAGCACTAGAATTAGTACTTTCGGTGTATTAGCACTAGTAATAGTACAAGTTCCCGTAAAAGTAAATTTATGAGTTTGAGTATGCCTACTAGTAAGAGTTTGTTTATGTGTATAAGCACTAGTATTAGTACTCATATTAGTATTACTACTAGTACTAATTTAAGTTTGAGTATTAGTAACTTTTTGTAACATTTTCAGTAGTATCGGTATAGTATTAGCATTTGTATTAGTATTCGTACAACTACTACCAACGTTATGACTGTTTCAAAAAGGTTTCTGTCTCAAATGCCTGGACCAAAGTTAATGACTTGCCTTCACCTCCATCCCTACCCCAAAGCTAACTTTAAAAGCACACACTTCCTGTTCAGCAGTGCTGCCTCATGCTATTACTTCAGATGGAGGGGAAAAGTGTTGTTACTTCCATATATGAGATATATTTGCTGTGTGTGAGACATATATCAAATCAAGTATCTCCTTAAGTGCAGTAAAATAAATAACTAAATTAAATATATTCCAGTAATAACTGATAATATAATAGATATCTTATCTGTTAGTGATGGTGAAAATATCTGCAACCGTTCATGTTAAACTAATAACTGGGTTCTAAGAATTTTTATTACCTTCAGGGTCTCTTCGTCTAGAGCTTCAACTTCCTGGATCATCCTCTGCATTTCTTCTGATGGGATGGCTGAGATGACGGCCTGAGCACAAGCGGAATTCACCGCTACATCATCGTGGTGCCCCCCCTGCCCTCGCTCAATGGTGCAGTCCCTCAATGTGGCCACACTGCATCACAAACACATTAGAAGATATACTCTCATGGCAGCCATGTTTAACGGGTTCTATTAATATCTGTGTTCACAGGAAAACCTTGTCATGCGTGTTTAATTAAACAGGAAGTCAATGTTTCAACCGGAGCCGACTTCCTTAAAGCCATAACACAGACGTTGTATGCCTTCTTGAGGTGGTAAGGAGTTTAATAAAATCCCACTATAAACCAAACGTCTCTGATGATGTCATACCTTACAGAGAATCCCCTGTCAGGGCTGTCCAAGTGCTCCTCTGACTCATATGGGTCTTGAAAATCCACTGCATGTCCCTGCTGATTCTGGGGTTGAGCACTACCATGACAGAGGTGTACTGGTGGCGAACGCAACAACGCTTGCGAAATCTGGAAAACAAATAACACACAAAAATAGATTAAATAATATTTAAACGTGCTCATTTATTTTTGGAAGTGTGTCCGGGCCGCAGACGGAGTAGCAGTTAAGATTTAGAATCAGTTAATGGCTGAGACCAGTTAGCGCCAAAAAAATAGCAGTTAGAAGCTAGTACCAATAACATTTAATATGAGTTAGTTAGTTATACATAACAGCTAGTAACAGAGATAGTAGCATATATCAGATGCATTACATGAGTTAGCTGTTAACAGCTACAAGTAGTTAATAGATAGGTGCAGTAAGCAGCTGGTAGAGGTTACAGTTAGTATCAGTTGGTTTCTTAAGTTGATGGTTTCTTAAGTTGCAGGATGTGCATGTTTTCATGCGGCCTTTATTTTTGTAAATAAAGGCTGCGTACAGACAAATTAATTTGACCCCTCGTATAACAGAATTCCATGACCCAAAGTTTGGAAAAAATTGATGGTGGTTTTAATGCGGTTGATTCATGTCAATTAATTCTAAATAATTTGATTAAAGCAAATTAGTTACTTTAGTTTGGATATAGTTCATGAGTCTGATTTGGTAGAACTTTGATTCTTATTTTCATAGTTTGGTTATCATATCTACCACTACAGTGTAAGGAGCAGCATGACATATAGTGGCATTACTAGTTTTACTACTTTCATCAGTAACACGTTGGTTGCGTCAATCTTTCCAAAATTAAATAGTTTTTCCGTTAATTATCTTTTATATGGACTAGTCAAGCAGCTACGTATCAGGCCGGCTAGAATTATTTGAGCCAAAGTGCAGTTAAGCATTGGTAAGTGACGCCAATGCCACAGAAGCACATACGTATGATAATGACACCCTCGCCTCATCTGCAACAGAGCTAAAAAAGCAACAGGAAATTGTGAAATAGTCACCGAAGCATATAACACATTTGTTCTGGCTAGGTCTGTGTGAGAAATGCAAAAACTGATCAGGAGCACGGAGACTGATGCATTCTTAACTCATCAAGCTTTTCTCTAGCAATCACCAAATACATGCTATGATGTTAATACCTGATGGAAGTTGTGATCAAACTACTGAAAGCAGACTCAGACTCAAGATGAAAAAAAACCAGGAAATAAATAATATTTCTATGAAAAAAAACCTCCATCACTTCCTCATATGAGGTTACCTGGTTAGTAAAAGTCAGGATCTTTCCTAAACTCTTTCCTTCCTGGTCCCTCATTGCGTCTGTGGGCTGTGGGTCCGCAATCACTGGCTTTTGATGGCTCCATGATTCGTCCTCCTCCTCCTTCCCCTCGGGGAGGCTTCTCCTTTCAGCCTGGCTGGATCTCATGGATGTATCTGGGTGTAGGTCCATGGAGTCTGTGGACCGGTCGCTTTGTGGCTCAGACTCCTCTTCTAATGGTAAGGAAGTCTGCTCATCCTGAACTGGAGCTGAATGAGAATCATGACACCCTGAGTCCAGATCGGTGTTGATGGTGTCAGGAGATGAGGTTTCTTTTGGGGACCGGATAGGGGGACGTTCATCCACAGAGGACTTTGTTTGACTACATGCTTCAGAAGTTGACGAGGTGATTGGGTTGTCCGTCTCTCCTTTATTCTCTGTGATCTGTTTGGGGATTTCATCTCTGACGTTCCAAGAGTCTTCATGTGTGGCAGGATAACTCCTAGATTCTATCAGAGGTAGGGTGGATGACTGTGCAACAAGCCTCCTGTTACCCCCCTTCTCCTGGCCCTCTGGAGTTGAAAAAGTCTCGAATGAGCTGATCTTTTGTTTGATTGAAAGTTTGGCTACAGCTGAGGCGGACCTAGCCCCAAAGCTTCTACTGAAGCCTAAAGTCGGCCTTTGCCCTGCTGGTTTATCTGGCCTCTTCTCGTCCTGCTCATCACGAATTTTTCTTAGACTCTGTCGGAACCAGGTTGGCTTAGGAGCCACCGGGGGCCCCTTCTTTGCTTCTGGAGAGTCAAATGTGTTTTCATTGGCCACATATGGGGTTTCCGATGCAGATACTGTTGCAGTACCATTGATTTCAGCAGTGTTTTCTTCGACATTCATGGCTGTAGGTTTTCTGTGTACGTCTGTAGACTGCGTCCTGTCTGCGGTGTTGTGGTGGCGATGGTGAATCTCAGGCAGCTCTTCAGGGCAGCTGTCTGAGAGGCGAACCCAGGGATCCTGAAGCTGCTCCTGGTTTAGTTGGTCAAAACGAGCCTGCCTCCTTAGAGCTCTTTTCTTGGGCTTTGAGCAGAGCACATCTGATGGATCACCTGTACCGACAACGCAGAGCAGAATAGAAAAGTCAGAGATTTGTTTGCAATTTCATTTATTTAAAGATCACCAACTGTTATTAGACTCTTAGGGTGCAAATATTTGTAAAACACATGGTGCAGCTGACTAATGGGAATCATTAGTTTTATAGGTTTAGGGGCAAATTAAATCTTGACTTGATGATGTGGCCGTATCAAGGTAACCAAAGTTATTCCAGAATGTTTAACGCCAAACAAAAATATCTGTAATTGAATGAACTTAATTATCATGGAAAGTATTTTCTCATTGGTTCAGCTTCGTAACTTGGATTAGGAACCAACCTAATTCATTAGAGTTGATTCAACTAAGTCGTATTAGAGCCAATATATTTCATTAGGGTGAATTCAATTTAGTTACTCGGATTAGGTCTCTACTTATTTTTTTGGGGTTTGATTCATAGAAGTTACTTGGAATAAGTCCAGTTTAAATTAAGGTTCATTCAACTTAGTTTCTTGAATTAGGTACAACTTATTTTATTAGGGTTGGTTTAACTAAGTTACAAGGAATTGATCCATCTCAATCTAATTCATACAAAAAACCCATACCATAACCATCCACTTGAACAGTGATAACCACAGCACTGGGGCCGGGTTACCGTCACGTTCTTTAATTAGTTGTAGGACTAACTGACTAGTACTGAGTTCAGATGTTTAAATGAAAGTACGTAGAATCCCTACCTGATTTCAGTCTGTTGGTGCAGGCTGCAAGTTCTGGGTGAGTAAAATTCTTGGTTCCCTCTGACTCTTCTTTTCGTTCGTCTCCCTTCTGCAAAAACAGGAAGTATTGTGTCACAGCAGCTTCTCTTGCAGTAACCACAGGGAGGTTTTAACAAGTACAAAGCATCACATCAACACTTCTGCTCTTACGCTTTTCATGCAGCAACAGCCCCAAAACCAATCCTCCCACCAGCAATAAGCACGATGCAAACAGAAAGGGAACAGGCAGACAAAAGTAAATTTAAAGCAAGTACCACGTACAGTACCGCTGGTCATAGTGTCCGAGCGAGAACAAAGACCAGACCAGACAGTGGAGACACCATTTACTAAATACAGTAGTATGCATGCAGTAGTGTTGTGATGTATATAGTTTACATTGTGTGATTATGTTCTCCCACCCATGCTGATTTGAATTATGGTAAAGTTTCTTGATCCACAAAACATTTCTGTTGCAGCTGTGCTCTCCCCAACCGGTGATTCTCAAACCGTTTACAATAATGATTTTAAAAAAAAATAAAAAGATTATTGATGATTTTGGTTGAGAAAAATGCCAAGATGGTGGATATTGACGAGACGATTGAAATGGAGCATTATCACCAGACACCATAGGGGGCAGTGCGGCTACTGTATAGCAATACATTTGTTAATTTGTTACAATAAAGATGAGTGGGGTAGCTCTTTCAATTAATATAATATTAATGACTATGTTTCTGTTAATGTATAATCCGCTGAAAATGTAAATATATTTTTATGTCAGGAGGGGCCGGTTCCTTATCCAGCTATGCCGCTATGTTAAACCTGATTGTAAAGATCGAGTACCGCCTCTAGAGGTATTTTTACGTTCACAGGTTGAAGTGGCAGAAAGACAATGTAGAAAATTTTGCCTATAAAAACCAACACAGAATATGATAAATAAGCTGTGATTGGATAACTTATTTATGTCTTTGACAAATGGGAACCTCTTACTTTTTAGAACAAGAAAAAGCAGAGTATTAAACCACTTTGTTAAAGAGAAAAACATGAGGACCCAACCCCGGAAATCGTTGGTAGGTAAACTGGTGGGGTTTCAGCTAGTTCAACTGGTGGATTCTCCTGGATAGGAGTGCAGAGTGTTCTATCCCCTGCCAGTTGCTATTCCACTGCAACATTGAAACACAATCGGGCCTGGGTCACGTTGGAAAAGGTTGGAGACGGTAGATTTACAGTGGAGTGAGTGCACCATCTCTCTTACCTGGGGTTGTGATCGCTCGGGCTCCATACAGTCATCCATCACCTGCTGAGTTAAATCCGCCCGGTAGACTGTGCTGACCCCACCAGTTACCTCTACACGGTTTAAGAAGTCTGATCTTCATGCTTACCTTCTTTGATGACATGGTTTCATGCCCTTTAAATGTTAAATAATATGTTTTGAATTCCCATCCCCGAGAAGGACATAGCCACTATGACAATGCTACCAGAATGCAGAACAAATATAAAGTTGCTTATCTTAAATCTAAATTTTGACCCATAATTTTACACAATAAATCACTGAATACTTCTATCTAAAGGAGTCTGAACATTTGACAGGCTAATTGTTCCAATTGCAAAAGATTAAATAATTTTGACCCTTAATTTTGACTCTCAATTTAGATGCAGGCTGCAATCTTGAACTTCACTGCCATATTCAACTAAATTTACACACTGCACCTTTAAGACACTTTGCAAGATTTTTAATACTCATGGACGTGAATTAAAACAATGACTGAATTTTAATTTCTAGGTTGGACTATTCTTGACAGGCATTCATATAAATAGTAAGATATAACTAATGGCCTTATTAAGGTTAATATATTTTCATAAATTATCAATATTTAATTAGATGTCTTTGAAAGCATAGTGGAAAATGGCTGCCGTAACATTAATATCTACCTGTTGTACAATTGCAAGTAACCTTTGATAAAGCCTTTAGTTAAATTTCTTCGTGGAATCACAAGCAAAAATATACAAGCATAAGTACAGGGAGGAAACTGTTAACTGTAATTTTGTGTAATTTCAGCATTCATTGTCATAAATCCAGACGTGTGGAGCATGCTTTCACCGATTAACACTGACAGCCACATCATCAACATACGTTCCTCAAGAGCAGTCTGAGGATGGCTTGGTAAAGACTGCTGAAGAACTGGTGGAAGGAAAGGATTGTGTTACAGAGCATGATTAGTACAAGCAGGAAGTACTGTGAGAAAGAGCAGGTTAGTTAGTTGGTTGATAGGTCGATTGGTTGGCTGGTAAAATTGTTGTATAGTTAGATAGTTAGTTAGTTCATACAGTGAAACTGTCCAAATTCATACAGTGTAAATATCCAGATTGAGATTCAGTTTAGCTTCATAAAGGCGCTTCAGTTTCACCATCAGGCACTCATTCATATTTCTTGGGAAATTTTCTGGGTTTGTTATTTTGAAGATGTTTAAGGTAGAAGAGAAGCAGCACTGGTTAAGGTATAGCTTAAGACTTACAAGCTGCATGTTTTATGTTATTTTACTGTTTGTACTTAGATCAGCCATTAGATTAGTTGGCTGATTAGCCAACTAATCTATGGTGGGGGGGGGGGGGGGGGGGGGGGGTTGAAGGCATGGAAGGTCTGGAAGCTGGAAACCCTGGAAATAGGCAGCTTAGGCTTCATTTTATTAGGCATTTGCTTCCTCCCTGTCCTGCTTTGTCAAACCACATGCACCCTAAGGCCTTTGGGGATACGGCGCAGGAGGCGGGTGGGGTTACTTCATTGTGGCTTCACCATTCAACTCGGTGACTAGCAGGCTGCAGATCAACTCGGTGACTAGCAGGCTGCAGACACAGCACCCACAGGCTCTCCTCCTGATCTCTGGTGACTTTAACCATGCCCCCCCATCCTCCACACTGCCCACTTTCACACAGTATGTCACATGCTGTACCAGGGAAAATAGGACACTGGACTTGTTTTATGCCAACACCAAGGAGGCATACACCTCATCACCCCTCCCTCCCCTGGGAAGATCAGACCACAATCTGGTTCGTCTCCAGCCAGTGTACAAACCCATCGTACACAGGCAACCAGCCGTGACCCGCACAGTGCGGAAATGGTCCCAAGAGACTGAAGAGGCTCTGAAGGACTGTTTTGACACAACCGTGTGGGAAGAGTTCTGTGACTCTCACGGGGAGGACATTGACAACCTTACCGACTGCATCACGGACTACATCAACTTCTGTGAGGAGAACACCGTACCCACCAGGACTGTACGGTGTTTCTCGAACAACAAACCTTGGATTAGTCCGGACATAAAGGTCCTCCTAAAGGAGAAGAAGAGGACCTTTAGGTCAGGCAACAAGGAAGAGCTGAAGGTTGTGCAGAAGGAACTGAGGAGGAAGATCAGAGAGGGGAAGAACTCCTACAGGAAGAAGATGGAGGACCAGCTGCAGCAGAACAACATCAGTGGTGTTTGGAGAAGCCTGAAAACCATCTCAGGCTTCAAAGGGCCAAACTCCCAAGCTGCAGGGGACCAACAGTGGGCAGATAACCTGAACCAGTTTTTTAACCGGTTCGACCAGTCATCTGCCCTCAATCCTCCAGCCCGACTCCCACAGCAGGGACCCCTCTCACCCTCCTCAGTGCACTGCCCCTACCCCACCTCCTCTCCCACTACAAAGAACTCCCAGCCACATCCCCCTGCTCTACCTAACACCGTGCCCCCCCTCCTAGCTATCACCACCCCACCATCCAACCCCCCAAACACACAGCCCCCCTGCACCAGTCTGTCCCTCACAACACTCCAGGTGAGGAATCAGCTAAGGAAGATCAAGGTGAGGAAGGCCACGGGCCCGGACGGCATCAGCTCCAGGCTCCTTAAGACCTGCGCAGACCAGCTGTGTGGGATTTTGAAGCACGTCTTCAATTTGAGCCTGAAGCTGGGGAAGGTACCACTCCTGTGGAAAACCTCCTGTGTGGTACCTGTCCCCAAGAAGCCGCACCCGAAGGACTTCAACAGCTACAGGCCGGTGGCATTAACATCCCACCTGATGAAGACTCTAGAGCGACTGGTCCTTGGTCATCTCCGCCCGGTGGTCAGCCTGTCGATGGACCCCCTTCAGTTCGCCTACGAGTCTAAGACCGGGGTGGACGACGCCATCATCTTCCTTCTTCACCGAGCTCTCTCTCACCTGGAGAAGCCTGGAAGCACCGTGAGGATCACATTCTTCGATTTCTCCAGTGCTTTCAACACCATCCAGCCCACGCTTCTGAGGGACAAACTGGAACTGACCGGAGTGGATGAGCACCTCGCATCCTGGATCCTGGACTACCTGACCAACCGTCCCCAGTATGTGAGGACTCGGGACTGTGTGTCGGACGTGGTTGTCTGCAGTACGGGGGCCCCACAGGGAACGGTCCTGGCTCCGTTCCTCTGCACCCTCTACACTGCAGACTTCTCCTACAACACACCCACGTGTCACCTGCAGAAGTTCTCTGATGACTCTGCAATTGTCGGTCTCATCACAGACGGGGACGACAAGGAGTACAGAGGACTGACGCAGGACTTCACGCACTGGTGCCAGTGGAACCACCTCCAGATCAACGCGGGTAAGACCAAGGAACTGGTGGTGGACTTCCGAAGGCAAACACCCCCCCACACACCGGTGAACATCCAGGGAATGGACGTTGAGATTGTCACGTCCTACAAGTACCTTGGTGTTCACCTGAACAACAAACTGGACTGGACCCACAACTCCACGGCACTCTATAAAAGGGGTCAGAGCCGACTGTATCTGCTGAGGAGACTGAGGTCTTTTGGAGTGCAGGGGGCGCTCCTGAAGACCTTCTTTGACTCTGCAGTCGCCTCAGCCATTTTTTATGGAGTGGTCTGCTGGGGCAGCAGCATCTCAGCTGCTGATAGGAGGAAACTGGACAAACTAATCAGGAAGGCCAGTTCGGTCCTGGGATGTCCTCTGGACTCGGTGCAGGAGGTGGGAGACAGGAGAATGATGGCCAAGCTGTCATCTCTCCGGGACAACGTCTCCCACCCCATGCAGGAAACCATCTCTGCACTGGAGAGTTCCTTCAGCGACAGGCTCCTTCACCCCAAGTGTGTGAAGGAGCGATTTCGCCGATCGTTCCTTCCTGCAGCAGTCAGACTCCACAACCAGCACTGTTAGCAACACACACACACCTACACAACTACACACACACTTACACACACACCTACCTTTTAATTTAATTTATTTTAATTGCACATAACGTTTAATTTTAATTTAATTTATTTTAATTTATTTTAATTGCACATAACACAATGTTATTCTTACTCTGTGTTATTCTTACTCTGTGTTATTCTTACTCTGTAACATGCTCTGCTGCTGTAACATTGCAATTTCCCCATTGTGGGACTAATAAAGGCAATCTATCTATCTATCTATCTATCCAACCTCTCCTGCGAGTCTGTAGGCCCCTCCAATTTTATACATCATAGACACTGAGGGCTGGGGGGACAGGCAGGACATGGTGAGGAGCTCAACTGTCAGCCAGCCGGGGGGCCCCATGCCCCAACTGCCTCCATTTTTAATCGCAGTAACTTAGATAACCACCTACCACATATCAAACTTACTACACATGTACACACCTCATCACGCAGTCAAGTCAATTCCCTTTTCCGGTCCGCCTCATTGACTAATAACACATAATAATAACCAAAAATCTGGTGATTTTCATTCTGCATTCTGAGGCAGCTGGACAGGACATGTTAAAAAAAGAAAAAAAAGAAAAGAGAAAAAAAAAGCTGATCTGGCTTTGTGCGGTCAAAGATAAGAGGACAAACAGAAAAGCTGTGGTGTGAAATAATTTATAACATAAAGTAATTTATGTAGTCATTTGAAGAGCGTCCTCTCTTTAAAGTGGTGTACCTGGCAGCTCGTGTGTGATGATGGCTCCAATCCTTCATCTTCAACTGGAGATCCTCTACTGGAGCCACTGGAGTCACCATTATAACCTTCCTCACTCGGCATATCCTGAGGCCAGCAGTGGCGATGTGAAGCAGTTCGCACCCTGCAAGTGGACTGCACAAAAACACACACAGTGTATGAAAGGTGTTCAGGGTAATGGAGGTCAGTATCTAAAACTTTATTCACAGTTGATTAAAAGATCAGTGACCAGACAGAGAATCATTAATATGAAAATGGGAAAATTGATGGGACAGACGATCACTGTAGGGACAGAGAGTTGTTCATATAGAGACGGTGGGTTTTTCAAGGAACAGTTCATTGTTGGTGGAGTGTTTGTGTGAGAGAAGATTATTGAACACATAGACTATGGGACAACTGAGTCTTTGTGGGACAGACAATGAGACAAAAGTCGGAAAGTTTTCAATGATGGGATGGGAGTTTGTTCATGACAGTTGATAGGACATAGGATTTTTGATGGATCTGACGGTTGTTGACTGGGAGGAAAATTGATGGTCAGACAGAGGATTGTTAACGAGAAAAAGGGTTGATGATTGGACAGATTACTGTTGATGTGAATTGATCTGACTGGGGATCATTGGCGGGACCCAGGAATCTTTCAAGGAAGTTTTTCTTGAGTTAAATGGCTGACCTTTTCAAAAAGTTAAAGAGACTTCAAAAAAATCATGGATACACTCCATGGATATCTCATTACAACTCAAAAATCTCCCAAACTATACATGACTGATTACCCGCCAAATCCATCAAGTAGCTTTTATATAATCTTGCCGAACCGACACACGATCTAACTGAACCAATCACTTTGTCCTTGATGGAGCAAAAAAAATACTCCACTGACTCTAAACTCCTCCATGAGACAGGACAAGGGGATGATGACTATTGTAGTTCCCTGGCTTCATCTTCTTTAGCTTATATTTTGTCACAGGTTGTGGAAATTATATGATCTCACCAAGGAAAGAAGGCGGGAGGAATGTGGAAAGGGTACCTTGCTGCC
Source organism: Lophius americanus (assembly GCA_037951165.1). Classification (NCBI taxonomy): domain Eukaryota; kingdom Metazoa; phylum Chordata; class Actinopteri; order Lophiiformes; family Lophiidae; genus Lophius; species Lophius americanus. The sequence goes on from JBBDHG010000014.1 coordinate 6,673,684, forward strand.
CCTTAGGGCCAGATCCAGGGTCTGTTGACTGGACAGGTTGGCCACAGGAGAGTTGTATGGGATGTTATAGTCTTCATCAGGGTACAGAGGCACTGACAGTCTGTTGTCTGACCACGTCTCTGTCATAGACTACACAACAGAAACAGATTAGGTGGGACACACATCAGAAGATCAGGTTACTTTGGTAGACTGATTTACCATTATACATCCACTTTTTGCAATAACTATTCACACTCTAGTGCAAGCAAGTTGGGGCAAATTGTTAATCCGCATTTTTTTGATAGACACTTTGCAGATTCTATAACCCAAAGACTAAGTGGACGACCTCCTGACCCACAATCACTTCTTACTTATTCTCGGAGTGCAAATCTTTGAATCTGTAACATGGTGTAGCGTTTTACTCCCTCTCTTTACAATCTGAGGTCTGCTGGGTTACCTTGGGCGTGTCCAGGCTGTGGACGCGCGCTGATGGGCTGTGATGTGGGTTGTGGAGTTTGTGGATGGTGAGACAGCGGTTGTGGTAGTTGCTGTTAGAGTTATCACTACAGGAGCGGGTCATTGTCTTCTGTGCCCGTCGAATCGTCAGGTGGCTGAAACTCCTGTCCAGACAATGCTCGCATCTCTGTGGGCTGTGAGGACAAGACTCAAGCCTACGTAGCCCTGAAATGAAGAAAAGTATGCTTGTACAAATAAGTGTCATAGTGCGCTTACTTCCTATTGCCAGCTGGTGGCATTATTCTTGTAGCTGGATATTGACACGTGGGTGTCTTGAGGACTGGACTCTAATTCATTATGTGAAGTTTGGCAGATATTGGTACATGGGCAAGCCTTATTAAAACTACCTGTTTTACACACAATTAGGTTTTCATCCAACATCTGCTGGTTGACCTCCAGGGAGCCATGTATTTTAACAAGATGTCCAGGGCCTTTGGAAGAAAAACAACCCGACATCATCAGAGGGCCACCACCAGACTTCAAAGTGGATATAGGGTTTTTTTTTTGTATGGCTTCTTGTCATGCTACTATTCTCATCTTAGATGTTTGTGGCAAAAAAACTTTACCTTTGTCTCATCTCAGTGGTTTTTGGTAATCTGTAGTTGCTTTAGCTTGTGTCTGGACTCCAGCAGAAGTTTTTGTCTTGCTTTCCTCCCAAAATGCTTGTGTTGGTATAGGTGCAATCTGATGGTGGCTTCGGTGTGTCACCTCATATTTATAACCCAGTAAAACAGGATGTCATTGTTCACCTCTTTAGACTTCCAATTCAACAGGTGAACCAAAATGTAAACATCATAAAACAAGACTGGATATATGCTTATGTAACGTTACCTTTTGATATCACGAAGTTTTATAAAAAATAATAATAATTTGGTAAGAGTGTGATGGGATTTTTCTTAATTTGGCCGCTTGAATAGGAGTCAAGATTTTTTTTTTAATAATTTGAATTAAAGTACATATAGACGATACAGACGATAAAGACAATTTTTGATTCTCGTTTTACACCTTTTTTAAAAAGGTTGCAATAATTCTGGATGGACATGTAGTAAGATAGGTAGGTAGGTAGATAGGTGGGTAGGTGGGTAGGTGGGTAGGTAGGTAGGTAGGTAGGTAGGTAGATAGGTTGGTAGGTAGGTAGGTAGGTAGGTAGGTAGGAAAGAAGGTAGGTAGGTAGGAAGGTATCTTGGTTAGTAGCCGGGTAATAAAGTACTTTGTTAGCTTCACACAGAGGTACCCACCTACCTAGTTAGGGAGGTAAGTAAATGTGTATAATTGGTAGATGTATAAGTTGCCCTCATCTCAAGGTTTGCATATAGGTAGGTAAGTTCACATTGATTGGTTTCTCTGCATTGTTGAACTGACACAGATTTTTAAAGTAGATAACATTTTTAAAGTAACCCAACCCTTTTCCACAAGCATGGTGTGGGGGGCCCAGCAGGATTCAAACTCTAAATCTCTGGTTTACAAGGCCTCTAACCGTGAGATGTGGAGCCTTCATAATATTGTATGAAAAAATATATCAATATCTCACCATCAATACTCCACTGGCTCTTGTCCTTCCTCAGCTTACTGTTTTCCACAGCCTGCGTGATGGCGTCATTCAGCTGCTTCTCTGATACCTGTAAGAACAGATAAATGGCTAAATGAAACGGGCTGATGCTCAGTGCAGCCCACATTTAAAGAAAGTTGAAACCAACGATAAGAGAGCATGTAGACGGTCGAAGGATGCTGACAGCGGCACAGACACACATCACGCCCGACCTCCAGTTTCTCCATAAGTATCCCTTTGCAGCATGAACCAACATATGTGTTTGGATTTACCAGATTTAAAAGTTAAAGTTTGAAGGACATACGTAACTGGGAATGAAATAACTATGTTGTGTCATCAGTAAGAACCAATGGGAGAGGATGACCTTACGCAGATGGCAATGGGTTGAGCTAATATCATTCTGTCCAGCTTACAGCGATGTGTAAAAAAGATAGGAGAAAATTATTTGGAGAACATCGGGACTCAGGATTTAATTTATCTAGTGGATTGTTTCCTTCTAAACCAGGAAGGACAGGACATGAGACAGGAAGGAACTTGTAACTTTAGAGCACGTCTGGATGAAGGGATTGAACTAAGAACTTTTTCCATTTAAACATTGATCTTTTCCCCAAAATGTTTAAAACTACCACTAAACTCTGTTGGAAGGTTCTGAACTGCTTTTTGAAATTCTAGTCAATGTATCCATTCATTTTCTTCCGCTTATCTGTCGTCGAGTCACAATAGCATCTCCACTTTGAGCTCAGTCTGGTTCTCTTCTGAGCTCCTCCCCTTAACTTTAAGGCTGAAGCCAGTCACCATACAAAGGAAGCTAAAAAAGCACAAAACCACCTGTCCATCTGCTGTTCCATTTCCTTCCATACTTAAACTCACCTCAAGTGCAAAGCAGCACAGACGTCTGGAATTCTTGTTTTAAAATATATTTTTTAAAGTGTCATCTGCTGACAGTCAGGTGTTTGAACGTGTCCACTGTGTCCACATGAGAGCAAAATACAGATTACGTGATAATGAATCATCAGAATAACCCTATCTGATCTGAGCAGAGCATCAGATTGAGGCGATATAATAATGTAAACATTGTATATATATGAGGTGGAGGCGGGGCATACTTTGGGGTCAGGGTGTCGACTAATGATGATGTTGACTGGACCTGGTGTGCACTGGCTCAGAACCGTGTAGACGTCATTCAGAGCCATGCTGTAAACCGCAGTGTCGTTAATCTCTATGATCTCATCGCCACACCTGAAGATTTGGACAGAGTAAGATAAACATGGAAAACAGAAACGTCAGAGCATTGGCACAGAGTGAGGTATATGACGCACACAGTCTTCCTGCCCAAACCAGTATGGTCATGTTTGAGGAACCTTGTCCATTTAATGACAGTACCAATACCCCTACATTTTACAGACTGCACCTTTAATTACTGGTCACAATATCTGTACTCATCTCACCTGAGTCTAGTGTCCATGTGTGCTACGGATCCAGGAGACAGGGTGTGGATGTAGATCCCGGGGCATCCATCACCGGATGGAACACAGCAAAGTCCGATACCCAGTCCAACACCAGCCTCTGGAGATACATATGAAACTAATAATGAAATGTAACTAAAACATTTAGAAGAGTCTAGCAGTAAAATCTAGAGCTGAAGAAACTTAAAAAAGTTAAAAACTACAACTATTGATTATTAGCTTGTTAATTACTGTTTTAGTCTATGAAACATAACAAATGACCATCACAAGCTGACAGGCTGTTATAAAAGCAAACAGTTAATCTTATAAAAATATGGCAGATTATTAGTCTGGAGGGATCTCCCCACAACAAGCATTTATCACACAAGATATGCAGCAGGAATGATAATTAATAATAGTTTTATGAACATCGACTGTTTCACTGCTATAAGCCTCCAGACTCAGGAACCTCACCTGACCTTCCACCAACATAATGCGAGAACATAATGTTTGTTGGAACTTTTCCTTTGTTCTGTTTCTAAGCAGATATGTGTCCGTACGGAGGCTGACCTTTGTGCAGGATGATGTCTATCATGATGCGGTCTCTGGGTTTTGCAGGCTGACCCGTCATACTCAGAGTGTCGCTGCAGTTGTTCAGGCAGCTGTAGTCTGCTACGTCAGTGCTGACCCTGGCCATGACTGCGGTGGAGCTGAGTGAGCGTGACCTGCACAGCTGAGCCACTGGGACCTGCCCACAAAGAGCCCCCATACGCAGACTGGTCCTCACCACCAGGGTCAGGAGACCCTTCTTTATCTGCTGTACAAACAAAATATAATTTCATATTCCAAGTCGCAGCTAATTTTTGCTCACCATCGCATGTCCTTTAATACATATTTGCTGTTGTAAACATACACTGGTCAGTCATAACTTTAGAGCCACCTGTCTAAAATTGCATAGGTCCCCCTTTTGCTGCTATAACAGCTCAGACTCTGGTAGACCTCTGAAGGTGTGCTGTGGTATCTGGCACCGAGACAAAATCAGCAGATCCTTTAAGTCCTGTAAATTGTGATGTGGGGCCTAAATGGATTAGACTTGTTTGTCCAGCATATCCAACTGATACTGAATTGGAATGAGATCTGATGAATTTGGAAGCCAAGTCAGCACTTTCAACTGGTTCTTGTCCAGTTGTTGTTGTCTTAAAACTTTTCCTGCACCATTTCTGCAGTGTTTCAGGGAGCACTGACTTGCTAGAAGAAGCCACTGCCTTTAGGTAAGATCATTTCAATGAGGGGATTGCAACAATGTTATGAAGGTGGTACGTGGCGAAGTAGCATCTGCAGGAATGATGAACGCGTTGACCAGCTTCTCAGAATCACTTAAGGTGAGTGAAGAACGGAGTTTGGAAATATTTAATTAACATTGCTGTTTTTTTGTCATATTTTTTATATTATTATGATTACATTTTTTTTTAATGGTTTTATCTGCATTTACTCTTTAGCACTTTGAGATTTGATCCAAATGTAAAGTTCTTGATAAAAAAACTATTATTATTATTATTATTACTTCCATCCCCAGCTTCTTCCCATAATGCATCCTGGTACCATCTCTTCCACAAGTAAGCAGAGCTATGTGCTAGCTACAGTAAATTGGAGATTTGTATTTGCTTGCTAGCTAAAACGCCTCAACAGTTACTCTATGGCATAAATATAAGTCATAATATACGTGTCAGATATGTACCTGTATCTGCCTTTTGTCTGAAGTCTTAAATGCGATGGTTAGGCCGTCGAATGCCTCGTAGCTGGTCTGTTTTCTTTACAACTTGCGTCATGTGGCAGCGTCATCTCTGCCACATGACGCAAGAGAGAAAGTGATTCACCGACCAGACTGCTTTCTTCCACTCCAATGCGCCCACTGTAGCTGCTTTCGCCAATGGAAATGGTTAAGCAGGGCCATTTTGACCAGTCTGTGACATCAGGGCCCGTGTGCAGCAAGCTGATGTCTCTGTGGGTCTGACACCTTTCAATCAGAATGAGAATTCACTTTTTCCTCAATCTGAGCTACAGTAGCTGTACTGTGGGATTGGACAACACGAAGTAGCCATTGTTCTGTGTTGCATCAGTGAAATTTGTGTGGCCGTGACCCTTTTTCCAGTTCAAATATGGTCCATCACTTTGGCAGGTATGATCCATCCAGACCAGGAACACCCAAAGAGAGACTTGCATTTCTAAAGATGGTCTGACTCAGCTGTCACACCATCGCAATTTATAATCTCTCCTTAAGTGTGTCCATTTTTCATGCCTTCAACACATCAACTTCAGAACAAAATGCTCACTTGCTGCCTCATATTTCCCAGCAACTGAACTGTGCCATGGTAACCAGACCATAAATATTATTCACTGCAACACTGGCTGACCGTGTGTGTACTGTCGTTTTTTTCGCGTTGTAGAGACCTTATTTGATGATTGGGGATGGGAAACAACCTACTGATGTAACTTCAACCTATGACGTATTTAAATGTCCATTTATAAATCTACTTATTCATATAGTCAATCAAATATTAACGTAAGATGCAGGCCGTAAATAAAAATCAAACCTGAACAGCTTAGAAACCTGTACACTCCTTTACAAATACCATCAGAAATATTGGTGAAGCCCCGTTCTTGTCCAGAATGAGGTTCAGATCAAGTGTTGGTGCTGTTGTTGGGGTTCTGATCTTACCTTGAACTTGTGCAATGCTTCGAAGTGGGTAAGGCCGTGAAGAGACTCCCCATTCAGCTCCAGGATCTCATCACCTACGCACACACAGAGGGTCCAACAGTATTAAGGGTCGTACATGTGACACAACCTACGTAGCCAATATGAGGAACGTATAGGTTTATACCTCAATTCATTCATCCTTTACTTTAGGGATCTCCGAACGTTCCTGCACTGCAAACTGGTTCCTACATTCTTTTTTGTGGTTTTATTACTGTGCACAATGCTAGGTTGTCATGTAAAAAAAATAAATACTGGTTTAAGTCAAAGACAAAGGTTTTTGTATGTGAATATAGCTTTTTGGCATATTTTGGATACATTGTATCCAACTGTGTAAAATTGAGAGTCCTCCTGGTCCAATCACACAAAAACGTTGTACAATAGCATGAACTATATTTTAATATAGAATATAGATTTATAATATATTAAAGATTTTTATGTTGACAGCATCCTTGAGGACAAACAAATGGAATGGGGTGAGCATGACAAGAATAATTAAAGCTTTTAGATAATATTAAAAACGCTTATTGTTCACGCCAATTTACTGTATGTGACATAAGATCCTTCCAACTTAACGAAGTCACTGAATCGGTGCGGGGATATCGGGGCTTATTTCTCTCTCGCAGAATCCCAGCAAATGCTTGGAAAATATCAAATCTGCTCCAAGGCAGGGTGCTGGGACTCAAGTGTGGAAGCAGTTTTGAGGACTTCATTAGACAGCTTTACTGACCCATTTATTATGGCGTTTTTACTTTTCAAGGACAAAAAAGGGATCCCAGAAATTTAAAATATGGTGTGCGTTTCATTTTTTTCAAATTTGAATATGAATGAATAAATAACCACCTATTTAAAATAATGTCTGTTTTTTTTTTTGTTTTTTTTTAATGTTACAAACGAAAGCGGATTTAGCCATTTACAGGGTAACCAATGAGGGCGGTTTTCAACCAGATAGATTGGCACATTGTGGACTGTCCATCATTACTTCATTTCTCAACAATAGCAATTTATTTCAATTTTTTTATTTTTTTTATTCTCCTATCCCATTTTGGCCATGAGAAGAGAAAACGGCTTGTTTTTCTATTCTGATTTTTATATCTTAAAATACCCATACTCAAATTCGCTTGTAAGCCACCGCGACCCCAGCCCATATAAGAGGAAGAAAATGGATTGATGGATGGATGGATAAAAGGATGGATGGATTTTAAAATGAAAAATCAATTAACCACTTGCTTTTCATTTTTCAATACACATTTCTGAAATGAAAATTGAATTACCAAAAGATACACAGACTTTGAAAGCCTAAAAATCATCGGTCACAATAAAGCATATATATATATATATATATATATATATATATATATATATATATATATATATATATATATATATATATATATATATATTAATTATTATTATGAATTATTATTAATTCATACTTAATATATAATATTTATATTAAGTATGAATTGTCATATTTCTGATTGAAGAACCTTTTTTTCTGTTCAGTTTCGGCTCTCTCTGCATCATCATAATTTTTTTAATCTCCTCTACCTCCTCTGAAGAAATTTTCAAGACCTTTGATTTTTTTAATCACTAAGCTAGCTTGTAGCAACACACGAAGTGTGCTGCTGAGAGATGTCACAGCATGAGCATGTGTGGGGAAACAAATGAACAGACAGGAAGAAACAAGTTTAATGTAATTAAATGATCTTTTCTGAATCATAATGCGATGGTTTGGGATCAGTGAATTCCCTATGAGCGTCTGATCTAAGCTGAGACATTTGATCAAATCAGCCATTACTGTCGTCAGTGCCAGGCTATAATTTTTGCTGCGTATTTTTGGTACATGATCCTTGAGTTAACAATACCATCACTGTTACAGTTAGCCAGCAGGGTACAGGCCAATGGATGGAAACAGATGATCTGCTGTGGCGACAGGTGACCCCGAAAGGGAACAGCTGAGGAAGTGAGCTCAATGCATTGCCCTTACCCTCGTGCAGCCTTCCGTCCGCCACTGCTGCCCCCCCGGGGAAGATGGTCTTCACATAGATCCCCATTGGTCCGTACATGCTGTCCCTGCCCCCCACGATGCTGAAGCCCAGGCCCTGAAGACAGCGGCAAAAATATTAATGGTCATATTAGCAGTGGTTAAAACGAAAAGATCACAATCATTATCAGGTGAACTGTTTGATGCAGTTTAAATTTGGATGGATGGATGGATGATAGATGGAGATGAATGGTTGGTTGAATGATGGATGATGTCTGGATCGATGGTAAGCTGAATGGATGGATGGAAGGATGTTTGAACGATGACTGGATGAATACATGGTTGAATTAAGGATGAATGATGGATGGATAGATGGACAGTGGACGGATGGATGGCTGGATGGATGTTTGAATGATGGCTGAATGGATGGTTGGTTGAATGATGACTCGATGGATGGTTGAATGATGATGAATGGATGGATGCATGGATTGTTGGTTGGTTGAATGACGGATAATGTTTGCTTGATGAATGGATGGTAAGTTGAATGGATGGATGGAAGGATGTTTGAATGATGACTGGATGGATACAGGGTTGAATTAAGGATGAATAATGGATAGATTTATGATGGATGGATTTTATGATGAATGGATGGATGAATGGATGGACGGTGGACGGAAGGATGGCTGGATGGATGGATGGTGGAATCATGGCTGGCTGGATGTATGGTTGGTTGAATTATGGCTTGATGGATGGTTGAAGAATGGCTGGTTTGATGGATTTATGGATGGATGGTTGAATGACGGCTGGATGGATGGATGGAAGGATTGATGGATGGATGGATGGATGGATGGATGGTTGGTTGAATGATGGATGGATGGATGGATGGATGGATGGATGGATGGATGGTTGAATTATTGCTGGCTTGATGGATAGTTGAATGAAGGATGAATGATGACTGGATGGATACATGGTTGAATTAAGGATGAATAATGGATAGATGAATGATGGATGGATGGATTGATAGATGGATGAATGGATGGATGGACGGTGGACAGAAGGATGGCTGGATGGCTGGATGGATGGTTGAATGAAGGATGACTGATGGCTGAGTGGATGGATGGATGGATGGACAGTGACGGTTGAAGACGTATGGTAAACTTTAATCCACTTATACTACAGAGTAACCATCACTACTTCTTTGTTGGTGGTAGGAGGTACAAACCTTGCCGTGGCCCTTCATCAGAACGATGTTGGAGATTATGAAGGCGTGCACGTTGCTGCAGGAGTGGACGAGGTGGGCAGAGCTGAGGGAGCGGGAGGGCCGGGGCACGGACTGGACAGGAGTGACCTACAGGCAAATATGTCATAATTTCATTATTTACTTACTTTTCTTATATTGTCAAACAAACATGTCATCAGTCATATCTCAAAAATGTTCAAGTTATTTTGTTTTATTTTGTAACATCTCATAAAACAGATTTCTGCCTCTTCCCAGATCTGCTGTGTAAAGATTGAATCAAATCTACCAACAGTCACACACACATAAATTAAACTAGATTTTGAAAGAGGAGGCTCTGCAGGGACCTGTTGATACTGTCCATGATGATACTGTTAGCTTTAGTGTGTACTGTGTGAGGTGAATACTTGTGTTGCGGTGTGAGGATGCTCCAGTTGCTGGGACAGAGACTTCCTGTTCCCATATAGACCGACATTCCCAATATGAAGACAGGGGTCCAGCACTTGGTTCTTCATAATGATGGTGTCTAGATCCCCAATCCAGTAAGGATGAACACCTGAACATGAACAAACATCAGGCTCACATTTAGCTTCAGTCCATGAAGTCAATAATCGTCTCATAATTATGTGACCACAAAGATTGCTGTGACTATGTTTTGGACAACCTCCTGGTCTCTTCTATTTTTGTATGTTTCTCGGAATAAACTGTGTCGGAATTAAAAACTAAATTCAATCTAAAACTACTCAAGTGATGGATGGACGGATGGATGGAAACAAAACAACTCTCTTTCCTCTCGCATTGTTCTCTGAGCCACTCAGTCTCTCTCTCCTACCATTGATATAAACAAACCCCACTACCACACTACGTTTGTCAATGAAGCTGGTCAGAGTGGGCGTCCCTCTAGTTTGTGAGAAAGCATCTTTCTTCCAGTAGAGGAGAACTGAGATGGGCATTGGCTGAGTGGCTGCTTCTTAGAGGCTTCCATAGTAGAGTAATAGTACCATAGATTTTAAATTAGTTGTAATCTGGAACTTAACCTCTTCATATCACTTAATTTTGCACGTGAACCTATATATTAAAAATAATTGTTCAAAAATAAATGTACATTTTCTGTCTCTGTTTGTGCACTTTTAAGTGTATAACCTTTGCTGTATTAATCTACCTTTAGAAACAACTGCCCTTTTTGTCTGAATTGTACTATATTATAAATAATGTAAATATGGCTGCATTACCCTGCCTTTGTATTCGTACAATGTAGGGTAGTTTTAGAGATCAAACATGAAACGTCATAGTCGTCTAATATTTGTCCTTGAATATACTTGAATGTGAGGATGTGTCTGGTTGTGTGCACTTATATGCGCACAAACCAGCAGCATATTGCCATAAATCAGCTGACTCTCCCATCAGTTTCATCACAAACACACGAAGTGGATGGAATTAGATGCGAGCCATCGCACTGCTCTTAGCTCCCATTGGAGGGCGCTACAGACCCTTCCCCAAAAACCCTCTTCATCCGTTTTAAACTTATATCAGCAGCTCATCGGAGTATCCTGAGAAATGATTACTGTTGATGGGTTAGCTCATATGTGAGGAATGTTAAAAAGATTACAATGGATGACATCATATGGAGGGAGGGCTGAGGGTCAAGGAAGAGGTGATCAGATTTTGAGGCAGATCAAGATCTGGATGTTGTTCCAGAATATTTGTTAACATTACAGGATGTGGCATACAATGATTTCAAAGATTTTTCACCAAATAATAATTTGTATGTCTGAATGAAAATATTCAGTTGCCTGATATTTACTATTATATATATTTAATATATGACCACGTCTCCAGTACATAAGGGACCACCCTACAAAACTAAATATTCTGTAAACGGCCGTGATGCTATTGTGAAACATTATTTTATAAGACTGGAGTTTTAACATTAATATTAACATTTAAGTTTCCATTGGAAAACAGGCTTTCAGCTACGCCGCTCCTTTTGCCTGGAACCAATTAACAAGAGCTTTGAAGCGTGAAGCCCTTATTACTGTCAATGTTTTTAAGGAAAAAATTGAGCACCTGTTTGCCACAGAGTGCTCCTGTTTTTGATTTGATTTTTCTTTTACTAAATAAGAATTGTCAGTTTATGTTTGTGCCTGTAATTATCTGTAACTGTAACTGTAACCTAATGCTGCCTTCTTGGCCAGGGCCCACTTCAAAAAGAGTTGGAATTCTCAATGTGTTTACCCTGGTTAAATAAAGGTTATAACTAAAATTTCAAAGGCTGTTTTAGATATAAGACTACTGGTTGTAAAAGTTTCCCTGTAAATGGTTCAATTCTTTTTATGAATAAATATTATACAGCATAGTAAGTTATTTTTAAAGTAACTGATGAACAGTTAACAGAAGCCTCTGTTTTGGTATTCATTCCTGATACACTCCAGTTTTGATGAGGTTGGCCAAAGTTTATGCTCTTAGGTATACCCTCTGATGTATACGCTGAGGTGTAGGTGCTATTGTATACGCTCTAAGGTATACGGGCAATTTTATACGGGCTATTTAATACATTTTGAGGTATATGCAATATTGTTTATGCGCTATTGCATACGCGCTGTTCCTCAGGCGCTGTTCCTCAGGTGCTATTGCATACCCGCTATTGTATACCCACTATTGTATACCCACTATCGTATAGGCGGTATTTTATACGCTCTGAGGTATTCGTTCTGATTTATATGCTCAGTGGTATACGCTTTGATATATATGTCAATGTCTGAAATATACGCTATGTAAGAAATAATACTTTCTCTAGCGATGGTGAATGAGTATATAGTATGTTAGAATATATATGCACACACTAGTGCTAATAAGCCATTTTCGGTATTCCAATATTAGGAGCAAAACCAACACAATATGATGTCGTTTGACCTGGAAGGATTTGGAAACTGAAATGGTGAGACATGGTACCAGTTTAACTTGTGGGAAATATAAGTGTTTGAATGGAACGGTGTGGTACCCACCGGCTGAACCGGAGCGTGTCCTGTTGCTGACCACCTGTTCCTGTGCCCTCTGCTCCGTTTTCACCACGTCCCAGCATGACTCCTCGTTCACCTCTGGGATGGGTAACTATCCACACCAACACACACATTTATGTCAAAGGAAACAAACACACCTGTTTGAGCAGTTTTCTTGTCAGGATGAGGTTATATTTTACGGAGGCGCATTTGCATTCACAAGAAAAAACAATCAGACCCCTTATCTCGAATCTTAATGATGACATCATGGTGTCGTTTACCTTGAGGTGGTTGTTGTTTGCCAGCAGATCTTCGTCTGTGTATCGAGGAGATGAGAGCAGGTCAGATGTCAGGTGCTGTGGGCTCGCTGACATCTTATGTGAATGGAGAGTGTCTTCATATACAGACAAAATCTAAATGACACGAAAGAGAAGAGAGGCATGTCAATGAAGGACCATCCCTAGATCCCTAGAAAGTCCCTTACAATGAACATAAAGGCATCAGAAGTGGACCGTTGAGTAACGGAAGGACGTGGTCTGGTTTGATGAATCAATTTTTCCTTTTTTATCCTTTATCATCATTGTATGCGCACTACCTACCTGGGGGAGAGGTGGCACCAGGATGCATTATGGGAATAAGGCTAGCTTCAAGGGGACAGTTTGATGCCTCGGTCAATACTGTGCTGGGAAACCTTTTGTTAGGGGTATGCAATATTTACATAAAAATAGTATATCCATATTTTGGATTTTGATATTGGATATTGGATTTTGCCCATAACAAAAATTAAACTATATTTGTCATCCTTTTTTTTTTAAGTTTAGTATTGTACTTGATCACTCTTGTTACCAGGATATTAACTGTTGATTACTAATGATAGTAGTGGAAACAATATATTAAAGGAAAGCAGGTCTCATGTATTTACATCTAAGACTATACTCTAATCTTGATTAATGAAAATATAACGAAGTTCACGATGGTTAAATAATAAGAATGATAAGAATAATAGACTGGAGAAGAGTAAATATTTGCGCTACAGAAAAATGAAGCAAAGGTGTTACCTGTTACCTGTATTGAACTGGCTTCATTTTAAGAAAATGAAAAATAATTCAGGATTCCACCCTGATTTCTGATGCTTGCCTGCACCTCAATGGCATAAAAACAAATATTTCCCACATACACCCAGAAACAACTGAATGTCTCTGACATATTGTCCCTTCCCCGGCTGTTAAAACTCACATACTGTCCTTCCCTCAAGGGAGCTGGTCTCCCCCGCTGCCCCTCTCTCATAAAACATTATGGTTAATTTAACTTAATTGAAATTAAATAATTGTGTAACATTTCATGATGATCCAACTTTTTCCTTGATATAATTTAACTTTAACGACAGTCATAGCGAGGAGACCGACCGCTGACGTCATTAGTAGGGTTAGAAATGCGGACAGAATCAAATATGAAATATTTTTTTACCAAATACAGTGATATTATGACGACATGGTGGGCAGGGTGAAAGTCAAATTTCAGCCGTAAATGTTTTAGCATCAACATTTTCACAGAGCCCTCTCTAATATCGATTTGATATTGCTATAAAAACATCTACAAATTGATTCTCCAAAAACTTTTATTCAAGTTTTTCGTCAAAAAATAAATATTACGAAATTACACTAGAACAGATCTTGATGACGTTCATCATGAACTTTGTTTACTGAAAGGACATTGAACACATCATCAAGTTTACCTCAATGCAATGTGCCGCTGACACAGAGACGTTAGAGCTCTCCCTTACCAGTAAAACTGTGTTTGATTATATTTGTTGTTCACACTTAAGCATTATTACTGTCGCTAGTCGCTTTTAATGAATTAAATAAGTAAGAAATTAGTGGGAAACACTGGGAGGAAGAGAAAAGTTGTAAAATTAAAAAGTAGTCTTATTTGCAACCATTATGGACGTCGTCTGTAAAGTTGATCCACATCTAGCAATTCAATCTTACAATGTAGATTGCAAAGCTGATGGTGTCTGTATATCATCTCCTGGCGCTGTGTCTTCTCTCATTTTAACTTCAGTCATGTTTCTTTCGGTAGCGATGCTTGTTCAACTAGCACATGTGAGGGCCCACTGCATGAAGAATGCGTGGATGTGTTTTTGATTGTTTTTGTACAAGGTAACTTGAGCTCACACATCGTTAAAACAACAGTCCTACCATTCATGTGGAATTTGACACATAACATCTACCTGAACACTGCTTTTAACAGCATAGTTAGCTAGCAGTGGTTGTGGCAAGTAGTTGACCTGGTTATATTCCTCAGATCCCAAACCAGGTTATAAGGCTCCACCTGAAACTTACAGGACTTTAGGATCTGCTGCTAATGTCTTGGTTCCAATTACACAGCATACCTTCACAGGTCTGGTGGAGTCTATGCCACAGTGGGTCATATCTACTTTGGGAGATAAATATATCTATCTATATATAGATAGATATATTACACACACAGGCACATTGAATGAAACAGAGGCATTGTTGAGAGAGAATCAGTTGAACCAAGACATACTTCACATGCTAGACATTTTTTCCTACTGCTCTTTTTCTTCTTCCACTTGTTTATGCTTTTTTTTCACAGGCTCTTTAAATAGATTTGGTGGGATGACAGGGCGTAACGCTGACCGCCACAGCAGCAGAAACAGAAACCGTAAAAAGCCTGAGTGCTTCCTGCGGACTAACACCTCTGCTTCTAACAGCACTCCCATGATGTTGTGTATAAGAGGAGCTCAGCATAATTAAAGCTGTTACCAAACTAATTCTGCTTTCTCACAACATTTCACATTTTCAGTTATTCTGAATTGAAATGACAGAACTGTTCCCTGAATATACTGCCGACTCTTAGCTTTGTTCTCAATTAAAAAACTTCCTGTCCCCATTTGGAACATTCCTGATCCATGTGCCTCCATACTCACTATACAATACTCTGTTTGTTGTTGATCACCTGATTGTACATCCACATAGGCGTGCGCTCCAGTGGGAGGGCTGGGAATGTAACCGCAGCTTGCCAAACACAGAGGAAGACCACAGACTCCCTCAAAAAATCTTCCTGTCACCGGGAGCTTGGTTCACCCACTGTTCTTCTACGGAGCCACCACAGAGGGGCAACACCCAACAAGAACAGCAGTTCTAGAAGATGCTCTGATCCAGCCATCATCACAATTGTGGCCCTTATCAAAGACTCTTAGATCCTTGTGCTTGTCCATTTCTTGCCTCCAACACATCGATTTACATCATCAATCATCAATGTTGTTCTGACTTGCCTGTTGCTGGTTATAATATCGTGGCTGATTTGTGTACATGGACTAACCCTAACCCTAACCCTAACCCTAACCCTAACCCTAATTCATAAATGAACTAAGCAGCCACCAGGGCCGCCCCATGATCATGTGTAATATCCAAAAGTAGAGCTTGATTACGTAGCAAGATGGAGTCGGATGGGACTTCTTCGAGCCATATGCTAGATTTGATGGAGCTCTGGGGAGTTTGGAGGCCAAGTCCACATCTTGAACTCGTTGCTGTGTTCCTCCAATGATTTCTGAGCCCTTTCTGCAGTGAGTCAGGGAGTATTATCCTGCAAAAGAACACCCTGTGGCATTGGGCACTAATGTTTTCATCAAGGTTCTGCAGCAAGTCTAGGTGGTCGATATCAAAGTAACAATCGTACGAGTTTCAGCAGAACTTTGACAAAAACATCAAGCTACCTCCTCCGGTTTGTCCTCTTCCCATTGCACCGGGGTCCAAAACATTTTTTTTAATATGGACCAGTTTCGTACTGATAGCCATTAACCAAAGACCCTGAATAAGTGGTAGGAACATTGGGTTTGTTTCTCTTAGATAAATAAATTGGCAGACGTCGGAGCCAGCAACACCCGAAAAATGTTTCTTATGTCCAGTAGTCCAGTTTAGTTTGCAATGCATTCATTGCAGAAATCCCACCTAAGACTATTCATTATCCGGAATGGCACAGAGATGTTATTTCAAGCAGATTGTTCAGTACACCATTATTTGGAAGTTCAAGAAGTTGATCTTCTTCTGGGGATTTCCAAAAGGATCACCAAATAACTCCTTTGCACTTCTTCAGTTGTTCGTGGCTGAGAAATACCACTCAAATTCCCATGACAGCAAATCCAGGAAACTGCACACTAGCCGGGTAAGGAGGTCCAGATTGTGTCTCCTACCCCCAAGTTCCAGTTTGGAATTGAACGCAGCAGCATTATCCGCCAACCGAGCGAAAGACAGTTGTCGTTCTCCCCTGAAGTAAATTTGAGTCAGCATGTCAGCAGGTGAAGACAGCTGATATCCCTGTGTGAGAAAAAGTAGTTGGACTAAGGTCGTTTTTGAATGATGGGTGCTAAGTAGCAGTAACACAGTGTCTCATCCCTGGGTAAGAGACACTTATGCACCTACCCATCGACATGCTGGCAAATTAAACAGGATTCATGTTATTCATTCCCCGTCAGTATTTATGATGTTATAGCTAATCGTTGTATATGTCAAATTGACTGTGTAGTCCCCTTAACACGACTGACTTATACTCCTGAAGGCTCGTCCCTACTTGTCTTGCTGTCGGTGGACGCTTATTGGATGAAACCTTAAACCTCGCTCGCTAGTTGTCCAGGAGTAAAGATTCCAGTCCAGCATCATAAAGATCTTTGTCGGTTCCTCTCATGTGCGTCATGAAAAAATGTATTTCACCTACAAATGGACTGTACTTATGTAGCGCTTTTCTAGTCTGCTTGACCACTCAAAGCTCTTACAACACCAGTCAGCATTCACCCATTCACACAAACTTGCATACCGTGATGATAGATGCTGCCATACATAGTGTCACATGCTCATCAGGAGCAGTAACCATTCACACCATCATTCACATACCAAAGGAACAGCCATTGGGAGCAACCTGGGGTTCATTATCTTGCTCAAGGACACTTTGACATGTGGACCTCAGGGGCCAGGGATTGAACCAACCACCTTCAGATAAGTGGAAAATCGCTCTACTAACTGAGCCATCATCTCCCCGTCACTGTCTAGGGATAGTTTGTAATAACTATGAGTCCTAGATAATGTGTCTACACAGGAAATGCAGCCTCACCTCATCATGGGCTTTAATGTGAATACTCCGGGTTCTCTCCCCCACCGTCCAAGAACCGGCGTTTAGAAACTGTCCGTTAAACGGTGCCAGTTTGTCTGTGTTCAAGAAGCCCCTGAGGAGAAAACATACACATGGACAGGAAAACCGATAGAAGTCTACAGATCACTCGAAGGAATATGAGACGTGTATTTTATGATTCGGCATACTATTACTGATGTCTAGATGTCTGACGATAAGAGAATCTTAACGCTCAGGCCTTTATGTCACGGTGTCACTTAATCTTCTTACAATTCAATGTTTTTCAACATTTCCCCCAATCATATAACAATTATTTACACAACCTGTTACACAAGCGGGTGTAGCGCACCTTCACTATGAATGCAATGGAGGCATAATGAAGGGTCCCTCTGACAATCAGGTATGCAGCCCAGAATTATGAGATTTTACAGCACCTATTCGCAGTGATCGGTTAACAGCTAGTGGCCGGTAACTGGTGGTACCGGTTGGAAGCTGGTAGCAGATACCAGCTAGTCGAAGTTCACAGCTAGTAGAAATTAAGGGCAGATTACTGCTAGTAAAAGTAGCGGCTAGTATCAGTTAACAGCTAGTGGCAGTTAACAACAAGTATTTATTGGTAGCTGTTAGCAATTAGCGGTTAGTTGCATCTAGTTGCTTATTCAAAAGAAAAAATATCCTCAGATTAATGAGACAAAACGAGGTCGAAGAATTCCTTTTCCTTTCTGTTGTTTTCATGTGACTCCCCCGTTGAGGGGGCGCTGCTCGACAGTCTATCTTGTCAAACTATTGTGATACTACTATTCCATCGTATGTAATGTCTGCTTTGCGAGCAGAATCCCGGCTCTCTTCTCAAACCTCTATTTGCATCTGCTTTCGTTTTGTTCAGTGTAAACAAACAACTGCATCAAGGAGACGGGTCTTCATCAGAGCGCTGTTGAGTTATCTGACGGTTCCGTGATGTAGGAGATGAAGTGCTTTTAGAATTATGAATGTTGAGACTGTATGTCACTCCCTGTGCAGACAATATTCCCCTCCAGTTAATCTTCCCCAGGAATCCCTAAAATCCTGCCATTTTAGTAGTTTGAAAAGGAGCCCTCTATGTAGAGAGGTTTTGGAGGATTTCTCATGTTCAACTCAATAGCTGCTTTTGTTTTATTACCTGCGTCGGTTCCCTCCGTTCCATCCTGGCTCCACATTGGTGCCTTTGTCCTCTTTCTTGACGCTGTTGTGAGCCATTTGTGGTCCATGCTCCTCCTCAGTGGGAGCCGTGGCTACACACATCCTCCAGATACTGCTCTCCTATAATGACACAGAGAATAATGCCAATTCTGTCAGGGAGGTAGATATATCTGATTGAGGTGACAGCAGTAGGGTTTGAAATTTTCAGAGGATAGTATGAAACCAAATATGGAGAATCTGGTCAACATGAATAATCCTGGTATTTATAATTATAGAATAATATGACAGAGTCTTTGATATAAATCTCTTTATGACAACACCAGGATGACGTAGGTTGGACATTATTTCTGCTGGTATGTGATAAAGAATGATGTCATGAATTATTCCCAGAGGATAACAAGACTCCACTGCATCTTAGTTCCAAGGTTGTTTAGTAGTGCCGCAGGTCATTAACCACATCCAGCTGTGACTGGATGACTGGAACCAATAAAAAATAAAAAATAAATTTTCTAAAGAAATCTGTTAATGTTCTCAATATCAGCTAGCTCTACTATTATGTGTATTGAATCATTACTGACTTAGCTGATTCTTTTGTTAGGTATAAATTATTGATTTCTGACTCAGTAGGATGTATTTATATTGCCCAAAAGTCTGGGATATTATTTAATCATCATCGCCGTGTTCACCGCCACAGAGCCTTCGTGTTAGAAAGATAACTCATGCCTTTACCTGTTATTTATTTATTATTAATTGGGCGCAAATGGATCAAGTCCAGGGGATCTGTGTTCTATATCCTATTGTACCATATTGTATTGTATGTATTTTACTCACTATGGGACAGTTTTTATTTCAAACATTATTCTTTTTCAAGTCTTCCTAAAAGTTCGCCCGATTTTGTCCAAATTTGATGCATATGAGTCAACAGTAAGTAGATCTATCTTGCATATATATTTTTATCTATTAGTTCATATTATACTCTAATTGTTCTTATTTTACTGACTGATGGCAGCTTTTCTATGAAAACACTAATATATAACTTCACATTTAAATGTTAAGAGTTCAATTAGGGTTAATGCATGTAAAATGCAAGGAATTCAGGTTGTTGCACTGTCATGTTTGCACAAACAAGATTGCGGCCACTGTGGAGGACGGCCAGCTCCTCTGGAGAACAAAAACCTTTTCTAAGCTAGCATTAAAAAAGCAATTCTTATTTTAAGCTGATTATACAAACAAAAGCATTCTTAGGAATATAACTTTATATTTATTCAAAGATAAGTACACACCTATATTTTACTACTGCTCTGCATTTGCAGAAAATCTATACTGTGTGGGAAATATAAGGCAACAAATAGCAAGATGTAAAGCAAAAGCAAAAGCAAAGAGGTTATCAAATATTAAGACTTCTTATTCTGAGGACCATTCATGTACAAAATCTACTCCTTAATCTCTGCTAGCAAAGCCAAATAAAACCTATAACCGAGGGATCATTCAAGCTTTTATATGTAGAGCAGTTACAGTACAATTATGTTCAGATTTGTTTGATATCCATATGATGACGACCTCTGGTCGTACCTTGATGCTAAAGGACCTCCTTAAGCTCCTTTTAGGCTCCCTGATGGTGGGTTGTTGGACTTGAGCATCGGTCTCAGGTTCTCCTGATTGCTGGATTGTCCTCCAACGCCTGTAATCTGTATGGCTGTACCATGTTTCACCTCCAGTTGTAACGCCTGCTTTACAGTTTGGACCCGATGTCCAGCACCCGTCTGATACTTCCCCAGCATGCCTCTCTTCCAGATGGTCATCATTTGTTTTAGAGTGACACAAAATCAGGGATCTGGACATGGTAAAAGGAAAGTCAGAATGTCAGTTTTTCCCAGTTAATGCAACACTTCCTCATTTTTAAATGATAGAACATGGTATATATACAAAGTTTAGTATAGGAATATTGGTAATCAGCCATAACATAATAAACATAGAATAACTGACTGCAAATGAAGTCAGAAAAAAATTGATTTTTCCCATTCATCTATCAGATGTGTGTGAGGAGCAAAGACTAGCCCGCGTTGTCCATTCTCACAGAAGAGTAACTGCAGCACAAATTGCTGAAAGGGTTAATCTGTGTCTGATGGAAAGGTTTCAGAACACATATTGCATCCTAGAACTTTTTAGGACACCAAAAGGATAATGGGCAGTGGCTGATTTGTTTAAATGGCAGTGGAAAAGTAGCCACAATTGTACCAGACCTTCATGTGTTTAGCATTGAGAACAGATGCAGATGCTTATTATGAGTACAAATACTTATGTAACTGAGGTTACATCCATCGCAATGCTACGAGGGCTAAAACAAGCCAGGATTGACTTTCGGCTTAGCACAGACTGCAGCTCCAGGTTGAATGTCCATCGGCCATATTTCATCTAAACTAATGGAAGTCTTAAGGTCATGGAGCTTGTGTTATGGTATCCTGGTTTTCTCCTTGCCCCTTTTTTTTTTATCTCATCTCAATGTTTCCTGGTTTAGGCTGCAGCAGAAACATCTGTACCTCATTCATACCATCAGGTTCCAGATGTATTTAACCTTGTTCTGCACTTCTTCCATGCTCCAATGATGGGGTTGCTACTTATCATTAAGTTAATGTGTGATTTTCCCTTTGTCATCTGTGTTTATATCTGCTTATCGGTCAAATCGCCTCTCACGATTCAAGCATGAGGCCATCTCAGCAGTCAAGCCCCAACAACGAGTGGGTCCAGTTTTTAGGGCATCACATTAGAAAAAGAGACTTTGGATCCAGATTATGTGCTGTTAAACAATCTGTACACATCCTACGGTAAGATGAAAAGGGGTTACGGGGTCACATATCTTCACTGAGGGACAGGTATAGGGACATTATCCAGATTCACACAGTGAAACAGTCCAGGTTCACATAGCGAAACAGTCTAGGTTCATACGTGAGACAGTCCAGGTTCACTCAGTGAAACCATCAGGGTTAATACAGTTATACTGTCAAAATTCACAGAGTGAAACAGTGCAGGTTCATACTGTGAAACTGTCCATGTTCATATAATTAAACGGTCCAGGTTCATACAGGGAAACAGGCCATGTCCAAACAGTGAAACATTGCAGGTTCAAATAGTGAAACAGTCCAGGTTCATACAGTGAAACAGTCCAGGCCCAAACAGGGAAACAGTCCAGGTTCGCACAGGGAAACAGTCCAGGTTCACACAGTGAAACTGTTCAGGTTCACACAGTGAAACTGTTCAGGTTCATACAGTGAGATAGTCCAGGTTCACAAAGTGAAACAGTCCAGGCTCACACATAGAAACAGTCGAGGTTCATACTGGAAAACAGTTCAGTTCACAAAGTGAAACGGTCAAACAGCGAAACGGTCCAAGCTCATACAGTAAAATAGTCCGGGTTTACAAAGTAAAACGGTCTAGGTTCATACAGTGAAACAGTCCAGGTTTACAAAGTGAAACAGTCCAGGTTCAAACTGTGAAACTGTGCAGGTTCACATAGTCAAACGGTCCAGATTCACACTGTGAAACAGTCCCAGTTCACACAGTGAAACAGTCCTGGTTCACATAGTGAAAAAGTCCATGTGCATACGTGAGACAGTCCAGGTTCACACAGTGAAACAGTCCAGGCTCACACAGTGAAACAGTCCAAATACATACTGTGACACAGTTCATGTACCCACAGTGAAATATTTGAGGTTCATACATTGAGATAGTCCAGGTTCACCCAGTGAAACAGTCCAGGCTCACAGAGTGAAATATAGTTAAACGGTCCAGGTTCATACTGTGGAACTGTCCAGGTTCGCTGAGTTAAACAGTCCAGGTTCACACAGTGAAACGGTCCAGGTTCAAACAGTGAAACAGTACAGGTTCATACTGTGAAACTTTCCAGGTTCACATAGTTAAACGGTCCAGTATCACACAGTGAAACAGTCGAGGTTCACATAGTGAAACGGTCCAGATTCATACAGTGAGGCAGTCCAGGCTCATACAGTGAAACTGTGCAGGATCACACACTGAAAAAGTCAAGGTTCAGACAGTGAAACAGTTCAGGTTCCCAAAGTGAAAAAGTCCAGGTTCATACAGTGAAACAGTAGAGGTTCATACAGTAAAACCGTCCAGGTTCACAGAGTTAAATGGTCCAGGTTCATTCAGGGAAACTGTCCAGGTCCACACAGTGAAACAGTGCAGGCTCATACAGTGAAACAATCCAGGTTCACAAAGGGAAATAGTTCAGGTTCCCACAGTGAAACAGTCCAGGTCCATAGAGTGACAAGTCCAGGTTAACATAGTTAAATGGTCCAGGTTCATACAGTGACACAGTCCAGGTTCATACTGTTAAATTGTCCAGGTTCACAGACTTAAACTGTTCAGGTTCATACAGTGAGACAGTCCAGGTTCACAAAGTGAAACAGTCTAGGTTCATACAGTTAGCGTCCAGTTTCACATAAATAAACGGTCCAGGTTCATACATTGAAATAGTTCTGGTTCACACAGTGAAAGAGTTCAAGCTCATAGAGTGAAAGAGTCCAGGTTCTCATAGTTAAACAGTCCAGGTTCATACAGTGAGACCGTCCAGGTCCACACAGTGAAAAAGTCACAGGCTCACTCAGTGAAACTGTCCAGGCTCACAAGGTGAAACAGTTCATGTTCCCACAGTGAAACAGTCCTGGTCCACACAGTTAAATAGTCCAGGTTCACACTGTGAAACAGCCCTGGCTCATTCAGTGAAACAGTCCAGGTTAACATAGTTAAACGGTCCAGGTTCGTACAGTGAAACAGTGCAGGTTCATATAGTGAGACAGTCCAAGTTCACAAAGTGAAACAGTCTAGGCTCACACAGTGAAACAGTCCAGGCTCATACAGTGAAACAGTCCAAGTTAACATAGTTAAACAGTCCAGGTTCATACATTGAAATAGTCCTGGTTCACACAGTGAAAGTGTCCAAGCTCATACAGTGAAACAGTCCAGGTTCTCATAGTTAATTGGTCCAGGTCCACACAGTGAAACAGTGCAGGCTCATACAGTGATACAGTGCAGGTTCACAAAGTGAAAGAGTCCAGGCTCACAGAGTGAAATATAGTTAAACGGTCCAGGTCCATAGAGTGAACCGTCCAGGTTCAAACAAATAAACGGTCCAAATTCATACAGTGAAACAGTTCAGGTTCATACTGTGGAACTGTCCAGGTTCGCTGAGTTAAACAGTCCAGGTTCACACAGTGAAACAGTCCAGGTTCAAACAGTGAAACAGTGCAGGTTCATACTGTGAAACTGTCCAGGTTCACAGAGGTAAACGGTCCATGTTCACATAGTGAAACGGTCCAGATTCATACAGTGAGACAGTCCAGGTTCATACTTTGAAACTGTTCAGGTTCCCACAGTGAAACGGTCCAGGTTCATACAGTGAAACCGTAGAGGTTCATACAGTGAAACCGTCCAGGTTCACAGAGTTAAATGGTCCAGGTTCTTACAGGGAAACTGTCCAGGTTCACATAGTAAAACGGTCCAGGTTCATACAGTGAAACAGTCCAGGTTCACACAGTGAAATAGTTCAGGTTCCCACAGTGAAACAGTCCAGGTCCATAGAGTGAACAGTCCAGGTTAACATAGTTAAATGGTCCAGGTTCATACAGTGACACAGTCCAGGTTCATACTGTTAAATTGTCCAGGTTCACAGAGTTAAACGGTTCAGGTTCATACAGTGAAACAGTCTAGGTTCCCACAATGAAACAGTCCAGGTTCATACAGTTAGCGTCCAGTTTCACATAAATAAACGGTCCAGGTTCATACATTGAAATAGTTCTGGTTCACACAGTGAAAGAGTTCAAGCTCATAGAGTGAAAGAGTCCAGGTTCTCATAGTTAAACAGTCCAGGTCCACACAGTGAAAAAGTCACAGGCTCACGCAGTGAAACAGTCCAGGCTCACAAGGTGAAACAGTTCAGGTTCCCACAGTGAAACAGTCCAGTTCCACACAGTTAAACTGTCCAGGTTCACACAGTTAAACTGTCCAGGTTCACACAGTGGAACATTCCAGGCTCATACAGAGAAACAGTCCAAGTTAACATAGTTAAAAGGTCCAGGTTCATACTGTGAAACTGTCCAGGTCCACACAGTGAAACAGTGCAGGCTCATACAGTGATATAGTGCAGGTTCACAAAGTGAAAGAGTCCAGGCTCATACAGTGAAACAATCCAGGTTCACAAAGTGAAACAGTCAAGGCTCACACATAGAGACAGTTCAGGTTCCCACAATGAAACAGCCCAGGTTCATACAGTTAACCGTCCAGTTTCACATAAATAAACGATCCAGGTTCATACAGTGAAACAGTTGAGGTTTAAATGTGAAACTGTCCAGGTTCACATAGTTAAACGGTCCAGTTTCTTAGCGTGAAACTGTCCAGGTTCACATAGTTAAACAGTCCAGACTCATACAGTGAAACAGTCCATGTTAACATAGTGAAACAGTCCAGACTCATACAGTGAAACAGTCCATGTTAACATAGTGAAACAGTCCAGACTCATACAGTGAAACAGTCCATGTTAACATAGATAAATGTTCCAGGCTCATACAGTGAAACAGTCCAGGTTAATAGATTGAAATAGTCCTGGATCACAAAGTGAAAGAGTCCAAGCTCATACAGTGAAACAGTCCAGGTTCTCATAATTAAACAATCCAGGCTCATAGAGTGAAACAGTCCATGTTAACATAGATAAATGTTCCAGGTTCACACAGTGAAACAGTCCAGGTTCACACAGTGAAACAGTGCAGGCTCATTCAGCGAAACAGTGCAGGTTCACACACTGAAACAGTCCAGGTTCATACATCGAAATAGTCCTGGTTCACACAGTGAAAGAGTTCAAACTCATACAGTGAAAGAGTCCAGGTTCTCATAGTTAAACGGTCCAGGTTCATACAGTGAGACAGTCCAGGTCCACACAGTGAAACAGTCACAGGCTCACGCAGTGGAACAGTCCTGGCTCACACAGTGAAAAAGTTCATGTTTCCACAGTGAAACAGTCCAGGTTCATAGAGTGAAACAGTCCATGTTCAGACTGGATAACGGCCCACATTCATATAGTGAAACCGTTCAGGTTCATACAGATAAACACTCCAGGTTCATACAGTGAAACACCCCAGGTTCCCAAAGTGAAAAAGTCCAGGTCCACACAGTGAAACAGTCCAAGTTCACATAGTTAAATGGTCCAGGGTAATACAGTGAAACAGTCCGGGTCCGCATAGTGAAACGGTGCAGGCTCATACAGTGAAACAGTCCATGTTAACATAGCTAAACGTTTCCAGGTTCATACAGTGAAACAGTCCAGGTCCACATGTAGAAAAAGTGCAGGTTCAAACAGTAAAATACTCCAGGTTAACACAATGAAACAGCCCAGGATCATACAGTGAAACAGTCCAGGCTCACACAGTGAAAAAGTCCAGGTTCGTACAGTGAAATAGTCCAGGCTCACACATTGAAAAAGTCCAGGTTCGTACAGTGAAATAGTCCAGGTTCGTACAGTGAAAAAGTCCAGGTTCGTACAGTGAAATAGTCCAGGCTCACACAGTGAAAAAGTCCAGGTTCGTACAGTGAAATAGTCCAGGTTCGTACAGTGAAAAAGTCCAGGTTCGTACAGTGAAATAGTCCAGGCTCACACAGTGAAAAAGTACAGGTTCGTACAGTGAAATAGTCCAGGCTCACACAGTGAAAAAGTCCAGGTTCGTACAGTGAAATAGTCCAGGTTCGTACAGTGAAACAGTCCAGGTCAAAATAGTGAACCAGTCCAGGTCAACATAGTGAAACAGTTCACATTCTCAATGGTTTGAATTTCAAATCAGATAAAATCATCTGCTGATGACGAACATAATGATCTCAGAGTCCATCTGTGGACAGTTCTGTGTAAACAGTAGAGTGTCTGTCTGTTGCGAAGCCGCTTGTCTGGAGCGTCAGATCTGTCCTTTAAACTGCAGTAAAAATCCTGAAGCATTGACTTCAGACTAGATTTTTGTTGGTCGATGGTTCATTCACTTCCTGCGCCTAAAGATAACAACAACGCTCCTGACCAGACCTTATTTAACAAAAACACTCATATATGGGCCCCAAAACATTTGATATGTAAACAGTGTGTATTCTTAAATCCCCCATCCCCCAACTCCATACACGGGCTAATAATTATGACAAGAGCAAATTTTAACAAATCTCAATCAATATGTAGACTACTCCATACTATAACATGACATTAGCCTGTCCAGAAGGTTCAAAGCTATTTTATTGTCAATATGAGACCCCAAACATGCTGTGTCTTGAAAATCCAGTAAAGACCTAGGTCTTTACCTCTAGCAGGATCCAGTACCTGGATAACAAGGCCAGCTTCTTCGAGCGGTGGCTGTGGGTGTTGCTTTTCCCCTGGTCCTTGCGTCTCCTCTCCATCCTCCTAGTAGCTGCTGTGCTTGCTTTCCTCTTCTGGTAGGAGTATCTCTGAGGCATGGCTGTCAGTGCATGTGTATGGGTGTGCACTGGGAGCTCAGGAATCAACACACTGCTCCCAGTTGATCCGAAGCCTAATGGAGTGGGGCGCTCTGGAGGGTAATTAGAGTATTCAGTTAGGTCGGTCTTGCTGCATCCATCCGCTAAGTGTTCTGAGGAACTGCTGAGGCAATGATGCAGTCTGCTTGATATAAAAGAGCTTTTCTTTTCCCTGCTCTGAAAAAAAGGCAAAGTTTTCCTCAGTCCTCATGACTACAGCTTAATCAGACCACTGTCGGGGGAACATATGATTCTCATAACACAAACAAGTGTACACACAGATATAAAAGTCTGCAGAGCATGACTGCAGAAGATTGAGCATGGTCAAAAGAACATCTGGTGAGGAGGCTTACCCTCAGTTCAGTTCCTGTTTTTATGTGAACACAATCCATAGTTCTTGAAAGGAGATAATGGTGTCAGCTGAGTTGTACTGGACATTAATGGGCTGGAGTGCATGATGGTCTCTACAAATCCATGCTTCACATTCCAGAGAGCACTGGAGAATGAGCTTTGAAATACATAATCATGTAGATGGTGTCTAATATTCACCACGACACTTAGTAAATAATGTGTAGATGCTCTTTAACTGAAACCCAGAATGTGTTTGGTGTGAAATCATCATCTACCTTCGCGTCCAGCCTCTCACAACCAGGCTATTATTCAATGACAGTAGACTATACTGTAGGACCCCAGGCCCCTATAGCCCTGTAGGGTCCATACGCTTAAAGATTCAAGGGGTTTGTGGTTCACCCTCCACTCAGGCAGGCTCAGGGTCATAGGGGCGATGACCGAACGCGTTAAGAACAGAATCTTCCCCAGGTCTGTGGACAGACAGATGAACTCTTCTGCATTTGTTAACCCCCCCACTGCTGCTTCCATTACAGTTCATTAACTCTGCTTTCTGCAACATTGGTCAATTGAACTTTTAAGGGGAATGCATGTGATATAGATGCACTTTCATATTACATTTAATATTTAATAATGTTTTATTTTACTTATATAAGTTTTATGGATTGTTGCCAGAATCCATAAACCATAAACAGAATTTTCTTTGTGTGCTAATATTCAATGACAATAAAGAATCTATCTATCTAAAAAGTTAGGGTCCCATAGGTTTGGGGTCTTGAAGGTTTCGTGTCATATTGGGTTATGATCCTATTGGGTTCAGGTCCTATTTGTTTAGGGCCCTAAAGTTTTGGGTTCAAATAGGGTTAGACATCTAATACACTGGGGTCAGGAGAGTGTGCTGCAGCTTCAGTTTTTTTTGTGACTAAGTACGATTTAATCATTTGTAACAGCTTCCTGTATTCAGGCTAAATAAGATTTAACACATTGCCAGGCTATGTGACGTCTCCAGATTGTGATTGACTCTGTTTCAATAACCAGATGGGTTTGCAAGAATTCTTGCTTTGACTTGGCCTGAGGCCGAGGAAACTGGCCTCATGATTTCATTAATAATTTCAGTTTCCCTGTAGCATAATGACTGCTATGAGGAGGGTGCTCTGTGCTCCTATTGGCTGACATCAAGAGAAATGTTGTCAACAGCAAGTAAACAAATTCGGACATCTTTTGCATTTGGGCAGGATTGTAATGGTCCAGCTTTTGTTGGGACTATTGAGCTGATGATTGTTTGTCTGGTCTTGTCAGAAGGTGCGATTTATAAACACAAAGGTCAGATTTAAGTAACATAAATCAGTGACTGACTGTCGTGACATGTCTCCATCATCATATATTGTAGCGTCCAGCTCCCAAAACAGCAAATATCTATTTTTAAACAGATTAAGGTAAAAGTGCCTTAATATCCCCCCGAAAGATGACCGAGCACAAACCAGAATTGAGTCGGATGAAGACACAGCTCTCCAACAGTCAAATATTAGCAATGCAGAAAATGCTTGTCTGGGGCAGTAGGCTAACGTTAGTACCTCTGTTAGAATGATGATTCTGAAGATTATGTTCCTATAGCAACGGCTGATACTACCAATACTGCAGCCAAATGCAAAGGTAACAATTATCGCATTACAGATGAATGGACAGACTGTTGGTCAAAGGATCATATGCTGTATCTTTGCCCACAAAACAACTGGCTGATTAGTAAAATATATTTCAAACTGATTTTTCATGGATGGCGAATTGAAGATCTGCAGATGAGAAGCCATTTGGGGCCCTGAATCATTCAAGCCAAGCTGACCCCAAGATCTGGTGGAGCTTTTTTAAAGTAGGTTGACATCTTATCTATAATGATTTAGTCACTATTGTATTATGATATTAAGTGCAGGCAGAATGAGTGACATTTAATTAATTAATTTTTTTGTTCACATCTGTATTTTACATTATGTGTCAACTTTTCTGATGTGTTTCATTATTCTAACATACTAAAGGTACACTGATTGAAATTTTCTTGGTCTATGACCCATCACCGATTTTTATAAAGTCTGATCGGCCCATACCAACTTTGACGTACTCTGGGGGTTTTTTAGTCGCTCTGCTAAAGCTAGCAGATACTAGCAGCTTCTCTTGTCCTTATATTTTAAAACCATAAATGACATCATATATATACATCAGCAGGGTCGTTGCCGGCTCCAAGCTCCCGATAGCTTTATCTGCTCTGCTAACATTTGCTGTCCGGCAAAGATTAGCAGATTAACCCCAGAACATACTGTTTCCATTTCTGTAAGTATATGAACATCTTATTCATCATAAATATCATGTTTTGGTCCTCCTAAAAAAAGTCTTGCTAAATTTATGCTAAGATCAAATATTTAATGAGGTATAAAATAATGCATTATTATTATCTGCTTTTCTGTTTGAATAGGCAATTACTAAGTTAATTCAACACAGCAGTACTTCCGTAATTTTCTTTTGTCTGATTCCCTCTCCTATGCATGTCTATCTCTGTTGGGTGTTGTTCCTCGCAGGTCACCTTATTGTCTTCACCCTCCAGTGGATTCCTCCAGTGCACAACTGATGACACCAAAGATACTTTGTATAGTTTATACAGCCTGAGGGAAACTGAGTATTGAGCATGGTAATGTGTAGGTTCTTTGTTTGTGTTAAACGCTTAAAGTAGTCTGTAAATAAATTATTGTTGTGTCAAAATCAGCATTATCTTCGAGAATCTTTAATTCCTCGTACAAATTCAGTGCATAATATTAAATGATTTACCAATACAGGCCGCCGATACACATGTTAGCAGGTAAATAAAGGGAGTACCGACTGGGTATTACGAAAGCATTAAAATGTTTTTCTGTACACTTATTGGAATATTTAAAACATCTGAAGAAATGTGTGAATCGGTGATCACCAAGGGAATAATAAGAAGAAAGGATTTTTTTTTTGGGTGAGTCAGAGACTGTGATCCTGGACGGGTGTTAGCAATTATGGAGCATTAGTCTGCGTGTTGTGCTGGCCAGAGAGGCAGGAAAGAGACATGAGGCCCATGCTTCACATCTCCGTCTGCTCATACTGGACTTATGCCAGCTCAATGGAACACATACTGTAGAGTAGCAGAATGGGAATCAATAACACAAGAATCCTCTGCTATCAGACCACAGTTTGATAACTTTTGAATTTGCAATGCTAAATCACTCGCCAATAGAAAAATCTTTCTACGCCAGAAATATATCTGAAGAAGCTGTAATAAAATTTAAAGAATCTATTCCATCAACCCTGGATTCAGTTGCATGTCTCAACTTAAAATAATCTGACTCTAAGGTTAGTCCTGGGCAAATTGATTATTTCGTTGATAGGGTTGCAAGCTCACTGAGATTAACTCTGGACACTATCGCCCCCCCTAAAAAGAAGACAACAACCCCAGGTTTTTGTTCAGCACTGTAGCCAGGCTGACTGACAATCAGAGCTCTATTGAGACCCGTATTCCTAGAACCCTTAGTAGCGATGACTTCATGAGTTTCTTTAATGACAAAATTATAAGTATTAGGGACAAGATCCATAACCTCCGGCCTTCAATTGGCTCAAGTTTATGTGCTTGGAAACAACAGATAGACCTGGAGAAGATCTAGAACGCTTTATTCCCATTGATCTGAAACAATTAACTTCCCTTATTTCCTTATCCAAAACAACAACCTGTCTCCTAGACCCAATCCCCACTAGTCTACTTAAAGAAAGTTTACCCTTAGTCAGCAAATCTCTATTAGAAATCATCAATCTGTTGTTAAATTCAGGCTACGTACCAAAGTCCTTTAAAATAGCTGTAATCAAACCACTGCTTAAAAAGCCCACCCTTGATCCTGAGGCTTTGCCCAATACAGGCCGATATCTAACCTTCCCTTCCTCTCCGAAATCTTAGAGAAAGTGGTGGTTGAACAATTGTGTGATTTTCTGCGTTAGAATAGTTTATTTGAGGATTTCCAATCAGGTTTT
This sequence comes from Lophius americanus, assembly GCA_037951165.1. NCBI lineage: Eukaryota > Metazoa > Chordata > Actinopteri > Lophiiformes > Lophiidae > Lophius > Lophius americanus. The sequence goes on from JBBDHG010000014.1 coordinate 6,705,393, forward strand.
AGAGTTCATCATAGTAGAGAAACAGCACTGGTCAAAATTACGAATGACCTTTTAATGGCATCTGATGAGGGACTGGCCTCTCTTCTGGTCTTTTTGGATCTTAGTGCTGCATTTGATACTATTGACCACCAAATTCTGTATCTTTTAACAATGAATCCTCCATGCATAGTAAAGTTACCCACGGACTTCCCCAGGGATCTGTGCTTGGGTCAATATTATTCACGTTATATTTGCTTCCTTTAGGCAATATTATTAGGAAACACTCCATAAACTTTCACTGTTATGCTGATGACACACAATTGTACTTATCAATGAAACCAGGTGATTCTAATCTCTTATCCGATTAAGAGGCGTGTCTCAAAGACATTAAGACTTGGATGATCTACAACTTTTTATTATTAAATTCAGATAAAACTGAAGTTATTGGGCTGGGAAAAAAACACCTTAGAAACAATTTATCTGATGATATATCTACTCTGGATGGTATGATCTTGGCCTCCAGCACCACTGTGAGGAACCTGGGAGTTATCTTTGATCAGGATATGACCTTTGATTCCCACATAAAACAGATTTCTAGGACTGTTTTTTTCATTTGCGTAATATTTCTAAAATACGACACATTCTGTCGGAAAACGATGCAGAAAAGTTAGTTCATGCATTTGTTACTTCCAGGCTGGATTACTGTGATGCCCTACTAGCAGGTAGTTCCAATAAGTCTTTGAAGCCCCTCCAGCTGATCCAGAACGCTGCTGCACGTGTGCTGACCAGAACCAGGTTAAGAGAACATATCTCTCCTGTATTAGCTTCCCTTCATTGGCTCCCGGTAAAATCTAGAATCAAATTAAAAATCCTTCTGCTCACTTACAAAGCCATTAACAGTCAGGCACCAACATATCTGAAGGAGCTCATAGTTCCATGTTGTCCAATCAGAACTCTGCGCTCCCAGCTAACCTCAGCTACTTCATCACTAACCACACCTCCTACACCACTAACAATGCCCTCTTACAATACAAAACTCAACTATTGCAAAACTAACCACATATCCTTCAATACTAACCTCAAATACTTCACCAGTAACCAGACAAAATTCACTACTAACCACAACTCCAAACCATGTCCTACACCACTAACCACACCTCATAAACCACAAACCACAACTATTTCACCACTTACCACAACTTCTTCAACACTAACCTCAAATACGTAAACACTAACCACATGTCATAAACCACTAACCACAAGTACTTCACCACTAACCACACTTCATAAACCACCAACCACAATTATTTCACCAATTACCACACGTCCTAAACCACTAACCAAAACTACCGCCCAACCACACGTCATACACCACTAACCACAACTATTTCCCCACTAAACTCAACTACTTCACCACTAACCACGACACCTAAACCACTAACTACACCTCCTCCAGTACTAACCACACCTCTTACACCACTAACCACACCTCCTACACCATTAACCGCACCTCCTACAGTACTAACCACACCCTCCTACAACACAAAACTCAATAACTTCACCACTAACCACATCCTCACCTATAACAGCACCACTAACCTCAACTATTTCCCCACTAACCACAACTCCTTCACCACTAACCACAACTCATAAACCACTGCCCACAACTATTTCTCCACTAACCTCAACTACTTCACCACTAACCACTATACGTACACCACTAATCACACCTCCTACAGTATTAACTACACCACATATACCACCAACCACACCTCCTACACGTCTAACCACAACTACTTCATCACTAAACACAAGTCATACACCCCTAACGTCAGCTACTTCACCACTAACCACACCTACTACACCACTAACAATGCCCTCCTAAAACACAAACCTCAACTACTGCACAACTAACCACATCTCCTTCTAACCACATCTCAATCTACCCATTACTGCACTCATAAACCACAACTATTTTACCACTGACCACACCACCTATAACAGTAACCACACCCTCTACAACACTAACGACACGTCATACACCATTAACCACATCTATTTCACAACTAGCCACACCTCATACAGTACTAACCGCAACTCTGACACCACTAACCACAAAATAGGCACCACTAATCACACCTCCTACAAAACTAAGGGGCAACTTATACAGCAATGACCACACCTCCTACACCAAAACTACTACACCACTAACCACTACACCACTAACTATTTTACCACTTACCTCAGCTACGTTAAAACTAACCACACCTCCTATACCACTAATGAAGCACTCCTACAACACAAACCTCAAAAACTTCACCACTAACCACATCTCCTTCACCCATAACCACACCTCATAAACCACAACCCTCAACTACTGCGCAACTAACCACAACTCCTTCACCACTAACCACAACTCATAAACCATTAACCACAACTATTTCACCACTAACCTCCACTACTTCCCCACTACCCACAATACCTACGCCACTAACCACACTTCCTAAAGTACTAACCACACCACATACACAACTAAACCCCCTCCTACACCACTAACCTCAAATACCTCAGCACTAACCAGACAAAATTCACTACTAACCACAACTACAAACCATCTCCTACACCACTAACCACACCTTGTGAACCACAAACGACAACTATTTCACCACTTACCACAACTACTTCAACACTAACCTCAACTACTTCACCACTAACAAGACGTTATTCACCACTAACCACAACTAAAAAACCCTAACCACACATCCTAAACAACTAACCACAACTACTTTCCCACTAACCATACATCATAAACCATTAACCACTAGTACTTCACCACTAACCACACCTCCTACACCACTAACCACACTTCATAAACCACTAACCACAACTCCTACACCACTAACCACAACTACTTCACCACTTACCACACATCCTAAACCACTAACCAAAACTACCGCCCAACCAAACGTTATACATTACTAACCTCATCTACTTTCCCTCAGATACTTTACCACACCTCCTACAACACTAACCACGCCCTCCTACACCAATAACCACAACTACACCATGACTAACCACATGTCTAACACCACTAACCACACCTCCTACAGTACTAACCGCACATAATACACCACTAACCACACCTCCTACAGTACTAACCACACCTCATACAACACTAACCACACCTCCTACACCACTAATCAAAACTAATTCATCACTAACCACACGTCATACACCACTAACCTCAGCTACTTTACCACTAACCACTCCTCCTACAGTACTAACCACAACTCATACACTACTAACCACATATACTACAGCAATAACCGCAACTACTTCATCACTAACCACATGTCATACGACAATTACCTCAACTATTTCACCACTAACCAAATCTCCTTAACCTTTAACCGCATCTCATAAACCACTAACCACAACTATCTCCCCACTAAACTCAACTACTTAACCACTAACCACGACACCTAAACCACTAACTACACCTCCTCCAGTACTAACCACACCTCTTACACCACTAACCACACCTCCTACACCAATAATCACAACTACTTCATTATTAACCACAAGTCATACACCACTATTTCCCCACTTACCACTCCTCCTACAGTACTAACCACACCTCCCACACAACTAAGGGGCACTTTATACAGCAATGACCACGCCTCCACCACTATCCATCACTGCCCTTACACTACTAACCACACCTTAGACACCTCTAACCATACAACCTACAGCAACAACCACATCTTAAATACTACTATCCACACCATATACACTACTAAGGACAGAATACACACTATATAACATACCTTATACACTACTAACCAAACCATATGAAAGTAAACAACTTCTTGTGTTTCATTTAATTTTCATATAACAGCAAGGTATGAATTGAATATCATTTGCAAGAAGTTGCTGCAGCTTTTGTTAGTTCAGTGGATAAATCAGGTAAATCAGTGTGTCTGAAAACAAGAGAGCTCAAACATTATTGGACTGTTTATATCACCATGAAGCAAATAAGACAACATGGGATCCATCATGTCTTTTGTTGTGGTTGTCTGTTATGTCAGAGGACACCATGTGAGTAGGTCTCTCACTGCTGAAAGAATGTGGACACATGACCATCCATGATTGTCAGTCCGGTGATTGGATCTCAAATGTGTGCTGACTGTGTTTCGGGAGGGTTCATTCCTGAATTTAGTTGTCCATGTTATTTACTCCCACCAGTGTTGCTGCACCTGGCAGAAATAGCCCCTCCCTCTAATAACCGATGTAATCTTTTTGTTTGTGTCCATTTTAGCAACAACTTCATAGATTATTATTCTTTTTATGACACTATTTCACCTTTTATAAACCCCTCCCTCATTCACTTTGTCTTGATTCCAACACTCCTCTAACATTCTTTCAGAAGAAAAGGAAAACGGAAGAAGGAGAAAGAGCTCAGGATGGGATGGTGTGAACAATGTGCATTTCTGAAAGAGTATGTCAATAAAGTGTTTTCCTCCAAAGTTACAGCGGCAGCTACAGAACAGAAGCTGATTTAGAGTGAGGTGTATGTGTGTGTGTGTGTGTGATGGTTGTTCGGTCTGTGTGTGTGTGTGTGTGTGTTTTTGTGCGCGCACGCGGGGGGTTGCAGAGCTGAACAACACGTGTCTTGTTCAGAGTTTTCATAGGGGATTTTTTCCAGATGGAGCAGGACCTGCCACTAATCTACTACCTGTATCAGCGATCATGAATGACCTAAGTCTGTGAAGGGAAACCTCTGGTCTTGTGTTCTTGGAAGCTTCGCCCCCTTGGCCTCAGGTTCTATCAATGGAATGACATCACGGTGCATATGGACATGGGCTTGTGTCTTAGCCTCACCCTGTGGTTTTATCTTTACAAACAGAGGAACCCCGTCTAGTGCCGAAGGTCTCCTCAGAGTGGAAGTACACTGTTATGGCATTAGTTTGCTAATAAAAGGCCTCTGTGAGGACACACACTCAATCACACAAATGCATCCAGACCTCGAGCCAACAAGTGCATCATTTAATTTTGCCGTTCTGGAACAAATTTTGGTTACACAACACTTCATCCTCAGGACTGTTTTTCTCTTCCTGTCATGCAGTATTCCAGTCATGAATGTCACATTAGCCTCAGATGGTTGACGGAATGACAGACACCCTTCAGCCTCGGTAGTTTTACTCACCATAGTCGATCATCTTGTTCCTCAGCTACGACCCAACGGTAAATTCACCACCGATTAAACATCAGGTCGCAAACTGATCATCACCAGGGCATGGCGTCTGTCGCTGTGATTCATCTAGGGTAGCATGTGCTCACCTCTTCTCTTCATTCGTCCTCCTTTTCCTCCCCCTCCGTCTGAAGCACAGTGGGGCTCAGTGAGGCTCGGCTCCCTGAAATCACAGCCCCTTTCCTGTGAGGAAAACACACGGCACTAACTGAGCCTGACCTCATGCCTACTCTGCATCACACACTGGTTGTAGTCTTCACCCCGTCTCTGAGTGTGAGTCCATGTGCAGCAGATATGTGCTGTATGCTGCAGACGATGAATGGATTCTCTGTGGCTGTAACCCTCAACCTGGGAATGAATCCAGTCCCAGTGTGGACCAGCAGCTTTGCACTAAATAGAACTGGGCTAATTTTTGTGGGTGTGTGGATAGAGAGAAACGCTCTTAGGTGGGCCCTGATGGGAGGTGAGGCTTCTACATTGTTGGGTATGTGGTTCAGGACATCGATGGAATTCGAAAGTGGGATATATCCAAACGTTGAGGAAAGCTTTCAGACTCTTGTTTAAACCAATGTCTTTTAGTTAGTTTTGAATGGTGAGACTGCATGTGTGGCTGAAAGAGTGAACAGTGTGCAGAGATGCACACCCTAACCCTAACCCTTCCTCAATAAATTGCAGACACTCAGCAGAGATTATTTTACATTCATGCAGGTTAGAATCATATTGGAGGGAGTTTAAAGCCACAGTCTGTGCACGTCACATGGACGGCACTTAAAGTGTCTTAAAGGTGCAGTGTGTAAAATGTGGGTGCCTATCTTTGAAAACACAGGAAAATGATATTTATACCTATTAATCTATTAGTTTGATGTGCCAGAAAAGACGATGAAGAAATGCTTAACATCCTAAAACCAAATAAGAAGAGGATGATGAATGAGATGATGCTGAATGTTGTGAGAACCACGATATTGACATTCGGAGGCTCAAACCTATTATTAGCACAAGACAAAGTAAGGGAGGTTAAGACCTCACAAACAAAGAATCCATAAAGACCCAAGCCATGAAGACCTGATAGTAGGGGCAGCCAAACGATGCGAGAATACCTCTACTTTCCACATGCATTTGCTCGGAAGGGATGCAACGCATCTGTGGCTGTGGTAGCCTGGAAAGGTTTGCAGGTAAAAGTGGCTCGCGGCTTTATAGCTGGAACATCACCTAGATGCCACTGAATGCTACACACTACATCTTTGAAGCTGAATGAATGAAAGTAGTGAAGTAGCAAAACCTGAGATAGCCCATCTGTCGAGATCTTTCGTGTAATTCAGATTTACCTTTCACATTTCCTTTTGTTATCATCCGCTTATCCGGGTCCAGGTCGCAGGGGAAGCAGTTTCAGCATTTCAGACATTCCTGTCCCCGGCCACATCCACCAACTACTCTAGGAGAATTCCGAGGCATTCCCAAGCCAGCCGAGAGATGTAATCTCTCCAGCGTGTCATGGATCTGCCCCGGGGTCTCCTCCCAGATGGACATGCCCGAAACACCTCCCCAGGGATTCGTCCGAGGGGCATCCTAACTAAATGCCCGAACCAACTCAACTGAGTCCTCTCGATGTGGAGGAGCAGCTACTTTGAGCTTCTCCCAGATGTCTGATCTCCTCATCCTATCTCTAAGGCTGAGCCCAGACACTTTGCAGAGAAAACTCATTTCAGCTGCTTGTATCTGCGATCTCATTCTTTCGATCATGAGCCACAGTTCATGATCATAGCTGAAGGTCGGAACGTAGATGGACCGGTAAATCGAGAGCTTTGCCTATCGGCTGAGCTCTCTCTTCACCACAACGGATCGATATTGCATCCGCATCAGTGCGGATGCCAACCCAATCCGTCTGTCCATCTCCCGCTCCCTTTTCCCCTCACTCGTGAACAAGACCGCAAGTTACTTGAACTCCTCCTTTTGGGGAAAAAAAAAATCCTCCCCGACCCGGATTGAGCACTCTACCTTTTTCTGGCTGAGAACCATGGCTTCAGACTTAGAGGTGCTGTTTCTCATCCTGGCCGCTTCACACTCGGCTGCAAACTGTCCCAGTGCGAGCTGGAGGTCAGTGTTTGAATGTGCCAATAGGACAACATCATCTGCAAAAAGCAGATACGGGATCCTAAGGCCGCCAAACCCGACACCCTCCACCACTTGGCTACGCCTAGAAATTCTGTGCATGAAAATTAAGAACAGAATCGGTGACAAAGGGCAGCCCTGCTGGAGTCCAACCGCAGCTGGAAACAAGTCTGACTTACTACCTTCAATGTAAACCAGACTCTGACTCCGACAGTTCAGTGATTGGACGGCCCTTAGCACTGAGCCATCCACTCAACACTCTCGGAGCACCCCCCAAAGGATGCCCCGAGGGACACGGTCATAAGCCTTCTCCAGATCCACAAAGCACATGTGGACTGGTTGGGCAAACTCCAAGTTCCCCTCCAGCACCCTCGAGAGGGTATAGGGCTGGTCCAGCGTTCCATGACCAGGATGAAAACCGCATTGTTCCTCCTGAATCCGAGGTTCAACTATTGACCAGACTCTCATCACCTGTATACTGGCGTAGACCTTAACTGGGAGGCTGAGGAGTGTGATCCCCCGATAGTTGGGAAACATCCTCTGGTCCCCCTTCTTTAAAAGGGGAACCACCATCCCTTGAGGTGGGAGTTGAAGACCATCCTCACAGAGTCCTCGGCCAGACCTTCCCAGCAGACCCTCAAAATTTGTTTGGGCCTACCAGGTTTGTCCAGCTTCCTCGCTTGCCATCTGATCCAACTCAACACCAGGTAGTTGACAGCTCATCTCCTCTCTTCCCCCTAGTGTCCAAAACATGCGGCCACAGATCAGCTGATTCGACTACAAAGTCGATCATCGATCTGCAACGTAGGGTTTCCTGGTGCCAAGTGCACGGGTGGACACACTTATGTTTGAAAATGGTGTTCGTTATGGACAAACTGTGACTACCACAGAAGTCCAATAACTGAACACCACTAGGGTTCAGATCAGGCAGGCCCTTCCTCCCAATCACGCCACTCCAGGTCTCACTATCATTGCTCACGTGTGCATTGAAGTCTCCCAGTAGGAGTCCCCAGTTGGGGCGCTTTCCGACACCCGTTCCAAGAACTCACTCCAGAAAAAGTGGGTACTCTGAGGCTCCTTCCCCATCAGTGAGGTGATATTAAATGTCCCCACCGTCAGCTTTCGTAGCCGGGGATCTGACCACCAAGGCCACTGCCTTTTCCTACTGCCCGATCCACAAAGTACCGGACTTCAAACACTGCACCTTTAAAGCTGAATGAATGAAAGTAGTGAAGTAGGGAACCCTAAGATATCCCATCTGTCGAGATCTTTCGTGTAATTCAGGCTTACCCTCACATTAAATTAAATATGTAAATTTTTTTCTGCATAGCATGTTGTAAACACCTGACATACATTGAAACATTTTAGCAGATGCAACTCAAAACAGAAGTCAGTACACGTACAAGGTCAATAGAATCTACTTTTCTGACCTGAACCTGTTTCTCTGTATGAACCAGGACTTGTGAGAGAATATGTGGTCCTCCTCACAAATTCTGACCCATGCAAAAGCAAAAAAACGAAGAAATGGGGAAACTACGACTCAGACGCTGAAAGAATGAAACAAGAAAATAGTATGAAATTAATAAGTGTATAAAATGAAAACAAATTTAACCATTTAAAGCCAATTTTACAATGATTAATCAAACATGTTCTTGATTTATTCTCTCGATAGATCAAATATAAACAAATATATCTGCTACCAAAAAACAAACCTCAGATGTTTCCGTCATTATCAAATAATAATTATAAGTTCATTTAAATCTGTTCTCAGAAATAAAAAATACCCTCAGACAAATGACGTTAACACTGAAGTAATTTCCGATGCATCAGTCGGGTAGATACAAGCGCAGTTTCTTATCATATATCATACGCCATATTGTGTTTCATAAATGTTTATCACTATTATTATTATTATTTTTATTCTTATTCTTATTAGTTGATAAAAAAATGATTTGCCTTTGGCGGAGTACGGGGGCCAGAGCAATGCTAACGATCTCTATATAACCACAGTGAGAGTTATGTCAGCATCCACGGCTGAAAGTCAGACACGATTTCAGTGAGTATTTGACTTTGCATAGGTTCTCCCTCATCTGATTCTGTTCTTGATATGTTCATGCACAGGATCTAAAGGTGCAGTCGAGGTGAGGAGAGTCTCCGGTTTGCCGAGCATTAGAATTGCAATTCCACTGTCCGAAGATGATGTGGTCCCGTTGGCATCATTAGTAGCTGAGCACTGGAGCTGTGAAGTGTGAAGCGTGAGAATCAGCACCTCCATACCGGATTCCATGGTTCTCTGCTGGGAAAAGTTGAACTGTCCCTTTTAGATCGAGGGTGGGTTTCTGCCTCAAGTGAAGGATGAACAGGTGGTTTGGTGAGGGGTTTAAGAGTGGGGGCAGTTATGTCACCATAAAATACAGTGAGGTGTCTGTTATGTGGAAGAGACAGTTCAATTGTAAGGAAAGCTCTCAATTTACCAATCCATCTACCTTCCAACTTTCACCTACTGTATGGTCATTGGCTCTGAGTAGTGACCGAAGAATGAGGTCATGGATAAAGTGATTGGAAAGAGCTTCCTTCGGGGGATTGTGGTGCTCAGCGTTGGAGATAAGGTGAGGAGCTGGAGGTAGCTTTGAGTGGAGCTGATGCACCTTCACGCCGAAAGGAGTCAGTTGAGGGGGTTCATGTATCGGATCAGGATGCATCCTGCACGCCTCCCTTTGACTGTTTTCCAGGCATGTTCAACTGGGAGGAGACCTCAGGATAGAGACAGAACTTGTGAAGGGACTATATATCTCCTCTGGCCTGGGAATGCCTCTGGATTTCCTAGGGTGAGCTGGAGAGTGTTGCTGGGGAGAGGGAGTCCAGAATACCCTCTTTGGCCTGCTGCCACTGTGCCCCAACCCTATTAAGTGGAAGAAAATGGATGGATGGATTGGCAACTGTGAATTGAATCCTAATTGATGTGTAAATAAAGTAGTTTTAGAACATTGATATGGCTTTTCATTCGTTTAACACAACTTGAATGTATTTGGTTTACACTCAAAATAAATGAATACCAAATACCTGTTATACAGTGCAATTTATCGTCAGTGTCCTCCTCTGTCACTCAACTCAGGAGGGATTCCCTAAAATCCCTGACGAGTTTTTCATCAGGAAAGAAAATGATTATCTCTGGAGCTCTGCTGCTGGCTGTGTAAAGCATTTTGTCTGTTTTTTTCATCCAACTAAGTTGGCAGCCAAAGCCTGAAATCTATGTAAAGAAGGAAAGTAACAAAAAACATATTTTTCTCAGCTTGTCAGTCGACCATCGGAGCAGCTGCATCAGATCCCATGTTTGTCCGTAAGCCACCTTTTGACACAAATCCTAAACACGCTTGTATAAATGGGGCCCCAGATGAGGGGATTTATGTCCAAACACTCTGATGAGCTTCCCGTTTACCTTCCCCCCTGCCTCTCTTTGTGACTCTTACCTACCACTACACTCCTCTCTCTCTCTCTACCTACCTACCCCGATACTCTCATCTCTCTCTCTCCCCCTCCCTCCCTAAGGACCCACCTACCCCTAAACTTTTTTTCTCTCTCTTACTCTCTCTCACTCCCTCCATACCTAATGACCTACCTACCCCTATACCCCCATCTCTCTCTTTCTCTCTCCCGACCTACCTATAGACCTACCTACCCCTTTACTCCCCCTCTATCTATCTCTCTCCCTCCTTACCCAACTACTGACCTACCTACCCCTATGCTCCCCTTTCTCTTCCCCTCTCTATCTCCCACCCCCTTACTGAACAACCTCACCCTATACTCCCTCCCTACCTACTGACCTACCTACCTCTATACTGCCCCCTTCTATCTCGCTCCCTCCCCACCTAACGACCTGCCCTCTCCTAAAGTCCTCTCTCTATATATATCTCTTTCTCTCTGTCTCTTTCTCCTTATTTACCTACTGGACTACCTATCCCTATACCCCCCTCCTCTCTCCTTACCTAACTACTGACCTACCAACACAACCTACCTGGAGCTGATCTAATGTTTAGATCAGTGATCTAAACTTGAGATCAAGGACGTGCTGCAGGAGTGTGGTGCCCTCTAGTGGCTGTTGTATGTCATTGTTGTTGGGAGAGCTTCAGTCTCTGTGACTGACATGCAGTTTGAGTGGAACATTTACACATAATTGGAACACATAAGTGGAATAACAGGTGAACCCTTTGGATGGAGATGATAAGAAAGCTTACGTGTGACAGCCTGACACTGCAAGAACTTTTAGTCATTGTCATTAAAACACATTATTAATGAAAATAAATATATATATTAATTTTATATTACATAATATATTCTTTTTTGCATGAAATTACTAAATATATAGATTCTTCACAAATTATTTGTTTGATAACATATAATATTTATTTCTGTATATATATATATATATATATATATATATATATATATATATATATATATATATATATATATATATATATATACACACACAAAAACATAACTTAAACCACTTAAATCACACATCCCAGCTCTGGATGAATGAAATATTCCAGTTGAAAATCTTTAATGGTTACATGTTGAGAACAAAATAAAGAAGGAACGAGCAATTGAAACCACAATCATTAACCTTTTGAGGACTGGATTTAGAATCATACTCAAAATCATAATGGAAAAATTAGATCCCAGCCTTACCTGGATCTGAGCACGAGTCAGTGCCTGGATATTTTTCTGGTGCGACGTGGCGGCGGTGGATGTAATGCTACATGATGTCCCAGAGGTTGTCGATTGAATTCAGGTCTGGGGAACGGGCGGGCCAGTCAATAGCATCAATGCCTTCGTCATCCAGGAACCGCTTTCATACTCCAGCCACATGAGGCCGTGCATTTTCATGCACCAATAGTTACCCAGGGCCCACTGCACCAGCATATGGTCTGAAAATGGGTCTGAGGATCTCAATCCGGTACCTAATAGCAGTCAGGGTACCACGGGCCCGCATGTGGAGGTCTGTGCGGGCCTCCAAGGAAATTTCACCCAAGATCACCACTGCCCCATCGCTAAACTGTTCATGCTAGAGGACTCTCTCACATCTCTCACATGTGCTCAGTGGGAACCTGCTCTCATCTTTGAAGAGAACAGGGCGCCAATGGCGAATCAGCCAATTCTGGTGTTCTTTGGCGAATGACAATCGGCCTGCACGGTGCCTGGCTATGAGCATAGGCCCAACTTGGGGATGCCAGGCCCTCATGCCACCCTCATGGAATCTGTTTCTGACAGTTTGGGCAGAAACATGCACACGAGTGGCCAGCTGGTCGTCATTTTGCAGGGCTCGGGCAGTGCTCCTCCCTTTTCTCCTTGCACCTCACCTGGTGTACTAGCCTGTCTCCTGATATATCCTCCATACTCATGTCCTGGGAGACACAACAAACCCTCTGGCAACAGAGTGTATGGATTTGTTATCCTGAAGGAGCTGCACTACCTGAACAACTTCTGGGCACTGTAGATACCGCCTCATTCTATCACTTGTGGCTAGGAAAAATGCTAAACTAGTCAAGAATCAGCCAAAAAGGATGAGGAGAGGGAAATGGTCTTTAGCCACAACTTAGAAAACCATTCCTTAATTGGGGTTGTCTTGCTAATTGCCTCTCCCTTCCACCTGTTGTCTGTGCCATTTGCATAACAGCAGGTATAATTAATTAGCAATCATTATTGCCTCCTGACTAAACAGGAAGCTGAAGGATTTTGAAGCCTGGTCAAATGAAATAGTAGCACGTATTCAGGAACGGGATACAAACAAAAACACAACCATACAAGAAGCATGCCACAGAGCCAAACCTGGAAAGACAGGATTTACGAAACAGAAAATCTCCCAAACCATTAAAGGAAAGGACAGTTTTTGTCAGCACGTAAACCATTGAGGCAGAGGAAATTAAACATATCATAAAGAGGAATTAGGATATTAAAACTGATGATGTTGTTAATAAGATCTTTCCAGAACCATCACTCACCAGCTTCAGAAGATGCCCTACTCTGCAAGACAAACTGGTCAATCTTCCTCCCGAAAAACAAAAAACCTGGGTGGGTTTAGAACCTAAAGGGTTCCTACAAGGGTAACAAATGTAAGAACTGTTAAAATGTGAAACAAAAAGAAACGTTCATAGAGGTTATATGCCAGAAGGAACTTGTCATTAGTCAATTCATTAGCTGTAAAACAACATTTGTCATCTACATGCTGGAATGACCCATTTGCAAAGTTTTAACTTGGTAGAGTCCAAAGATGCTTACAAGGCAAATTGTCAGAACACAAGTATGCCATCCGTACAGAAAATGTAAACTCTCCGATTGCAAGTAACTATCTGACCCGTCACAACAGCAACCCAGCTACGCTGTGGCATCGACCGCAACGTACAGGCAGAAACAAAGTGTGAGGACGGGACTGGAAACAAAGTGTGAGGACGGGACTGGAAACAAAGTGTGAGGTATGGACAGGAAACAATTGTGGGGTTTGGACAGGAAACAAAGTGTTGGGTCGGGACAGGAAACAATTTGTGATTTGGATCACATAACTAAATGTGAGGTAAGGACAGGAAACAAAGCGTGAGGACGGGACAGGAAACAAAGTCTTGGGTCTGGACAAGAAACAAAGTGTGAGGTCCGAACACAAAAATAAATTGGGGGTTCTGACAGGAAACAAAGTGTGAGGTCAGGACATAAAACAATGAGTGGGGTTAGGAAAGGAAACAAAGTATGGAGTCGGAACAGGAAACAGATTTCGAGGTCGGAACACAAAACTAAGCGTGAGGTTGGGACAGGAAACAAACTGTGAGGTCTGGACAGGAAACAAAGTGTCGGTTCGGTAAAGGAAAGATAGGGTGAAGTCGGAAAAGGAACGTGTGGGGTCCGGACACAAAAATAAGTCGGGGGTCCGGACAGGAAACAAAGTGTGAGGGCGGGACAGGAAACAAAGTGTGGGGTCTGGACAGGAAACAAAGTGTGAGGTATGGACAGGAAACAAAGTGTGAGGACGGGACAGGAAACAAAGTGTGGGGTCGGGATAGGAAACAAAATGTGAGGACGGGACAGGAAACAAAGTGTGAGGACGGGACAGGAAACAAAGTGTGGGTTCGGTAAAGGAAAGAAAGGGTGAAGTCGGAAAAGGGAACAGATTCTGAGGTCGAAACACAAAACCAAGCTCGAGGTCGGGACAGGAAATAATGTTTGAGGTCTGGACAGGTAATCAAGATACGGGTTGACACACTATACAAGTTTTGAAGTGGGGAGATGATCCAAAGTTTATGGTTTGTAAAATTCATAAACAGCGGGACTACAAAATAAATTTCTGCACAAAACGGTTAATGTGAAATCAGGAAGAAATGGTAAAATAAAATAATTTTATATTGACAAATTTCCACCTGTTGGACAATAAAGATTTATTCTATTCTATTCTATAAAAAGCACTGAGAGAAAGCTCAATTAGCTCAATGTGCAACCACAGCAAAGTGGCACATCTAAATACAAAAATACAATACTAATATTTTTTCTTATACTGCTACTACTGTTCATAGAGTCCAGGTTCATACACTGAAACAGTCAGGGCTCATACAGTAAACAGTCCAGGTTAATAAAATGAAACATTCCAGGATCATGTAGTTCTCTTCTGTTGCTCATTTTGCCCATCCAAAATACTGGAATACTTAAAGAGGAGTGTTGTATTTCCTGTTTTACTGTGTCTGGCAAACTGTCATTCAATCAGCCACAACCATAAATAATTCACCCTGCATCAGGTTACTGCAAAAGACCTGGACACAGAATGATGCCTCATCTCGTCCACTGGTGTTGGCCCCCTTTTGGAGAATGGACAGGACAAGCAAGTGTTTCCCTCCTGCAGCAGGAAATGGGCGAAGCCTTGCCTGACATTATGAATCCAGTATTTTGTCACATGAAGGAAACCCCTCCTGATAGCACAAGCTATAGGTTTCCTGTTGTGGGCCAACAGTTTTGGTTTCACCGAGTGCTGGTGGGGGAGGGCTCGATTGTGTCTCCACGATCCAGTATGAATAGGTGTAACCTGTGAAACCTGTGAATCAAAGCAAAACCCTTTCACTTCATAATTCCTAGTGAATTGTCCTTCAATTATTCTCTATTGGCTTTGGCTCTATTTTATATATCTTCAGTCAGCCACAACATTACAACCGCATATCTAACATTGTTTTCACCAAAACATTTCTGTGAAGTCACTGTGTGCTCTGATACCTTTCTATCAGAGCCAGCTCGCAGTGGCTCTTATCTGAAATCAGACAATGTGGGCCTTTACTTCTCTGGTGCATAAGTAATTCCTGGGAGCCCAGAACCTTGTAGCCGGTTCACCAGTTGTCATTCGTTAGATCACTGGTCGTTACAAACCAATATAGACCCAGCACACCCAACAAGACCTACAGTTCTGGACCCAGTCGTTGCTTTATATTTAATGTGAAACTTATTTGGTGACTTGGTACTTTATCCACCAATCAGCTATAACATTACAACTACCGACAGGTGAAGTCCGAATAATATTATTTTGTTAGCATGGCGACCGTCAGTAAGTAGACATCTTGTACTGAAGTTTATGTGATGGAAGCAGGAAAAATGGACAGAGTAACGATCTGAGGGCCAAATTGTGATGGCTAGGCAATTGGGTCAGAGAGGCAGGTCATGTTGGGTATGCCTGGTGTGCAGGGGTTGGTACCTACCAAAGACAACTGAAAAAGTGGCAGGGTCATGGATGCTCATTCATGCGACTGAGAAGCATAGCTCAGCCAATGGTATCCAATTCCCAGAGAAGAGCTCCTGTGGCAGAAAATTGCTGAAAAGGTTAATGCTGGTCCTGATAGAAATATTTCAGAACACACAGTCACAGCAAGGCCTGCTGCGTATTGGGCTGTATAGCCACAAACCGATAAGAGTGACCATGTTGACCCGTCTACTGCTTAAAGCGCCTACAATGGGCACATCATCCACAACGAAAAAGGGAAGTTTCCTCTGATGAATCACGTTTTGTTTAACATCAATTGAACTTTTGAACAGGTACGTGTTTGTCACTCACCTAGGGAAGAGGTGGTACCTAGAGAGACAAGTCATCCCACCAGATGACACTATCCACAGGCTGCCAGAATAATGACATCACCCATGATAACGCCCTCTGACAGAATGACATCATCAAACAGGATAACTTCTAGAGGTTGGAACAGTTCAAGAAGTGGATTAATGCTGATGGGGGGGATACACTTATTATAATGTAAAATGTTGAATAGTCCAGTTGTCACCTGAATAATTTACATTGTTGATGTATTTGCGCTTTTTAGTATTTTATCATGGAGTGTTAATTAGGAAGACAGGTATTACATTGTTATAACAAAAATTGTAAAATTCTGAAAAAATATTTTCATTTGACCAACTACCCAAACCAATCATCTAAAACCAACACGGTGGTGGTTTATACATCATTAGAGACCTTCAATATTTCCAAGAGTCAACAGAATACCTTCAACGTTTTGTCTTTGTTCATCCACTTAATAGAGAGACAAACACTTTCTGAGTGATGAGTCTTTAGTTCTTGGTTCGGTGCAGGTTTTCAGATGGTCACTCAGATCTGACCTCAGTCCATCCAAACCCCAACAGATGCCAGAGCAACAGACAATATGTGCGTATTAAAGAGAAATTGCTTATTAAATTTTGAATAGGTAGAGGGTGTGTAAGAACAGGTTTTCTTATAAAGTTTATTAAAATTTGTCTGTATTATTCCACATCATTACATCTCATAAATTCATTTATTTATATTGTAAAGTCGTTTACTTCATTTACCTCCTGTGTTTTGGAGCTGGGGCAGAATACATGACAGCTATATAATATATGAATATATCCTTTCAATCAGTTTTCATGAGAAACACCATTTTAATAGTAGAAATAAATACTCCGGTACATGCATGGTCAAAACACTTTAAAATACTATGGGAAGGGTAAATAGTGTAAAACCTATGGCACACACTCACAGCAGCTTTTACCAAATAATTCACACATAAAAACAGCGACACACTCAGATCACTCTTCAGGTCAGCCAACCATAGGTTCACACAGACACTGCATCCATCATGGAGGCTGGAGTTTTCACTGGAAACTGAGGTAAACGTTTCTGTCTGCTGGTGAGAGCGCCGTCATGTCAGGTCCAGAGCGGTGCCTGCTCGGGTTCTAACAAGGTTTGAGTCACAACCAGCGCGACAACAAACCCTGCAGGGGATGTTTTAGTGCTCGCAACCTCGTGAGCAGAAGCGGACGGCGGTCTTCTGATGTGATGGCTCTGAACCCTGACCAGGGACGACGGCGTGAGTCTCTTTGGTAGGTCAGAGCAGGATAAGGTAACTGCTGTCCGCCACCGTAACTAATTCACAGAATGAGAGTTGACTGGCGGCAGAGTCCTTGGAGAGGAGCGTTCTCTAAGGGCCTGAGTAAGCAGAGTGCAGCCGTCCGACACAGCACATGCTGAATTCCGCAGGCGCTCGCGGTAGTCTGCCATTTTGGAGCTACTCTCAGGATGCTGTGCGACATCCCGGAGCCCCTGAGTGAGGAGGACACAGGCCGAAACTACACTCATAGCCCCCCCTAACACTGCAGTCTGCACACCCTTCCCTTCTGGGGAGATACTCGCAGCTCTTCCTAGGAACTGAGGCTCTGTGGCAAACCCAACCAGGGCCCCAACGGCCTGGACCAGAGCAGCGCTAAAAAGGACACAACGGTTCCTGGTCAGCTCACTGGGCTGACTTTTCACCTCTTTGACACACGCTAGGAAGGCTGTTCCACTTGTACTCATGCTTTTTACGCTCAGTTTGAACTGTTCTTTAGCAAAGCGGTCCCTGGACCTCTCACTAGCAAGTGACGAGATGTCCGTCAGATTCTTGAGGTTGGTTGAGATGTTCTGAGAGACCTCAAGGAGAAGCTGTGGGGTGAGGTCTGGTAGGGACGTAACTCGGAGGAGAATGCAGCTCTGCTCCACTTCGTGCCGGCAACGGGTCACTTTGTAGCGGTCCACCAGACCTGGCAGGCAGGGCTGAGAGCCGGGGGTCTCCACGGCTGCCAGGTAAGCAGCGTGGGCTGAACACTCAGTCAAGGACACCACCAGGTCAGCCATCTCCAAGAGGCGGTCCCCCACCTCCGTGAAACGGCCCATATTGAGCTGACTCTGAATGTCGTGGGTGAGTATGGAGAGCTCCTTTGTTCTGGCGATGACTGTATCTCGGCACTGGTCGAAGGTGTCGGCAACAGCCACGCCGTCAGACGTCATGACCGGTCTGGTCTCGCTGGAAAGCAGGAGGAGGTCGGCCACCAGCTGCATCTTAACCTTACAGGAGTCACATATGGAGGAGAGGCGCTTCCTCTGAGGCAAACTGCCAGCGGGTGAGCTGCTTGATCCCTCACTTGCTGATTTACCGGAACCACCACTAGCCATAATAAGGAGGGGAGGGGGGGGGGTCACATATGTTTAGTTATTGAACTGTTTAAGACATTTAACTGCTTTTACAAATATTAAATAAAAACTGGCCTTCTTTAAATTCCTTCAGAGTTTATGTGACACAAATGTAAACATGAAGAGAGTGTTCTCTAAGTCTCACACGACCAATGTTCACTTTTCCACAATCCAAACTACCATCAGTCATGTTACATGTCAGAGTCTCCTCTGGTCCTCAGAAGATCTGATCCCAACTGGGTTCATTTAAATGCCTTGAACACCAGACGTCAGTACTTTCACTGTAGTCCTGGCTCTGATGGAGAAAAAGGATTCACAGGATGGCTCTCAGAGACCGGGGGAGCCTCCTGAGAGTCAAAGTGCACAGGAACAACTATCAAAGTAACACCATTACAGTCCATTCCCAGGAATTAAGTCCATGTTTGTGACCTAAGGAACCGATCATAGAGAGATCATTGCGTACACTGGGGAATGAAGCACCACCGGGATTCTCCTGGTCCGGGTTCCCGCTGGATCTGACTGGCCTGCTGGAGTCATGCGGGGGCCACCCGGACAGCTGGTCTGGACAGCCGGCACCATCTTCTCATGATCCAGCCTTCAGCCTCCTCTCCTTCCAACACAGCCCGGCTCACACGCTGCTCCCCCCGGCTCCATATGGTCCGTTTGTCCGCCCTCCGCCGCGTACTAACTCAGGGTGCGAGACTCCAAAGCCCCGCATGTCTTCCTTCTCTTGTCCATACAAGTCTCTTAGACCTATCCGAGCAGTTCCACAGTCACGCAACCGTAGACGTAGGTAGACGTAGTGGCCGTTATTCCCGGGGATTGAAACGGACTCTGCCGGACTATGAGGAAACGGGGAGGGTGTGGTCGCGCCTAAACGGCGGCTGGACGGAGCTAACTCTTAGCACCGGAGCGTTAACCCGTTTACCGTTAGCTCTCTGTCATGTCTGTCTACGGCTGTTGTCCTGCGGAGACAGATTCTAGTTCCACGTTAACATTTTCAGAATGGTTCGACTCCGGGGACTGGCTGCAGATCTGCCATGACACATCCTGCGGCGTCAAGTTAGCAGTCGGAGGAAGCCGCTATTTCACCGGAAGCTGTGTTTTCAAAATAAAGGCAGTGCCAGATCGATATATTTTACCCCACCCGATAGATCATACGACAGCGCAGAAAATCACTAATGCTATCACATTGTCCTAGCATTTAAAAAAACTAAAATGTTGCTCAAGGCAGTCCAATGCTCTGTGTAACATTATTGTTGTTCTACACATGTTAATCTGCTGTCATTTAAAACTTCTCAAACAAGATCAAATGTGAAAAAAATATAAAAAACACTCAGCACCCTTTAAAATCTGTTGCAAGTGCAAATATTATGATATTTTATTTTATTGTTCCATGTAATACGATTAACTTCACAAATTTAAAAAAAATGTTTGAAATGAAGACTTATCTCCGGCTGTTTCTCTACATAAATAACGCAACCTAAAAAGATTTTTAGACAACGAACAACATTCGGTCTTTCATTGACATATTTAAAGCTTTTTGATACTATGGATCATGTAATTATGAAGCAGGTAATTAGTACAGCTGTCCGAACGAACATATGCCTACTGTTTGTTGTTTTGAAAATAACCCAAAAGGTAGATTCAGTGTTCCTTTAAGCCACCTTAGAAAAGAAAGAAAGTTTTGATGAAAACATTTGACATAAATGATGTTACAGTAAATGACCCAGAACTGATCCCTGAGACATGCCCTTGGCTATACTAATAAATGATTCTTTCTTTCTTAGTATAGCCAAGGGCATGTCTCAGGGATCAGTTCTGGGTCATTTACTGTAACATCATTTATGTCAAATGTTTTCATCAAAACAGTCCAGATGGAAGCTTTCGCTTTTATACTGATGATACTGTGAGATACTCAGTCAGCTATTTTATTTTTTTTAAATGCAGACCAAACAAAATCAATCCAAGTCATTGAACCTTCAATACATCAGCACTCTCAATAGAAATATTTCCTTTTTTTGATACATTTTTAAAGTTCATTGGAGCACATCGATCACATATGTTAGAGGTCTTTTCGGACTTATTTAGATAGATATTCCTTCAGGGGCCCTAATTTATTTTTATTTTAAAGTTTAACTTAATGTGAGCGTTTTCTTTTTTTTTCTTTTATCTCATTTAATATCCCCTGATTGTCAGACTCAGACCAAACCCTGGTGCAATCGAACCTGGGCTCTTCCTGGTGCTGGACAATACCCGGCGGCATGTGGTTAAAGTGTTCAGGAAGGACCTGGATTAACAAGTTACTGATGCCGTTGGCTGGCCCTCATGTTCTTCAGACCTGAATCCAACAGAGTACCTCTGAGACATTTTGTATCACTGCATCACATGCCAACAGTAACACCACAGACTGTCCAGGAGCCCACCGATGCCCTGTTCCAGCTCTGGGATGGAACAGCCTGCCTTCTCATTAGGACCACGTCCCGACATTGTTGGGAGCGCAAACAAGGATTTAAAGACACTCCTGTGATACAATATTATTTGCACAGAGCTGTATGACTGCCCCGCTACCCAAGACACATTTCCCTACAGGGAAACTAAAGATTATCCTATCGTGTCTTTTCTTGTCTTATCTCATCTTGTCTTATCGTATCTTATCTTATCTTACTTTATCAATCTTATCTCATTTCATCTTATCTTATCTTATTATGAGTTGTTAAGATGAAACTCATACCAGTTCGATAAGAACCTGTTATTTCAGTCTTTCACTTTGACCCTGGGTGTAATTTAGAATCCAGTCCTCAGTGACTCCATGATTTTTGTTTCAATTTACCGTTCTTGCTTAATTTTGTCCTCAAAAAATTATAATGTAGGAAACATCAGTAAAGATAGTCATATTTGCAATGACCTATATAATTTTTAACCCTTGTCAAAATAAATCACAAATTAGCACATTGCTCACAAAATTTCTTATTTAACTCTGATACATTTTGGTCTTTTTATTTTGAATGAAACAACAAGGTGTTTGGGATTAAGACTGCAATAATGTAATTGGCTGGAGTTTATGATCCTATACATGTCAATAGTTTAAAGATTAATCCTCAGACCATGTTAAGTGCAAAAATGTGGAACAGAGGGGGAAAAAGCATGCATTCCGTTTTGTTAAGCTTCATTCTGGTATCTTCCCATCATAAATGAGGCTAATATAATATAATTGTATATTATAAAATCATATATAATTGAAACTAAGATAATACAATATTATATAATAATAATATATAATATTATATTTATATTACATGGATAATGTATACATAGTATGTACATATATATATATATATAAGGATATTTAAGGAATATCCTTATGGATCTGCCCACGCAGATCCATCGTGTTAATGCAATACCTCACAAAAAATATCACTGATATTGTGAGTATATTTACTCACATAGACATTAGTGTGAGGAAGAACTGGAGTGCTTTTGGAAAAGTCGGTTGTATATTTCCAACACTATGGAACTTTATCTCCAAAATTGTCAGGCCATGATTTCTCATCTGTTGTAATTTACTCTAATATTTTATATTTTACTCACTTAGGGGAGCTTTTTTTTAAAAAAAAAACACAGTTTTTTGGATATAACTTCTTTACCATTGGTTCTATTTAGTCCAAAGCCAGTGCATATGAATCTACTCAGGGAGATCTATCTTATATTATTATCGTATACATCGTGTTTTACCCTGATAGTTCATAATATACTCGCAAGTGGGAGCTTTTTCTTTTATTTACAAAAACCCCGGTCATAACTCCAAAAACTTTTAAACATTTTTACATCTAGATAAGCCTTAGTGAGAGGAATCACCAGATCGATTTTGGGATAGGTGGGTTGTATAATTCCCACACCAAGATGAACTCTATCTCTGAAAGGTTTTGGGCCATAATTTTCTAAACCATTGGTTCCATTTAGTCCAAATTGAACATATATGAATTGAATCAAGTAGATATACGTTGTAAATATCGTGTTTAACTCTAACAGGTCATTTTACTCACTTGAGCGCGCGTTTTAAAGAAAAAATGTTTTTCGGATATAATTTGGTTCAATTTAGTCCATATTTGGTTGAGATGAATTGACTCAAGGAAATCTGTTATATTTTACCCCTGTTGTCCATATTTTACTCACTAGAGGGAGCTTTCTTACAAAAAATACAGTTTTCCAGGAATAACTCAAAAACCCTCTCATGGATTATTTTTCAATTTTACACACACATAGAGTTAAGTGCGATGAAAGACTTGATTTATTATGTGAAAGGTGATTTTTATATTTTTGACAATAAGGGACGCTTTAGCTTCAAAAGTTCTGTGCCCATGTTTTCTCAACCATTGGTCCAATTTAGTCCAAATATCGAACATATGAATGGACATGAGGGGATATATCTTATACAAATATATATTATATTTTACGCTAATAGTTTATATTTTACTCACTTAGGGGAGCTCTTTTACAGACAACACTGTTTTTCATCCATAGCTTCCTCATTGTTGGTCGTTTCTGTTAAACTATAGTGAATTTGAATCGACTCAATGAAATCTATCTTGCATATCATTTGATTAGATATGCCTTTATATTGAAAAACCATAAAATTCCGTGCGTGTAACCGGTTGGCCGTTTCAGGCTAAAACACCCTCCCTCTCCATCATGTGACCAGCAGACTCCGCAGCCAATCAGAACACGGAACCTGAAAACATGGCGTCTTCGTCTGGTTGGAGATGTATAACGTTGCTGGTCTGCATTGGTTTACTTTACATTTCGACGGCTGATGGCAAAGAGAACAAGAAAAAAGATATTCGAGATTACAATGATGCCGACATGGCGCGGCTCCTTGAACAATGGGAGGTACGTTATCATAACTTTTGAATTCATTCAGTCAATGCTAATGAGCTAGCGACTACTAGCATAGTCTAGCAAGGGATGTACACGTAACGGTAACAATCAGCCGTTTTTCTTCTTAGAACTGTATTCTAAACAAATTATATACAAAAGAGTTAGCGCTATCTTCAGCATCCTTCTTAAACTATATCCTCTAACCCTTCCCTGTCTGTGTCCTTTCCCCATATCCGCCCTCGTCCCCTCACTCTTTTCTTGTCCTCTTTTTTTGCACATTTACTCACTCTTTCGGCACCCAACTGGTTAAGGCAGTAGGGCGTCCACCCCGTGTTTGGACTTACTCAAGGTTTCTACCTGTTTAAAACGTCTTCTTTTTGGAAAGGCTACAAAAATAATTGTCTCATATGTTTTTACCTCTTGCCTGACCGAGCAAGTGAATTATTAGATTTATTAGCCTAACACTCATTTTCCTTTGCCCCTGCAAGAGGACAGTCCAAATTGTTGAGTCCTGTGAAGAGTGAGATGCTCTCCTAACCAGCTTACCTTCTTAAGACTCCTTGCACATACTGTCTCCTCTTTGTTCTGCAGGAGGATGATGACATCGAAGAAGGTGACCTCCCAGAGCACAAGAGGTCTCCTCCTCCCATAGATTTTTCCAAAGTTGATGCATCCAAGCCTGAGGAGCTGCTCAAGATGTCCAAGAAGGGTCGAACTCTGATGGTCTTTGCCACTGTCTCAGGAGATCCAACTGAGAAGGAGACAGAGGAAATCACAGGCCTGTGGCAGAGTAGCCTATTCAATGCCAACTTCGATATCCAGAGGTAGGCTGGCTAAAGCTCTGGATTTATCTGCTTCTTATTCTTGTTCTGCATATATATATATATATGGATATATTTAGATATGGATATATCCATATATATATATATATCTGTTTTACATTTCAAACCTTTAAAGTTATTTATCATACGTTCAGAACATTTCAAGTTTCATTTGCCATAAAAATAAGATCTAATAACTATGGTGTTATTTTTGTTTCTCATTTTGACCAGCCATTCTTTGCACGGACAAATATTATTTGCAAGAACATACATTTTGTTTCAAAGAAAATATTCCATAGAAAATGTGTCATCTATGTCTGTCAAGACAAGAAGTATTTTTACTTTCTCTGAAATTAATTAACCCCGTTTGTTTTTGTACAAGCATGTAAGTTCAACCAAAGAGCAATAAAACAAGATAGATCTCCATCACCAAAACTTAGACTTGGACTGTTGTCGGGGCTCTTGAGCCAAATTAAATCTTGGCTTTGTTACAATAAAATGTTCTTACTCAGTACTTAGTAAAAAGGAGAGTTTTCAGTCGACTTCCTTGTCTCTATGAATAGTCTTGTGTGATAAGGAAATGAGCTTATCTCCAGCTGGAGCCCAAACCATAACAAAATGTGAACGTAAAGAAAGAGTGACATAGAACATATACAATTATAAGGGCTAAATACAGATAGAGAGATTTATATTTGTTATTGATCGCTCATGTAACAGAAACTGCATTCTTTCAAACACAATGTGATGCTCTTCTGCTCCCATCCTGGTCCTTCTGCAGATTTGTGGTGGGCTCCAACAGGGTCATCTTCATGCTGCGGGACGGCAGTATGGCCTGGGAGGTCAAAGACTTTCTCATAGCCCAGAAACGCTGTGTGGACGTCACCGTGGAGGGACAAGTGTTCCCCGGCAAGGCTGCAAAGGAGGGCGACACCAAATACAAGCAGCATAAGGATGTCAATGCCAAGAAGAAAAGGAAGAGCGAGAGCGGGAAGCCTGACGTGAAGGGGAACAGAGCAAGCCCTTTGAAGCAGGAGCTGTGAGGGAGAAACGCTCACTTTTCTTCTGGCTTTCTCGTCGACAGCCGTTAAATGGCAAAGAGCTGTAGGACATCTTGAAGGTTAAGAGGGCAATGAGAGAATTGATTCTGATGAGCACATTCAGCGGACTGTTGCCCCCGCAACCCCCCCAACCCGCAGAAACATGTGGAGGGTAACAAACACCTCCTGAAGTCACAGCTGTCTGTGCTCTTCAACAACCACCCAATGCAGAATTTCACACGTGTTTCTAGAAAGGTACTGTACATGAAATCTAGCAGCCCGCCAACGTATCATCTAAATAGCACCCACATCTATTGTTTGATTTTTCACTCAACATGAAAATAAATATTTTTAATATAATTATATGCGGTTCCTCTCATTGCGTGTTCAGGGGGGCCCAAAATGAAGATGTGTGATTGGTGACAATGGCTTGGACTCGAGCTGTAAGACAATTCAATGTATTTCATATTACAAAATAAACATCATGGTAGGCCCTGCAGGAATCTCCAAACGCTTCCGTAAATGATGATCCTGGAAATCAACAACGCCACAGTTCAACGTGCTCCTAACCTGAAAACATTGGACCACCCATAAATGTGTGGCAGGAGTAGAGTACGGGACAATGTACAATCCCTTCGGTCATGGTGGTGATCTGTATCTTCATAGGCCCGCAATGCACTGCTAAGGATTCACTTCCTGCTCAGAAGTGTTCCTCAGGGCGATGAGGGAGAACACCTGTAGCTCTACTAGCAGAGTTCACAAGAAAAGAACGTTGTGCCACTGGAAGAGGGAAATGAGCAGAGCTGAGGCAGTGGTTAGTGCACTGAGTTAATGAGTAAGAGAGAGCTGGAGATCAGTGGCGGTTGAGTGATTTAAGAGAAGGAGAGGTGAAACATATTAAGGTCTTTCTTGGTGAAAGTAACTTGTCAATCAATCTTTATTTATATAGTGCCAATTCACAACAACAGTTGTCTCAAGATCTTTTCCAGAAAGAAAAGGGGTTGGCCAAACTCTTTATATAATTATCTACAGGACCTAACAAAATCCTCCTTGAGCAAACACTTATCAACAATAGCCTACGAAAAACTAACTTAGCGGGCAGAAACCTCGAGCAGATCCAAGACTCAGGGTGGACGGCCTACTGCCATGACCAGTCGGGTTTGAAAAAGAGAGAGAGACGGGTGAGGAAAGACACAGACGGGGGGGAAGCAGCAAAGATATTAGCTATAGTCCACTTTCTTCAACCTCTCCATGGTCAGGCCGCGGCAATCCCAGGTTGATAATACATTAATATTAATGTAACATTTAGCTATAGCTTTTGGGGAAATACTATAAAATAATAGTAATCTAGATGCATGACTGTACCCTCCATTGAGGTCACAGAGGTCTGGACCTCTATTCACCCTGACCTTCATATTCTTTCTGACGTGTGTGTCTAATAAAAGTTATGAAAGGATTTCTGTCAGTTCTGTAAGGACATTGTACAACACTATGGTCAATGATTTTCTCATCTGATCAAATGCATATGTAGGTGGCTTGGGGGATCAAATGTTCTTGGCCTCACCACAACTCTTTGTTCAGCATGGTTATCTTATGAGGTCATCAAACAGGACATGCAGCTGAATCCACCAAAAGCAAATTTTTTCAAATGTGCAAATTCTGAGTTAACAGTAATGTGAAAATTTATTCGGACACCCTCATTGTTTTTGGATGTAACAAGTCTACAAACAAAAGTACAGCCCAAGTAAACACAAAGTACAAGTCTTATAAATTAAATGTATTATTATTAAATGACAACCTTTTTGTTTCAGTGAACACAATCATCGAATACCAGATAGTGTTGTATGAAAAAGTCCCCCCTCCTTGGAAACTAACTACTCAGTATTGGAACAACTTGCCCCAACTGAGCGAAACAAGAATTCTGTTGTTTTCAGAGGCCATCCACTGAGGCTGCACTAAAGCAGTTCTGCAAATAAGAGAGCCAAAATTCCACCACAGTGATGTCAGAGACTGATCTCCAGTTAAAAGAAGTGCTTGGTTGCAGGTGCTGCTGCACATTGTGACAGGATGTTAAATTTGGTTTGAAAATCCAACAGTTTTATCTGAGATCATGACCATACATGGCTTTGAATATAATGAGTTCCTAGAAGGTAGAGTTGCCTGATCTATTTATGTGGATTCTTGAAATGTGGAGGGAATAACTTGAAAATTAAAGCCGTAAGCCCAGGTCAACCAATGAAAACACATCAAATACAGTCAAATTGTCCAACAATATCCTCTGAGCTCTTCGTGAAACGGAAACTACTGATGTAAATCAGATTGAACCAAATGCGGAAGTAAACACGGAAGTACCATCAGCTTCAAAGAGGGACCACTTGAGGTCCACGACTTGCAGCGAGTCTGTTGGTGTCGGTATCTTCCAAGAGTCGACGTGATGGATGTTCGGTCCATTCTAGCCGTAATCGTGAGCTTGTTAGTGGTTCCAGCTCCGGTAACCTGCAGCTCATCTGAATCCAGGAGAGCCACTAAAGCAAAGGTGAGACCGTCCACTCGGCTGCTACTTAAAGAAGTCTTTATTTGTTGGTACAAAATAGCGAAATTGGTCTCTATATATTTATACCCGTTACATATTAGACCATTTATTAGACCATCTTTTATAGGGGACATTTTGTCCTGATGGCGGTGTGTTAGAACTAGCCAGTGTAAGAACCCGGCACAATGCCTCTCGCACTAGACCGTTACACCATCCTTCATGATCCATCTTTATACCCATAAATGAATTTCGGTGTTTCTCCTTTGTCCATTTCGAATTGTTTACTTGCTTTACCTGTGTGCTACATTAATGCTGGGACTTCTAAAGTTATCGTAAGGGGCTTACGCACTGCAACTTAAAAAAAACGCATACAAACAGGTAAACCAGAAGCAAATTGATAAAACATCTTCCTCAATTTGACAACGCAAGCACGCTGAAAATAAGTAAACATCTTACTCTGTTTGACAATACACACATGTTACAAAAGCCACAACACATGAAGAAAAACCTTCTGCAAAAAGCATAAAACAGCAGAAGCGTGAACGCGGGACAGTTAAAAGGGATACATCCCCGGAACTGCTTCTTTTAGTGAAGAAAACAGATATAACACAGACATTTTATTATTTTTTTGATCTGTTGTGTTAGCTTCGCTTAACTTCCGGGTTGATAGGTCATGTGACTTAGAATAAAACGTTAAGCAAAATCATGAAAACTACAAAGAAAACTTAATGACCCTAACAGAGCCAAAAATGCTTTTTTATTTGATTGTCTGCCAGTTGTGTACAAGTTGCCCTTGCGACTACTTCAGTTCAGTCAGTATGCACAAAGGAGGTAAAGAGTTTTAAATTGTTGAATTTTTTTAAATATTTTTTTGTTCATTATCTGCAGTACTTGTATGACTTTTCTTCAGTTTCAGTGCGCTGGCCATCGCAGATTTCCTTTTGAGGTTGTTACAGTCTTATCTTCACTCACCCACCACGGTGGTCAATGTCTGTGCCTGAAATCAACATGATTGTCTAATAATTCAGAATTAAAATGTTATTATTCTAAAACAGAGTCATAGATTGTTCTACAAAAGTCGCCGGCAAAAATAAGCATGAAAGCTGGTATATTTTTTGTTTTGTTTTCATTTGAGTTAACATGCCAGTGTCTGAAGTTTGGAATGCACTCAAAATAATAAAAATTTTACATTCTAATACTCGAAAGCCCCAGCCAAAAATGTGATGGTCCATCCATGATCAAAATGTGAAGATTCTGCCTTTGGTTTTGAAGCATTTCTTTGTGTGACTTTGCCTTTGTTTTCACTGAATTCTCTAGGCAACTAGATATCTAACTATGCATAACAAGTTCCACGCATAAATGCTTCCTTGTTTCTTTTCCTGTAAATCATATAAAAGGAACTGTTATACAAATTGCACACAGAACAGTGATGCCATTATTTGCTGGTGGAATGTTGGTATAAGGCTACCTGTTATTCATCTATGCAGGCGTGGATTTTCCACAATTCTTCCTTCTTTGATTCTTCTTCCATAACATTCATTATTGGCTGGACCTATCAGGTAGCATGTGTACATATTGTCCTGACGTTGATGTTGGAAGCTGGAAAAAAGGATCTGAGTAACTTTGACATGGGCAAAATTTTGATGACTAGAAGACTGGATCAGAGCATCTCCAGAACTGCAGGTTTTGTTGGGTGCTGCTGGTCTAAAGATTTTACAACCAAATTGATCTATAGGTTAGGCTAATCCATGTTGTTCATTCCCACAGAAGAGCTACTGTACCACAAACTGCTGTAAAAGTCAATACTGGCTCTGGTAGAAAGGTGCCAGAAGGAATGGTTACATCACAGAGCTGTTTTGGTGGCAAAAAGGAGACCAACATTGAATTAGGACACTGGTTCTAATGTTATGGCAGATTGTTGTATTTTTTTTTCAATTTTGCTGACATAGTGGTTTAGAATTGTATTTATTAATTCATTATCCATAAATGCTTATCCTGTTGATGGTCACTGGTGCTTTAGCCTATCTCAACTGACATCGGGCGAGAGGAAAGGTACACCTTGGACAAATTGCCTGTTCATCACAGGACAGTCACAGAGACAGACATCCATTCACACCCACCTTCACACCTACGGGCAATTTAGAGTTCCCAATTAGCATCTGTAAATAGGGTGCAATACTTAATGTTTATAGTTCTACTGTGATCTTAATATTTCATCCCCCGGAACAAAATTTTGCTCGTTACTGCTCTTACACTGGAATTTTCCCGCTTGCGATGAATAAAGGAAGATGTTATCTTAAGTAAAGTCAGTTGAATTTATTGAAAATTGATACGTCTGGTCTGTTGGAACCAGCGAATAAAAAAATATGCAGAACTAATAAGTGGCAAAAAAGATTATTTATACATATACTTGGCAGTTGTGAAAGCATTTGAACACCGACCACACACACTTTCACATTATACACATTAACAACAAATATGATAGCGACAGATTCCTTCACATGTATTAAGCCCCAAAATGAACTGAAACCATTCTAGGAGGTGGAAAACGCACTAAGAAATGTTAATTAAGATAAAGATGTAAGATTTTTGCTAAATGTGTGTATGTGGACAGATTCTAGGATTTGACTGGAAGAATTGTGGACAGCCAAATGATCCAGCGGTTCTTCGGACTCTGACTGTTTCTCCAGATCCGATCTCCTTGCCCGGAGATCTGACAGCCTCTGCTTCCGGATCCACATCAGTTGCGCTGAGTTCTCCCCTGTCTGTGAGTAAACTGACCCCGTGCAGTACAAACGTTTCATCGCTAGCCTTTGTGTCGGGAGGTTTGTGAGCGTATTTGTGAGGCTTGTAGTCTCTTGTAGTGTTTTAGGGTCTGCGTTGTCTTAAGAAGCTTCTTCAAGGTACAGAAGGACAGAGCTCTTGACTCGATGTCTTACCGCTGGGACCTGTTCCATAAAGTACTAGGGATGGGTAGCGATAAACAGAAATAAATTAGATATTGTTCCTCGCCATTGCCCATGTTTCAATGAACTCAGTGCTATCAGTAGGTTAATTCATGCTAAAATAGGTGACATATTCAAAACCATCCTTCCTCCTTTTACTTGGGGTCAGGGTTATGGTTGCAGACAATTTTTACAGTGACAGATTCAGGCTCCTCCTGGAGGATAAAAGGCATTTCCTGGCCACATGATAATGCAAAACCTCCAAACCAGGAGATATCGGTATCAAATGTCTGAATGACCTCAATTGGCTCCTTTCAATGTGAAGGAGTTATGTTTCTAATCAGCGTCCCCCTGATGTCTGAGCTCCTCCCTCTATCTGTAAGGCGGCACAAAGCGATTATATGATGGAAGCTCATTTCAGCTTCTTGGATCTATTATCTCAATGTTTTCAGTCTCTACTCAGACCTCATGGCTCTTCACTACGCAGGTCAAATACAACCCCATCATTACTGGTGATGCTGCACCCAGTCGCCTTGTCCCTCTCACAGTCCATTTTCCCGTAACTAGTGAACAAGACTCAGATAGATTTTGTCTCTCGGATCAATTGTTGACCAAAGAAATTCTTTGGTCAGGACAACCCATGTGAAGGAGGAGGATCAGGAGACTTGATGTCTTGAATGTTAATATATTATACACCTGATACCTGACGACTTGAGCCAGCCTGTAACCAGTTTGGTATTTTAGTGATCTACTGAAAAATGAGTCCATAAATTTGTTATTTCCAGGCTGGATTATTGATTTCCCTATCATCAGGCTATCCAGGTAAGATGATCCAGAATAGTGCTGCCCATGTATTGACCAGAACTATTTTAAGAGATCATGTTTCTTCTATGTAGCTTCTCTGCAATAGTTCCTTCTAAAACCAAGAATTAAATTCAAACTCATTCTCCTCATGTACAAAACCCTTTATGGTCAGGCACCAACATATCTTCAAGAGCCCATAAGTACCATATTACCCTAGTAGAACATTAGGATCCATTCCGTTCTACTCATTTAATCCTTCCCTCTCTTTGAGCAACCATAAACCTTGTGACTTTTTGTTGCCTCCTCTTCCTCATCAGCTGAACGTGACCCTGGAGAAGGAGTTGGCGGGCTTCTGGGTAAAGATCCCCTGTGTGGATAGGTTGGGGAGTTGTCACTATGAGGATGGCTGTGATCTCCTAAACCAGCTGATTCCTCCGGGTCAGTGCTGTCCAGAACCACTGCACAGCTACGGACTGCCCTGCCACTGCCCTTTCAAAGCTGTGAGTGTACACGTCTGAACCAACCTTGCCCTTCTGTTTTTCTGAGTTCGATCTGAGCCACCCCTCTCTTTCCTTAGGGCTCATACTCTCTGCCACAAACAGATTTCAACATGCCCTATATGGATCTGCCATACTGGCTGACCAATGGGCACTACCGTGTTCAGGGCGTCTTGGGCGGCCAGGGCAAAGAGCTGGGATGCATCGCAGTTTCTCTCTCTCTGCACTCCGACTAAAATAACACACAAACCCACCAATATGCTTTCTTGGTTTTTGCACATAAAAATGATCCAAAATGGGAAATGAGGGCAGAAACTGAGTCTATGCACCTCATTTGGGTATTCAAAAGGTTCAGATGTTGTATGAAATAAAAACTTTCAGGTCAGATTTTACATATGTACAAAGAAACGTGCTGTTAGCTTTTGACCAGGTGTGAGATATCTTTTCATTCCAAATCAGGCATTCCACCACTTACCTGCTGTGTTACATTTATGTCTCCGTAGTATTTTAAAGTATAAAGTGCCATGTTCATTAGTTTTTCAGATTATTGATTATTCTTATTAATGAAACTCCCCAGGTCAAACAACAAAAGAGTATCTGAAAATTAATTTAAACCATCTATAGCTCATTAATCTATCATTAATCTATCATTAATCTGAGTCTACAAGTTAATTTAAGGCATGTCCAACATCTTTTAGTAGTTGAACGGCTTTATAAGTACATTTAGGGTAATGACACTAGCCTTTCGTGATACTTTTTGCCAGACTGTAGACAAAGCCACAGATGTGCCAAAAACATTCTCAATCATTTTGTTTCGGAGTTAGAATATTAATAGTTTTTTCAGTTATCGAACAGAAGCTCTGGTGAGTTTGAAGCTGTGATCGTGTTGCTATCATCTGGTACTTGCTCATGTATGGGATGTTTTTATGCTTTTATATTTTGTTACTATTGTTTTCATTCTTACAAAGATGAAAATAAATGATTGAACCTAGAGATTACCTTTAAGGTTGATGTTAGATGAATGAAATTTTAATTTGTGTGACTTTGTGTCCACACTGTGAACTGTTTCCAATAAACATTACCTCATAGCTTGGCTATTGTATTTTATTTTAACACTTTACTCAATTATCATATTTATTTTTTTGACAGGAAGTGTGATGGACAGTTTTGGGGTCGAATCGTCGACTTGAGCTAGAAAGGTTTTTGACAAAGTTTTCTTCCGTGTTGACTTACTAAGTATATAATTGCTTCTTTGTTTTATAAGGACTGGTGTGAGTTCTTAAGGGGTTAGTCAGTCACATGACTTCATTGAGTCACGTGAGATTACCTGACAGTCAGATGACCTCATTTAGTGAGATGATTTTGTTCGGTCACATGACTTAATTTGGTCAAATTACCTCACTCACATCTGAACATCACAACTTCAGTTAACCCTTGTGTGGTGTTCTTATTTTTGTTATTCAGCCAGTGTTTGTGGGTCTTGTAGACCTGCTGCATTTTTGGTTTTTAATTAAACACAATCAAACAATTTTATTTTAAAATACCATTTACTTTTGTTGGATCACATTTATGAATGGAAGTGTTACTCATTATTTAATAAAATGTAATTAAAAAAAAAAATCAATTTTGATCAAGATATGAGTAAAAAAAAACTGAACAAATTTACAAATGAAGCAAGGTTTCTCATAACTATTGATTTTTATTTATTTGAAATTAGAAATGTAACCCATTCAGGTCAGTATACAGAACACAAGCTGAACACATACAGTAACCATGTCAGTCTAGGCAACACATCAGCCCCATTATACCGTCCTAAACAACACATGAGGGGCAGAGTTTTGCTGTGTGTATGTTGCATATATACTTCTTGTACTAGATGAATGTATATCAGGCTTTTGTGGTCCATCATTGGTCCACACACTGTGCAGCGCTTCTTTTGATGCTGCTGGCTGCAACCTAAATTTATGAGAAGATCAGGAATTTTACTAACAGCTCTCATCCTCTCTCACAAGGCATGAGTGTCACACATATACTGCAACAGCATCACACATTTAGTTGAGGCTCTGCAGATGGTGGTTCTCTGGATTTGAGTTCTCACCAGTGCCTTTACCAGTTCCTCCATAAAGAGGCACCTCCTCTGGAGCTTCCCTCTGTTCCACTCCGAGTTCAGTGCCATCCAGATGATGGATGTCACCAGTGGCCAGCGTAGGGTCTTGCTTTTGCAGTCACTAACTTGTGCATGTTGTCCAGCCCTCCTTTTGTGGCATTATAATCCATGATGATCTCTGAAGCTCCTGGCCACAGATTCTCCCATCCCTGTGCAGTTTACTCCTGAGTACAACAATCTTGCCTTTCTTTGGCACATAGGATACCAGGGATGTGTCAGCCGTGTACAAAAACTTGGAAGACTTGACAGGCCTGTTCTTTGTAGTCAGCAGTTGGGATAGGAGCTCAGACTTGTTTTCTGTATTGTTCCCACCATGGTAGCTTTAGGAGCTCCTGTCCCAGCTTGTGCGACGTAAAAAAAATTGAAGCATGTGATGTTCTGTCAACTGAGACCCTGAGTCATCTTTCGTTCCTTGATTTTCTTTCTCGAGGGCTCTTCCATTAGGTTTCCCTGTGTAGACTTGTAAGTTCCAAGCTATGAAGAACTGGCATCACAGGCAGCTCAGATCTTTATACTGTATTTTGCAGGTTTAGATGGTATAAACAGCCTAAAGGGGCAGCGGCCCCGAAATGGCATCAGCTCCTCAGCAATGGTGACATTGGGCCCAGGGTAGTAAAACTCTTTTCCTTTTTCTTTCTCTCTCTCACTCACACACACACACACACACACAGGAGGACACTTTTATTAGCCCCGGATCCAGTGGACTCGAACATCTTGTATGTAATGTAAATGTGTAGGGGGTATACAGTATGTGGTCATTGAAAATGTGTTCTGACACGTTCTTCACTGAAAACGAGCCAAGGCCAATGGGTGAGTTTGAAAAAATATTCATCGTATAATTTTTCTTTTGATAAGAAATGAAAACGGGTCCCACAAACCCGAACACCATACAAGGGTTAATTCCACCACTAAAACTCCAGCATTTCTCAAAAATTCCACCACCGGTCTACTTACTGCAGCGTAGTTTCAAGGGTTGTTCACGAAATGTGATCTATGGACATTCTTTTTTTGTTAATCACAATTTCCTTTTTGCAGCAGTACCTCGTTCGCCTGAATTGAATAACCCTGTTTTGTTTAGGCCACTAAAGCTTTTTGCTCAATTTGGTTCACTCTCTAGTAATGTGAGTGCAGAAATATTAGGCTTTATGTAAGAGATGTAAAGGAATGACATTTGATACTGAAAAAAAATCCAAAATTATAAGAATCGCTGTATTTCAACTGCCAGATTTTGATCAAATTCAGGTTCTGCAACTGAATGGCAGTAAATGATTAAGCAAAATACACAATAGTTGGCATGTGTGTTTTTTATGTGATATCTCGATCAGCCATAACATTAAAACCACCTGATCCTCTGTCAACACAGGCTGGCCTATCTCAATGCATCAATTATCCTAGGGCACCCATTAACTGATTGCCGGTTGTCCTTCCTTAGACCACATAAGTTAGTAGTGACCACTGCTGACCAAGAACATCCAATGAGACCTGCTGTTATGGAGATGTTGTGAAGTCTTCTTGCCATTACAATTTGGGGATTGTTTAAGTCCCTTAAATCCTCTAGGTGGCACATTTCTCCTGCTTCCTTCAACTTCAGGACCAAATGTCCACTTTCTGCTGAAAGGTGCCAATGGGACAAAACAATCAATGTAGATTGTACAATCAAGTAAGATTAGAAATGTCAAGAGGCATGACTACTTATGCATCATTTTTGTGTAAAACTTGGTGACGCTTATGCGTAGAAGATTACGAGATTCAATCTCAACAAACATTTGTGTAAATAAACATTGATTTATTGTTGATGGGATGCAGATAAATCCGTCCATTTTCTTCTGCTTATCCGTGGTCCAGCCGCAGTGGCAGCAGGCTACGAATGGTATCTCAGACCTCCCGCTCCCCAGCAACAATCTTCAGCTCATCCTTGGAGATCCTGAGGTGTTCCATGGCCAGATGAAATATACAGTCCCTGCTGCATGTTCTGGTTCTACCCCGGGGTTTCCCAGTTGCAGTTGCAGAATCAGAGACAAGGGACAACGTTGGTGGAGTCCAACATTTACCTAAAACGTTTCCGACTTTCTGCCAAGGACACAACTCCCACTTTTGTAATACCAGGACCAGATCGCTCGTAGAAATGGCTGAGTACCAGATGCTCCCACCAGATCAACAGCACCAAATCTGCCACCGACATTGAAATTTTGATTGGGTCAGAGCATTTCCAGAACTGCACTTTTATGCCAGTAACTTCCAACTAATTATCAAACTTGTCTTTATTGAATTACACACAGTGCTAGATATAAGTCTCTATATATGTGACATTGAAATGAACACTTGAAGCAATATTTAGATTGGTTCCACATAAGGCAAGGTGTTTTGTGTTTTGAAAGCGAAGCGGCTCAGTAACATTATTTACAGGTTATCAAAATATTGCTTCATCTGTCAATCAAAAAATTCAGAGTCTGATTGGCTGATTGGCTTTTGAGGTGTTCCAGAACTCTGAGGAGCGTCCTGTGAAATGATCAATAAACTGTAGGAAAAGTTCAGGTAAACATCATCTCATTGGTTTCATCGAAGTCCTGGCTACTGCTCAGGTGACTCTCCTGCACCTCCAGCTCCTCACAACTTATCATGGAGGGACTGATGGCGGCGTATCTGGTCCCGTGGAACTGACGCAAGTGAATCTGGACGTAAAACAAAAAGCACCAACAAAAGACAATTAAAACCACGCATGACACAAAAGCCCGATGAAGGTTAATGAAGGTTATCCCTTACATAGATACTTATTTATAATAAGAATTTTTTTATTATTTATAATCAGAACTATATGTATAAATTTGCACGTAAGAAAACCAATGTTATTATTTGTTGCTCATTGTGATGGCGTTGAGAGTCGTTCACGGAGCACAGACCCAATTATTGACAAATGGTCAATGGTTGGGTCTGGTGGTCATTTCCCAGGACAAGTTTGAGAATCAAACTTCTACACTTCCAAAAATTCTGTAAATTTTAATGCATAAATGTCTTCATTAATTCCCAAATGGAACATTAGGATCACAGCCTTCATTTCAGTGTGTGAAATATACTGCGATATGACGGAAAAAAGCCACCAGGGGTCCCTGGTCTGAATCAAACCATCATCTTTGGTCATTAAATCAATCTCAATCAATCTTTATTTATTCGACGCCATTTCACCACAACTGTTGTTTCAAGGTGCTGGCCGGAAAGAGTAGGTCTAGACCAAACTCTTTATGTAATTATCTAACTCTTCGTCTAATTATCTGAGCTTACCTGTATGTAAAGGTTAACTTCCGCACTCCTGCACAGGTACGGGAAGTTTCCTCCTGTTTTTAGATGAGCTCTCCTCGCGTTAGGATACAGTTTGTACATCTCCTCCTTGGCCTCCAGTGACAGAGCGCTCTGATCAAACACCTTCAACAGCATTCAGAGGAAACAGGGTTCAGGTCACGTCACAGCAGAGACACAGGAAAGCAGACCAGATGGGAGGCGAGGGTTCAATACTTACATCTATAATAGTCACAGCAACATCTTTTATTTTGTGTGGCTCCACGTAAGAGTTCTGGCAGTTAAGCGTTAGCCGTGACGCTAACTCACTTTGATTCAGACTCTCCAGCTGTAACACACAGAGGGTAATGGTTAACAACACAGCATCGCCTATAAAACGTCATAGAAATAAAGAAAATACGGAACCACAAATCTACGGTCGCTTTTTAGTGTCAAAATGATGCACTCCGTAAACCTCTAACAAATGTTATTTTTTATTTATTCCACATTATTGTATGCTGACCAGGTGCTCCACTTGGTGCGGGATTGCAGAGCATTTTCATCTCTTGTCCTGCGTCCGACATACTGAGACCATGTACCGCATTTTGATTGGCCCTCGTTTTCATAAATCAACACTGCAGGAGAGATACTTCGTTTTCTGATAGTGGGTTTTATCCAACTAATGCGAAGTAAGCATAGAAATGTATAATACTGGGGCCGTGATGTCGATCAAACTGTACACACAGGTCAAACGCACGGAAACTAGGACCGTCCTGGTTTCACCCTCATGAGAATATTGCGACAAACCATTTGGGCTTTGGCGAAATATTATGGAAAGAAAGAAATACTAGAAAATGAGATGAATGCACTTCATAATATCACAGGGAGGTAAGCACTTTAAGTGTAACACTTTACTTAAATTCTGCTCTGCTCATTGGATATTTTAAGTTTAGCTCCGCCTGAATTACACAGCGTGTATGGACAGGTAAGACTTAACGTCATTTATTTTCAGTGTCTGTAATAATGTACATGTTACTGTGCGTAGTCTGTGATTTAACAAACACTCAAACAATTTTTTATCCTTGCCTGATTTCTTTATTTCTCTTGCTTTTTTAAACAAAAATGCTATGACATCATTATATTACAGTAAGACTAAGAAACAAAACAATGAATTTGTTCAGAAAGTCTTTGATTACTACCACATCAAAGGGTGAAGGGCGGGGGTCAGACATAGTCACTCACAAACTATCTAACAGCACATGTAAACTATTATTTGATATTTGTAACAAATAACCTTTTGGATGCTGTTTAATGAGCCTTATGAGATTGTTTTTCAGGCACATTAGAAAACTCCACAACAGCATTAGGCGTGTTTCTTTTTGTCGAATATAATTTTCTGTTAACATAAAGTCCGAGAATATAATGCCCGCTACTTTGGTATTGTTAAAAGAAATGAACTTATCCAGCAATTTTCTCTTCTGCTCGTCCAATCAAAGCACTTTACAATTCCAGTCAGTACTCTCACAAACCCTCATAGAGGGATGACCGAGGTTGCCGTGCAAAGGTGCCACCTGTTCATCCGGAGCGAGAACCATACACGGCATCATTTACACACCACTGGAAGGAATTGAGCAACTTCGGCATATTTCTAAAGATACTTTGACATGTAGACTAAAGTGGCCGGGGAATCGAACCACCGACATTCAGATAAGTGGATCATTTGGTTAATGTAATATGTGAGTGTGTGGTTCAGTATATGCTTCTACCACATAAGTCTAAATAACTTTAATATTATGATGTTTGGAAGACACAGTTATGCCATGCATGTCAAATCTGTGTTAAAGAAAATATAGACTAAGTTACCTAAAATATAGGCAGGGAAGCCAATGAGTGAATTTCTGTTTAAGTATGGAAAAAGTGTTTATGAATACTTTCAATTGATAGGAAATTTTCTTAATCTCAATTTATTATTTTTGTAAATTATACCCTGGACTATATTTAATACGGTATATAACTTAATAAAGTACGAGTAGTATATGTGAAAAGAGAGAGGTTCTATTTTCAGAATTCATATCACTAAAGTGTCAGTTCTACTGTACACAGTTTAGTTAGACTCAAGGTTGAAAAGAGGAACTGTATTTATCACAGCTATTTGAATAGAAAAAGGAAATGCAAGTAGATTATCCATTCTCAATAGAGCTTCAATAATGTGAAGCATAATATTTTTTTATTTCTTACTGTGGTTACAGTTTATTGATGAGCAAGTTGAATTCAAATAAAATATAATCCTACTTGTTAAGTAACAGAAGGCCATCCCTATATACTTTTTTCTTTCTTTTTTTTTTTAAACTTAGACATTACATCAAATGAGCATTCCTCAGGATTGGTGACCTGTGTTCCAATTTAATGTCCCACATTTGTTTTTTGGGACCCCACATTAGTGGTGACGTTGACAGTAACACCGAGGTCCGTGTCTGCATTCTGAGGAGTGAGGGTGCAGTGAGGTGTCAGACCATGACACATGGTATTAGCGATGTCAGGGCAAGGGTCTCTGTAAAATTTGTACATGACTGTCTTCAAATGTACAAATATAAAAATAATAACCTATTAAAATTGAATGACATTGAATTTATAATAAATTCATTCCACCTTCTCAAC
This sequence comes from Lophius americanus, assembly GCA_037951165.1. Taxonomy (NCBI): domain Eukaryota; kingdom Metazoa; phylum Chordata; class Actinopteri; order Lophiiformes; family Lophiidae; genus Lophius; species Lophius americanus. The sequence continues at coordinate 6,745,839 of JBBDHG010000014.1, forward strand.
ACACCTCTACTCACCCGGTCAACCATAAAGTCGATTGCATCTGCCATTTTAGAGTCCACAGGTCCTTTTGCAAAGTTCCCCAGAACAATCTTCTTTAACATGAAAGCTGGCATCAACCAAAAACTGTTGACCAGGAGACCAAACATCAGTAAGGAGCAGAGAGGAGAATCTGTGCAGAGATCATTCAAAGATCACCTGTTTGCTGTCCAGGTCTGATTGAAGATGGAAGTATCGCTGAAGGAGTTACACAGGATCAGTGAGTGCACTCTTGGAGACTTGTGTGTGCATTCTGCAAACTTCTGAGCCAGGAATCCGCCCAGGGACGCCCCGAACAGATGAACCTGAGAGTTCAGTAGTCAGTGATTATCACTTTGGAGATGACCATGGTTCTTTCATCGGCTACTGTTTGTGACAGATTTCAGGAATATTCTCAACAGCTTGCTTTTGCCATTAGATATGAAGAAAACTTATTTGTTCTTCTTATCATTATTTTCTTTTTTTTTTCTACAATTACCCCCTCTCGTGCTTCTAGTCTGACAGATATGTGCAAATTATATACATTATAATGTGCAATTAATCAGTCCATCCATCTTAGTCTTTTCACAAAATGTTTTTACCAACTTCACAAAAAATGTCTTATTAGAAACAGTGGAAAATTGCTCATAGAGCTCCCTGAAATGAGCTTGCTAAAATGCAATAAAACTATTACAAATATTATTACAACTATGAATATTCATACAGTGAAATAGTCAACGTTCATGAAACACTCCATATTCACAAAACAGCCCGGGTTCATAACAGTCCAGATTTATAATGAAACAGTCCAGGTTCATAAAACAATCCATGCTCATAAAAAGAAGTCCAGGTTCACACAGTGAAACAATAATTTAATGACCTTTATTCATATTAGCCCCTTTAAGTGTGAAAGGTGGACCTAAACATGACGTATAATTTACCTGAATGTCTGCGTGTTTATACAGTATATCTTATTAGTTTAACTTTATTAAATCGATGCAGTTTCCGAAAATGGATGGTTGAGTTGTGCCCTTTATAACCGATAGTCATTTATTTCTTGGGTTAATGTGTGTGCGTGTGTGTGAGTGTGGTGTATTCAAACATCTAAAGCATTTTGAATCACGCTCTGTATGAAAATGAGATAGCTGGACTGATTCTATACAGCGTCTTCATCTGAATTTGACTCTAAAATCAACATATTCATTCATTCATCTGGCGTAACCGCTCAGTCTAGTCATTTTTAAATTAACACTTATGCCAAATCCGAATGTGAAGTATAACTTAATTACATCACCCTCGTTTGGCATGATACACAGTAAGTGGTTCCATCTGTGGTGAGATGAGGAAGCGTCAAAATGTTTCCTACTCAAAAATAAATTGATAAAATAAAATGTAACCCTAACCCTAAGTGATGTTACACCGATAAGTCAGAGTATGTTCCACTCTGAAGTACGAGGAGTCTGGAGAACGCTGCAAAGAGGAAGGAGGACAAAGACTTACTTTATCCAACTGCAGGTGATCCAGAAGTTTTCTGAAGCCGTCACAGAACTCTGCGAGATCCCAGTAAACAGGATACTGCAACTGGAGATCACAACACTCTTTATTATGGTACCTTCTGTGTAACATTATAACATTCAGCCAGGAGAAGATGGCATACAACTCAACAAAAACAACAGCAGCCGTCTATCTTATGTGTGATTGGTGATTCACTAAACAGCAATGACATTAGAACACTATGCCGAAAAATGTGCAAGTCACCTTTTAGCTGTCAAAACAGCTCTGACCCACCAAGACATGGACTCGACCAGACCTCTGAAGGTCTACTGTGGTATCTGGTACCGAAATATTATGTTATAGGTGAGGCCTCCGTGGATTGAACGTATTTGTTGTTGGTTGACCATTTGTCCCTCCTTAGGCCACGTTTGTAGTTGCTAACCACAGCAGACCAGGAACAACCAACAACACCTGCAGTCCTTGAGATGCTCTAACCGTCATCAAGCCATCAGAAGTTGGTTCTTGTAAAAGTCACTCAATATCCTTAAGCTTGTTTATTTTTCCGCTACTAACATCAACTTCAGGACAAAATGTTAACTCGCTGCCTCATATATTCCACCCACTGACAAGTGCCATGGTAAACTGATAATCGATGTAATTTACATGTCAGATCAGTTTATATGTCAGATCTGTCTATAAATATTAGACATTTCTAGACTCATCTTTAAAAGAATAAGTGTCTTCTACTTGATGTGGGTACAGAGTTGAGACCATCAGTTAATTAATAGATGAGGCAACAGACAGAAATGTGTCTGCAACTATTTATTGATTCCTTATTTGATATTAATACTGATATTAATCAAGCTAAAACCCCAAACATCCTCTAGCGCCAGTTTGATTAAATTCAATTTTGGATTTTGTAACTGTTGCTGGGAGTAACGTAAGCTCTAAAGTAGTCACTCAAGATTCTCTGTCTTCGGACATTTATAAAGAAATCAAGTGATCAGAATGAGTGGATGACTGGCAGAAAGTGATACGATAAAATCTGTAGCTAGAGTGTGTTTTCAGTGCCAAGCTCACCGAGATGACTCTGTAGCCCCAGCCTGTCAGAGCCAACACTTGCTGGAAAAAAACCTCAGCTGTTCCGCTGACTGGAGGAAGTAAAATGATGGGACATCGGATGCTCTTTGGGCCTGCATCATACAGGGACCACACCTTACTGTCATCATCATCCACAATAATCTGGTGGAGACAAAAACACATAGAGAAACAAAGTGAGAACAAGCCCTCCCGCAAAAACCTCAACAACAACAACCAGTTCTTCTGCCATGGCATCCCTGAGATGACTGACATCCACTGGTACCGCAATGGCAGAGACAAAACAGGAAATTAACTGTTCAGAGTTTGGCTGGGAAGAAAAATAGATCATCGTGAGATCTGGGGAAACCTCCTGTACAAATCGTTGGACTTGAAGGTAGTGATACAAATTTGATGTTTGGAGCTGAAAGAAATAGACAAAATTATTATCTATGTTAAAATTTTCAATAAAGCACAGACCCATTTCTCTTCAGTCCAAAAACACACTGTCCGTCAGAACTGTTTTTTAACAAATTATTTTTTTCCTAAGAGTTCTCAGGATAAATTTATTTTTTGTTTGATTCAAAATGAAATCCCCAAAAACAGAAAAAATCCATTGTCGATTAAAGGTAAAATGAATAATAATAATTGACACATTATGGATTCCAAGGGAATTTCAGTTCTCTGCATTTGGCCCATCCTTGAGGGAGAAGTGATAGATAGATAGATAGATAGATAGCCTTTATTAGTCCCACAATGGGGAAATTGCTAAATTTCAGCAGCAGAGCATGTTACAGAGTAAGAATAACACAGAGTAAGAATAACATCGTGTTATGTGCAATTAAAATAAATTAAAATAAATTAAATTAAAATTAAACGTTATGTGCAATTAAAATAAATTAAAAGGTAGATGTGTGTGTAAGTGTGTGTGTAGCTGTGTAGGTGTGTGTGTTGCTAACAGTGCTGGTTGTGGAGTCTGACTGCTGCAGGAAGGAACGATCGGCGATATCGCTCCTTCACACACTTGGGGTGAAGGAGTCTGTCGCTGAAGGAGCTCTCCAGTGCAGAGATGGTTTCCTGCATGGGGTGGGAGACGTTGTCCCGGAGAGATGACAGCTTGGCCAGGTACTGTGAAGTGCCTGGCAATAAAAATGAAGATACGCTTCAAGAATTTGCCTGTCAGTGGCAGGTATTGAACTCGTGGCGGGAATGTGAAGTTGAAGTTGATCAAAGATCATTCGTCTATTAAGTAGACAGCCGTAACATGCTGCCAATAAGGGATATATAAGGCAGCATCCCGTTGACAAGGTAGTCGAATCATATTGTGCTCTATTTTCTCGAACGGATTCCTTTTATGTCTAATATGATTCAGATAAAAGGTACAATGGTGTATTAGATAACTTAAAGGTAAAATAAGAAACAATTATTGAGTCAGGGCAGAAGGGGTAGGTGACAAACTCACCAAAAAATATGACCTCATATGTTCTGACATTAATGTCAAGAACCGAAAGAGTCTGGGACCAGGAGGCAGACCCTCTTGCTACATTAATGAGTTTCAGATGTCTGAAGGTAGACATCTGAAGCCTTAGTAACAGATCCTTAAAGTCCTTGATGTTGTGGGGTGGGGCTTCCATGGATCGGATTTGTTAAAAAAAATCCCACAGATGTTGGATCAGGTTGAGGTAGTAGGGATTTTGGAGGCCAAGTTAACCCCTTGAGCTCATTGTGATGTTTCTCAAACCGTTCCTGAACCATTTCTGCAGTTTGGTGGGAGCATTACCCTGCTCAGAGAGGCTCCTACCATTAGGGAACATTGTTGCCATGAACCGGGTTATGGAACAATGTTTAGGTAGGTGGTATTTGTCAAAGCAAGAACCAAAAATTCCAAGCAGTACATTTACCTAACATACCCTGGACGTCCGCATCTACAGGAAAACGTGATTAATCAAACCAAGTCAACTTCCTCCATCACTCTGTAATCTAGTTTTGATACTGATGTGGCAATTGTAAGTCCTTTCATCCATGGACAGGGGTCAGCATGGTCACTCTGACCAGTATTCAGGTACGCAGTGCTGAAGCGAAGCTTTGATGTCCATTTGTGTTCTGACACCTTTCTGCCAGAAACAGCATTACATTTTTCAGCAATTTGTGCCACAGTAGCTCTTCTGTGCGATCAGACAATACGGGCTAGCTTTTACTGTCCACAAGTATCAAAGAGGATACCCATTTGTCCCTCCCTTAGACCTTTTTGGTAAGTACTAACCCCAGCAGACAACTACCAACAAGTCATGTATTTCCAGAGGTTCTACACTGGCTGGGTTGGTGGCCATCACCATTTTGAAGCTTGTCAGTGTCACACAAATTCCTACTCTTGTCCATTTTTCCTGATTCAAATTTCCGGACTATATATTCACTTGCTGCTTAAGATATTCCACCCACTGACAGGTAACCATGGTAACTTCACAATAATAATAATAATAATACATTTAATTTATAACGCACTTTACATTTGGATCAAAACTCAATGTGCTACAAAGTAAAAGCAGATAAAAGCATCAATAAAAAATAAAATAATAACTATATAAAACAATAATCAGATAATACACTTCACCTGTCAGTTGTAAGAATTTTATTGTTAATCTGTGTATGCCTATGAGAAGCAGTGAATCTTCACATTTAAGGAGTTGCAACTAACAAATGTTTGGCAATTCCTGTTTGAAAATTATTTCATTATCTTAGTAGTTTCTGTTAAATGATGAATGAATTGGTGTATCAGGTCACTTCTACAAAAAGCAACTACCCACAATGTAGTTGTAGTTGTAGTGTTAACTGCAGCAGAGCAAACTCAGCTATTAGGTCATGTCACATGATTATTCTGTGCAGTCAGTAAGTATGTGTATTCTATGATGTTTTTTATGCAGGGTGGTGGGACTAGACTGCGGCGGTATGGACTACAAAGTCCTTTGGAAGGAAATTTGAAACAGACTTTTGCTGTAACATAACTCGATACTTCACCTATGCCGTTACTTTACTAGTCCCAATACTATATATACCTCTGGCGGAAGATAGATAGCTTACTTATAAACTTCATATCTAGTTGTTCAACCTTTAGCAGCAACTACTGCAACCAAAACCTTCTGATAACTGAGGTCTGAGTCCAGTCCCTGACTTCACTTCATTGGAATTCTGGCCCACTCTTCTCTGCAGACCTGCTTTAGTGCACATTGGAGGGTTTGTGAGCATGAACTGATCTTTTCAGGTCCCACCACAACACCTAGATGGGATCCAGGCCCAGACTTTGACTAGACCAATCCTGAACTCAAATGTTATTCCTTCTGATCCATTCACAGGGGGACTTGATTTTGCACTAAGAATCATCATCTCACTGCATGACCTAGTGGTTCATTAGCTGCAACTCAGAGTGATGACCTGAAATTCTAAGACTTTATTTTCTGGTAGAGGGCAGAATTCATTAGTTTCCCTCAATTATTTTGAGTCATCTTGGTTCCGAAGCAACAAAGTATCTCCACAATACTCCATATCGACCTGTATGTTTGACCGTAGGTCTAACGTTCTTTAAGTGGTATGATGAGTTTGGTTTACATAAGATATAACGGGAGCCCTGTCTTCAAGCAGTTCAACTATCCACTCATCATTCCATAGACTAACCCAAGAAGCTCTCAGGATGTGTTGTGGGAAAATTCTGTCTAGCCTTAATGTTCCTCTGCGTTTCTCCTTAGAACTCTCCCATGATGCTATTTTTGCCAATCGTCTCTGGAATAGTAGAGCCATGAACTCATCTCACATTTTTTGAAGTGAGAGATGTCGGCAGTTCCTCGGAGGTTCTGTTTTAACTTACTGAATGAGCGTTCACCGTTATCTCTTGGAGGAATTTGGGAGGTTTTGAAGGTTCCTTATTTTTCTGAGTCTTTTCCATTTTTAGATAATGTGACTCATTGTGGATCTGTAGAGTCGCTGTACCTAAAAATAATACTTTGTAATCCTTGCCAGACTTATGGATTTCAATCGCCCTTTGGAATTTCTTTTTATTTTTGTCATAGTATGCTACTTGTGAGACCAACCAGCCAACTTCCTGTTCCTGAAAATGGTTCATTGAAGTGGCGTTGTGATTGAACAGGTCTGGTAGTGATCAGGTTTGGGTGGGTCTGGTCCAACTGAATTTGCTGCTAATAGTAGAAAAGGCTTATTTTATGCGAATATAATCTAAATTACATTATATATTTTTACATGATAGTTTTCATGGCCGACAAAAAGTAAAAAGGTACAGAGAACAAGCAGCAGCTTTTCAACCACCAATTGTCAAATAGCTCAAAATGGAATAAAAAGTTCAGCATTCATAACTGGAAAGAGGTTCTCGTTTGCTTTGCTGTTGAACATGTGATACTAAAATCAGGCTTACATATTGTGAGTAACATATTAATGATATTCTTTTCTTTACTTCCTCTTTCAAAAAGTTATTTTCCATCGATTGTTTTTTATATACATGGCGTTTTCTGTTGAGGTGTAGATGTTGGTGTGTGGAAGAAAAAGGTAATACTAATGAAATAGTGAACAAATTATGACGGAATGGCTTGTGGTATTGATTGTTTGTCCGCCTTAACTCAATAATGGCTCCATAAGCACAAATAAAATCATTTAACACACTGAATTAAAAGATTTTAATCCAAAAAATTGGTATGTTCCCAAACTGATTTTCCCTTTTATTAAAGCCTAAGCTTAGGGTCCTTGTAACCGTGCAAGGACCCTGTTGAAATGCTATTGATTATTATTATTTTTCCACCAAATGTACCGCCTTCTTGTGGGCTCTGCCATGCTCGAGAAGTCATGAAACTTTGCATTTGTGGCAAAAATCTAAGAATGTAATGGTTCATCCAAGGGGGTTACAAAATGGACCCACAGTTCCCCTAGAAAAGTTCAGAGAAACATCCCCCGGCACCTGCTTCATACTTAAGTATGAGATTTGGTATGCATGTTTATCATATGAAGATCAACCATTAACGTTCTTGGTGGTATGACATAAACCTAATGGGGAATCGGAAATTTGGAATGAAAGATCAAATTTTTGGTCGTTTTTCCAAAATTTTCAGGTGTTCTGCTTTTATGACTCCTCACATCTAATGGATGCCCCATGCTAAGGCTTACTAACACCTCTTGTAACTTTCAATTAATCAAATCTAATGTGGTTTTCATTTGATAAAAAAACCCAGAAAAACATTGCCTGAATAGTTAACTACTACAAAGCTTGTTTTGAGATCAAATCTTGCTGGGTCCTCTCTGGTCTACAGTAAAAGAATCTGATAAAGTAGATCCATGTAAGTTTGTGTCTTGTGGTCAACTCTGTCTCCAAAAACCTCCAAAGTTAAAGAGGAAATATCCTCTTAAACCAGCTACATAAACAGTACATTTCTGAAGTGAAGGAGCCTATCCCAGTCGATGATCACAAGGTGGGGCACAGCCGGGACAAGTCACAACTTCCCCACAGGGACAACACAGAGACAGGCAACCACTAATACTCGCATCCATACAGATTGGGTTCAATGTGATAGCAGAGTCACCAATTCACCTGTAGTGAGCAGCCATACCATTGTATCCATAAAAAGGTGAAGGGCACATCATTGATTATCTTGTTACAATGGAATGTCTCAGTGGGTGTTAAATCTTGTGCCAGAACACATAGGGCATCAAGGCTTGCTGCATTTGGTGCCACAGAGCCACAGACGCCTGTTCACTGTGTCCAATTCTGATATAGCATCAAAGAATTGGACAAATCAATACATTAAATTCAGGATAAAGTGGCAGGTTGATACATCCCACCCACTGACAGGTGTCATGGTAACGTGATAATCAATGTTATTCCGGCTTCACCTGTCAGTGGTTCTAATGTTATGGCTAATTGCTGTAGATACATGTGTTGATGTGAGTGGGAGAACACAGGTAAAAGGAGAATGATGTACTTACTTTTTTCAGCGGCACAGTGCTTCTGAACCAGTTATAGTCAGGAGACACTTTAATCTCCTCCATCTGAGAACACACGCTGACGCGTTTAAACAAAAAAAAATGAACACCACCACCTACGCTTGTTTTAATTCACTGATGTAGTTGTTAAAAGTAACAGCAAGACATGACATGTTTACATTAGCTTTACCTGCTAGTCAGATGGGAGCGCGTGACTGCTAACGCTAGTTATGTTTAGAGCTAGATGGTCAAATATTTTCTTTAAAAGTATATTATTAACGGGTAATATTATCGTGTTTGTTGTCCCCTTTAACCCAGTTGTTGGAGACGTTCATCCATATCTCGCTAGCATTTTCTCTGCCTGACTGATGGTCATATGACACCGATTTCAAACACTTCCGCAAAGCTTCTTCCACAGCCTAATGTTGCATTCATTGACATCGGGATTTTACAAACTCAAACATTTTTTAAATAACTTTTTGATCAAATTTTTTTTTTACACGCTTATAAAATCTGAAAACGTACATAAAGGCCAAATGAATCTACGTGTTGTAGCAAATATCATTCAAACATCTACTTCAGTCGAAGTTTGCAACCCATGATACGAATTTCCGTGCTTTAAACCGACCAAAAATTTCAATTTCCACTAGGTCAATCATTTCACCCATTATTCTGAATATTCTGAATACAACCATATATCGGTTCTCCACATCAATCATCAATCTATTAGTCTAAACATATTTGTATTCTAGCGTAGTTTATTATATACATATATATTTTATAAATAACGGGATTCTATGTTTTACAAATGGAGAGTGGGAGGATGTCTCAAGAATAGAGGAAAAGTGCACTAGTGCTGATTCTCAATGACAAGATTGACGTGCAGAGCTGTGGCAAATATAAAAGTATAAAGCTGATGAGCCACACGATGAAGATCTGGGAAAGAGCAGTGGAAGTAGTAGTAGTGAAGTAGTGGAAGCTACGTTAAAAAAAGAAGTGACAATTTGTGATTTAACAATTTTGCTTCATACCAAGAAAGCGCACCACAGATGCAATGTTTTCTTTGAGAGTACTGATGGAACAGTATAGAGAGGGCCAGAAGGTCTTTAGGTGTCTTTATGGATTTAGAGAAAGAGTATGACAGAGTGCTGATGGAGGAATTGTGGTACTGCATGAGGAAGTTGTGAGTAACAGAGAAGTTTGGTAATGATTCAGGATATGGTGTGCAGTGGGGGTTGATGGATGGGTTCAAGATGGAGGTGGTACTGCCCTAAGGATCAGTTCTGAGCCCCTTTTTGTTTGCTATGACGATTGATCGACAGGCTGACAGATAAGGTCAGGCAGGAATCCCTGCATGGTCTATCATGTGGAAGAAATTTTGATCTGTAGTGACAATAGAGATAAGGTGGAAGAAAATTTCAAGAGGTGGAGTTGTACGCTGGACAGAAGAAGAATGATGGTAATTCACAGAAAGACAGAATGTGTAGGAAAGAGTGAATGGATATGTGTCACGATTTATCTGTGACCGAAGAGTACCGGCGAGAGTGAAGGGAATGGTTTACAAGACAGTAGTTAAACCGGCTCTGCTGTAAAGTTAAGGGAAGCTGACACTGACAAGATGACGATCGACAGGCTCAGAAACAAGCACATCTGAGGGACACATTAATGATTTGGAGAAAAAATTAGAAAGGCCAGATCTAGATGATTAAGGCACTTGAAATGGAGGTTTTGTGCATATATTGGTAGAAGGATGCTGGAGACACAGCTGTCAGGCAAGAGAAAAAGGGAGAAGACCGGAGAGGAGGTTTTCTGGATGTGGTGAGAGAGGACATGCAGATGGTTGGTGTGACAGAGGAAATACAGAAGACAGGGCAAGATGAAAACAGATTATCCACTGTGGGGAACAATGAAGGGTACAGAAGAAAGAAGATTGACACTTGATTTAGTAAGTCCTCCCAATTGATAACCTGAACACACGTATAGAAATTGTGAATATCAGAATTACTGACTTTACTTGAATTCATTACATTAACAAAATATTTTTATTCATTTTATAACTGTGAAGGATCGGAACCCAGCCACAAAGGTGTCACAATCCAGTGTACTTCTAGTGCCGGTCCCAAATCCGGATAAAAGGGGGAGGAATGCGTCAGCAAGGGCATCCATCCAGGGCAATGCCAAATTCTTGTGCCAAATCCAAATGCCGAACAGAAAACTGATACCAAACTGCATCAGCTGGGGCCAGGGATAACAAATTCGGTCATTGGTATAGACAGCCAGCACGTCACCGACCTATGGATGGAAACGGGTGAGGCGAACCTGAAAGGCTTTAACCGAAAGACGGAAAAAAAAAGGAGTTCTGGATTGGCCCGCCTATCTCAGAATCTCATTGGCTTATCTGGACATTGCTACGCTTGACACTAACCAATCATGATTCCTCATTCCTAAACTTTACCAATCAACCAACGACTGTGATAAATACTAGCCAGTCAAGCGCAGAGAAGGGCGGGTCATCCTTCACTTTCCTAAAGCCGTAGCAAAATGAGAGAGGGGCGGAAATCGAATTCATTAGAAAAAAAGAAAATAGATTATTGCTCATCTGAATGCAGTTTTACATTTTCTGTTGACAAAACACATACAATGTTCTTTACCAAGGAAAATAATAAGAACTGATATAAAACTAAAATTGTATAATCAGGTAGTATAAACTTGAATATATAGGGAGACAGTTTGAAGGGAATCTTTCATTGGCTTTACATATGAAGTAATGGGCAGATGCAAAGTGTTTGGTCGAAATCAAATGGGAAGCAATCTATATCTAAGGCAGGACTACTGATGTAATTGAAATAATCACTTAATTTATAGACACAAGACTGAATATCATCATATGCAAGCGCATTGCATTCACCAAAGAAAAAAGAACAAGCACAGCTGCTGGGTAACACTGAAGGGTCAGGGTTCAAATGTGGGTCTGAGAACTCTCTGTTTGGAGATTGCATGTTTTCCCCACGTTTGATATGGTTCCCTCCAGCTTCTTCCTACAATCCATACACAGAATTATTAGGATTGTTTTTCTCTTTGTCATGAACAGCTGAATTTTCCAGAATGCACCTCGCCCCACTAGGATATTCTCCATGCCTCCTGATACCCTGCAGTGGATAGGAAATTAAAGAAAATGTCAGGAAAGATAATTTTTCAGACAAAAGGCAAAATATAACTTTTTTGATGGAGGTGAACATTCATATGTTCTGTGAAAAAACAGTAGATGGCAGCAGTATGCCATTGTAGAATCAATTCAGCACCACCCAAAGAAGAATAGGCAACAGCTTGTTTATTGTAGTAGTTACCAATGTGAGGGCACAACATTTTATTTTTCACACTCAAATACGTGTATTAACCATAGGATCATGGAAATTATGGTAATTGATTTGCTTATTAAAGAAACAAATCAATTTGATCATGCAAGTGGGCTAAGATTGGAACCCTTGAGGCCGAAGGGTCAAAGCCTTTGACAGGGCATATATTATTTTAGAAGGCACAGTAGTCATCCCCCAATAAAGATAAAGATAAGAGATAAAGATAACCTTTATTAGTCCCACAATGGGGAAATTGCAAGTTTATTGCAAAGTTTATTGCAATAAACCCTGCTCTTTGGGTCACATAATTTCACAATGTTGTACTGTTTGACTCTAAGTGATAATAAATCGTATGCAATATTATTATTATCATTTTTTGAAAACATCATTACTGTTTCATGTCCAATTATTCATCAGGATATATTAACCTACACCGAGGCCTAAACTATAAAAAGAGAATTGTTGAGAGTGATAATTAATAATTGATACTTGATTTATCCCGAGGGAAATTCAGTTCCCCTGCATTTGATCCATTCCTGAGGTAGCAGCTCCCGCGAAGCAATCTGAGGAGAATATTGGGTTAAGGGATCTTGCTCAAAGAGACAAACTACCTTCCAATCCTCTGCTTTGGAGACGGACACTCTACCCACTGTGCTATAGCCAACCCCCGAATGAAAAGGTAATTTACTATTCAATCAAGTAATTTGAGTAAGTATAATTTTTTAATTTAATTTTCTTTTTAAAAGTACGTCACCAGTTAAAGATTGTGAAGTCTATCATCAATTCTCTTAATACCGTGTACTGTACACATTAATGCAGCAGTAACAGTAATCCAAAATCATCCTATATAATAATAATACACTGAAATAGGTATACCCCATCCTACTACACAATTTGAATTTTTAACTGTGATACTTAATACATTTTACTGATAATATTTCCTTCTACTGAAATAGGATTCGATAGCCTGACATTCACTTGTAGTGGAGTATTTACATCTGTGGTCACTGGCTGACGACCCTGCGGCGGCCCTCAAGGCACCCTTAGAGGTGCTGCAGGCAGGAATGTCTAGCAGGTAGTAACACCCAACCAAATTTTCAACTAAGAGCGTGGTATCAGAAATGTTACTGAAGTAAAGGATCTGATTACTTCATCCACCACCACTCTTCATCCTGTCCTGCACACCTTGCTCTCGGTCATTGTACCTAAAGTGTGTTTTGAGTTTACCTTTATTTTAAAATTGAGTTCACTGATCCTTTTTTAGTTAATTTGAAACTCGATTCATAAAGGAGCCTCTATTTACAGTCACCAATTCACCTTTATTGCATGTTTTTGGACAGTGGAAGGAAGCCAGATTAGCCGGAGAGAGTCTGCACAAACACAAAAAGCACACATAAAGCCTCAGGAGGTGACTATGCTAACCACCACTCCATCACGCTGCCAAAAAAACAGGAACAAAGTTACAGCATGTAAACTGGGCGTGTTTTTTTCCTCATTACTTGTGTAAATAGTAATGAGAAAACAAATAGGACAGATTAAAAGATGTATTAATTACTGGATCGTTTTTTTCAGTGTGTATAATATCTTCACCACCAGACACAACACATAACTCGTTCACCCTCACATCCTACCTAGTTGTCTATGTATAATTTATGCTGTGTTACTTTTTGTTTTTGTCTTGTATTGCATGCATACTTCGACCATTAAAAAAACAAAAACAAAAATCACAAATTATGACAAGTGCAAAAGAAAGATGACAGTTAACCTTCAGGAAAAGGGTGGAGTAATCAGCCTGTTGGCTGACGATGACTTCCCTTTGCTATAATTGACATACCTTTCAAATTACTATATTTAATCTGATTAGGTAATGATCCGGCTTAGAAATCAGTTTTGTTTCGTGCATTTGGATTTGTGATAGTTTTTATGCACGATGCCCTTCCTGATGCAGCCCGCCCCATTTATCCGTGCTTGGGACCGGCACAAGATGAAGACTGGCTTCTGACCCCTTACTGGCTGGATTCCTCATAAATCCAGACTACGTTTCACCAATAATATAATTTAAGACGATCTCTATGTGCGTAGCAAAATTAAATTAAATTAAATTTAAAAAAATTATTTACTAGTATGTTACCAAATAGACATTGCAGAATAAAAATAAGGGCATCTATAACATATTCTTGTTATCAATTACTACATTTGGCATATCATCATATTACACAATATTATGCTTATATACTATACAGATTCTATATAAGGTATATAAATTGAACAAATTAGATAATAACTCGTCATAAAGGTAAATTAAACAATGGAAAAGGAAAAAGGACACGGCACTACTTTTCTCCAAATAATTCTAACATCAGGTTAGACGTATGGATGAATTATTTGTTTTCTAGCTTTTGAAAAATGTTGGACTATATAATATATATATATATATATATATATATATATATATATATATATATATATATATATATATATATATATATATATATATAGATCTTACTACTGCAAAATTTACTACTGCACAATTTATAGATCTTTTATTTATAAGTGCGTTATAAATTCAATTTATTATTATTATTATTATTATTATTATTATTATTATATCACAAATTCAGACATAAATAACTCAAAGGATTTTTTTCCCCCAGAACTTTGAAGAGAGCTCACATTGATAGAATAAATGTATATTCGTTTCCTCCTCTTTTTTTTTTTTACAGAATCTCGTGACCTTATCATTAGTTGGTTTAGTTGCACGGTAGATGACGACATCAGGTTCAGGTGATTTACCTTTCCTCACACATGCGCACACGCGCTCCTGAAGAAGCGGCGCGGGTTAGGAGATATGCGGAAGTGGAGCGTGGAGACTTATTATTAATGAGACAAATATTGATGGAGATGAGAGAGTGAGGTTTACTGAGCTATAGGAGGGAGCATGAGTTTCCTGATCAGAGCAACACCACCAGAGAAACAACAACCACCAACATGTTTGTCAAGAGTGCCGAGGTAAACACACACGCACACACACACACACACCCAGACACACCGAGAGACCGATGTGAGCATTATGGGATAGACCGCAGTCAACTATGACACCAATGTGTTAATGATTGGATTAACTGTCAAATAACTTATGACCTTAGATCTGAATGACAAACAGGTGCGTTCCGTGATTAACATTTACTCGATCAGTATAGAGTAGTGACAGCAACTAAAATCATTGACTCAAGTGTGACTCCACTCAATTCATGTATACATTCACTATGAAATAACTAGTTACCAGAGCTTTTATCACCAATCAGTACGTAAGCAGCAAACAATCTCTGGCTGTTTCACTGTGTGTACTTGGACTATTTCCGGTGTGACCCTGGAATTTTTCACTGTATGAACAGGGATCTTTGTCATTGTACAAAAAATTATAGTTGTAATAATGTTAACAGTTATAATTTATTAAAAAATACTATTTATCAACAATCAAAATGTCATTATGATAATTATAATTTAATAATACATTTAATCATAAATTAATGTTCACTTTTCTTTGACTTACATAGTGAATCATTCCTCATTATTGAAAATAAATTCCAAGTTGCTTGGACTGTTCATTATTTAGCATAGAATTTCAGCCTTCAGGCTGATACTATATCTCCAACAACTAAAGGTGAACAAGAAACATGAAAGTCCTGCGCTGTGATGTTGGTGTAGTCTAAGATGAATGGGTCCCTAGGCTCAGTTGGTCTGAGTGGAACTTGTGGGGTAATGAGAGCATTCCGAGCCACACCCATTGGTTAAGGGTCACGGCAGTTGATGTGGGTCCAACCGATCCAGAGACTAACTTAATTTAGCTATTACTAATCTGACTGTCCATGCGCTGAAGGTGTTAAACAGTATCGATGGAAAGAAGCGGAAGCTGAAAGACAAGAGATGTTGAGCCTGTCAGCATGTCTGGGCCTGCCGCTGCTTTCTGTCTGTATGTCATTCTGCAGTTCCAGACAAAGAAAAAGCCGACCCAGATCAGGTTAGATAACTGACTTCAAGTTGTCTGAACAAGCTAAGCTCTGGTTTAGATATGATTTACCAGGATATTTAATCTATATTTAGAGGATATATTATTCAATCATTTTACAGCTGTTTACAAATCAGCCATAACATTATAACCACCTACATGCTATTGTGTCGGCCCCCTTGTTGACAAAAAAACATATCTGACCCATTGAGACATGGACTCAATCAGATATCTGAAGGTGTACTGTATCTGGCCCCAAGTCCATAAGTCCTGTGAGTTGTGAGGTTGGCCCTCCAAGGGTCAGACTTGTTTGTCCAGCCCATCCCATAGATACTGGACTGGAAGGAGATCAGGAGAATTTGCAGCCCAAGTCAACACCTTGAACTGGTTGTTGTGTTCCTAAAACTATTCCTGAACCATATCCACAGTGTGGCAGGGAGTATTAACCTGCTGAAAGAGGTCAGTGCCATTAGAAAATACTGTTTCCATGAAGGGGGGCACTTGTTCTGCAGTTCCGGTAGGTGGTACGAGTCAAAGTAAAATTCTCATGAATGGCAGGGTCCAACTGTTCCCAGCAGAACATTTTTCAAAGCATCACACTGTCTCCACTTGCCTGCCTACCTCTCATACAACACCGTGGTTCCATCATTTAAGGGAAGCAGATACACCCGAACAGCCACGGGATGTAAAGGAAAATGTAATTCATCAGACCAGGTCACCTGCTATCATGGCTCTGCCGTCCAGTTCTGATGCTGACCTGCCCGTTGTGGGTGCTTTCATCAGTGGACAGGGGTCAGCATGGTCCCTCTGAGCTGTCAGTGGGTATTCAGTGTTGTGTTGTTAATTTATTTACTCTTTATTTACTTTGCAAATGGATTTGAACTTATAAACATGTAGAGTATCAGAACAGCTGAATAGAGAGGAAGTGAAAGGGTTCAAGTTTCACCAGCAATAAATAGAAGGGCAGGAAAGGAGGCGTAAATCTATGCTTATCAGACCCATCACAGAATTCCGTAGGGACATACAGGCCTTGTCCTTACCTTGAACCCTCATCTGTGAGAGGCTTTAACAAGAAATTGAAAGGAAACTAACACTGCAGTTCTGGAGATACTCTCACCCAGTCTTCTAACCGTCACAATTTGGCCCCTCGTCTAAGTCACTCAGATTCTTACTCTTGTCCATTTATTCTTGCTTCTAACAAAAAAACAAAATGTTTACTGGCCGCCTGATGTCACCGTCATTCAGCCCACCACAATGACTCAGTGATTGACTCACCAATGCAAGCATAAAAGCTCTGCCCTCAACCCCGACTAGTTGCAACACTGGTCTCGTGATCTTAATTTGTAGACGTCTCAGAAGTGAAGTGAAACTCCAGGTGACTTTTTGAATACCAGGTAATAGCTTCTGCATGTCCAAAACTTAGCTGTCATTTTTCTTAGTTATGACTCATCTTATTTGAAAAAAGTTTGAAAAAAGATACATGGCTACCGAAGTCAAACTGAGTCACTGTCCATATAATTGTCTTTAAGCTTTTGTCTCTAAGCTTATAAATATAAGCTAATTGCTTAATCTCTGTGCTTATATCTGTAAAGCAAGACACTGCGACTTTAGGTGTACACAGTTCTGACCACAGGGTTGTGATTTTTAAAGGGAAACTAAGAGCACACACTATTTTTTTTAAATTGGAATATTTTTATGTGCACATCATGTGTTTGTCTACACGCAACCTGCTCACACAAATCCTACACACAGTTTTATAAATGAGGCCCCAGAACAACTTGTCTTCATTGAGAGAAACATGTATTTCTGTCCATTCAACAAAACGCACATTATAAATTTGACACATCCTCCTTCATTGGTGCAAACGTGCTTTAGTTTTACAACATGTTATAGTTATAAGAGGGCTTTATCTGATTATCATTAAAACACCTGAAAAGTATAAATGCTATTAGGATAATCTCATTCCAGTAAAGTAGTATAAGGACATTTCTGCACTTCTATTTTTCCCATTTATGTTTATGACCCGTCACACAGGCCCAGTTGGTATTTGATAACCTTTTTCATTCTGCACAGCA
Organism: Lophius americanus; assembly: GCA_037951165.1. Classification (NCBI taxonomy): domain Eukaryota; kingdom Metazoa; phylum Chordata; class Actinopteri; order Lophiiformes; family Lophiidae; genus Lophius; species Lophius americanus. The sequence continues at coordinate 6,763,841 of JBBDHG010000014.1, forward strand.
TTCAGCACACTGCCTGATGTGTTCTACATCTACTTATTATTTTGATTATGGTTTTTACATATTGCTTTTACTTTTCACCATTTTTCCCTGTGTATATAGTATAGTAATGTTGACAGTTCAAATAATGATTACTTAATTTGTACATGTATGGGCGGCTATCCGTTTAAGTAACAATTCAAAAAAACATTTTGAAAAAAAATCTCATAAGAAATTGGGAAATAGCTCAATGAGCTTAATATACGGGCTCCTTTATAAAACATCAAATTCATCAAGTTATATGCCCTAAAAGAAATAATTTCTTATACCACTAGACAGTAAGTTGCTAATGCTCCATTGTGCCTCGGCGAATCTGCCCTAATCTTCAGATGTTTTCCTACTACTACTGCAGTTACGTCAGTAGTTCAACATCTACTGTTATTAATATTACTACTATAACTCAAGGATTCCTACAAAGAACAAGTCCAGGTTCATACAGTGAAACAGTCCGGGTTCATACAGGTACTACATTCTCACAGGAACATACATTTCTCTTCGTTTATTTCTTTACTTATTACTTACTTACACAGACTTTGGACTTGTAAATTCAATTTTAATGCTTACCATTTTTATTTTTGTTGGTGTGTGTGTGTGTTTGTGTCTGATAGGAAAACATTGAGCTGTGGCACAGACATAAGGAGAGAGGCAACACTGAGCCTTTACTTCGTTCAACGGTAAGAATCTATATCTCCTCTCCTCTGTTCTACATTTTTAAGACATGAGCCATGTAAATGTAGGCAGACCACATCAGTGACATGCTGCTACTGGAAAAATCTACATACAGTCTCTCTTAATAAATTTAATGTTGGAGCAACGCTTATTACTTTCATGGACTGCTAACATTATTTATTAGCATTCACATTTATACACGTTAATACAGAACTTATGCGTTGCACAGTGGGTCTTCTTAGAGAGGTATAGGTAGACACAAAGCAAGTTTTGCCGGTGCACAACAAGGCAACGTTGCTTATTGCTGGAGCTCCATGATGGACAGAGCAGAGGTTGAACCAGACAGTATTACTTCATAAACATTATTAAAAGAATCAGAGAAGCAGGGGACGTCTACATTTAGTTTATTATTTATATTATTGAATATGCTATTAAGTTTTATTTCACAACAGAGGTGTTTGGTCTGCTTTAAAACAAACACTTGCTCATTTCCTCGGATAGTCCAGTAGTCAGGTTTGGGGTAGTGTGAAAGCTCATCGGAAACACTGGTGCTGACCAAACAAGTGAACTCTCTCCACTTGAAAACGGAGGTCTCGGTTCGCTTCCGAGTGAACTCTGGTATGGTTTGCTTTGGGTGTGAAAGCAAAGCAGACCAAGTTATAAACCAAAGGTAGGAAGTGGAGCAGAGCGCAGTATATCGTGGGACATATATTTGATTTAAAACATTTAAATACATGTCAGTACCTCGCTCTGCGTATGTGTGACCTGGACAACAGACTATACAGTAGGCTCTATTCACAAGGGACTGACATTACCTGAGGACCTCATGTGATTTAAAAAATACTCCCCCACCTCTGTGTTTCACACAATGATGATGCAAAGAGTAGAAGTGAAGAAGGTGCAGGAGTTTATGTACTTGGGGTCAACTGTTCAGAGCAATGGGGAGTGTAGAAAAGAAGTGAAGAAGTGAGTGTTGGCAGGGTGGAGTGGTAGTAGAAGAGTGCCAGGAGTTATCTGTGACACAATAGTAGCAGCAAGAGTGATGTGAAAGGTTTACAAGACATTCGACATGTTACGAGGAAAAATACTGAATATATTGGTAGAAGGATGCTGGAGATGGAGCTGCCCTGCAGGAGAAAAAGGAGGGATGTGATGACAACGGACATGCAGTGGACAGGAAACAGATGATCCGCTGTGGCGAGCCCTAAAGAGAACAGCCGAAAGAAGGAATATTCAGACAGATAAGTGAAGTCTGTATTTCACTTTAATTTACCGACAATAACAACACGGATATGAAGGCAAGGCCCTGCATAACACCCACGGCTGCAGCAGGTCAGCTGTCAGCGCCTAGAGGTGCATCTGGACAGACAAGGGTTTTGATAGGCAGGGTTATTGAGGTTGGTCGTCCACCTGCCACAACTCCTTAATGTGGACACTCGGCTCATGTGTTGATGAAAAACGCAGCGATCTGCATTAATTAAAAAATATTAATTGTAGGATACATAAATCATCGAAACTCCTCTCACACCAGTTTTAAAATAGTATTTTATTATATCCACTGCAGTTGCCATAATTCGATCAGGAGGGAGGCAGAAAAAGTAGCAGAGGAAACATTAAATATGAATTCTACCCCCAAATCCCTGAGATGCTGATTCACACTGGGACTAAAATGATCACCTTTACCTCTTTATTTGGTGAAATATGGTCGATAATTTGCAGTGGAATTATGACTTGACAAATTACAGGCATTGTGCATTCATACTGGATTAATATCACAGACGTCCTCCATTATTATTATAAATACCCTAGGGCCCCACGGTAATACTAGTCCCGTGTGAATAGGGCATAAACCGGCGAAAGGGGACGGATTTCGCTTTGCTGTTCTATGCAATGGATGAGCTTTATTCTTTTTCTGTTGCTTCTACTTCTTGTTCTTTGTTGTTTATTTGTTCACTACCATAACAGACGAGCACTCTGTGTGATGTAGTTTAGATAGATTTGGTTCGTTTGATCAAGTGCAGTGTGAAAGCGAACCAAATCAAATTGTGGTGCAACAATGCTGCAGTTCCAGGCCACAATCGAACCTAGTTCCCGGACTATCAGGTGTGAAAACAAGCTAAGCGTGCTTACATCCGCCCCTACCAATAATTACTTTAAATATGTACATTCTCCCCTCAGCATCCTTACTGTTCATACAGGTCCCTCTGTTATGAAATCTTTGTCAGGCCTGTCCAACATGAACTGGTTTTAGAACCAGCAATTACATTTCTGGTTCCTCCAACTCATGAAGCTCGGAGCTAAACCATTAGTGAGTGAACAATGGCAGAATAAAAAAGATAAGGCATTTTAGTGGTGGCGGTACTCAGGTTTGGGTGGAGGTATTCTGACCTTTTCCCCACTTTATATCCATGGTGGAAGGAATTGAGTGGACTGTTAAAGTCCCATGATTTCTTATTTGAGCACTCACATGGCCTCTTTTCGCAGTTTGTGGATCTGTAAGCCCTTCATTAATATTAAGGCCCCCTAATTTTAAGGGGTATTCAACTAAAATTCAAAGAGGTCCAGTTAGATCAAATTTCCTCAAGCAGAGATCGGGAACATGTTAATATCAAACTTGCGTGATAAATTAGTGTGATGTATTGCGGTGGCCTCATAGTTGTATCAACGTATACAACTGACTGTCAAATCAAATACTACTACTTTTTGCTTATACAGCGCTTTTACACGAAACTCAAAGACGCTCTACAGCAGAGCGTCTTTGGCAGTTTCTGAAAGGCTGCATGTTGCAAGTCGCGGAGGAGCTTGTTCAATAATATATCTTTATCGGCAAACACGGTGGCGGAACGCATTACCAATTTAAGTTAAGTGACCAAGCGAGAACTTTCGCTGGATACTCCGTGGCGCTGGACGGAAGCACAGACAGAACGGACAGTGCTCAGCTAGACATTTTCGTCAGAGGTATGAATAAACAGGTCGGAGTGACAGAAGCGTTTCTCAGTCTGTGTTCAATGCATGGCCGTACCACAGCCAAGGATATATTTCAGCAGCTGTGCGGCGAGCTGGTTTGCCATGGAACAGAATGGTGGGCACAACTACTGATGGAGCTCCGTCCATGACTGGTAACAAAAACGGACTGGTAGCGCTGGTACAGAGAAAGTTAGAGGAGGGAAATGCAGTTCGGCAGTTGTTCTGCACTGCATCATACAGCAACAGGTATTGTGCAGCAAATGTCTGACATATGAAGTTGTCATGTCTGGGGTCCTGAAATGTATAATTCACATAAGGTCCAGGAGTTTACAGCACCGCCAGTTCCAGGCTGTTTTAGAAGAAATTGTCTCAACATATGGCGATGTGCTTTATTTCACTGAGGTGTGCTGGCTCAGCAGGGACAATGTCCTGCAGAGTTTTTTTGAGTTAAGAGCAGAGGTAAACATTTTCATGGAAGATTGGCAAATGGATGTTCCTGATTTTGATGATCCAAAATGGGTAATGGACCTTGCATTCTTAGTGGACATATCACTGATATGAGCTGAACATCCTTACCCTGAAAATGCAGGGCCCTGGTCAGCTCATCACAGCGGCTTATGGGAGTGTGAAAGCTTTCACCACAAAACTGAGATTATGGAAAACTCAGCTTTCTATTAACAACCTCAGTCATTTCCCAGCATGCATATTTGTTTTGGAGGAGGGCACAGCAATCAGTGGTGAGGAGTACGCCTCTGCTGTTGAAAACCTTCTGCAGGAATTTGATGAGCATTTTGCAGACTTCAAGGCCCACCATGACACTTTCCAGCAGTTTGTAGACCCCTTCTCAGCTGATATGGAGAGTGTTCCAAGTGTGTTGCAAAGGAACTTATTGACTTGCAGTGCAACAGTGAACTAAAAACTAAATTCAGAGAGGCAAAAGGAAAAGCAGACATGACCGGACAATTTCTGAGAGAATTGCCTCCATCCTTCCCAGAGCTGTCAAAAATGTTCAGTCGGGTAATGTGAACTTTATATGAACTTTAATAAATGTTAGTACAGGTCCAGGGTTAGTGATGCCCATTTGAAGCTGTACCCAGGGTTTCAACTGTGACCTCCATTAGGCCAAATATTGCTCAGCTTTTTGAGCGGAAGCGCTTTCAGGTGTCTGGCAAGAAATATAATAGTACAAATGTCTTCAGGGATTTCATTTGTTAGCTCAGTGCAATGTTTCGCCAAGTTATTTATTTTTTATTTAGTGTTAAATAAAGTAAGGAAAAAACAGCTGCAATAAATGCTTAGTACAATATATATACAAATTCATGGTAACCTCTGTTTGCATTTTTTTCTGTAAGTATGAGGAAACTATTAATAATACAAATATAATAAATGTTAAGAAATATTGAAATACTTGAATGTTGACATGGCCCTCCAATGAGATGAAACTACTATCAGCGGCCCTAGCCCCTAAGGCTGTTCAAGCATGTGCACTAAAGAAAATTTGACTAAATATCTTAATCTACTTAAGTCAACACTTTTGCTGAAAACTGAGTTGTTACATTTACTTCAGTAACATTATTAGGATAACTATAGCTGAATTATTTGCATCAGCATGACTGTATCGAAACCTTATCTGATAAACTTGAATTTAACTCGACCTATGCTCTCGTCATCGTGTATATCCCCGAAAAGTCCCCAGTCCTAAGTGTTGTACAAGCAAACCCCCTGAGGGTTTGCTTGCTGTACAAGCTCAAATTACATTTAACAAGCTCAAGCTGTACAAGCTCAAATTACATTTAATTTGAGCTCCTCAAATTAAATGTAAAGTTTCAGAGATAAAGCTCCCCTAGTGTCAGAACTATTCAACCAAAATCTACCAAGTTCTTTCTTTAACTATGGTCTGTTTACGTATACAATTTGAAAATGATCCATCAAATATTTTTTGATTTATGTCTGGAAACAGTGTTTTTGGTTTAAAAAAAAAAAAAGGTAAAAAAGCTTCACTTAGTGAGTCAAACATGAACTACTAGAGCATAATATGATATTTACAACATAGATCAATTCAATATACACTGAATTTGGACTACATTAGCCCAACAGTTAGGAATTTAAGTTCTAAAAAAGCTTTGTTTTGTATAAAGCAAACACTGTTCATAGTTTACTCCACCTAATGAGTAAAATATGAACTACGAAAATAAAACGCAATGTATTCAAAATAGATCACCTCAAATCAATTTATACACACCAAATTTGTACTAAAGATGATCGAACACTTGATAATTTATGGCCCAAAATCTTTTGGCGATAAATCTACCTCTATATAACCAACCTTTCCCAAAATCAACCGTAGTCTATTTATGTATAGAATTTTAAAATGGTGCATAAAATATTTTTGTTAGTTATGTCCGCAAATCAGTGCATTATAAACTACTATCGTTAGCCAGATAGATCGTCTGAAGTCTATTCGAACGACTTAACTCAATAAAAGGCCAGTCATCATTCAGTTCATGTCATTTGTTAGTAAGTCTATTCCATTTTCTACCAAACCACTTTGTTGGTTTTTTGATTTTTTTTTCGCACTGGGCTCCTCTGGAGGTTCTCTCTGGTTTCTCCCGTTGGATGGTCTAGACCCAGAGCCTCCAACCTTATTTGCTCAAAACACCAGTTTAATATTGATAGTAATCTTGCTGACCAGCAAAAGGGAGCAGGGTATTTATCATGACCGCAAAGATATGACAATCACCCATAACATTATAACCATTGGTTTACCTGACACAGAAATATATTTTGTAGGTATCATTGTGTATGTTAGGAAAGTATTCTCTGTGCTGTTAGCCACTTGGATAATCTTTTTAGGCATCAATTTTGCTTTTCTTCAATATAAAGTCTTTATCATTCATTACTGAAGCATATTTTCTCTTCAGAATAGATTTTATGTGCTTGCAAAAACATTTGTACGTGCTCAGAAACTCACACTTTACGCCCAAAATGAGCACAGATACAACTTGATATTTTTCCTACTTCCAACACATCAACTTCAGGACTAAATATCCACCTGCTTCCTGATAATCTGGCAACCAGATTACCAATGTTATTTTGACTTAAGCTGTTAGTGGTTATAATGTTATGGACGGTCAGTGCATAGACCACACACAGCATTCAAACTGTTGGTATTAAACATGCATGCAAGAATTCTTTGTATGACACTGAATAAGTGGGCGGGGCTTGTTTCCCTGCTGTGCTGTTTTTGGGCAATGGGAGAGACAGCCTGACAATAAATCTTTGTATGACATCAAATGATTTTTTAGAACGTTTAGGATTCCATTCAAACTCCTCCGCCTGTTAATGACTGCAAAAGTAATTGTTTTAAAATTGTTCATTATTATGTGTTTACAGCACAGTAACAGTAGTTCACCTTTCCTCTTCTTTATTTAAGCTGATGTAACCAGAGGTCAGCCCCACTCTTCTTTTGCAGCACATTCTTCTCAGTAAAGATGTGAATAAAAGTTTAAACTGGCCTCTAGACTCTAGAAATTGACCTGACATTTTAATATCTTGATTGGTTTACATGAAATCCCACTTTTCAGTTGATCAGAGTGGGTGAACATCAAAATTAGCATCATATTTAGCGTGACTGATATCATGGTTAGAGTGGTCGACATCAGAGTGCCTTCCTACTAAAGTGGTCTAAGACAGGACAACTGGTGAAGGGAACGACTAATCCCATGGAAAAGTTTACTGTTGCACAGATTGCTGAAAAGTTTGCTGGTTGCTGTTTCTGATACAAAGGGTTCAGAACACACTGTGACATCAAAGAGACTTTTCAGCTTGAAAAAAGGGGATCCACACAAGATAAGGCAGGTTGCTTAAATGTTATAACTGTTTTTAGATGTTTGGAATGTGTACATATGTAAACAATTTGTGGGATTTTATATCTTTGAACAGTCAAATCCGAGGACATTTGACTACATACTGGTGGCCCACAAGGTTGACGATGACATGGACCAGAAGGCTCAAAGACAGAGAGCCTTTATCGAACAGCTACAGAAGAAGAACATAACGGTCATTGTGAGTCTACATCCTTTTACTGTCTGATCATTTTTTCCAAAAAACCTCAAACATGATCTAATATAGTGATTGTATGAATCGATCTATATCCTTCAATCTGTTTTACTAGAGGATCGATCATGACGAAAAAATATTCTTCGGCCTCCGTGCTCCGTCTGAGATATTTGACGACTACAAGTACCTGCTCAAAGTTTCTGACTCCTGTAACTGGTGTGGAGATGAGAGGGGTGCAGTCACCCAGGCAACCAGGTTACCCTTATATATAATTATACACACACACACACTAAAGTCACAGGCAATGGTGAATGTTATAGTTTCTCTGCTGTTTCAGGAAAATTTATATAAATGATCTCTCATATGAAGCAATATGTGCTACCATACAGATGGTGAAGCCTCTGCTTCTTAAAAAAAACGCTGTTTAAAACAACAATATTACGTTCTTCTATACTGAAGTCTTCACCGTGGCTACTCTATCTAGTTTAAAAGAAAAAAAAAAGATTTCAAGAATGAAGTTATAATGTTATGAAAATAAAGAAGTACCAGAGTACACAAGAATAAGGTTGTAATTTCACAAGAATTTATATTTTGTGTTTTTGGGAATCGGTACGTGGTTTTCCGAACTTTAGTCACACTTTTTTGAAAATAAAGGTGTAAATTGAACAGGAATAAGATAGTTGTTATGGGAGATTGATACTAGATTAATACTTTACTAGCAATACTATGGGAATAAAGTCGTAAAGGTATTAGAATAAAAAACGTATTTTACGAGAATTAGAACATCACATGTAATTTTGATTCTGATGCTACAGATTCAATTCCTTAATCTTACTTTCTGTTGTTCCACCAGGATACGAATCGTCAACTTCATCCTATGTCAGACGTTCATCAACACAGGAGGTGAGTATGAGCATTAAGAATTTGATTCTATTCTCTGTGGCTCTCTGGAGAGCTTCAACCAACATAGAGTAAACATCACAACCTTTCCTCCACACAGACTGACAGCTTGCTCCTGAGGGAATTTCACTATCACCTTTGACCAAAGTGGTAGCGAGAGCTATAAAAGCTCTTTCCACTTTTCTTGCCTCTGAATATCTTTATCAAGCTGGATTTCTGGGGTTGCATGCCCTTTGGACAGGTTTCAAACGGGTTACAAATTGTCTACATAGACTCCCAGGTGAAGTCATTTTTTGTAAAATGCAGGCAGTGCAGCACTTATATTAATTAATTTAACAACTGAAGTGAACCAAACCTTCTCACTAGCAAATTTACTTCAAGGAAGCCAAAGATTGTCCCTGACTCCTCCTCCTTCTGAACCTGAAGCGGAGCTGTCAGACATGATCACAATCATTTGTCATGTTAATAGATTGACGTCAGGAGAGCACTGAGAGATCAAGATTGTCCGTGTTTATTTTCATGATTTATCTTAGTGACATTTTCCAACCAAACATCTCACACCGTGGACGTCTGTCACATCTGAGCAAAGTTTATGCGTCAGTGTCTGTTTTTTTTTAACAGAAGCTTCTTCTTCAACATTGGTGAGGCATAATCATGAATCTGCCATCGATCAAGTTTTTTCACATCAGTGGTCCCGGTGGCAGCAGTCCCACCCTCTCTGGCTCATCCCCAGGGGATGGCAAGGGGGATCCTGAAGCGTTCTCAGATGAAATATAAAATTCCTCCAGCGTGTCCTGTGTCCACCCAGGATTAACTCTAATCATTATAATATTATATATAATCTACAACAGGAAAAACAGGAAAAACAAGTTGTGGTAGAGTATGTGACAGACAACAGGGTTTCTTACAGATATGTTTTTTTATTTTTCTGTTATACCAGAGAACTTGGAAGAACTTGTGATGAAGGATGTTTTTCAAACCATCTTCTGCCTCCATGAGGTGAGTCTCAACTAATACTATATAACATATACAACTGTTTAGAAGACACTCAACTCAGACATGATAATAACCTGACGTGGGACTTCATTTTGAGAGAAAGGATTTTCCCAAACATGCTGAATATCCAAGTATAAAGTAATTATACATTACAAACAACACATATGATAAGAAATGTGATTACTAATGATGACATTTGATTTATCATGATAGTTCAATCTGAGATGCATACAAAAAAATAAGACAATAAGGAAGGGTAATAAAAGTTTTTCCTGGCACTCTCCGTTTCTTTGAGAGAATATATGCTGTGGAATGCTGTGGAAACACTCAAGAGTGTTGCCCATGTTAAAAAAAACTATTGACATGTGTTTGACTTTTTTCCCAATGACTCTCAGAGAAAGAAGCAGAAGACACTAAAGAAGAAATGGGCTCGATGGTCCGCTCTGTTCACAGGCCAGCCAGTCAGCGAGGTCAGGTCAGTATTTGACTGTATAGTTTTGTCTATCTTTGTCTGTGGCTGTCTGTCCGCAAATCTTGTATATGCCTGTATCAGTTTTTAGCTTTAAGTAATGAGTATTTTCATGTTTGTTTTGCATTGGTGAAGACTTGTTTGTAGAGCAGGGTTGAATAAAGGTAAGCACTCACAGCCAGAAGGTTCTTGATTCATTAAAGAAACGTTCAGTCCAGTGTCTAAATAAAAACATGAAATAGTTGTCAGGTGTTTTTTTTCTACGGTGTATTTGTTTTATTACAATTCTGTATGATCAGACTAATACCAAATGGTGGTATACAAATAAGCCAATTCAATTGTTAATGATCACCTAAAATTCCATGATTGTGTTGTCCCTCATCAGAGGGGAATGAGCAGCTTTTATCGTCACTTTTGCAGTGAGTGTTTGCCTGTGTGCTTGTTCTCTACAGGAGCTACTTTGGGGAGAAGGTGGCTCTCTACTACCTGTGGCTGGGCTGGTACACCAGGATGCTGGTTCCAGCTGCTGCTCTGGGAGTTGTAGTGTTCCTGTATGGACTCGCCTTCTTCAACACCAACCCTCTCATGTGAGTCTTAGAAGTAAAAATATGGCGTGAATGTTATCCACTAATCCGGGGTCGGGTCGTGATGGCAGAAGGCCAAGCAGGGCTTTCAAGACATCCCTCTTTACATCAACACATTCCTGCTCATCATGGGAGATCCATAGGCATTCCCTATCCAGAGTGCTCCTCTGGGTCCCCACCTAGTTATATGTGCCTGGAAAACCTCCAAAGGGAGGCGTCTTGCTGCCATCTTTATCAGATGCCCAGCTCAATTGGCTTCTAACAAGAAGGAACAGCGGCTCCACTCCCATCTCCCTCCCCATTTCTGATCCCCGCAACTTATCTCTAAGACTGAGCCCAGACGTCCTATGAAAGAATACCTCGTCCTTTAACTCGTTACCCAGAGCTCATGACCATAGGTGAGGGTTGGAATGTAGATGGACTGATAAACAGATTTGGAGGTGCTGACTCTCATACCATCTGCTTCACACTCCACTGTGTGCTGGAAATCATGGACTAATGGCGCCAACAGAACCACATCATCTGCAAACAGCAGAGATAAAATTCTATTCTCCCCAAACCATTAGGGAAAGAACAACTAAAACATTGGTCGTTTTAAGTTTATTTGGCTTCATTTAAGGTTATTTAGAATGTGGGGCCCTGTATTGGATAATCGCATTCATACGGCCTCATTAAAAAAACAAATTTCCTCACCATATATCTGACATTTGATGTATATTACATTCGCCAAAGAGGTCTTGTCAGTGAGATTTTGGGCCGAATACTGTCATGGTGGGTAGCAATGTTACCTCCCAGAAAGGGATCAAAGGAACCTCTGGCCCTGGGGCCTTTTTGTTGTTAAGTTTGCATGTTTCTCCCTAAGTGTACCCTGGCATCCCCCAATACTCCAAAAAACATGTTATATCGATGAATAGGAGACTATAAATGCCTTTGGCTCTGTGTGTCGGCCCTGTGATGGGCTGGCTACTTGTCCAGGTTATACCCTGCCTATAGCCCTGTGTCAGCTGGATGTGCTGTAAATTTGTGCAGTCACACATTCAATCACCTATCCATGAGTGACATGGTGTTGTCTATACAAATATCTTCATTCAATCCATCAATTAATCCAATCATGCAGCTGTGGCGTCATGTGATCATTCTAATTTGCATCAACTTCTGTAAGGACTTTTCAAAGGAGTCGATGCTGAGGAAATTCATCATGGTAAATAATATCTGCATCCTTTTCTGCAAACACAGAGAATCTTGATGGTTAAAACAGTGAAATGATTCAATGCCCCCTCTCCTTTTCCTGTCATCAGAAAACGGTGTTAAAGAATCAACCAAACATTTGTTTGGTTGTAGTTGATGCTGCTAAAGGTGGCACAACCATGTAAAGGAGGAAGGTTTTAAATGACATGTTTGCCTGATTAAATAAAATCAGATTCTAAAACATGTACTTTGGGTTTACAGGGATTGCGTTTTTTATTTATTTTTCACACCATCTGTCTGCAGGTACATTTGTTGTTTGTGGTAAGATTTGGTAAAACTTTTTTATAAAAGCTTGCATTTTGATCGTAAAACAGATAGATAGTATCTCTCTATGTGTGAGTGTGTATGTGACCCATACAGCCCTCCTTGAAAAACTTGCTGATGATTCTTTATTTGGAACTAACAAATTATTCCCACCAAAGTAGGTGTGATACACCTGTGCGAAACATAAAGACAAAAAGAACAAAAAAAAAAAGAAAAAAACGGCAGTGACTTTAACAAGCGACGTAATGGTTTGGGTTCCATAAAGTACACAAACCATAACACATAGTACTGAGAACAGAGCGTTGATGTTGACCTCAAACACTGGCTCAGCAGCCACCGGTGGCCCCAATCAACACTGATGATAGGGTCGTAGTAGATGCTGTTGTTTATGGCCAGGATTATGCAGCAAGATATTCCGGTCAGTCCCACAAGCTCGATTAACACCCAGGACGCAGAGCCAACAGCATCGAAGGGCCCCAGATACAAAGAACAATCTCAGGGCCCAAGAAGAGCCCCAATCAGTGCCACTGGATTACACAAGCAACCCAGCGGACGCCAGGTCCAAGAGAGCATTCAAACGATCCCAGAGACGGTGATGAGCCAGTGAAGGGGAAACCACTCTGGACAACGTCGGGTACACACCTGAGTCCATCCTCAACAGGTGCCCCCCGGGCAGTAGTTTGGCACGTGCCAACAACCAGAAGGGATCAAACCTAAAGAAAGACACCATGAAGGAAGAGTGGGAACACCAGATATGCTAGACATGCGGCAGCCCTATGCCTTCCGGAAATGGGGGCAATCCCGCCCCAGTCCACACACCGAGCCCCATACATACCGGCGCAGCATGTCAGGCAGCAGGAGACGAGAGTAAATGCCCCCCACTAACTCCTGACCTGACCACCAGCTCCCTTTCCTTACGACTGCATAGCATGTCCTATAAATATCAGAAATGTCCTGTATGTGCTAAAAATTTTTTATCTGTATTACAGAAGCATGAAGCTCTTTATCTCTTTCCTCCACATCAAGCCTTTATTTGATCCAAGTGTGAATTTTAAGTACTGAATTTATGGACAGTAAGACAGCTTTTCATGTCAATCATGCTTTTGCCAAACCAGTTCACTTACTCTCACCACTGACCTTTGACCCTTTAGTCTCTCTCTGTGTGTCCCCAGAAAGGAAGTGTGTCAGTCCGGCATCATCATGTGTCCCCGGTGTGATAACACGTGTAAAGTATGGGCGCTGTCAGACACATGCAGCTATGCTAAGGTGAACTCCATTCTTCTTCATTTAAACCCTTCGACAAGGTGCTGGCAGATTACATTAGACTTTAAAATGTAGTATGACACAAGAACTAAATTTTTTTCGCTTTAAAGAATATGCAAATCTATTTTAAAGCAAAGTGAGCAGGACGGAGATAATTAGTCTAATAAAAACGTTACTCTGCAAGTCAATGTGACACACAGACAAAATATATATACAATCTTCTTCTTCATGGATTACGTTATGTGTTCGTACCACACAGGTCAGCCATCTTTTTGACAATGAGGGAACTGTGGCTTTTGCTATGTTCATGGCAATTTGGGGTGAGTGTGTGACCCTTTTTTTTACTTATCTAATGTAATCTACTATGATGTCTAGTCTGACCTCTTAAACTATCTGCCTGCATGTTTTCAGCCACTCTGTTCCTGGAGTTATGGAAGAGAACCAGAGCCAGATACGTTTCTAAGTGGAAAGTCTATGATTGGTGTGAGGAGGAGGTAATGCTGTCTCTCAAACCTACAGATCACACTATGTCAATTACCTTAAGAAAACCAGGTTTTCACTGTCGTCCACCACAGCAACGGTATATCCGAGAAACACCTCCAACCCCTTCTGTTGTACAAGCAATCCCGTAGATTGAACTCCTCAAACGAAATGTAAAGTTACGTCCGGAAAACAGTGTTTTTTGTAGAAAAAAAAAAAGAAGCTGCGCATAGTGAGTAAAATATGAACTATTACAGTAAAAAGTGATATTTACAGGTAAAGATAGATCTCCTCAGGTTGAATCATGTGCATCAAGTTTTGCCTATATCAGACCAACTCTTGAGAATTGATGGAGCAAAAAACATTTGTAGATAAAGCTCCCCCTAGATGCCAAAATCTACAACAGACCTTTCCCAAAACCAATCCAGTTCTTCCATGCACTATTTGGGTATAAAATTGAGAAAAATGTTCGATGAAAGACTTTTTTAGTTGTCGCATTGACACAAAGGATCTGCTGCGGACGCAGTGACAGTTTCATGATATCCCTGACATTTGTTGAATATAATTATGGATGTAAGATGCAGGGAAAATCGTCTAAATGTTCCCATAATATACGAAAACAAAAATAACAAATACAGAAAAGTTTCGATAGGAAATCTTTGTTTGTGATATAAATAAATGTTTAACAAAATACCATATTAAAACCAACTAACTACAAAGTTAATTGCTTGGAGCAGTGCTATTTGATTCTTATAGTTCTGTTTATTTTATTATTTTATCTGCTGACTGTCTGTTTGTTCATAGGAGGAACTTATTCTGGAGATAGTCAATGATCCAAACTGTAAACCAAAACAGTTCAGACACTCCTACCTACGGAGCACTCTTGTCCTCGTTCTGGTAACGCTCATGGTAAGACACACAATTCATTCATGTCCATTTTGCACCGAGTACCTCAGGTTTCAGCGGTACAGATAGCAGCATCTCTGCCATTTTTGATTACTATCCATAATAGGAGAGATGGCACTATACTTTGCGTGATGTTTTTCCCCATGTTGGACATCATAACCTCTTAAAACCAGCCTAAGCTACCAATTGTTAAAATGATAATAATTTCATACAAAAGACACAGCACAACAGAGTTGTAGGCAGACTGCTATGCGGCACACTGTGAGGAAAGTGGGGTTCAGGGTCTTGCTCAATGAGCTCATGCCATGTAGATTGCAGGCCTGGGCCTCAAATCTTCCACCTTCTGTTTGGTGGACGGATGCCTGCTCTACTTCCAGAGGTCTAGCCACCCCTGACAAGTAGCCTACACCTATAACCCACCTCTTAGTGATAGTAAGGACGGCTACTTGATAACCTGGTCTTAAAGGTTTTCTCTAGACTATACTCAAAGGTGCACACAACCTCTAAAACAAACACTGATTTGGACTCTTCAAATAAAACAACATCTGGCCTATTGGTAGAAGATGTGATAAGAAAGTCTTCCTTCGTGTCCTTTGTACGCATAACAGCCATTTAAGATGTGTCACATTGTTCCAGTGGAGAATGAGTAGAAGGAAACAGAGGTCTGGTTCCAAACTTTCTAAGGTTTTGGGAGTCCAAAGATCCAAAGTGAGACACTTATCTACAGATGTAGAAGACTTGAAACAATAGTAAACCTTTCGGACCACCTTCCAAAATTCCTCTTAAGTGCACGTTAAAGGCTCATTGAGGAAGTCACAAAAGGTCCCAACAAACGGCCATGTATCTGCAGGCCTCAAACATAGCTTCCTTCTAAAACAACAAACATGAAGTTGGACGTTGAATGTTGTGGAGATCATTTGCTGCTTCAGGGCCAGGACTGGACTTGCCATAATTGGGGAAACATGGACTTCTGCTCTCTACAAGAAAATTATAAGGGGAAATGTCAGGTCATCAGTTTGGGAATTGAAGCTCAATTTTAACAACAAGATGATGATCCATAGAAGAAGACCAAGTCTATCTCAAAAGGTTTTCAGCTATGCTCTGGAGTGGTCTGATCAAAGTCTGGACCTTGAAATGCTATAGTGGGACCCGAAACGATTAGTCTAGGATCAAAAACACTCCAATGTGGTTGCAGTAGAGCAGCTCTGTAAGACAAAGTGTTCAGCTGTAGCTCAGGAGGTAGAGTCCTTATCTGAAGGTTGTCCGTTCGATCCCTGCAGTGCGCCTGCCATCAACATGTTGTAGGATCCTTTGGACCCCTTTTTACTCCCTGGGTCCTTCCTAGAGTCTGAACACTGCTTCTCAGAGATGGGTCAAATACAGATAACTACTGTCTCAATGTTGTACTGTGTAAAAATGTGTAAAGGTTGATAATAAAGAGTTTATATTATGATTAGAATTCCGACAAAGTGATGACAGGGACTGATCTCCAGTTATCACAAGGGTTTGTTTGCAGATGTTGCTGCTGAAGGTGGAGCATCTATATATTAAGTTCAGGGGAATATGAACACAATTTCACACTGGTGATTTAAGTCTTGTAGTATGTTTTTGACTTATCAAATTAAAGTTTTATTTAAAACTTGAATTTTATGTTTTAGTCAGGACGTTTTTGGTCAGATTCAGTTTTAAGATCCGAGCCAGTCTAATCTAAAACAGATAGAAATAGAAAAAACCAAGAGGGGTCCAATACTTTATAACAGCAGTGTACGAAAACATTCTTTTAAAATGAGTTTTTTCCGAGGTCATATCCAAAATAACACAACACAAATGTTAGATATCCAACCTGTCATCTAAAGTGGATGGGAGTTCATACACTTGACATTTATTTATTTAACACTGACATTTATGTCAGGTTATGCATATCTATTTAAAACTTAACAGACTGAAAATTGTTTCCCTGATTGTAGATCGTTACAGTCAGTTGGACACAATTTTGAGCCTTGGACTTACGACTATGCTAAAGTTGATTCAAATAGGACTCCTTGAGCTAAAAACTGATTCTACTGTCCAGATCAGAAGCTGTCTCACAGGTTTTCAACCAACTGTAGCTAGAATGTTGCCCTTTATTTCAATTTATTCTGTCATTGTGCTTGTTTGTGTCCTAGCTGATGCTGATAATTGGTCTCGCTCATGCACTGGTGGTGTTTCGAGTGGTGGCGGCCCCCTGGATGTCTGAGGGCAACTGGGAGTTTATAAAGGATCACGCAAACACAGTGGCTATGATGCTAGGAGCTGTGCTGCACTACGTCACCATTCAGATCATGACACGGGTAGGCTTACCCGTCTCCCACTTTATCTTAATGCTCAATCTTTACAGGGGTTATTTTTTTGCATTTGCAGTCATTCTACTGGGACTTTTTACGTCTAATGTTGTAGATCAAATTAATATTACCCAATGAACTTGAAACTTGGTCATTCTACACAAGGTGCAGTGTGTAGGATTTAGTTGCATTTAAGAGAGTAGGCTACATTACACCTCAGCTCATCCCTCCCTTTCCAAGAATCTACAGTGACACTTAAGTATCAAAATGACATAATCTGGTATTCTGTCCAGTTATGAATTCTACTTGAGATAGATATACAGCATTTTGCAATTGTATTTAGTTTATTACTCTGTAAAACTATTGGCTGAAGGGGACTCCGTTTATCCTTCCTTTGGGAGGATAAAATTCATAACTGGACAGAATACATATATGTATGCATGTATACATGCATACATATATGTATATGTACATATATGTGTATTTGTACATATACATATACACGTATATGTACATATATCCTACATATTGTCTTGCTGTTTTGGGGTGGCGTTAGCTCAATGGGTAGAGCAGGCTCATCAACCAGAAGACCACGGTTCAAACCCAGCTCCTGCTAAAACAAGCCATGGGTCCTTGAGCAAGACCCTGAACCCAAAGCTCCACCGTCGCTTCGCAGGGGCCGCCCACTGCTCCCTCAGGGGTGGGTCAAATACAGAGACAAATTGATTGACGTTGTACTGTATGTATGTACTGTGTAACATGTGATAAATAAAGGAAAGAGTTTTATTATTAGAATGTTCTCCCCTATCAACACCTTGCAGTCTCCAGTCTCCAGCTCCTACCTCTACTGTTATATGTCACTCTGTGCTCTACCCTCTTCTTGAAGTACGTGTTCACCACAGGCATTTCCATTCTTTCACAAATCTGTGGGGTATAAGCACTGGCAACGTTCAACATCACATCTCAAATTTCCATCTTCATACTCATCACTGTCTGACACTCTCTTCACCTCCAGAACACTCTTTACATCTTCCTCCCTCAGGATCACCCCTACCCCCTTTTCCTCCCATCAACTCCGTGATAGAACAGTTTCTTACTCTCCTCCGATGCCTCTAGACTCACTGCCTTTCCACCTGGTCTCTTGGACCCACGATATATCTATCGTCTTTTCTCCATCATATTAACTACTTCTCCTTTTTTCCGAATCTGTTCCTACTCTCACACAAACTTTCCCGACTCTCCTCATTTCCTGCTGTCTCCGTCCACGTTTCATCCCTCAACCTTCTTTTTCAACAAACAGAAAACTATGTTTTCTGCTGGCACCCTGCTGGTTAGCAATTGTAGTTTATAGTAGGTTTAAGTGACTTTTTGGGTTGGTTTATGTACTTTATGTGCTGCATATGAAATGACTATTGAATCTCTCCTGTCTCTCCCCAACACTACATAGGTCAACAGATGGGTGTCCCTCAAACTGTGTTACATAGGTGAGAACTAGGTGGGATCCTTGATTCAGAAAAACCTAAAGTACACAAATGCAACACAAAGATCTACGGTGGTCCATATGCAAACATATTCTAAGTTTGTGTGTGTGTGTGTGTGTCTCTTCAGAGAAGACAAACTCATTTGCTGCCACAGAGAGGAGCTTCACTGTCAAGATGTTCACCTTCCAGTTCTTCACTCTCTTCTCCTCACTCTTCTATGTGGCGTTCTTCCTTGGCAGGTACTCCTTCTGGCTGACAGCACCTATATTTAGCTGAAGACCCCTATCTCTCCCTCTTTTCAATTGTGAGTCAATTGAATTTGTTATTTAGTCAAATGTCTAAAGTCACTGGATGAGAAATGCTCCACCCATAAACTCTTCATTAAAAGTAGGAAAACTCGCCAAAAATGAATTAAAGAGAAAATAAAGGAGGAACTTCTTTCCAGGTTGGAGCACCTTGTTTTGAATCATTCAAACATTTGAAGTCGGATTTGAACTTTTGTTGCACATGATCTCAAGTATTTGCATAGATTCCCAAAAATATAAAGTACGATACAATCTTGCATTATACTGTCTCAAATGCAAATAACATTAGTAACTTCCTGTTAGAAGGAAGCTGAAGCTAAGTTTACACCGTCGATGAAACATGCACGATTCATAATATTATCATTTAATATTTGCAATCCGTGTGGAAAATGGCTTTGTTTTCATTTTTTTAATATATGATTTTTGAATTTAGGACCACAGATTAAGTATGCAATGAGGGATGAGGTGGTGGGGGTAATATAATAATAGGAATATGTTTCAGGGATGATGTTCATGTTACTGTACATCTTAATTCAAAATATTCATAAACAAAAAACATGTCTACAATTATATCTTGTCCCTTTCATGAATACCTCTGTATTCCCAAACGATCAGTTCATTAGACAATTCAACATTTTAATGCTGTTACGTTACTGCTGATGCTAACATAGCTTGTCCGGTATCCTAAGCTGGATGCTTTTATTGTGAAAATGAACATTTGCTATGACCATTCACTGTCTCCAAAGCATACTAAACAGTCCAGTTAAGAATAATCAAATGAACAACCATGGCAATACATAAATATACAGAACAACAAACATTGGTGTTTTGAAAAAAACATTAAAGAAATAAAAAGCTGGAAATCAGGAAGTTTCACTGATCGTATAAAGTCAAGACCTTTTTCCTAGGCGTCCTTTAAACCCTGACAGGAAACTGGATTATATGATTTGAAAAGATCAGCAAATTGAGAAATAAGTCTTTAATCTAAATAGTTTCTTCTTTCACATTCTGTCTGTTCATCCATTTGGATATCAGTGATCTTACATGTAAAATCTTTTTTTTCCAAATTGTGATGAAGCTCATGATATCAGTAGCAGACAGCTGCGACTCATTAGTTTAAAGTGCTAGGTTCAGAATATTGACATTTGGCTTTATTTCACAGGATAAATGGCCATCCAGGACATTATGTGCGTATCGCCGGACGGAGATTGGAGGAGGTGAGAACGTCTACTTAGGATTTTAGCCAATTATCCATCCTGACCCTTCCCAGCACTGAGCTTCCGATGTGTTTATGTGTGTCTTGTAGTGCCATCCAAGTGGTTGTTTGACGGACCTATTCATCCAGATGGCGGTTATCATGATGCTTAAACAGACTCTCAACAACATTTTTGAGTTTACCGTACCGTAAGTGTTAAGATTGTGCTTGTATTCAGTATCTCCTGTAGTTAACAGGTGGTAATGACCACATGATAAAAATCTATTTTGAAAAGAAGATGACGCATGTTTTCTAGCTGGTTGAAGAGATGCCTGAGCAGAAAGACAGTGAAGAAGCTGCAGAGGAAGTGCGGCCACTGTTACAGGAAGACCTGCCGTGATCAAGACGGACGCATGGATCCGTGTGATATCTGCAAACTTCGAGACTGGCTGAGAAACTACCATCTGGCCAGCACTGATGCCTTCAGCCTATTCAATGAGTTCCTGGAGATGGGTAGGACCATGGTGCTGACACACGTGAAAACCAACCTCAAAGGTTTTATTGAAGAGCTAATTAAGTCAATCTTTAGGCCAAAAAATGGTAGATGGCAGGCCCCTCCCATTGTAGGTTTTCCAGGTATGTCCAACTGGGTGGGGACCCTGGGGTAGACCCAAAACTGTCTGACCCAAGACGGAAAAAATGGATGAATGAAGGAATTACAGACTATTCCTCTGACCTATTCTGCGTGGGTCTTATACTTATCTTCCTGGGCACAGCTTTGCCTTATCCTGTTCAAACTACTTAATAGTGATCATCGGAGCAACGCTACGCTTTCCATAGGGAGTCAGGTCACACTTCTTTGTATAGTACATTTACAGTCCAAAATAGAGTTGATCAACTTTCTTCACATCTTAGAAAACCACATAAATGAAAGCACAGATTAAGAAAAAATTAAGCTACTGCTTAAGAAGGCAAAAAAACAGGTACCAAAAGTTGAGTCATTTAAAACAGGGGGTGATATAATATATCAAACCCTGTGCTAATATATGAAGAATAGTCCCCATAGTTATCGTCGACTAGTATGGAGAATCCTAGTTAGAAAAGATGTGTTTTTAAGAGAGACTTGAACTCTGGTAGTGATGTCGATGACCTGATCTGGAGGGGAGGTCATTTCAGAGTTTAGGGGCTGCCACTGAGAAAGCGTAGTTGGCTTAAGTGGCACACCTAGAACTAGAAGCTGTTTATCCAGCGATCTCAGCTGGAGATGTGGAAAATATGGATGCGGCAAGTCTGACAGCTAATGCGTCGTACCTGTCAGACTGATGTATGATATATCCTGAAATATGTACTTAGGTGCTGTTTCCTAAGTACACTACTCAAAAAAAAGTAAGGGAACACTTAATCATCAGAATTACTCAGGGTCAGTTAAACCACTGGGATATCATTCTGTCCTGTTAGGAAGCTTAGGCTGCTGTTTCACCTGTTTTCGTGAAAATTAAAGGGACAACAGATGGACTGGAGAGGCAAAAGCAACTTAAGATAACCCCCAAAAAGGGTCCATTCAGGTAACAGAGGTAGTCCAACTCCTCTGAGATGGCACATGCATACAAGAAGGTTTGATGTGTCTGCCAGAACGGTCTCAAGAGAGTGGAGAGACGAGACTTTACTCTAAAAGTGCTGCAGAGGGCGTAGAAGGGCAACAACCAAGCGGCAGGACTCTGCCCCTCAGTGCAAAGAGGGGTTCTCCCATTCCCTAGATCTGAAAACACTAGTGAGCCTCTGGGATGTTATGTATCGTTGCATCAGACACCGCCAAGTAGCGTCATGGACTGTCAAGATATATGAGTTACATGACAACATTTATAGCAACTTCATAAGGCAAACATACATCCTGAGCATAGGAGGCCTCAGCCTGAGATTCACAGTCTTACTTGACATGTGCTATCAGCTTTTTTCCTCTTTTCTTGCACTTTGTTTTTGTTTTATCTGTCGTCTACTAGTCAGTTTGCCCTTAGTGGAGGGGTTGTTTAAGCGGGGCTGAAAGTGAGTAGACTCTAGGGAAGGGAAATAATAATGCAACAAAAAGGCCTTACGTCAAATTTTCATGTATCTGCTCAACATGTGGTGTGAAAATATAAAATTCTATCTTTCTAAACTACTATCCATCGTGTCCAGTGGTCCAGTTCAGCTTCACTACCATATTTGTGGCAGCGTTCCCTCTGGCCCCACTTCTGGCGCTCATCAACAATATCTTTGAAATCCGCCTGGATGCCATTAAGATGGTCCACCTGGAACGACGACTGGTTCCCCGGAAGACCAACGATATCGGTGAGCTGCGTATCTGTTTGAGTCATTTAAAGGGGCAGTGTGTAAAATTTGATGGCATCTAGAGGTGAAGTTACAAATTTCCAAAATATATTACACCTAAGCTCATTCCTCCTTATCCAAAAATCTACGGCATCCTACAGGTGTCAACATTATGTCATTGCAAGCCACTGCCTGCCTGTCGAGTGATTTTGACCCTTCCTCCTTCATAGACCGATATATGTAGTAATTGTTTGTAGTAAAGCTATAGGTGAAAGCTTAGATGTGAGATATTATTAATTCTTCTTCATTATGATGGTGCTGACGGTCCCAGCCTGGGCCCACCTCCAAAAATGTTAAATAATTGGACGATCATACTTATTTAGCCAGAGAAAAAAAAGCTGATCATTAAACGAGGACCTGATTCCTAAAACAGCTGAGAGGTAAACTGGTGGGGTCTTATTTCCTCTTAATATAGCGAGGGATGGCGGGATGAAGTGCAGTACAGTGCGCACTATGTCCCCGGCCCTGGTATGCCTTAAAAGTCGCGTCCAGAGGTGCGATCCACCTTCGCCTCCCCCAACTTTCCAAGCCTGCCTAGAGCGTGACATCGTGTCCCATTACATGACATGTACAGGTCCCACCTGTGCAGCTGTCCTTCGCCATCCCAGTTGAATCCCCAGTAAGAAGCAAAGCATTTTTTCATTATCTTTTTGCCACTTTAACCTATAAACCTGAAAAGCCCTCTCTAGAACCAGGGTTCAGTTTGCCTATTCTAAGCTCCTGCACAGAGATGGCATCAATAGGACTTGCCCCTTCTGGAGATTCAAATGTTCTTTTTCTAAGTCAACTTAATAAATATTTACATTCTCAGCTGATTATACACAAAGAAAACATAGTTATGAATATTATTTTTCATTTATTCAAAGTGATACTCCAAAGTTTTACACACTACTCCTTTAAATGTCTGAATCTCTCATCATCATCAGGTGATCGGTGAGGTTCGGGTGCACAGATCCGGCTGCTGCTGATGTGGTATGCATGTAATCGTTTCGTTCTCCTGTCTGCAGGTATTTGGACGAAGGTGTTGGAAGCCATCGGCGTGCTGGCGGTGATTGCTAACGGTCTGGTGATCGGAATCTCGTCAGACTTCATCCCACGCCTCGTCTATCGTTACCGTTATGGACCCTGTGCGACTGGCAGCGCTAACATGGAGTCAGTCATCTCTTAGCTGGTAGAAACAACTGATAACACTTCAGCCTGAATGTGTTGCGTCTAATGTGTCTTTCCGTTTCAGCTGTATGCAGGGTTACATTAATGACACCTTGTCCTCGATTACATTCTCAAACGTTACGCAGGACTTTAATGCACACCAGATGGTCACAGACAGCGGTGAAAACGTCACACAGTGCAGGTGAGAAGGCTGCTGTGTAACTCTGCTCGACTAAAATATAACACCAATCACAGTTGTGATCAAAAGAACATCCTGTGTGTGTGTGTGTGTGTGTGTGTGTGTGTGTATGTGTGTGTGTGTGTGTGTGTGTGTGTGTGTGTGTGTGTGTGTGTGTGTGTGTTTGTGTGTGTGTGTGTGTGTGTGTGTGTGTGTGCGCACATGCAGCTATAGAGACTACAGGAGTAATGAAGACAATACTCTGACCTCCCAGTTCTGGTTGGTCTTGGCTGTGCGCTTTGCCTTCGTCATCCTGTTTGAGGTTTGTTGTCCATCTGTTCGTCGTGCATTCAAACTGAAGAAGACAGTTTCTACAGTTTAACGGTTTCACTGTGTTTCTTCAGCATGTTGTGGTGGTGTGTAAGTTCATAGCAGCCTGGTTCGTCCCAAACAATCCTATCCATGTGAAGAATATTCGACAGCATGATAAACTGGATCGGCTGAAGGAGGAATTGCGGTAAGCCAGCAGAACCAGGACAAAGGTCAATGTACTTAATAGTCTAGCCTGTATGTAGAACCTATCCCCTATTAGTATATGTACGTAGAAAAACCTTTTTTCAGCTTTCGTAGGCCAAATAGATGGTTCTGCGATTGTCACTCTGCTTTTGTAGACTAGGTTTCTAGTTGGAAAATATGTTTTCCGCTCCTCCCAGATCCTCCTGATGTTTCATAGGGTCATAGCTTAATATCTGAAATCAACAGACGTTCTAGTTCTGTTCTGAGGAACAGTTAAAAGAGAAGAAGCCGAGGAACCTTCATGCTTCATAAACCAGGACCATGTATGACATAGTCTGTGCAATGCCATGTAAAGCGTTACAGAATTACAAACAAACACTATTATTTTATAATCATTCAGGAAACTAACAGTAGCTGGATTGACTTAGACTGAAGATTTACATGATCGTTTACATGAGCAGTGGTCTAAGGGATATGGTGTTAACGTTCATCGATGTATTTAGTCAGAAAAGCAGAGTGACAATCGCAAAACCATTTAATGATGTGTTTTACCAGATGATGTCCGTCTGATTTATCCCAAATTTGTTGTTGTGTTTTTTATAAACAGCTTGAAAATAGCACAGGCTTAGTTACTGAAAGCAAGAGGGAGGGAGGGAGGGAGGGAGGGATGGAGGGAAAAGGCATTAACAAGAAAGAATTATCTGCACCTCGGAATGGTTTTAGTCTGTTTAATGTTACATCATTACAACACTACCAAACGTTAAGTTATTAAAGAGATAGTATTGTGAGTTAAAGGCACCAGAAATGTTTCGATAACATCTGTAATAAAATTAAAAGCAGAAACTCGTCATCACACGATTCATCCTGAAAGTTCAGATCCATGCCACCATTAGCCACTTTCACAGCGGTCTACCTCCTCTTCAATCATTTAATTTATTGTTGCATCAAAAGTGAAGTTGGTGGTTCTGACCCACTTTTGTTATAGTGGGATTTACCCTTGTAATTGATGTCTTCAAAATGTTACAGTAGTTTTAGAGTTGTTTACCACTTCGGTTTATCGGGGCTCCTGACAGTTTTTCAACCATACTGATCCCGAACAAATTTCATGGAGCCACCACCCTGTGGGCTCAACACCTGCAGGGATGGGTGTTCGGGTCAGGATGCAAATGTGTATCGGCAGAAGGCAATGGAGAACACCAAGGTTTGTTAACCCCTGGCTTAGCCGATTAGTTTTAGGTAGAACGTCAACTCTCTGGATTCTCGTTCCCACCAACACAGAAGCAGGTGACAGCAGAACAGAAGGCCCGATCACCCATGGTGCTTTGCTTAGTCCGGGGAAGGTGGAGGCGGTATGACTAGGTAGAACGAAGGGATGATGTTGAGGTCAGTGGGGTGAGTAGTTCTTTCAGGTAGGGGGGTGCGTTACCATGGATGCACTGGTGAGTGAGGAGAGAGATCTTATAATCAATCCTGGTGGAGATGGGAAGCCAATGAAGGGAATGAAGAACAGGGGTGATGTGTTCGTGTTTACGAACTCTCATCAGGATCCTTGCAGCACTGTTTTGAACATGCTGAAGTCTTTGAAGACTTTTATCAGGGATCCCGATGAGAAGTGCATTTCATTAATCCTGTCTGGAGGAGAAAAACGCGTTGACCAGCTTTTCAGCATCACTCAAGGTGAGTGAAGAACGGAGTTTGGAAATAAGAGAAGCCCGAAGGGAACTGATTGGGAGGAACTGTCTAATAGAAACCAAAATGGTGCTACAATGGACTTCTGTGCAAGTCATGGACTATCCATCACAAACACCAGCATAAGATGGCTCATATTTTTATCACTTTGAGATTTGATCCAAATGTAAAGTGCATTATAAATTAAATTATTTTAAAATTATTATTATTAAGTGTACTTCGTAACAGGCCACCATAAGCTAAAGATCTTTGATCGACTTTGTGGTATCATCATATCTGCCGCTATATGTCTTGGACGCGTGGGTGGAGAGAGGAGCAGAGCTGTCCACTGATCATCAGCTGGTGATGCGTGGGTTCAGATGTGGAGGGTGGCTGCAGGACAGACCTGGTAAACCAAATGAGTTGTTGGGGCTTAACTAGGGAACGTCTAGTGGAATCCCCTGTCTGCTAGGTCTTTAACTCACACCTTCACTCATCCGTTGTAGAGACGGCTGCTAGCAGCTGCGGCCAGAAGTTTATTGGTGCCTGTCGTGGCAGCAACTTGGTGAACAAAGCTGTTAAGCTGGAGAAGGAGGCCTTTAGGACTTGGTTAGCCCACAGGTCTACTGAAGCAGCAGACAGGTACTGAGAGACCAGAAGGGTTGCAACTTGGGCAGTAGTGGAGCAAAAACCCGGCGGGGGGAGGAGTTTTTAGTGAGGCCACGGAGAATGACTTTGGATCGGCACCAAAGAAGTTTCTGACGACTCCGCAAGGGAAAGTAGGGCTTGGCCAGACTGTGTACAGCTGAGCAGGAGAACTGCTGCCCTGTACTGAGGATATCATCGGCCGATGGAGAGAAGAGTGAAGACTATCTTCAGAACCCGGAAGCCCCCTCTCTATTATGGAGGCAGGACACGGGGGGAAGGCCCATACATTTCCCTGGCAGAAGTCACTGAGGTAGTTAAGACACTGCCCAATGGCAAGGTGCCAGTGGGGGATGAGATTTGCCCTGAGTTTTTAAGACTTTGGACATTGTTGGGTTGCATGGTTGACACGCCTATTTAATGTTGCATGGCAGACAGAGATATCTATATAAAATGTTACTTGCCACCCAATATACCCCAGCCACTGATAGGTGGCATGTTAACCAGACCATAACAAGATCGTTTATTCATCAGTTACTCTAATTTCCCCTGTCAGTGTCTGTAATGTTATGGTTGATTTGTGCACACGATATTGTACATAGTACATATCTGGGGCATTAAGATGGTGCAGGCGGTAGCCATATTGCCATATAGCAAGAAGGTTCTACTTTAAAATTAGAAGTGCACCCATTGTAATTTTCTTGGCCGATCACCGAATTTTATAAAGTCTGACTGGTAGATACAGATTTTGGCCGATTCCGATTTTTTTTTCCTTGAAAATTTATAATTCATAATGAGTACTTTATTTTAAGTGCTCTTATTTTGAGTGATTACAGTGGAAGTGACAGGGCTCGTCGCCATTGTGTTAGGTGTATTCTGTGTATTCTGACCCGTTGAAATTAATATATCCTCAATCCTTAAGTTTTAAAACTATAAATTACAGCAAATATACAAACTCTACATACAACTGGCTAGTGGGTGGCTCTGAGCTCTCACTTGCTTTAGCCGCTTTGCTAACGTTAGCTTCTGAACTCGCTTTTCCTCAGGGTGATTAAATTTGAAGTATGTGATGGAGTTTGTTGTAAAAAACATTTTCGGGGTTGAAGGGATAACTTATTTTGTCCTAACTAGTGTTCCAAAGAGTGAGATTTGGGTTTTTCTGGTATACCTGTGAGGTGTATGGAGCAGTGGTAGCTCATCTTTGATGTGGGTGACCATACATAAAACTGGCCTAAAGTGAGGCTGCTCGGCCAAATGCTGGTTTCATCAAACCAGGCCTCTCGATGCCCATAGATAGTACTTCCTCCCACCGGGCCAAAAACATGTCATATGCGTGAATAGGGACTCTAAATCGCACTGGGGTGAGAATGTGAGCGTCAACGAATGTCTCTATGTGGCGTTCAAATGTTCCAATGTTTCATCCAATGTCAGCTGGGATAGGCTCCAGCTCATTCACAACCCTGAACAGGATGAGCGGTCATGGAAAACTGATGGAATAATAGTTAATATCTGAAAAATAGTTCACCATAGTGTGAACTGCAAATCAACTTAACTCATCTGGATAAAATTTCAATGTTCATGGTTTCTTATTGTGGATTTCCACTTTCAGCAGCTAAAAGCTGATATTCCTCAATCTCCTTCACTCTGTAATTTGTGATTTGGTTTTAATTTCAGTGAAAGGAAACGCAGCAAATCAACAGACGTCTGACCTCCTGTAGCCCACCGAACCTCCTCTACGGAATACTATCAGGATACTTGAAGTGTCCAATGCAATGACAGTGCCTTGTTTTATTCTATACTTCAGTTTTGCTGTTGGACGATACTGTCCGTTATACTTCAAATAATAAGATTAGTTTTTTCCAAGAGGTAGGTTCATTGTGATATGTCACTAAAGTAGTGATTCAAACTGCTTTGTGAATGACCTTCTGATCAGACCAGTTTGATGAACCCACGTTTTAGTTTGGAGCTAACAGCAGTCAGCAGACATTTAGTTTATCACAAGATAGATTAAAGCTGAATTGTATTATTAATGGCCATAAGTTACTTGCACAGCAATAACAACTAGATGACCTTTAATCAATCATTTTTAATTTTTCATGTATAAGAATTCTACAGCTTGCATTCATTAATATGCTTTTGGGTCTGCAAATCTAACCCTGTCAGCATAAAATCACTATCTGTTGCTCGGTAATTCAAGGAAAATATACCCCATTCTCAGACATTCGACCACCCAATGTAAAAAATTGTTAATTCAAGATAATTTCCTTCCTTCCTTTTTTTTTAAATTCCGAAAAAAAAAAAATCCTCTCAGCTTCCAGAGGTTCTTTTGATTAACTGTCACTGTAAAATTGTAGCTGTAATTTTGTAGATTGATGAAAAAATGAGTTCCAACACAGATTATGTGTTTAACACCGATCAGCCTTATATTATGATGCTTGATTCTGACGTCATTTTGTGTTCTGACACCTTTCTAACTAGAACCCGCATAAACTTTTTCACCAATCTGTGCTACACCACCTTTTCTTTGGAATCAGACGACATTGGCTAGCCTACTATCCCTACTTGCATCAATAAGCCATAGGCACCAGTGACCCGGTGTCCTTTAAACCACTTTGGTAGGTACTAATCCCCTACAGTTGCCATTATAACTTCATAATCAATGTCAATAAGTCACCTGTCAGTGGTTATAATGTTTTTGCTGATCTATTTTTGTTTGTTGGATCATGGTGTGCTTTGTGGCGCTGCCACAATTAACATCTCCCAGTGAATGTGTTGAAATGAATATCACTTGATGGTGACCTGAACAGTTGATGCAGCAGGTGGAGATGGCCGTTGATTTGGAAATCATTGCCGCTTCCTTAATCCGAAGCCACAGGATGCATCAACACAGAACATAAACATGAAGTTATTGTTCTTATTTGTGTGAAGTACGACGCTGAACCCATGAAATGTTGCCTGGCTGATGGTGAACACTTAATTTTTTCTGGCTCCATCAAAGACACGCAGTTAAGGAATAAAAATAATTTAAGTTTAGGGGTTGTTGTCTTCTAGAACTGTTTCTTACAGCTTGCATCAAGTCATGCAACAGAGCTTTTTAAGTCTGAAAAAGTGTGTTTGCATCAACCCGATGATCATTTAATGCAAATGTGTTTTATCTTTTAGCCCCACTGGCTCTTTATACCCGTCTATGTTAACCAGCTAGCAATCAACTGTCATTGTCTGCTGATAGAGGATATAAAATGTTTTTACACTTTTATCTAACGAGCTGGAAATGGGTTTTCACATAGTCTGCCTCATCGTTGGTTCTACAACATGACATGAACATATCAGCATGGATAGCGTTGTCCAAGAGGCCTCCTCCTAAGACAAAAGGTTTTGGTGTATTGTGTATTTATGGATCAAATAAAAGCTTGTGGAATTTTGAATATAAATACTTTGCAATTCTTTGTCTAAAATGATCACAAGGGTAGGGATGTCTGCTCAGAATCTGTTTACTCACCCGTCCATGTTGTTTCTGTATTTTTATTTTAAATAATAAAGATTTACTCAAAATATAATACTCTCTTCTGACTTTTTTTTGTTACTGCAGTAAAAGTGAATATAACCTGGGTCCTGTACATCTAGAGGTTTGCAGATACAATCTGTAGATGAGGGATCAGATCTCATCTCACCACTAGGAGGAGACCAAGCTAAGAGTTCCTTCAGAAAACTCTTATGCCAAGAGAAGAGAAGGGATTGGGGTTGGCCTTTCTCTATGGATGATGTCATGTTTCATTAAACTGTGATTGGTTGTTTTCTGTCTCTGTCCGGAATTCATGGTAGAAATAATATAGGTATCAGGTATCCATAGAAGAAAACCGATTACCTCCTTTAGAAAATAAATTCTAGGTAATAATAATGATAAATGAAAACACATACATAGAACATTATAAACATAACATCATTAGTGAGAAAGTTTCATTTATAACAGTAGAAAAAACTACCTGCAGCTTATGATAAATAAAGTGCACTTTCATGTGTTTGCATGATAACAGTTAAGCACTTGTCGATATATCCAATGATCCCAGGCAAGATGGCGACCCCCTTATTTAACTTAAGATAACCCCATAATGTTCTCCAAACTTTTTCCAAGGTGTCCTGTTTATCCCCACCTTGTATGTAATCTTTTCCCATTGATGAGCAAGTAGGCATTTCTTTTAAGGATCTTCCCAAACTCTTTTAGTCCGGGGACCCCCTCATCAATCAAAACACAGTTTGAGCACATGTGTACAACCATTTATTATCTTAGATTTCACAGGAACTATACTTGCTCCACAGTGATAAAAACAAATTTAAATTTGGATCATGTTGACGTCACTTCTATACTTTAAAAATGTTAGAAGGTGAAGGTAAGAAGGTGATTTTTGTTATCAAATATGCATTTCGACTGAACATAACATAATTTAAACTTTTCATGTAACGGCCCTTGAAAGCTTTCAGCGAATGAACAGTAGCAGCAATAACGCCGGATATTTGGAATGAGTAGTCTAAAACTGACTCTCACTAAGAAGAAGAAGAATTTATAAGCATTTAAATTGATGAGATGAGTGATGGGGTTGGTCTTTTTAGATTGATTAGGAAAACTTTGTACATTCCATGTTAACAAATTTAGTGTATGTGTGTTATGTGCATGATACGTCTGGTTGTGTTTTATGCATGTTTGTGCTTGTCCTCATGAAATGGTTATAACTGAAAATATTATATAAAGAAGTACACACATGACTGTATAAAGAAAGAATGAGGTCAAGAAAATGCAGAGCACTATATCAGTTCTAAAACTGAATTAACTTGAATTACATAGAATAAACCAATAACTGATAAAATAAATAAATGTATATATTTGTGTGTTTTTTATTTTAACTAGAAATGTTGTAACTGGAACCAAACATAAT
This sequence comes from Lophius americanus, assembly GCA_037951165.1. Taxonomy (NCBI): domain Eukaryota; kingdom Metazoa; phylum Chordata; class Actinopteri; order Lophiiformes; family Lophiidae; genus Lophius; species Lophius americanus. The sequence continues at coordinate 6,795,438 of JBBDHG010000014.1, forward strand.
TGATGGCTTAATTCGGTTAAGCAAACTACTAGCAAGCATTGTTACATTTATAGAAGTATTGAAAATGTACAATCTTCAATACATCTTGAAGTGCATAAACTTTCATTGTTTCATTTTAAAGAAAGTTAAGACACTCTCTTTAGGTTGAACACTTAAAGAGAGTGTTCTGCTCTCACCCACTTTGTCACAGAAAACATCATGAGTTTAGGTTTGTCAGCATTTAAAACGAGTTACGTTATACAGTTATAGAAGCTAATGTTGCTGATTTAGAGCCGGGTTGTGTAAGGATGCAGAGCAGATTATCAGGGTATCATCAGAATAAAAATGTCCCAATGTAATTTATAGTATGTGCTCCTTTAAACATTCAAAAGCTCACCCATACAATCCAGGCTCATACGGTGAAACTGTTTGGTAAAGCAGTCGCCATCCTGTGGAGTTTAACGGATTACTTCAAAACTTTCCAGAGGAGAAGAAAACTTATTTGAAGCTGAAAACTTTCTTTTTTCACAATATGATCTCCGTTACTGTAGCTTCTCCACTCAGAGCCTGGTTGCAACGATCTAACATATATTTCATAATTTCTGTTCTACATTCCCACAAGCAACAAAGCCTAGTTTGTCCGAGCTCGTGCTTTAGGTCTGAGATTAAAGTTTAGATATGAAGTGTTTGTTCTGTTTGTAGTCCAGAAAGAATTTCTCTCAAAGGTGAAAGCCTATATTTTAACCAATCACAACTGGTTTTTACGTTGCTTACCTGCTAAGGAGCCTGGTTGGAACGGTGTCACATACAGTATATTTCATAATCTACCACATGGTAGTGAGGATGAGCCACGTTAAACTAATGATGTCCTCCTTGACCATCATTGGTTCCTCTGGGCGCAGCTTCACTCTCTGCTTCAGGTGAGTTATACACAGAATGAATCACCTCACATTTATTCATTCAGTATGATTACATGTCAAATAAAGCTTCCATTTATCTTTGATTTGTAGACAGCAACTCTTCTCTTGGCCATGTGATCAGTCAGCCAGTGGGTCAGAGGTGTTGCATTGTAGTGTGCTGTTTGGATGATCCCCCCCCTCAAACATACCCACCGACCCATCACCACCACCCACTACTACTTGCACCATACAATTGAAACCTGCCTGTCTGGTTTCTGTCTGCCCTCTTTCACGGAACATGAATAAGAAAGGTCGTCACGCTTTTCTACAGCAACCAAGATAAACAGAAAGAGAAACCTATAACTTTTCAATTGTTTATAGTACTACTGATCTGTAAACATGTCAAAATTAACATGTTTAATTGGGACAAATTAAGTTTTCTTAATGAAAATTATTTTGAGATTTGGACAAAAGTTTTTTTTCCCTCTATTAAAACGAAAATTATTTTATATACTGAACAATCAATTCTAATCATATGTCTTACAAAGAGTTATAATTGGAATAAACATCTTTATAACTCGCAGTGCAGCTCTTTTTTATCCCAGTGAATTTAGTAGTGGGCAGTAACTAAGTACTTTTCCTCAGTTATTTTACTTATGTACACATTTCCCAATTATGCTATTTTTTTCTTCTATGGTCTGTACCCTCCAAGACGTCTACACTTGGTTGTCCCCCTGATGTACTCCTTTCTACTCCTGTCCATCCACCTCACTCTCAGAAAAAATCTTAACATTTTTAGCTCTGTCTCCTGTTTTTTGGTCACTGCCACCGTCTCTAAACAAGACAGCAGAGATGCTCTCTCTACCATCTTTTAAACCTTTGACTTCACTCTTGCTGGTATTCTTCTGTCCAAGATAACTCCTGACCTTCATCCCTCCTCTCTCGAGCGCATACCTCCACCTCTTCAGGTATTCATCCACCTGTTCCTTGCTCTCACCAAAGATCCCAATGTCATCTTCAAACATCCTAGTCCACAGAGATTCCGGCATGACCTCATTTCTCAGCTTCTCCATCACCATAGCAAACAAAAAGAGGGTCTGAGTCAATCCTTGATGCAGTCCCACGCCAACCTTGAACCCATCCATCACTCCTACTGCACGCCTCACTGCTGTCATGCTCTTCTCATACATATCCTGTATCACTCTTTCATACTTCTCTGTCACCCCAGAATTCCTCATGCAATACCACAAATCCACTGCATCTTTAGTGCTTTTTCTGGGCCTAAATCCATACTGCTGCTCACAAATGTTCAACTCTTCTCTTAACCAAGCTTCCACTAGTCTTTCCCAGAGCTTCATCGTATGGCTCATCGGCTTTATACCTCTGTAGCTGCTAGAGCACTGAACATCACATTTGAAAATCAGCACCAGTACACCTTTCCACCATTCCCCAGGCATCCCCTCACTCACCAAGATAGTTTTGAACATCTTCATCCTCTTCAATCCTCCTCTCACTTTATCCTTACTAATCCTTTGAACTTCCTGATTTGTTATTCCCACATCTTATCCATCCCAAATCTTAACCATCTAAAGAAGTTAGATCACCTCTACCTTCAAAATCTACTCTCTTACTTTATCTCCAAGGCCTAACCTGGGCTGTCTCTCTGATGTGCTTCTTTCTAATCCTGTCCATCCTTGTCACTCCCAAGATAAAACCTTAACCTTAACCTTTTGTTCACAGCCGCCATCTCCAAGCCATACAGAAGAGCTGGTCTCACTAATAGTAAAGTTATATCACACATAATAATAATACTGTAAAGTAATATTACACATGATAAGAAACGTAATGATATTGCATATGACAATAAATGCAATGATGTAATATTCTGCCTGAAAAATGATAATGACTTAGTCACTTTTGTATGCAGAGCTTTTATCGGTAGTGAAGTATTTTCACATTGTAACATTAGAACTTGTACTCAAGTACTCAATCTGAACACGTTATCCACCGGTGAATGGTTTATAACAACGTGAGAAAAAAGCTCAGAATGTGAAATCATTATTTGAATTGACTGTTCATCCTGTGTTATTTGAATTGAGTGAAGGGTTGGTTTAGCTCTTATTTGAAGAGGTAGGATTTTTTGAGAATATTAAAAGAATAATTCGACATTTTAGGAGTGTGCTCTTTTTTCCTTCCTCTGTTCTACATGTTAAGAGCAAAGATTGAGTCAGGACATGTTGTGTTTACACGTAGCTCAGCTATTTAGATGAGTAAACTGTTTCAAAGTATAGCTCCTTCTGAAACCAAACAGTTACACGACAATCGTGAAGTTGTTGAAGTCAAGTCTGGGCTGTTTGAACAAATTTAAAGGGTATCTCTTTATGTCACGTATACTGCCCTTAATCAAATCCTAATTACCCCAAATAAGTCACAGATATGTAGACGACGTATTTATCTATTTATGATGGTTCAGTTTGGCGTTCCCTGTGATGTACACACGATGAATCTAAAGCCCCCATGAGAGAGAGCTGCCATGGCCAAATACTGTAACGTGAATCCTTTGCACTGAGCCGGAAGGTGCTCATAAAAAAATCCCCACATGTTTACTCTTTAAGAGGATTGTCTGTCTCATTGTTTCAACCTTAACTTTACAAAACTGTAATTCACTAACCACCCCACTGAACCCTGAATGAAGACACATTTCGATAAATAACATGTTTTTCAGGAAATGATTTCATGTTTGCTAAATAGACATGATTATTTCATGTAGAACTTATATGACTACATTCAAACGACCCTAAACAATTATGTTGGAACTAATCAAAGAAACTAAGTCAAATCAACCTTCATTGATTATATTTACACAACCCAACCAACATTAATTTGGTAGAAATACTTTCCATGATTTATTAAAGTTAATTCAAAACATGTTTTTTTCAGTGATGATGGCGAGGCATTTTGAGGGTTTTTTCTTCTTTGCTCAGTTTTTGAATGCAGGTGTTACATATACAAGTTAAATATAACTAGATGGACCCTCAGAGAGTGAAATCTCCTTCAAGGCTGCACAACGTCAGCACTTTGATCTGGAGCTGATTCAACATCGAGTGGCCTATTCCCTACTACATTTCTCCGCTGTACCTGTTAAGAGTTCTTTGAGATGATCTGCCAACTTACAAAGAGACAGCTCTTTACGAGGCATAATAAAACATGACATGTGTAAGCGTGCCCATACAGGTGTTCACCTGCTCCATGGTCATGAAACAGATCCCCCTGGAAGTCTATTCTTCCACTGTCAAAACAGTTTTTTTCTTTTCTTTATTTTTCCTTCCCCTGAATGCTAAAATATGTCTAAACACATCGGCCAGACACAAACACCAAAACAGCATTCATTCATTCTTCTGTAACCATTTATCCTGTCCAGGTTCTCTGAGGGGCTGGAACCTATTCAGACATTGGGAGAAAGATGGGGTACATCATGGTTAAGTCAACAGTTCTTTACACGACTGACTCATAGAGACAGACAACCATTCCAACTCACATTCCACCTACAGATCAGTTAGAGTTCAGGTATTCAGGTGTGTCCTATACCTTTGAGTCGCTTGTTATTATTGATGAGATGATTTTAGTTATGCTATGAATCACACCATTATTACATTATTACACACCATTAATACTATCATCTTATCTTATCTTATGAAAATTGCTTGAATGTGGATGTAGTTAACGCTTGTGCTTCCTTTCATCAAGTGATCCTCACATGTTCATTTACGATGTCAAATGTCCATTTCCTGAAAATCAAACGTAAAATACACAAGTACAAAATACAATATACATACATACATACATACATTTATACATACATTAATTTATATATATACATACATATATATATATATATATATATATATATAAAATCAGGTTATGGTGTGTCCATGTGTGAGAAAGACATATAGAGAAAACACTCATGGAGGAATTATAACTGCTTCACAGTAGAATTCAATGTAAATACTGATGGCTGGACACGTTATTAGATTTAGATATCAGGATCATGGTGATGGTATTCAGGATTATCAACACTATGGCAGGAAACAAAGACCAAGAGTTCAGAAAGCAGTATCTGTGGTTTGATGCTTGTGTGTCAGTGCTGTCCGTGGCATGATGTCATCTTTTACATTCCGAAGTGTGTTTAGGTAGGCTGGTTAACGACATTTACATCCACACCAATCTGCCATGAGATAAAAACCACTTGCCTAATTTTGTGAAGGCAGCAAAACAGTTCTTTGATGTCACTGTGTGTTCTAACACCTTTCTATCAGGGCTGGACCAGAATCAACTTTTAAATCAGGCTAGCATCAATTTGATCGTTTGGACGCCCATGAGCCGTCACTGGTCCAGATTTTCATGTTTCCAACCCATCGTCCTCAGGACAAAATGTTTACCTGCTGTCGAATATATCCACCTATTTACACGCACCATGATGCTCAGATAATAATGTAATTCACTTCAGTTGTCGGTGGCAATAATAATCTGGCTACTGGTGTATGTCCTGAGACCTAAATATCTCTCTAGCGCTTAACGTTTCATTTAATTTCTAATATAACAGAGTTGATAATACGTATGTTCTCAATGGGCACTCGCCATGTCCGAGCGTGTCTGTGTGTCTGTAAGTGTGTGAGTGTCTGCGTGACTCTCTGAGTGTTTGTGACTCTCTGAGTGTGAGTGTGTAAGTGTTTGTGTCTGTGTGAGTGTGTAAGTGTGTGTGTATCCATGTGAGTGTGTCTGTGTGAGTGTGTAAGTGTGTGTGTCTGTGTACTGTAGGTGTGTGTGTGTCTGTGTGTGTGTGTGTGAGTGTCTTTGTGAGTGTTTAAATATGTGTCTGTGTGAGTGTGTAAGTGTGTGTGTCTGTGTGAGTGTGTACTGTAGGTGTGTGTGTGTGTGTGTGTGTGTGTGTGTGAGTGTCTTTGTGAGTGTTTAAATGTGTGTCTGTGTGAGCGTGAATGCGTGCGTGTTTCGGTGTGAATGTGTACGTGTGAGTGTGTAGGTGTGTGTATGTGTGTGAGTGTATAGGTGTGTGTGTGTCTGTGTGAGTTTGTATGTGTTTGGGTATCTGGCTCATTGTCTGTATCTCGTTTTTTAAGTCTAAGTCTGGCGCGAGCTTCTCGTTTATCAGAGGCTGTATAATTAGCATTAGCATTTTGGCCAATCGAGAGGCAGGCAAATGATCCACTCTCTACACATCCGAATGTAAAAACTCGCCAAAAACGATTCAATTCGTCAGGAAACCAACCGTTGGAGGAGAAGTAGCAAGTTTAGTTTTTCTTACCTTGACTTGGGCAAGCAAGTGAAAAACAATGAAAATGTTGGGACATGTTAACGGAAAGCTTTGCAGATTGGATACTCATCATCTACCTCAACCAGCCAGGTAGTCATTTAGTTAATTTCCAAAATGGTCGCCCACTGACGTTTCTGCGGTGGATAGAAGTCTAAAGAGATTTCCTCGAACCTCAAACATAAACGTGTTTCCCAATATGCTGTATTTTATAGAATTCTTACAATTATAATACAGTGACTTGAGTAATAGTGGAGAGTAGCAAAGACGATTAACATGACCTCCCTATACATTACCAAATATATACACACAAAAATACACACTTGGATTTTTCATTTGACACATAGCACAGTCTGACATCCATATGAACACACATATATTAATCCAGCCACCAACACGGTGTTTCGTGGTTCTACAATCAACAATAAAGGCCAGTACAGGACATGAGAAAAATAGCAGGTATTTTTGCTTTTACGGGCCGAATAATGGAAAATGGCAGCCTGAGATAGAAAAAAAAAAAAAAAAAAGAATTTTGATGCCAAGATTCCAGAACAAAACGATAACAACATAAAATGTTTGATTTTTTTCTCCGATGCTAGAGTCTGTTAAAGAATTTCCAAGAATTTCAGTTTTCCTTGTCTTTCAATGGGGGCATTTGAACAAACTAATGGATACACAGTGAATATTGACACATGAGAGGATCTGATGTTACAACGACGAAAATAATAACACAACCTGTCCAAAACTCAAGACAGTTATATTATTATTGCCAATATTATATATGAAAAAAGAAAAGGAGCTAAGCTTATGAATAAAGATATTAAAAGTGTGAAGACAAATTATACATGAAAAAAGAAAAGAAGCTAAGCTTATGAATAAAGATATTAAAAGTGTGAGGACAAAAGAGGTCTTAGTGAGGCACAGGGGTTGATTAAGTCACCCGTTTACATTTTATGTAAACAGGTGAGGGGCTGGGTCGCCATATTTCATTTGTCATTTCATTTGTTTTCTTTCATTATAAACTCATAAGGGGGAACATTATTTTTGTGAGAGTGTCAGACTAGACCAAACCAAAAAAATGAACTCAAAGACGATTATACATGTGAAACCTCAAAGTCTGGTGATAACTTCCGCCCAAGATGTCATGTTTCTGTCATAGTTACTGGGTGGCCGTTAAGCAGTATTACATAAGTCATAAAGTTGATATAGTGTGTAAGCACCTCAGCATTTCTAATGTTCAAATCACACTGTCCTGATTTATCTGCAAGATGGTTTGTTTATTAAAGAAAAACTAATGGATGTGTTTCAGAAGAACCTGTTGAATTCTGCAGCACACCCACGTCTAGGAGTGGATACAGTTTTTTAATACTTCCTTGGACTGCCCCATAACCCCAAACATACGTGGGTAAGCTCTGAAAAACATTAATAAAGCTTATGTGATCCTGTGATACTTAACCCATTTTGACCTTCAAAATAACTGTTGTACAGTTCTCCCCACTCCGCTTCATATGATATCATATATTAGAAATTGTTATATTAAATAAACACCTCTGTTGAATTCTCTGCTGCATCTTGTCTCTGTAAACTTGGACAGGAGAAACTGAAGACTGGGAAAGCTGTGAATGCTCAAAATCAGCAGATTGTATCTGTCCCAAGGTAAAGAGGATCATGGGTAACTGGTGATATTGTCATGAAAGCAGCTTCCTGGAAAGGTTTAGTTGTTCACTGCAATAATGGAGAGAGGTTCTCGACTTTTTAAAAATCTGTAAACTCTTGAAGAAATTGTCTACAGACCAAAACCCAGACTGGAAGGGGTCAAAAGTCAGTTCATCTCTATTGCCAGTCCCAAGACAAATAGTGAGAGTTGTTTCGGTGACGCCCAATAGAAAATTGGCTACTGTAAAATAAGGAAAAGTTCAATATTATTTGTTGAATATTAAGCAGTGTGCTAGTTATTAAAGTCAAATGTGCTTTGCTTCTTATGAAGGGGATGGCGAGGGTCTCTTGACACCGTCCTATCCTCAACACAAAGAGTGTTTTCCAGATCTTGACTATACCCAAAGTGCAATTCGAATCTGAAACTTACTTGACCTTTCCTGACTGAAATATCCTGAACTGAACAAAACTGAGGAACTAAACTGAAATTTAACAAACGTAAGTAACTCTGATGTATAAAATGTAATCCTATATTGGTTAAAAAAGTAAAAAATGGTTTGTTACTGTAAGACACTTTAGTGTTGTTTATGTTAATGTTAAATAACATCCCATAAAAGGTACGCTGTGGTTCCAGTCACTCATTTTGCCTCACACATTTTCCTTAAATCCCTCCTACAAATCTAGGAACTGGTCCATTTATTCAATTACTCTCTACACACCAAGTGGGTTGTATAACAAAGAGCATTCAACGTGAAAACCTGTGATAAAATCAATATTCAGAATACAAAACTGATTTCCAAACGCAATCGGTTGGGACCCGTTAAATACCGACCGCTGGTTGGCTTGCTCAAACTATGCCAGTGTAGGTCAAAGAAAAAGAAGAATGATATGGGGGAAACATACTCAGAGACCGCGAGAGATGAAGAAAGGTAGGAGTGTGGAGGTTTGAATAGAAACTTTAAATGTTGGAATGATGTGTTGACAGAGGACATACAATTGGTTGGAGTGACAGAGGAAGATGCAGGGGACAGGGGAATCAGTAACAGATAATCAAGAAGAAGATGCAGAAGACCAGCTCCAGACCATAATATCAACCGATTCAGAGAATCGGGAGAAATTTCTGCACCGTGGGCTGAGAGGAAAACAAACACTGAATGACCGTGACCTTCGATTCCTCTGGCAGCCCAGCATTCAATACCGACATAATTCTATGAAGCATATCACTGACTGTGTTTGGGAACGCTCTGGAAAACTGTTTTCAGTAAACACATCTCTCTGCTGCAGCTATACAAGTTCCTACCATGAGACACAAGCATGCATTTGGAAAACATTCAGATATCACACAAAGTGAAGGAAAATGTCCTTTGGTTGGATCTTTCAGAAAGTTTATGTCATGGAGAAACTAAAAAGGGAAATGGGGCATCTGATATTTCTCAAAGTTCAATAGTCAGCGTCTGTGATGGTATGAGGGCAGCATTTGTGTCCATGAATAACTGTTACATCTTTCATGGTATGGAGGAGAGTTAGGGCCCATGTAAAAGAAAAATACATGTATTGCCACCCAGATGATGTATTTAATGGACACAACCCTCCAACTTCTTGCAGCCAGTTGGTGCAGCAAAAATTCTTCTGCCTCACACATACGTGGCTTTGGGCTAAAAGAGTGTGAGTACGAGACTGTACTGTAGCAGCCTAGAACAGTCCCCCACTGAAAATCTGTGGTGCATTGTGAAACGCAGAATATGACAATTGAGACATTGGACTGCTCAGTAACTGAAGTCATACATCAGCAGAAATTGGCTGAAATTCCACAATAAAACTGCACTAACCCTTTATAAAGCTGTTGAATGCGGCAAATCCAGAATGACTGTATATATATAGAAAAAACACTTAAGTCTACCAGTACATTATACAGGAACATTCATTTATTTGCATTTTATTCTATTACATTTAGGTCAAATAGAATAAAAAAATGACTGCATTCCATTTTCCTTTACATTTAACATAAACTCCCAACTTTTATTTGGAATTGCGCAGTGCATACTATTATTGGTTTGAAGTAGGATGTGGCTAAAGAAGACAGATGATTGGATGATAACAGCCTGTATTTGTGCTTTTGCTTTACATGTAAGCATAAGCTGCTATAAGAGTTAACGATGAAGTAATTACATGCCACTCTCTATCATGTTGTACCATGGTGGGTGAAAAACACAGCAAAAGTTGTCGGCTTGTGTTCTGTCACTCTACTATCTTCAGAGGACTGTGAGAAAATGCCCTTCATTCCACTCTAAGCTGCGAAGGGGTCCAAACTAATAGTCTGTTTTAATTTCAGCCTTGTCACGGCAGGAAGTGTGTGTGTATGTGTCTCGGAGAGGGAGATAGAGTGTGTGTTTGGAGGAGTGGGGGGACAGCAGGAAGTTGAGAGTATGGTGCATGGGAAACAGTTAATGGAGTTATTTTTGCAGGGGGATGCTGGTGTGAGGAGGGCTGCTTGACCTAGGTCCTGTTCACACTAATGCAAAATATACCAAACAGAACTAATACTAATGGCATCTGTCATTGAAGTTCAAGGCTACACTGTTTTTTTGGCATAATTAAATCAGGCCGCGGGGCTTATTATTCATTAGAATAATGCAGAGGAACTTTCTTCTTCACTTTTTGTTTCCTCTTTCAGTCTGTGTTCTTATTTCAACAAAATCCACAAAGCTAAAGAGGAAACAGTTCTAACCACATGCAGAGCTCATCTAGTTTCGTCAAAGTGTCGAAAACAATGGAGATCGGAATAATCGGCTAATTACATTATAACATGTCGCCTAATATTGTCTGGGTCTCCCTTTTGCAGTCGAAACAGCTTTGACATCTGAAGATGTTATTCGGTATGTGGCACCAACACGTTAGCAGCAGACCCTTCAAGTCCTGGGGGTTGTGATGTGGGGCTTCCATGGATCGAATTTGTTTGACCATCACATCTCAAAGATGCTGGATTGGATTGAGATCAGTCGAATCTGGAAGATGAGACAACACCTTGATCTGGTTATTGCGTTTCTTAAACTGTTCCCTGAGCCATTTCTGCAGTGTGTCAGGGATCATTATCCTGCAGGAAGATCAGGGAATACTCTTTTCATGAAGAAGGCTACTTGGTCTGCAGCAATGTTTGGGTGGGTGGTACATGTCAAAGTTACATCCACTTGAATAGCAGAACCCTAGGTTTCTCAGAAAAATCACACTGACTCTCCGGTAGGGTGCTTTGTGTGTGCACCCTAAGTGAGAAAAAACATAAAAGCACACATAATTCAACAGACCAGGAGACATTCTTCCTCTTCTTCCATTGCTCCATGGTCCAGTTCTGATGGAAACATGCTTGATTTAGGTATGGGACAAGGTCAGAATGGGATTAAACATTTTGTCACTGAGTGCTCCACTAGCTATTCTGTGAGAATGAAGAAGACGAGCTAGCCTTCACCTCCCATGCACATCATTGACTCTTTGATGCTCATGACCGCCGGTCTTCTTTGGACCACTTGGCAGTTAGTCACCACTTCAGACCAGGAACACCCAACGAGACCTGCCATTCGGAAAATGTTCTCACCCAGTCATCTAATCATCACAGTCTGGTTCTTGTCAGAGTCGCTCAGATCCTCACAATTTGTCCGCTTCTTACCAGTAATTTCAGGACAGAATGTTCGGTTTCGGCCTAATGTATCCTATCCACCGAGAGCTGCCATGGTAACCAGATTATATATGTTAGTCTGACTTTAGTGGCTGTAATGTTATGGAGAAAGTTCTGCTAATTCATTTTGGTGGAAGCAGGAATTGGACACACAGTGATGGAGAGTACTTCAACTGGTTGAGAGTTTCCATTTTGTGTGACTTTAATTTCTACCAGTAATGCAGTTTCCACCCATCAAAGAAACAGGAAGTATCACGTTAGCTGTGCTGCTCTCCCTCTCAGCTGATGAGGTTCCCATCTTTTTCTGTCACATATCTTCAGGCTTGATGGAACTCAGTGACGTGCGTGCTTCAGAGTCATATGTTCTTTGCTCACCTGTTGATATGTCCAACAATACGCTGGTAATGTCTACACACACACACAGAGGAGGTTTAGGTAAAGACATACAGGACCTGGACTGTCTAAGCTTTCATAGCTGCTGTTGTCCAGGAGGTACAGGCATCATCCCCCGATCGGAAGGGTGGCAGTTGGATCCCAGGACCGCGCCTGCAGTCAACATGTTGTAGGGTCCTCAAGCAAGACCCAGTTTGCTACTCAGGGACTACCCAGTGCTCCTTGGGATGAGTCAAAGGCAGAGAATAATTTTACAAATATTGTTCTGTGTTTTACAAATCATACAAAGTATTCCTTCTCCTTTTTTTGGTTTCATTTCCAGACAATTTTGCAATCTTGTAAATTATTACAAACCAATTTCTTTTGGTGTCAAGACAGGAAATGTTAGTTAGAGATAATCAGAAGCTTGAAGCTCCCAACTACTTTGCCTTTATTTATCATGCAGTTTTTCAAAACCACACAAACATCCCCTCAGAAGACTTTGTTTGTATCTTCCTTTTTGTGTCCTCATGTGCAATGCCACCAGTGTCATCGTTCCTCTAATATTATCATATGTAAAACCACCAGAGCATTTCTTACTGGGATCAACGCTCGTCATGTGCTTTATGCCAAATGTTTACTGAAATCTGACATGTCACTCTTTCAAAATGTCCTGATGTGTATTTTAATATTCTAGTGTGGATTTTTCAATATTGAAGCCGTAAAGAGCAGGATTTAACCTGTTCTGGTCTTGGTGGATCTTAGTGCTGCATTTAGCACTTTGAGTTTTGATCCAAATGTAAATTGCGTTATAAATTAAATGTATTATTATTATTATTATTATTTGATACTATTGACCACCAAATTCTAATACAAAGACTTGAAAACCTAAATGGCATCAACGACACTGCATTAAATTGGTTTAAGTCATATTTATGTGGCAGATGTCAGTTTGTATTTGTTGACAATGAATCCTCCATGCATAGCAAAGTTACCCACAGAGTTCCCCAGGGATCTGTGCTTGGGCCAATATTATTCACACTATATTTGCTCCCCTTAGGCAACATTATCAGGAAACAATCCATAAACTTTCACTGTTATGCTGATGACACACAATTGTACTTATCAATGAAACCAGGTAATTCTAATCTCTTATCCAATTTAGAGGTGTGTCTCAAAGACATTAAGACTTGGATGACCTGCAACTTTTATTATTAAATTCAGATAAAACTGAAGTTATTGTGTTGGGACCCAAACACCTTAGAAACAATTTATCTGATAATATATCTACTCTGGATAGTATGACCTTGGCCTCCAGCACCACTGTGAGGAACCTGGGAGTTAACTTTGATCAGGATATGACCTTTGACCCCCACATAAAACAGATTTCTAGGACTGTTTTTTTCATCTGAGTAATATTTCTAAAATACGACACATTCTGTCACAAAAAGATGCAGAAATGTTAGTTCATGCATTTGTTACTTCCAGGCTGGATTACTGTAATGCCCTACTAGCAGGTAGTCCTAATAAGTCTGGATCAATACATGTTAAGTGGATTAATGAATGTTTCTGACTTGATTTCTTCCCTGGAGACTTTTTTTTCTCGCCCTGTAAGGTCACATGGTTGGTGATTGGATCTGCTGCGGTGGAACTGCTCAATGTCCACTGATCACAAGATGATCATGATGATGATTACTATTATTATTATTATTATTATTATTGTATAGTATTTCCCCATAAGCTATCGCTATATGTTACATTAATATTAATGTTATTATCAACCTGGGATCCCTGCTGCCGCCGCGGCCCGACCATGGAGCGGTTGAAGTTGATTATAGCTGATATCTTTGCTGCTTTTTCCCCCGTCTGTATCTCTCACTCTCTCTGTGTCTCTCTCTGTCTAGACTGCTCTTTCTGGAAAGCACCTTGAGACAACTGTTGTTGTGAAATGGCGCTATATAAATAAAGATTGATTGATTGATAAAAACAAACTTATGAAGTGCGGTAGAAAAATAAGAGCAAAACAATATATAAACAGCACAGTGTGATTATTATATACGGTTGTAATACAGAATTAGTACAGCATACAGGTATATTGTGTTCAATACAATAAATCCACAGTTTATAATTGTATTCCGCAGATGTTGAGGAGTTTGCCTACAGCAGAGTACTGAACATTTTTATATAATATTAAAATGCAGTTCGAAGGAATATGTGAGTTGATGGGGAGAGTCTTCTGAGAGCAACTATTGTGGTAACAATGAACAGCAGCAGAAAGGAAGTATCTGCGCTATCATGCCGTGGGTTGGTTTGTGCTGTTTGCCTCTGGAGCCAGCGTGATGCTTTGGTCTGAGTTCTGCCGTGAAACCTGTGAGACCAAATACCCCCCTTCATTGAAATGGTATTCCCTAATCTTTCAGCAGGATAATGATCCCTGTCACACTGCAAAAATGGCTCAGGAATGATTTGAGGAGCCCAACAACCAGTTTAATGTGTTGACTTGTCCTCAAAATCTAAAACATCTCAGTCCAATCCAGTTTGTTTGGGGTGTGCTGAACAAATAGTTCCGAGCCAAGGGGACCTCACCTCACAACTCACAAGGCTTAAAGGATCTGCTAATGACGTCTTGGTGCCAGATTCCACAGCAGACCTTTAGAGGTCTGATCGAGTCCATGCCCTAATGTGTCAGTGCTGTTTTGGCAGCAAAAGGAGGGCCCGGACAATAATAAGCAGGTGGTTATAATATTATGGCTATTCAGTGAATACAACAAAAAGTGATCAGAGGATGGTGTCAGTACCATGCAGCTTGAGATGCGATCTGAGACTCTGAGGCTAAAATATGCAGACCCCTATGTTTGTTGTTTGCCACTCGTAAGCAAACACTTTCTGGTGTCCTGGTGAGGAATGTTATCGTCAGAGGCATGTTAACGTGGGCCGGTCTTTCACAGTCGGTGAAACTGTACTATGTTCAAAGGGAAGAAAAAGAATAATAATCTTGAAAATAATTGACTTGAGGAGTCTCGGTTGTCTTTCGTAGATGTATTGGTTTATTACGGAAAGATATATTATAACAGAGAAGATCACGGTGAATTCGACACATAGTTTTTTTCATATGAGGTCTTTGTGATTGGTCATAATCTCCAGTTTATCCTCATCGTCAGACAGAGAGGCCTGCATATTTTTTTGTTGGGCATAACACCAGGTACCTCAGAATCACAGTGGAGCAAAGCTACTGCTTTCGTTTCCCTAACACACCCTCACTGAAAAGTTGAACAGCTCACGGCACCAAGCGAAAGAAGAAAATGTGCATGTCTCGACCTCGCTCTGAACTCTTCCATTTAGAAAGTTGCATCTTTCCACAAAAATCACAATCGCAGATGTCTTCTCATTGGGGATTTTGTGCATCCTAGCAGTAGTGCTTTTAGTGACTCTACAGAGAGTGAGATTACTACTACTACTACGACGACAAATAAAAATAGAAAGATTCTCAAGAAATTTTCACTTTGTATGAACCTGAGTTGTTTCACCATATGAACCCTGGGTTTTTTTCACTGTATCGTAGCAGAAATATCAGAAACAGTTATAGTATATGTTTGTGTTGATAAATAACACAGTGTAAATGATCTATGTCTATTTGTTCCATAGGAGATTTTTCTTGTAATTCTTTTTTTTTTAGCAATTTTTGCCTAGAATATTTTGCGAATTGTTACTGAAAAGCGCAACATTACTGATCAAGATAGACATTTTGATGCATAACTTGCATATGTGCTGTAAAAGCTGTGAGACTAGATACGTGTAAAAAGAAAGAAAGAAAGAAAGAAAGAAACATCGAAAACATAGAAAAATTATTAGTAGAGTAAGTTTCCTGAATAGTAGTCGGTGTGTGTTGAGTGCTGCAGACCCAGGCCCACTGAAGTAATGCACTCCATGGGGAGTCAAATCGGTCAAGAACATCGAAGGGAAGACTTACAAGAACCTTGGTACAATTAGAATGATATATTTATCATAGTTAAATATATATATATTTTTTGTTTTGAGTTGGGGGATGCAAAACTGATATTATTCAACTTAGTATTAAAGAAATGATACCAAAGCATTCATGGGGTAGGTACACATTCCATCACTTGAGAAAAATTGATTCATTCATGATTTACACTTATCTGCATTATAACCACTGCCAAGTGATGTCAGGATGACACTGATCCTCTCATTACCATCTCACCTGTCAGTGGGTTGGGTATGTTATGCAGATCCTACGGAAGAGCTCCTGTAGCAGAGACCTGAAAACAGTTGAAGCACACAGTGACATCATAGAGCATGTTATGGCTAATGTTATGGCTGATCAGTATATGACCTGGTTGACTGGTTTATGGAGCGTGATCTACACACATTGATAAGCTGCAAATCCCTGTGAATAATAGAATTCGAAAAGGCTGGTCAACATACGTACAAGGCAGGTGGAGATTTATTTTTACATTCTACACAGCATCCCAAAATTAATGGACTCAATTATATTGGGTAGTCTTGGTTAAATATCTGCTTTCCAGCTACCAATAAATGATAGAAAGAGTGCATGTGATTTGATTCAGGTCCTCTATGACTTGACATGCGCTTGTGAAGTTGAAGTCCCGCCCACCTGAGCAGGGCTAATTCGTCTACAGGTTCCCATCAGAGAGAAAACATCATATACTGCCGTCCTGGTATGTTTGGAGGTGACGTGAGGTCTCTGGTTCTGAGACCTAATATCTGTGTCTCCAAAGCAGCTGAGAAAGGAAAGAAACAGGCCCAAATAACAAGGACTATACTATCAATTCAAGTTCAGGGTAATCCAGTCTACCTACTACACTCTGAAAACTGTAACCCATTGCTGGGTCTAAAAGGGACCGACTCCTCAAGGGGTTGTTTTAACACAGCAGGATTGGGTTATGGGTTTTTAGCAGCATGTTAAAATATGTGTTTTACCCCAAATGGGTTTAGCCATTTTTAGCCCACCTTTTGGTTATTTATCAAAGGTGGGCTTAAAATACGACTCAAGTCTAGAGTCTACTAAATGGTTATGAGTTAAAATTACACATATGTGCTCCTACTTCCACTCTTTTAAATCTACCACCATCTGTCCTCCCACATTCCTGTCCTTACCCCCATAACTGCCCTACTTTTCTTCTGTCCCCTCCACCAACGTGAAGTTTGAAGTGTCCTCCAACAACCACTCTCTCACACTCAGGAATATACTCCATCACTTCATCCATCTTACTCCCAAAAAATGATTTCTCCACACATCTTAATAAAAACAGTTTGTACCCTCATCCGATTCTTCTAGTTTATCTGCCTTTCCACCTAGTTTTTTGATCACACAATAAACCACCTTCCGTTCTGCCATCATATTAGCTATCTCTCTACCTTTACCCCCACAGTCCTGGCTTTCCTCATCTCGCTCTGTCTCTGGACCCGTTTCCCCGTCTCCATGCTCTGATTCTTCGACCAACAGTAGCATAGTTTCCTAGTGTCCACCAGTACCCTGCTGATTAAGACACTGGTGGTGGTCACTGTTAACTGGAAGTACAGTGGCTGTTGACGTCTTTGTGGCTGGGTTGTTGCCAGACTATTACTATTTAGTTAAATATAGCAACAATAGCCATAGCTGACCTATTTTGACATCCTCAATTGAGCTAGCCTAAAATTATTATCTTCTGAGCTACAGTTTTAAGATGGCACCGCTTCCTCACATGCTGGAGCAAAGGTTAGAGGTCCCCGTCATGCTGCAAGAAAATGGCAGAATTTAAAAGAAGCCTCAGTTTTTCAGGTTATCTATGCAGCCCCTTGTAGATTCCAAGTCACATTAGTTTGGAAAATGCAACTGTTTTGATTGGCGAGATCAAAACTTCGCTGTAGCTACAGAAAAAATAATTGCACTCACAAAAAGAAAAAAATTCCTATAATGGCCATTCAACTTTTTTATTTTTTTTATTTGTTACAAATAACTTTCTTATTCTTCTCATTTTGACTTAATATTTATAATTCAACCCTAGTATGTGAAATTTTGTTGTTAACTTTTATCAAGATGATCCGTTATGGCCACCCAAAAGGGAACATCCTAAAGATGAAGAAGAATATCAAGTTAAGTTTCGAATTGTATACAAACTACATTTTTTAATTAAACATCAATCATTAATATTAAGGATTAATGTCAATTCATTTAAACATTGATACTTTCTTTAGTCACAAGTCCAAACTTCACTAAATATAAATAAATGGGGCGACAGAGGACAGAGCGGTCCTCCCCAAACTCAGAAGAAAAGTGGTTTAAAGCTACATAAACAAAAACTTAATTTTCTATGAAAGAAAGTAGAATTATAATTAGATTTTTATTTTAAAACCGAAAAGACTTTGTTAATTAAATCAATTTACCACGAATGACGGGAGGAATTTTCTATTCAAAAGACCAAAGTATTTATTTAACTAGAGGGGGGCAGTTGACTGAACTCAACTTGCACTGGAATTTAATTAACTGATGAACTCAGTTGCATCAATTTCTTTTTGCCTTGTCATGCCAACATGTGTGCTAAGGTTTGGGCCTAGTGGACCTTCATCAGAGCACAAAAGTCGAATGGAGATCAGCGAGCTTATAGGGTGGTACCTTTTGAGGTCACAAAACTGTTTCAAAAGAACTCGGTTGCTGGATATCCCCAATAAGGAGAAAAGCCTATAACTTGAAAGACGAAAGACTACAGACCACTCCAAGTGACAGACATTTCACAAATATGCTCTCACAAGAGGATCAAAGCCAAGGTACCTTCCAATCAAATCTCAAAGCCAACTATTACGCACTTGGTCGTATGTTTTCTCTTAATCCACAAAGACACAAGTTAGCTCGTTCTTCTTAACCAACCTTTTCCTGCTTATACTCGCTTCTCATTCCAACACCACGTCTCCTTATTTTCTTTCCTCTCCCCATTTTAGACATCATGCACCTTCCTATCTGTCTCCCTTATCACATATGAGGTAGTTGCTCAGTCATCTGTTTGGTTCTTCTCTACCGCTGAGAGCCATGCACCATACCTGTCCATCACCTCCGCATCTCGTCTGTTCCGTTGGCCAACATGACCATTGAAGTCTGTTCCAACCACCATTCTTACCCCTGGGAAAATTCTTCATCAATTTATCCAACTCACTCAAAAAGTTCTCTTTTTCTTCCAACTCATAGACAACTTGTGGGGCATAAGTGCTGACGACGTTCATCATCACACCTCCAATTTCTATCTTCATACTCATCACTCTGTCCGACACTGTCTTCACCTCTAGAACACTCTTCACATACTTCTCCCTCAGAATCAGCCCTACCCCATTTCTCCTCCCATCAACTCCATGATAACCAGTTTGTACCCTCCTTCAATGCTTTTAGCCTTGCTGCCATTCCACCTGGTTTCTTGGACACATAATATATCTACCTTCCTTCTCTCCATCATATCAGCTAGCTTTCTGCCTGTTCCTGCTATTGTGCCAACATTTAAAGTTCCTACGCTCACTTCTACACTACTGTCTCTCCTCATCTCTCGCTGTTTCTCGCCATGCCTTCCCCCTCTCCGTCTTCTTTTTCTTCGACCAACAGTGGTATAGTTTCCGCTGGCTACCTCCTTGTTAACCCGCGCGCCGACTGATCCGGTTTGGAAATCAATTATGTGTTCTGCATGTTTGTCTGGCATAGGTTTTACATGGGATGCCCTTCCTGACCCATGTCAAATGTAACATGGAGGAAATAAACATGATAAGCTGCAAAGCAAATGTTCTGCTTTTCTCCTAAGCGACATGGTTTGGGTGTGGCGGGTAAAATTGCACCCCAGGCTATGAAAGTCTTCATTATTGTGAGAAGCACAATGGGTTGTCCTGCCTTTCTGCTCGACCCATTTACCTGTAGCACTGGAAAGGTAAGCATTCCCTTCAACACTCTCCCAACAGTGTTTACACTGTCAACCTTTCGGGACATATTTTGCCAACAGCACGCCCTGATTTGCCATTTGTAGTGTGTGGAGAGGAGCAGAGCAAACAGGTAAACAAAGCTAGTGGAGTTCTGGTCTGACAGCAGATATTTCACCGTCGGCACAAACCACCCAAACAATAATGGTGATGTTTAGTTACTTTGGGAAGGGGACTCTTTCTCCGATCAGTTATGGTTTGACCAAGACTATAAGCAAACCTCAAAAGAGGCTTATTCTAAACCCCTCAGTATAGTCTCTCAATTCTTTGGAGGGGAAGAAATTCCCTGTAAATTAAACGTGCATTTAAAACACGGCAAACTCTATAAGCCACACTCAAACAACTGCTGAGAGTGTGGCTTATTTAATGTCAAACTGAATTATATAATGTTGTGCTCTTTATTTTTCTAGTGTGCTTTACATAATTTGCACTTAGAATGACATCTTGCTCTTTGCTCTTGTAACACTTGAAATTCCCCAACTGTGGTACGATTAAAGGATCATCTTAGATACTAATAGATGATCTAAGATTTAATCCAATGTGCATCAAATGATACGATTGGATTTGATTGATCTTGATCTTGAGTTGTCTTGTTTTATGTTTACCTTTGATGCTGTATAAAAACTTAAATTTATCAAACTGTTCACATCGTTTGCAGTCAACAGGTATAAGTTGGATGAATTTAAGTCATGGAAAGTATCTACACATGAGTAATGGTTGTGTTTCAACACTAAGGAATTCTATTTGGCCAATTTATTTTTTGGTGGGTCAGATACACTCCTTTTAGTAGGGTAATTTTAGTGTATTGGACCAATCTTATTAAATAAAGCCGGAGCTACTCCATGTAACTTAGTTGAATCAACCCTAATCAAGTAAATTGAATCAACCTAACACATTATGGTGAGACCCAATCCAAGTAGGATTGGTTTAACCCTAATTAAACAAGTTTGATCTGCTCCAAGTATTTAATCTGAATCAACTCAAATTCAACAAGTTGTAACAATTAACTCATTTTATATAAGTCGGAACTAATCCAAGTAACTAACCTAAATCAATCTTAACAAAACAAGTTGGACTTAATGCAAGTAATTAACTTGAATGAACTAAATTATATTGACTTAAGTATATGTAGTATACTAACTATATTATGCTGTGCTAATATTATTAATACTATATTATTATCTAAGTTGGTACAGATCCTTTGACGAGATCCTTTGAATTAGGTTAACGTGCTGAGCTGCGTTTGCTTAGTTGGTAGAGCCGGAGTTTCACAATACAAGATTCGGGGTTTGAGTCCAGCCCTTAACGCCACCTTAAACCCCATTTGCTCCAAGGGCCTAAGAGTTGCTGTCCACTGGTCCTTCATGACATTAAACTTTTTGACTTTGTGATGGCTAAAGTACATATTATTATTATTATTATATAATAATAATAAGTTAATATGTTTTCCCAGTGAAAATCACTGGGAAAATAAAAAATCTTCAAACTCTTTGTTTGTGAATTCTTTTGTCACTTCAGCGGCTCATTCCTTACTTCTGTAAGGACAGCCTACTACCAGTCCGAACATGTTGGTCTCACCTGAGCAGATCTCCTGTCTGCCGTGACTGATCTCATGTTGCCTGAGGGCCGAAGCACGGAATGTAAGCTTAATATAAAATGAATATATACTATACACATAGATGAACCACTTTACAGACCCACTTTGGGTGGGTGTAGTGACCCCTCATTTTTACAGGGTTTAATTAGTAGGTTTACTGTGAAAGAGCTTCTCTATGAGATCTCCATGTATTTACATTGTCATTATCCACTTATGACGTCACGTCTGTGTGGGAGGAGAAATTACTTAAGCGGGCGGAGGCACTTCCTCCTCCAGGTGAGTTGGAAGTGTTACCTGGCCATGCCCGCATTTGTTTAAGCTCCAACACAAACCTTTCTTTCAATCTGGAGAAAAGGTAAATCATATTTGATATTTTATTCACCGTATAAGTCAGCCTGCAATGTTTTTTATTCATTCTAAATAAATTTCTTCTAAAATTGTATAATAGGCGACCTGGAAAATGATTTCAATCTCTCTTTCCTGTCATTGTTTTTTCCCTTTTATTTATTTTGAATTATGTTTACTCTACTCAAAATGACGATCTGTAAATGAGATGGAATGCCCGCTGTGCGTGAATGGAGTGGTGAGGTCTGATGTAGGCGCTCAGTTGAAGCGGGATGGACGTTTCCTGTGATCTAGGTTGGATGAATGGGCGAAGAGGGTTTCCCTAATATCTGATACATTTTCATTCATTTTTGAATAATGACGGAAATATTGTGGACTTTGTCCGCTGGATTTAAAAGCTCAATATTCATTCAAAGGTGTCAGAAGGAGGGACTTTCTACGGAGAGGAATTGAGAAAAAACATCACTGGATATATACTTCGCTTGGGTCAAATTTCCGACTTAAATAGTAAATAGTAAATAGTTTCATGATCACTAGTGGCCTGTATTAAGTCAATGCCACGAAACGCACGACTGTACGACGATGGAAGTCACTAGTGCTTCCCGTGCGCATGGAAGACCCAAACCCCAGTGGGCGGCACCAACCTGAGAATGTTGGAGAACGATGCGGCGTTCATGTCGTACAGGAAAACACATAACCTAAAAGAAAGCCCATCGCTAGGGCGGCCGACAGATTCAAACGCCCCGAAACTTAAGAAAACACATACAAATAGGTAAAGTACAAGAAAATAAGAAAAACATCTAACTCAATTTGACAGCCCGCTGCAAAAACCACAAAACAACAAAAGCGTTTACGGACGCCACTTAAAAGTGAAATAAATCTAATAGTGACCCTTACATGCGTGGTACCCAAAGTAAACAAGGTGCTTAAGAGAACTCTTATTTTCCAAATATTATGAAGTCTTTGTGTTTTATATCTGTTTTATTCACTAAATGAAGCATTAAAAAAGCAAGTCTCGGGTTGCGTCAGTTATTAGTGTCCTTACTAAACGCTTCCGTTGTTTTGTGGCTTTTTCTGCGCTCATGTGTTGTCAATTTGATTGAAAATGTTTTTTTATTTGCTTGTGTTTCATCTATGTTCAGGTGTTTTTCTTAAGTTGCATTTCCCTCTGTCGGCCACTGTACATAGCAGCACATAACACATATACATTTCTATGTGTTCGGAATTTTATACATATATATATATATATAACTATAAACACACACACATACACATAAAAACAACTGAGAGACTTTTCTGTCAGTAAATCACCATCAGCTCATTATTGTATCATTGCATTTTTGATGGAGGTGATGCTGTACATGAGAAACAATAATCAGATACTGAAATGATTGAACTGTGTTCAAGACGATTGCCCTAGGATGGAGCCCTGTGGGACACCAATGCTCAAAGCGGCCACCGATGAGGAGGCATTTACTATGGCTATTAAAACAGTCCTGTTTGATAAGTAGTATTTTTTGTGTGGAATATTCTCTCCACAGATCAGGAGCGATATTTTCTCTTATTTATCTCCTTTTGTGAAATTTCTATCATTCAAATAGTTTTTATTATAAATTTGCACATTTTTCTTTAATTCATCCCGTCTTTCTCTGCTGCTGAGGCACTAACATTTCTGTCCATCCGTCTGTCCGCCGTCCATCCATCCATCCATCCATCCATCCATCCATCTATTGGGACGGTGTTCAGGGCTATGATGGTTTGAATGAAGAAACTTTTGCACAAACACTTGTTCCACATTGCAGAAATGCAAAGAGGATGAGCCGGGTCACACATGATGTTGGTGACCTTTGGTCTTAGTTAATTATGCATTATGACTGATATTTGCCAATATGGGTGAACTGGTGACTCTAAATTGCCTGAAGGTGTTGATGTCTTTATGTATAACTGATGACTTGTTGATGCTGTTGACCCTGGTATATATCGCCTATCGCTCAATGTCAGCTGGGGTAGGCTCCACTGTGGGAGGAAGCTGAAGTAGACATCACACAGATTTAGATTTGAACCCAGAGCCCTCTTTCTGTGACACAACAGTACTACCAACTGCGCCACCTTGCAGCCCGTGGTAACACAAAGATACGAGGAGACATTATTAAGCGGTGCTCTGTAGTTAGTTTGTATGAGAAAGTTTCTATCACAGGTTCCAAATGTCAGTTGTTGATGAAGCGTTTATTAGACTAGATACTAAACCCTTCCTCATTCTAACCCTTGTCATACCGTAACATTCCAGTCATACAGTGAAGGAACATTTTTCAGAAAAAAATAAACAGCCTGTAATCTTAGATGTGAAGATGGCATTAAAAACCCGTTCTTCTGTTCTTTGGGAACTTTAAATAATCCAGAATAAGACTCTTCAAACCCTCTGCATGACAATAAGTAATCCCCAGAAGAAAAAAGGGATATTTAAGGTGTTTTTTAAGTAAGAATCTTGCCCCCATCTTGTTTTATTTTGTTTTCCTTCCAAAGTTCCAAATTGCAGGCATTTCTCACCTCAATAAATGTCAAAGGGCTCTCTGGCTCCAGTTTAGGGAAGTCTTTCCCAAAGACAATGAGCAAAAATGTGATCATGGGAGAGTTGTGAAGATAAAGCCACATTAAGATCACAATTCATCTTTTAAATATTGGAGAATTTTCTCGGGACTGGCCGTGTAATGATGGTGAGATGCTTTTGCTCTGCTTAAGGTCCAGAATGACTCGCCAATATCGAGGGAAACATGAATTTTGGTATCTATCAGCACATTCTGAAGGAGGATGTCAGGTCATTAGTCTGCGAGACGAAAAACAACTGGGTTGTGCAATGAAACAATGATCCAAAGCAGAAGAGTAAGTCCACCTCGGAATGGATCTAAAGGGATCAAATTAAAGTAAGAGAGGCCCCACTGAGATGCTGTTGTGGGATCTGAAAATGTCAGTTCACAAACCCACCCATATTTGACTACAGTAAAGCAGTTCTACAAAGACGGGTGGGTCAAAGTTCCACCTGTTTGTTTGGTTGCAGTTGTTGCTGCTGAAGGTGAAACAATAAGATATCAAGTTCAAAGGTTTAATACTTTAAACTGGTCGGTATTGCCATTAATACGAAAAAATCATGAACATAACTGGCAACTTTGTTTTACGTTGGATAAACTGAACAAAATGCCTACTTGTGGCAATTTTGGCATTTGGCCAATAAATTCTCCTTTCTATCTTTTAGCATGTGGATGATTTAAAAAAATATATATTTTATGGACAGTTTTTTTTAATTCAGAACGGCCTTTAGTTTATTCATAGATCATAGCCTTTTTAAAAAAAA
This sequence comes from Lophius americanus, assembly GCA_037951165.1. Classification (NCBI taxonomy): domain Eukaryota; kingdom Metazoa; phylum Chordata; class Actinopteri; order Lophiiformes; family Lophiidae; genus Lophius; species Lophius americanus. The sequence goes on from JBBDHG010000014.1 coordinate 6,820,608, forward strand.
TTATAATTACTGGATGCCCATGGTTATGAAATAGTTAACTCCATGTGAAGCTGCATCACCAGGTCTAATATAAAGCCTCACCAAGCGCCACAAAAGCAGAAAAACACGGACTGGTTAAGTCCCACAATGGGTCTCCATCAGGGTGTGATGCCAAAGAGGAGTCACACCTCTTTTTTGTTGGCTGGAAGAATCCTGTTTGTTGTGGGTTTGAATGCCTCTGTGAAGTTAAATATATGAGAAACACAAATATATAACATACACCTACCAAAACATTCACTTGAGGAAGAAAAAGGCCAGTTTCTCCAAATACATGAATATGTTTATACTAGTAAATCTTAAGACAACTGTTGTGTAAGTGTATCTATAGGGGAGTATATCTTTTGACATGACTGCCATTAAACTACTACGCATTTAATCAGACATGTGACAAACGAGAGTATTTTTGAACAACTACGTCTTTACATGACATGACATGGCTATCTTTGCATGAGTATGTCTTTACTCATTATATGGCTATCTTTAGAGGAGTGTATCTTAAGATATGGGTATTTATTTAGTATTTGTTCACTTCAGGAATGAACATTACTACACAAATATGTATTTCTCTAAAAACATGTTGTTGTTTTTTTAAATGAGTAAATCACAACATGACAGGAGCATTTTTAGATGAGTACATCTTTACTTAAAGACAGGAAATACTAATGTCTCAAGCCAGACTTAAAGTATATTATTTTATGAAGACAGGGTAATGTGTTTATTCGTAAGTTGCACTGTGCCTCAGTGCAACCAATTTGAAAATTGAAACACATAACGCTAAATTATTATTATTATTTTCTCCTGAACTTTGTTTTGAACTACAAAGGTGTTAATTAAATATCTGCAAATTGAAAATTACTTAATATCAATGGAATGAGTTGAAAGGCAATGATCCCATAATTGTCTGATTTCCTACGGTTCATGAACGCATCAGAATTCGCACGACTTTCGCTCCGTGTCCCTCTGTAATTCCTCCACTGTATTTGTGAGGACCATCACTCACACCGAAGAGACGTGTGTTGACGAGCATCAACTCCCGATGCAGACCCTGTCTGCGGGTCCAGGCGCCTGATTGGGTCGAATCCCACAGTTGTTCTCGGCTCTCCCAGAAGAAATAAGAGGTGTTTGGAAATCTCTCAGTCAACCGTATCCATGCAGCAGAGGAGGCTGTTGTGAAGTAAAGGAGCACCGGGGGGATATAGATGCTATATATCTGGTCAGGGTCTCTGCAGGAGCGACTCTTAAGCACCGATGGAAAGAAGGGATGATGGTGAGGAGCATGCCGGGAGCCTACAGCCGCACCACAGAGAAGAGGAGCCCGGTAGGAGCGCTTCACAAATCTACTTGTAAATGATAGAAACACGTTGGATGAGGATGATTGGGGTACTCCAGCGAAGACTCCGCGTAATTAGACTTAATTAAGCTTTTGCTTTGAATCTTCTGAGTTCCATGGGAGCTGCAGGTGTGAGAGTCAGGAGTGCAAAGATACACTCACGTCTCTCCTGCGTGGAGTTCCACAACCCATGGGTTCAAGAGAGGATAGTCATTTGATAATATAGAATTATTTGTTTAATTATTTTAACCATCCTTAAGCCTAAGCTTTATTTATTTACGAGTGCCACAACTGATATTAGATGTGTTTTTCACTGCAGCGCAAGAAGCTCAACCTGCTTTTGGAATTTCATTTAATTCTGAGGGTGGCAAGTAAATCCAACTCTGACATGTGACAAACGTCCCATCATTGACATCTTTGTCACAAGCTTATAGGAGGAAAGCTGAATTGTTTCGTACACAAAGCAGGGGTGCCTCTAGGATTTCAGAATGTCATGGGCCCAGGACATCAGAATACAGATGTTTAGCGCAAGAAAAAAAAACAGAGCATGGAAAAAGGCCCAGCATGTGAAACTGAGGTAAACTGGTGGGTACTGTGCAAACCGCCCAGAGGATTCAACTCCACACCTGACCGACAACTGCATGGTGCCGCGCTGGGATTTCCCTTCTTTCAAGTTCAAATTCTTCATCCTCTCTGCCAATTCGACCTAAAAATGTGAAAAGTCCTATCGGAGCCAGTATTCAGTTTGTCTGTTCAAGGCTTATGTTCACACACTGTAGAACAACATGGCAGCCCTCTGGAAATATCAAGGACTCTAATTTAAAGAAAAAAGATTCTTATTTTCAGCTGATTTTACACTAACAAAATCTCCGTTCTGAGTATTATATTACATTTATTCAAAGAGATCCACTGAGATTGAATTGCTGTCAAAACACATGGATTGTAGTCAGCCTTTTTTTCGATCACAATTTCAAATCCGGTTACTTTTAGTAAAGTTTTGGAGTCTCCATTTATGTTGAGCTTTGAGTTTCCAAGAAGGCGTCGGGTGACTAAAATTTAATGCGGAATAACTCCTTATCAATAGTTAATAGTTTGATTCTGTTTCCTCTGAAGGTGATTTTTTTCTGTCCTGTCAAAAACAAACAAACAAGACTAATAGTACTTCCTGAATTTGATATTTGGTTCAGTGACATGAACGTGTGACTGGAATGGCTGTGGCTCAGGGGATCGAGCTTGTATTTTTTTCTGGACAGTGGTTTGATCCCTTGCCTACATGTTGAGGTATCCTTAGAGGTATCTACAATACTGAACCCCAAATTGCTCCAGATGGTCTGCCGTTCCATTCGTGTGTGAATGGTTTTATTAACACATAGTTCATGGCATGATTGTCACTCACACCGATCAGTCACAGTAACATCTGACAGGTGGAGTGAATAAAAGGAATCATCTCTTTGCAATGGTTACCTGTCAGTGGGTGGGATACATTAGGCAGCCAGTGAACATTTCCTCCTAAAGTTGTGCTGGAAGCAGATGAAATGGACAATTATAATGATCTAAGAGACTTTAACTGTGCCGGCTAGATGACTGCGTCGGAGCATCTCCACAGTTGCTGGTCCTGTTGGGCGTTCCTGGTTTCCAGTGTATGGCTCAAAGTGGTGTAAGGAAGTACAACTGAGTGAACCGGGGACAGAATCATGCGTGCCCAAGGGTCATTGATCAACATAGGGCTTGAAGGCTAGTCTGTGTTGTCTGAATACACGGAACAGCTACTGTAGCACAAACTCATGAAAAAGTCCAGGCTGGTTCTGATAGAAAAGTGTCAGAACACACAGTGAGACACATTCTGGTGCAGGATGCACTGTGGGAAGAAGACAAGCCAGGGGAGACAGTGTGATGCTTTGGTCAGTGTTCTGCTGGGTCCTGCCATTCCTGCGGATGCTGCCGTGACATGTGGTCCCTACCTAGACATCACTACAGATGAAACAATATTCCCTACTACCCTGCAGTGGCGTTCTGAGTCCTTTCAACCGCATCCCACACCCAGCATTCTTCTCTTTCCTATGAAAGGTAGATCCACAGAATTTCCCCACACATGATATGAAAATCTATGATCTATTCTATAATACGAATTATTATTCACGGTATGGCTGATGGGTTTCCCTTTAAAAATTATCACGGCAACGAGGAACATTAGTCAAGCTTCCAGCATCATATTATCTCTTTTCTGGTGGTCTCTCTGCTCAGTATCTGCAGTAATTATGTGTATATTAAAACTGATTTATTATTTCCTGACGATGGGGGGTACATTTCAGTTTGTACTATGTGGGATAGCCACAAGCCGCATAAATTAATATAGATGCATTTAGATGCAAGTAGGGTGACAAAATGTTTTTGTCACCGTCGACTGCAACAACGTTTTTTTCCAGCATTATGTATTATTTAAACTGTATGTTTTATGTTAGCAGATATTTGTAAAATAAAGCTGTACCACACAACTACTTAAGAAAACCACCAACCAAATGCGTTATGCTTTATGTATATGTATATATATACCTTACATGTGTAGTGTCATTACACTTATAACAGGTGCGCCTGAGGTGCATGCTGGGGGTTATAAGAGGAATGCAGGTGAACAGGCCTGCTCCTTCCTGTCATTGTTACTCGCGCCTTTCACCTGAGACACCTAAGCTCTCAGCTTCAGGGTAAGGGGTGAGGGACTCAGTCTCAAAATCATCCAAAGGACTAAATATAAATACTATGAAGAAATAAGGACAATATTTCCGTTGGCTTCTCAAAACATAAAAAAGTGAAGAAGAATCTAGTCTCGGAAAAGTGAACTCTGGGGGAATTGTTTAATTCAAAAAATACACTCAGACACAATTTGAATAATCAATACATGTTAACTTTAAAACTTTGCCCACTTCATCTTTTTTAAAAAAATAGTCAGACCAACAAATTTGATTTGACAGTCTCGTTTGATCAGCCCTAGAGGAATTCACAGAATAAACACAAATAACTGAATCAAAAGAAATAGATTTTTGTTAGATTTATATATCGAACCCAACTCACTTCTTTTTTTTTTTGAAATTGTGGACATATCCTGATTAAGTAAATTGAAAAAATGTGAGTGTATCTTCTCATTCAATCTGCAACTCCAGATATGTTTGTAAGTGGATTTAAATTCGAAACTGGGCAAAACTCTTACCAATCCATTCTCTGTGATCGCTTATCCTGTTCAGGAGTGCAGGACAAAACTGGAGCCTATCCCAGCTGACATTAAGCGAGAGGCCTGTTACCTCCTGGAAAAGCTGCCGGTTCTTCATACGGTCAACACATTGAGACAAAAAAGCTTTCACACACACAGACAAATTAGAGTCAGCATTACCTACATTATATGTCCAGGGATGAAGGGAGGAAGCTGGAGTTCCAGTAGAGAAACAACGCAAACACGGGAAGAAAATGCAAATGCCACACATAAAGGCCCGAAGGCCAGAGGTGGATTTGATCCCAGCATATTCTTGTTGTGAGGCAGATGAGCTACTGACCAACTCATAACTACCAGCAGTATATATATATATATATATATATATATATATGTGTATATGCTGGGATAGGCTCCAGCACCCGAAACCCTTCACTACGGTGGCCTACAGGTGAAACGCACTTCAGTTTAAGAAAACACATGCAAATAGACAAAACACAAGCAAATAAAGAAAGAGGGCTTCATCAATTTGACAACACAGGAGCACTGTGAAAGACACAACAAAACACATTCAGAAAAACAAATGTGCAAAAACAAATGTGCATGTGCAAATGCCACAAAAGTGAATTAAACACATATAATACATATTTAACACCTACAACATTTGATGACGTTTTGATTAACTGTTTTAGCGTCGATTAACTTCGGGGTGGTGTTGTCATGTGACTCAAAATAAAACACTGATCAACATTGTGAAACAACAAATACAATTAATAATAATCCTAATATACTCAAAGCTTATACAAAATAGCGTATATATGTTTAGTTCTGACTGTTCTGGTCAAGTTGCTATGGCAACAAATGAAGTAAGTATGCGCGATGGTGCTTAAGAGTTTTCTTAAGCAAGTATAAAACAACTTGTTTACTGTGCCTTTGGGTAGTCTGCATGTTAGGGTCATTAAAAAGTGTATTTGTTGTTATCAGGATGTTGATTAATGTTTTACTTTGAGTCACCGCTGAGACCGCTCGACCCGGAAGTTAAGCAAAGCTGCCACGGCTAATCAAAACATCGTGAACTGTTTCCGTATTATATCTGTTTTATTTACTAAATGAATCATTAAAGCAGGTGGCACCGTGGCTAGTGCTGCTGCCTCACAACAAGAAGGTACCGGGTACGAATCCATCTCTGCCGGCCTTTCTGTGCAGTGTTTGCTTCGTTTTCCTGGGTTCTTTACGGGAACTCCTGTGTCATCCCACAGTCCAAAAACATGCAATCTAATATAGGTGAATTGATGACATTGAGATTGCCTGTAGGAGTGAGTGTGAGTGGTTGTATGTGTCAGCCCTGCAATGAACTGGTGATGTGGACTGGATGTACCCTGCCTCTCATTCAAAGTCAGCTGGTTTAGGCTCCAGCCCCCCTGTGACTCTGAATAGGATAATGAATGAATGAGTTATTAAAGAAGTGCGTCGGGTGTGTGTGACTTTTAAATGTCCTTCATAAATGCTTCCACTTTATTGTGGCTTTTGCAGATTTTTTTTCTTATAGTGTTGTGTTCTGGCTTTTGCAGCATGCACGTTTTATGTATTTGCTTGTGTTATGTCTATTTGCATGCAATGATCATCAGAAGGAGATCAGACATCAGTTTTAGGCATAATGCGTAACTGATGGCAAAAGCCTTTGCAATGAAAGTTAAACCAAATTCTGGACTCACCAACCAACCCTCCCACCAAGTTACTTTCAAGTATGTCCAGTAGTTTTTCTGTTATTCTGCAAACAGACAAACAGGCAAACAAACGCCATCCAGTTATTAACCCTATCCTGTCTTCAGATCCAGTCACATGAGGAGTTCTCTCAATTTATAGCATGAAATAAGATAACATATTTACGTGAACACCTTTAAACAGTCCAGCATCCAACAAATTCAATTCAGACCAGCTCAATAATATGTCCTTAATCTATAGAAAACAACGGCATAAATAAGTCCTGCATAACTGCAACATCAGCCGGACAAGCAGTAACATATTCTCAATACTCAGCTTGCCCAACAAAACATCTGATAAATGAGAATATTTAGTAATATTTACTGACTTAATTGTCGTGATGCAAGAATAGATATGTCTCTTTATTTTGTAATATGCAGTTAACCAGTGATATGGATAACATTAATACAAACTCAAACAGATGAGGCCCATTAAACTGCAGTCAGTATGATGGTTTCTGTTGGGCTTTAATTAAAAATAACTGAACTGATATTCTCTTTGGGATTGGGATAATTAACTGTGTGTTTGCTGTGCCACTGACTCATTCTGTGCGTTTTCTCTATATGCCCATAGTTAGACATAGACAATCGTTGTTAAAATGTGTGTGTCATTTGTTCTCCTTTAGGAGAATACTGGCCTGTGATAATCCTCTTCAGCCTTATCCTAAGATGTACAGCAAGAACAAGTCACATGACAGCTTGATAACAGAAAAATTATTCTAATATCGGGGGCTTGCAGAAACAGGAGCGGTTGAATGATAGAGGTGTCTATCAGAGTCCATGGTGGCCACTGTTTCCTGTTCATGGTGGAGAACAGCAAGTGCATCCTCCAATTTATTTGTTTATTTTTACCCTTCCCTAGAAGAGCGCTTCCACAGCTGTGAATGTGTATACGTGTGAGTTTGTGTGTGTGCGTGTGGGTGTCCACTGGGAGACATTCTGTAGTGACTGGCCCCCGAACTGATCCCGGTGAGGATGTGTACCCTCAGGATTTCTGTCATATGTGCTGTGATGTGTTTATTGCCATTAGGTCAAGTTTTCAAGGATGCTGGGAGATTAAATGTTCTGAGATTGGACCTAATAACCTCTTTGTTTCCATGGAAACCAACTAAATTACTGCATGAGTATTGTGTGATATGCTGTTGGGGTCGCATTCTCCAAACATCCCAAACCTAAGATTAACTCCCAGCTTGCTAATAAAGGAGGGACTCCTAAGAAAAGTGGGCGTGTCAAGCCTCACTTAAGGACTTTTGAGTACGTACGTAGGGTGGCTGTGGCTCAGTGGGTAGAGCGGCCGTCTCCCAATCAGAAGATCAGAAGGTAGCCGGTTCGAATCCCACCAGGGTCTACTTGTCGTAGGGTCCTTGAGCAAGACCCTGAATCCTTAGCTCCCCGGGCGCTCCACGAGGGGGCTGCCCACTGCTCCCTCAGGGATGGGTCAAATGCAGAGAAGTAATTTCACTATGTTGTACTGTGTATGCCTCTATGTGACTAATAAAGGATTGTTTCTTTCTGTTAAGGACTTTTGAGTATTTTTAGAGTAGAGTATATTTTTAAGAGTATTTCAAACAGCAGAGACAGAGAATGAAGTGTAGATGAAACTTTATTCCAACTGAGGTTGAGCGATAGTCTGTTAGAAAGTCTTCAGTGCTCAGACTCTTTGGGGAGAATGTGCTTGAAGGGTACGAGCCCTGAGCAGCAGCAGGCATATCCATCCTTTGAGTCTGGATACTGGTGGTGGCTGATGACTCTGCTGAGACTGTTGAACGATGATGGATCTGCTAAGACAGGGTGGAGATGAAGGGACGGAAGGTGCACATACCAGCAGCATGAAGGAACCAAGAACCCTCCCTTGTTCCCCCCGGACTAGTGGGTCATGGTAATCTTGGGCTTTGAAACACACTAACTAGTAAGGTATGGAAAATTCTGAGAGGTAGTTTTTTTTCTCTTTCATTTCCTCTCCTTAATAATTATAAAAGTTGAATGCCAGAAAAATCTGAGCTGCTGTAACATGTGAATTTCCCCGTTGGTGGATAAAGATCTAGTGTCGTCTATTCTTATCTGATCTCCTTCAATATTTCATCATGAATTCTCCGTAACAGCCAGAATCACCAAACAGCCAATTTCAGTTTCAGTGAAGAAGAAACTCTTTTAGAGTTACTCAGGGTTCCTCCTTTTGGGAAGATTAATTGTTTTGTGAATATGACCCCAGGTCAATTTTCTGTACACAAAGAATCACCAGAAGTTAGTTAATTCTTTTTTTCTTTTATACATTTAAATTATTCTTAATATAATTGATTGATTATAGTTCAATTAAAGTACCAATCCACATATATTGGATGATTTTGGAAATTTTATGAACTTTTAATTGGAAGAAATTGTAATCAAATTTTATTTAAAATTTTCTCAACTTATTCTAGTTAACGTATTTGAGCATGCAGTTTTAAGATCTCAAAACCATATAGTTTTATTATAGCTGTTATACATTATCAAGTACTAGTTACATAATCTATAAGTAAGTTTTAATTAATCCGAGAATTCATTGGATAACACCAAGAGAAAGAAAAAGTTACTGCCACTCAACATTTTCAAACTAATAGAAATTCTAAACAAGTTAATAGTTTATTTTAATAAATTAATTTGAACATTTTTGGTTTGCACAGAGCTGATTCCTCTTTCCCGCCCCGCCCCGATGAGAACCCAGAGTGGGTGGAAACCCGTCTAAACAATTCTGGAAAAACTCACAGCACTTATCTTATTCCGCAAAATGTTTTTTTTAATGTTTTTTAATAAACTTTTCTTTTATAACTTATTCGATAGGGACAGATACAGCAGACTTGGATAAAACTATCTAAGGTGATGTCAAGCCTTTGTGTTCCGTTCTCCCTCTGTGTCTGTCCTGTGATTGGTCATCATGCTCACCTGTGTTTCCCCTCTGAATGTGTCTCATTGTCTCGTTACGGCCGTGTTTAATGTCACAGAAGGGAAGTCTTACCTTCCCTTCTGTGCCAGTTCGTTGCATGACGTTCCTCGTTTCGTCAAGCGTCCCAGCCTTCTCCCAGTGTGTCGTAAGTTATTCCTAGTGTTTTCGTCCCGGTTTTTTCCTCGTGCCCTTTTTGGTTTAGAAATAAATGTTTTTGCACCTTCTCTGCTGCGTCTTGTGTCTGCACTTGGGTCCAAGCTAAACCCCAGAAGAGTTCATAACAGAACAAACTGGCCAGAATGGACCAAGCGGACGTATTGATGGACGTAGAAATAAATTAACTAACTTACACACTGATCTGCATCCATGTGGAGTGGATGAAGAGTCCTCACGAGGAGGTACAATAGGCCGCTCTCCGCATCGATCGCCGGAAGGTCACGGCCCAACCCTGGTTGAGGGATTTCCTGCCGGCATGGTTAAAGACCTTTGTAGAGAATCCGGATGCGCTGCCGGCATGGTCCCGGCCCTGGCCTGTTGGTTTTTCTCCTGCTCCAGCCCCCGTGTTTGCTAGCCACCAGCTGGCTAGTCCTCTTTCTGCTGCGGCTCTGGAGTCTGCTGGCCTCCTACCCGCTAACCCTCAGCCACCATCATCGCGTGAGGGAACCGGTAGTGTTCCTGAGGTTGATGCCGATCGGGACACTCTTTTTTTGGGAACCCGGCTGGCAATAAAACCGGTTCCCAAGGAACCTGCTGAGGACCTGCTGCCCAGCGCATTGGAGGATCAGGTTGGAATTTTTGTGACTTCACCGCTCAACTATCCCGAGACTCCCGTTCCTAGTGCTCCCAAGACTCCCGTTCCTAGTGCTCCCGAGACTCCCGTTCCTAGTGCTCCCGAGACTCCCGTTCCTAGTGATCCCAAGACTCCCGTTCCTAGTGCTCCCAAGACTCCCGTTCCTAGTGCTCCCAAGACTCCCGTTCCTAGTGCTCCCAAGACTCCCGTTCCTAGTGCTCCAATGACTCCCGTTCCAGTGGTCCCGTGATTCCACTCCCGGCTCCTCCCGACGATTTTACAATGGCAAAATCCAAAACAGACAAAGTCAAAATCCAGGTCAAGCTAGTTCATGAGGAAAACTTGGAACTTGAGAGAGGTTGGAAATAGGTAGGAGCGTGTGACGGCGTGGAGTAACATCAAGAAACTGGCTCGGAAGAAAAAGGGAACACTAAACTAAAGACTAAATCCACTGAGTATGGAGACAATGAGTCACAGCTGGAGGGAGAACTCAAGATGGACAATCGCACAGGACGAGAATAGAAGGAACACAGGAGGGACAGACTAAGAGAGGAAGAGGACAAGTAAAAACCCACAAAGACTACACTGAGTCAAGAAGTATAAAGAAATGAAACAAAAACAAAGGGAATAAAGGGTTAAAGATTGGGTTTTTGAACAGAATTGTTTGTCAATCATGTTTGACCTTTGCAAATGACATTGTGTTTAATCACTAATCATACTCTGCTCGTGGATCATGATTCGTGCATGCGGATCGTGTTGCGTTTGTGGGCGGACTTTTGGCAGGAATTTAACTCAATACTTGGTCTTCGCCATGTTCATTTTTGAGAATGCAGATTCACAGTTGTATGTCGAGCCAAACTTGTGAGAATATGAAGTGCCATTTTGGGCAGAAGATTAGCTGCAGTAATCATCTTTGTCCAGAAAGTGACAATTCACAGTCAGACTCTTTCAGTGGACTTTGCAGAGAAGCAGCACCCATTGGAAGATCTCTTGTGCTTCCTCAGGTAACTCTCGGTCATTTCGGACCAGGAATAGGTTTCCAATGAAAAGAAGGACTTGTTTGTCCAGTATGACGTCATGGAAAAAAGTCCTTTAAGTTTCAATCAGCTTCTCCAAGAATTCACCATGATTCTGAAGATGTTTTTCAGGTTTGGTCTTCTCCAAACGTTTTGGAAAAGGGATCAGTTCCTACTATAGTTGAAAAAAGTCAATCAAATAAGGTCCACTGCTTGAAATGGTATGACGACAAGATGGTAACTGGAATACAGGACGTGTAGAAACTAAAAGGTTTACTTGTGCCAAACTCTTGACAGCACAAGCTTGAGATTTAATTAATTGATATCAGATCTTATATCAGCCAAAAATGCAACAGCTTCCATTTTTTCTTATTTTGCATGAATTCCACAAACTGTTTTGCTTTTACACTCGTTTGCTCTGACAGAAGCACTTGCAGCTCTTTCCTAATGGCCCAGAAAAGCTCCAGGACATTCCCTCTGCTCAGCCCCCTTACGGTGCTGTGCAGGATTAAATCATCAGAGGCTGCATCGACCTCTGGCAGGACTGTGCGCAGCAAGCCATGCTGCAGTGAAGGAGATGAAACTTTATGAGACTTATCACTGTTGCCATTATTTCAAAGTTCACTTTTCCAATGCTCGCACAAAGGAAAGACTCGTGGATTATGCAGTGTAAGATAGCATGTCAGTAGGTGGGTTTACATGGGCAGACTAAATCCGAATAGATTCGGTAAAGACGCCTAATCAGAAAGAAAATTCTGCATGTAAACAGCCCTGCATGTAAAGAAAAGGCCCTTTCCGAATGAGATTTCATTCCTTTTCAAGGAGGTAGTCTAAGTCCTTTCAGAAAGCCTTTCTGATAGCCAGAAAGCATTATCGCCACCTCGTGAACTGGAGTGTGGATCTTCTGCACATGTCAGACAGCTGTTTCCGATTAAAGGAGTCGATGCATGTAAACACTGGGTCAAAAAAGAACACAGGTCATGTAAACAGGCAACCGACATTGCAATTCAGAAAGGTTTAATTTGGATAGGAAAAAAGTGTCCCATGTAAATGAGGATCTTGAATGAATGATCTTTCAGGCGTTGAACCAGTCCTCTCTCCCTCCCAATCATTGTCGACGCTCCATCAACAGCAATTTCCACCACTTACTTGAGATCTATCCCCCCTTCATTCACCATTCCCATATTGTTTCATAAATGTCTTTCCTCCTTGTGTGTTCACTCAGGTCAGTGGTGTCAGTGGAATCCACAGCTAAGGAAACGCACTGAACATTTTCTATTCCATTACAAAGCTGCTTATTCAAACTGCCAGCTAGTGTTTCAGTACTTCTGGCTGCAGTGGAATCTGAGAGGGATTGGATTGATTTGAACTGTCAGCTCCCCCTTTTGTTTGCCTTTAAATATGGTCTACATCCCTTCAGTCATACAGTCTTTTGTTATTTCTGAATCAGAGAATAGCTTGCTGTGTTTACGCAACACCCATGCCACTCTGAGTGAGGACTCAATCGCTTTTTCTTGTTGTGACATTGATGTAACAAGAATTCTGCTTGCAGCTTGATATGACTTGAGTTTCATCCCAATTATTTTTGGGGTTGCTTCAAAATAACCGTGCTTTGTTTCATAGTGTCTTTCCAAATGACCAATCTTAAAACATCTTAAGATCTTTAGTGTTTCTTGTCATCTTAAGAAAATAGGCTTGGTGCTTGTTGTAAGGTGGATGAAGGAATATTTATCCGTACATTCCTCTTTGGATTGTTGATTTTCACTGTTGATTTTTTTCGCAGTAGCTTCATTTAAAAACGCCATTTAAGATTCATTCACGTTCTTAATATAGGTTTCTAGCGAACTGTTGAAGAATATAGTTGTTAATTCTAATTCTGCAAGGCGTCAGGATGTCTGTCTGCTCTGCGTGATGTCCTCAGGTAATTCTGCGTTTGGCACGCCCTCATCCCCAGTTTTGACGAGTGATGTCGCGCGTATCTGCTTTAGAGTCTGGAGAAAGCTGTTCTTTGGTCCTGATCCATTCTAAGTACGGACATAGAAAACTCCGGCAACTAGAGGCCTATTGGGATGGCCTGATAACAGGGAAGTGCGTTAGTTCAATCAGTGCTCTCACTCCAAACAAAATGTAGTTTGGACTTCATAAGGTCCACTCTCCATCCAGGGTTCACGCTATGCAGGAGGGGGTTAGAACTTGGTCACTTAGTTATGCATTGCTGTGTCCTGGACACGTGCAGAGATTTCTTCTTTGATGGAGCTGACTTCAAGATGGTAACACATATGACTAATGCTAAACTCATCTCTCTGCCCCTCTCCCAGGTTATCCTCCTCTGCTTTTTGAGCTCGCAGACAGCCCGCAGGAGGAACCCACCATGAAGAGGAGTGACGACTACGAGCCAGTTCCTGGCAGAGAGAAGATCCTTGAGCCGGACTTTCTCAACAACAAGGCCAGGAACAATGAGTCCATAGTAAGGGACAACATTCCTATTATTATTATTCCATAGCTGCTGGTTTATGGCTGGTGATCTAATACTTTGGACTGAGACTAGTCCTCATGTCAAAATGATTGCCCAGGTGAAAAACTAATCAGGTGTGTGAGGAAGGATTTCTGAGATACGAACATTTCCATGTGTTTAAAAATGTAAACTTGCGTGTATACTACAATTGCTGGTGTGAAAATTAAGCAAATGTACCTTAATAGATAATCAGAGACTCAATATTTTAATATTTGGTATTACTGTCACAAAACTGAAGATGTGGAATGTCCATCAGACTAAGGTCCGGATCAGACAGCTGGGTTTGAGTCTGAAAATTAAGAATGGTTCAACTCGTTTACAGAGTGAAAGCACCTTTAGGGAAGGTTCAAGCTACCGCTGCAATAAACAAAAGAAGACAAGATAGAAACAGAAGAAGGAAGAAATGAAAAATGAACCTTGGTAGAACATGGGGAAAGCAAGCAGCGAGACATTTAATAGTGATATCGGGCAGCAAATGAATCAAAAGCCAACTAATAAAAACAAATGAGCGTGAGAGGATCAGAGAGGGAGGATACGGAGGAGGAGAGAGCAGCTCCCCTTGAAGGTAAAGGAACTGTTGCAGCAGTTCATAAACGTGTGTAATACCATCAGGAGAATTTTTATTTTTTTTATTTTTCACCAGACAAGCTCCGCCCATTGAGGTTCATTGATTGAAACCTGATTTAAAAGGAACTGGTCTTTTCTCACATATTTCGTTGATAAATAACTAACTGGTCTTGAAGTATGAAAGAATTATCGTCAAGCATTGTGTCATCTGGGACTGGTCAAAAAAGTGGATTAGACTCGTGAAGGTTACCGGTGCTAGGTTAGAACAGTGATGAGGAAAAGGAAGGCTCTTTGAATTGTGGCAACAATAGCCCCTGATCTTTCAAAGATTCAACGTTATTAAATGGTGCTGTTGTTGTTTAGCCGGGATTGACACGCCTCTTCATCAACGTCCCATCATTTGACGAGAAAGAATGCTCGTGCCCAAACATGTAGAGTGGCCAGCCCTCCAGTCAAGACATGACATTAGTTTGTGGTGCTGTGATCGCCTGATCTGAAATAGAATCTGGAAATTGAAAACACAAATATTGCGTAGTTTGAACCAGGCATCAAGTGCTGTACTCTTCCCCATTTTAAACATTAACCCCTTCAATACACCCACCAAGAAAAAAATAACAAAAATGGAAATATTATTACTTATTGCATTTTGAGGTTGATGGATCTGTGAGAGTGGGCGGAGTGGGGGAGGTGGAGGATGTGCCTAACCCCCTCCACTCAAATGGGTATTTGAGACTGAGCATGCGTGAGGGGTGTGAATAGCAAGAGTGACATGAATAAAGACATCTAAGCCTAGGTGTGCAAGGCGATATTCTTGCTGACTGAACATTCACTAGAGTTTCATTAGGCTGATTTTTTGGCCTTATAAACAGTATCATCTATTTCTTACCACCAAGGAAAGATAAATTGATATTTAAAAAATCTATAAAAATGTATGAATACATATAAAAGTCATAAAATTGAGAATTTTCTTGAAACAGATGATGAACTCAAAGTCTGAGGAAAGAAACTGCAGTCTGGTTCTTCAACTACAGATACTTCAGTATTGAGAGTAAATGGACTGGCCTTAGGTAGAAACCATTGAGTCTGAGAGTAGAGTGTACCATGTAAGGATTAACCTTCTCATGAGGAGTGGGAATCAACGAAAGAGCCACTGGGAGACCTTTGGGGTTCAGTATCGTTATCAAGGAGACTACATGAGACAAAAAAACATTTCTCACTAACATCATTGATGTATAACCATAAGTATATGTGTACCACTAAGGGTCCTCTGGGTGGTCTTAATTCCTGGACTTTGATTTGAACGTTTATCTTAACCATAAACCCAAACCTTAAAAAAACCTCATCAAATAATAGCGGTGCCGCGGATCACAAAACTGTTCCGATCACTTTTCAGATTAAAGAAAAAAGGTGTTGATATACCGTCAGCTTTTTTTAAATTTTAGTTCAGTAATTATAGTTCCTGCTTCTTAATTTGAAGCAATGCTGTTATTGTACAATTGGGTACCAGTACAAAACTCCAGATGTCAGCACTGGTACCCGAGATATTAGTTAACACCCTCCACAGCTGGGAACCATTAGAGGACTGGTCATGTAATTGTTAATTTAGACCTGTTACCTGTGGGAAAAACGATTCATTAAAAAAACACACAACAGTTTATTTACATGCTTCCCCAGCTGTGTTCATAGCAAACAATAAGAATCTATTGATTTCCTATGGGAAGTGTAATCAGAGTTCTTCACTATTGTGATGATCTTCTAACCAACCCCGCTGTTCCGTCTGCTGTATTGAGTGTTTTGTCAGGGTGATTGTTATTAAGAGTGGTTTAAGCGGCTGCTCCTTAAATAATGAGAGCATTCACTTGACGAGTTGTGAGGCTTCAATTCTTGATTTCTTGTTTTGTTATTTTTTCTGGTCTTCAAGAGTTCAAAAACATCCAGCATGCCTGTCGCCTTTCATCAATAAGTCTGATCGCAGCGGAGGAAGGATTTGATAAAGTGTAACCTTTATGTACAACTAGGAAAAGTTCTCTTCTTGTATAAAACACCTTTCTGTCTCCTCCGCTACCCCAAATGTTTGACATTTGAGACTCATCAACTAATCATGTGATAACCATTCATGCACACACTAGCAATGCACTGGAACAAATACCGGGAGCAAATATGTGCAAAATGGTCAGGGAAATTTCGAGGATCAAACAACTAACCTTCCGTTAAGTATACGACCACTCTAATGTCATGATTTACGACCTTATTGGGTATCCTGTCAGGCGGTTTCTTCAAATAGTAATATATAGGAATTATATTTTGTTGTGTACTCTATAAAATACTCTGGAGACTTCTTCTCAGTTAAATTTAAAAAAATATTTTTAATTTCAGCTGATTTTACAAAAACAAAAACATGGTTATAAATGTTACATTGCATTATTCAAAGAGCTACACCCGAAATGTTATGCACTGCACCTTTAACTGTTGGTAGCATTATTTTACTATGACACAGCCACAAGAAGCCACACGAAGAGCCAAAATGGATTCTCATGGCTGGTGTACACGTGAAACACACTGTCTGCACCTGCGCATTGTTTACGTTTTACCCCTGTGTGAATTCTTCTTTTAATATCCATCATATCAGTCACCCGCTGTGTATCTTTCTCTCCAGCAGATGAAAAACAGCAATGCAACTGTTCATTATACATGAAAATAAGGATTTGTTTGCATGTAGAGCAGGGAAGTGACAAGTGATCCCATGTGGTCACTGGAAACGCCTGGAGACACTTTGTATCCACATGAACTGACATCCATGTGACATGACACAAGGTGTCAGCAAGGTACGAATCTGTGTTTCCATCATAAATCATCCATGATGATCCAAAGTGATAAGAAAAAAAAAGAAGCTAAATAGCAAAAAACTATATCTTATAACGATGACAGGCTTTAAAAACATTTTACTATTAGGAATTTAGTTTTTTTAATCCCATTTCACCACTCTATAGCTCATTCACTCTCTCTTCACTCAACTCATTCACTATGGACATTATTACTATGCAACCGGAGCAAGATACTTCTCATCAGTATGCTCATAATCTTATAAGAGTGTCTTATCTTATGAATAAGACAAGTTTAAATGTGTTCTTCTGAAAAAAAGGAAATCTTGAAAAGCTGGACATTTCATCCTCTCATCAATTGGTGTATTCTGGAGGATCGGAAAAAGATTCCTCTTGGACCTTGTGATTGCTTCTAAAATTGTACTGTAATCATTTTGGACTTTTGATGCTTTATATTCATTAATTTCTCGTATATACAAATAGTATTTTTTGTTATCTTTCTATTTAATTCTTGTACCAATTCCTATACTGCTCTCATTGCCAATTAGCAAATGGAAAAATATATAAATTACAGGAGGGATTTCACCTGGTAAAATGAAGAAAAGGTTGAGTTTGCCGAACAATGGAAACTGGAACATTGGAAGGTACGGCTTGTCTTCATGCAGACCTTTGGTTGGAACAGGATTTTACAGATTCCGGTGTTCCACGATTTGATTTGTAATCTTACAACATGCAAAGACTGCATGCTTGAAAACACCAGGGTTATCCCGGCCTTGAGCTTATTATAGTTTTGTGTGTGTCTGTGTGTGTCTGTGAGTGTTTGTGTGTGTGTGGGGGTGGTTGTGTGTAAGTGGAAGCCCAGTGGAGAGGAGAACGTCATTTCCTTTGCTGTAGTGAAGAGAGTTCATTCTGGTGAATGATGCATACACCACCACATCCTCATCCACCCTCTAAGAAGTGACCTCTGACCTTTGCAGCTATGTTGATGTCCCCTTGAGAGAAGGCCAGAGATGACTGTGTGCACATGTGTGTGTATGTGATTTGGATTTGGCTGGGGGGCATGCACTGTTAGCTGTATAGAGTCTAAAAACACATCTACAATCACACAGCAGTCCCAACACTGAGACTCATATAGAAGCAGCTTTATAAATAGACTGGTGGCTTTGAAAAAGTAAAACCTGTAATATTTATCTGTGTCCATTATAATTGGTCTATTGATTTCAATGTAGAGTATTTGATAATCAGGGCAACTGACCTCCTTTCAGGGTGGGTTTATGACTTTTTTAATGTCAGAGCAGTGTCTGGACTCCACCATATATCTTCATGTAATCGCATCTCCATCGCTATGCAAACTTCTTTGTTGAATAACAGCAGCCTTTAATGCACTCCCAGAATTCAGAGATATGTCTCTCATTGTTCCACACTGTTAACATCAGTTTATTCAGGTATATCTCTGTGTTACAGGGATATTGGCATGAAAAAAGTATTAGACCCCCTATAAATGTCTTCTATTTTTTTGCGTATCTAACACTAAACTCTGTCAGATCTTCCAAAAGGGAATAATGTTAAACAGAAACCACATGAGTTTAAAAAAAAAAAAATGAAAAGTTGGTGGTTTGCAGATTCCGTCCTGGTCGTGGAACGGTTGCCCAAATTCGTACTCTTGTAAATTCATGAGAATTTGCCAATCCCAGTCTACATGGATTTGGAGAAGGTTCATGAGCGTGGCCCCCGGGGAATCCTGTGGGGAGTACTGCTAGAGTATGGGCCGAGAATATGACCAAAGTGAGAGTTCTGTCCGTATGCTCGGCAGGAAGTCAGACACGTTTCCAGTGAATGTTGGACTATGCCAGGACTGTCCTTTGTCTCCAATCATCAGGAGTGTAAAACCCTTTACAAAAAAAAGAATTGTGTTCAAGCGTGCTGCTAGTAAAGCTCTTTTAAACTAAAAATAAAAGAATATACTTGCAGTATAGCTTTTATGTCCTTAACAGACAGATACTTAAACACAAATAAACGTAAGTATACTTGGCTTATATTGGCACATACACAGAAAAGTCTATAAGGTCTATATTTGCACCTTAACATTTAACTAGTGTATATATATACATATATATATATATGTATATATATGTCTGTCTGTCTGTCTGGTCTTTAGCTGTGCATACACATGAAATGCAAATTAAAATTATTTACCTCCAGTCCATGTGCCTACATAGTATAGAACATTACCCGGTGCCTCACTTGTCAAACAACATAGCACCCACCTCATTTAGCTTAACATATTCCCAGAATGCCTCCCAGCGCTTTTCAAAGGTATCCTTCTTCCCTCTTACCATGTATGTTATCTTTTCCCCTGACAGGCGACAGCACATTTCTAATAAGCTCTCATACAGTACTTGTTCTATACATACTTTTCAATTCCAGAGATATCATGTGTGTTGCTTGTGATGACCATTTATCAGTAAGTTCTGGTTAATTTCTGTTGAGGTTGATACTGTATGGGTTCATCTCTGGAATAATTGCTTTACAAAGGAGGGGTTATCTTACTGATGTTATTTGGGATAGCATATGAGCTATTTCTACATTTTATCATTTCATTTCACTTGGATGTCCCTCTGGGGTATGAGGAATAGAAAACAACAACTCAAAACACGCAGCAACCAACTAATACCTGCGTCTTGAAACGGGGTAAATTGTGACTTCCACATCGGAATTCAGACATAGATATTCTTTGGCTGGATTTTCAACACAGATCCCACTCAAATGAGTGCTTCACACAGAGCAATAATGTGTTATTCTTCATGCCATCTCCGTAACTCCATATCAGTCAGTCTGATTTCAACTGTACACTTTACATATTTAGGGTCAAGACCACCAGTCTCCATACCTTAGTTTCCAACCTATACCTACCAAGTTCAACGTAAACAATACAATTTGCAGTACTCTTCCTCACATAAAGTAAACATTTCCGAAATGTCCTATGAAACCCCAAACTTCACTGCCATATCATAAACATTAAATCCATAACATTCCCACAAGCAAGGAGGCATAGTCCCTTTAGAATAATTCCGTGGTCAAACGTATTCAGGACAGCAACGGCTCTCATTAACCAGGTACATTGCAGTCAGGTAACTGTCTGAGTCTGAAATTTATTGAGACTAATGTTTCTCCATTCATCCAATATTAGATGTTCTTGGATATCATCCTTCCAGGCGTTGAGTCAGCCACACCAAAAAGTGAAAGTTTTGTAAGATGGAAGGTTTCTAAAACGGGATTACAAGGCTTGAGTAGTTTATTTACTCTGAATGTCTTCTTTGTCGTCTCCTAACTTGTCTCAGCGTTAGGAGCTACTTTAGCCCTAACTTACATTGTGAAATACTCTTATCTTAAACGGTTAGGAGTGATAAGCCCACTTTTCTTAAGAGTCACTCATAAATCAGTAAGTAAGAATCTGCTCCTAGGCGTTGTTGGCAATGTTTTGTGAATATGGTGAGAGATTTTCTGGTTGATGCTGAGATAAAGCACCTCTTTATATACCTGATTACTCTACCTTTCCATAATGGTTACACTCTGATTTTTATTTTCATTTTATAATTATTATTAATATCCAGATTCCAAATGGGGAATTCTTGGGAAAATTCCTTCATATTCTTTTCTTATCATAAAACATATAGCAGCAAATGAGATTATTGCAGTGTGATTCTGTTTCAGTTCTATTCAGTGGGTAGGCAGGGTGGCGCTGAAGGGGATTCCATCTGACTGTTAATCAGCTCTCTTTTTCTTTCCTGCTCCAAACTATGGTCATAATAACAGCCTGTGAAAATCCATGATCTCTTGACCTCTGCTTCTTTGCTGAGTTATCTTACAAACCATGAAGTTATTTTTCTGTGAGTGACCTGAGTGCCGTTCTTCATTGAATAAATGAATAACCAATTCCGTGTTTGCTGCTAACTGGTGTGGGTTCTACACAGAATCCCTATGATAATAATATCCAGCCTCTACCAAAAGTGTTATAGTAGACCAAAAGGTCTGAATCTCTGGCCTGATCAGCCATACCGTTATAAAAACTGACAGGTGATGTTAATGACATTTATTATCTGGTTACCATGGTTACCTGCCACTGGATAGGATTTACTGTATTTGGCAGAAAGTGAACTTTGTCCTGAAGTTGATATTGGAAGAAGGAAATGGGTCAACCAGAATTACATTTTTCCAAGAAATGGAAAAAGTTCATTCTGGTCTGTTAGAGATGTGTCATAAGCTGTTTTGGTAACAAAATGGGACCTACACAAAATTAAGAAGCTGGTTTTAAAACCAGGTCACCAAGAGCTGGTGTCCTGGTTTAAAGGTCACCATAAACATATGTTTATGTACTGGCCTTACATAAACAGCCATATGTTGCCAGGTCGTGTATGCCAGGACCTTTCTATTCTCTTCAATTTAGGTGAAGGAGTGTATCCCAAACCCCTGCAGTAGCAGGTCAAGATTCTGCAGCTTTCACTGGGTTCTGATAATGCTCTCTTACTGTGAAGTTGTCGACAAAAACAACTGAAGCGCGGCAATAAATATGAAGACTTGAAGCTCATTTATGAGAGTTAGTGTATTGTTTTAAGGCACAGCACAGCACAACTCTTTCTGCAATCTGCAAAAACAATAAAGCCTTTCTATTCTATTCTATACTCTACAGTCATTTCACCTTTATATTAGGCGTAGTAGCCCTGGACGTAGTGGTTGTCCATTCTGATCCCCTGCCTCCCTAATTTACTCCCAGTTGCTTCTCCATTGGAGTGTCAACAGATATGGATCCTGATGAGCATGTGGTGCCTTGCATGCACCCATCAGTGACTTATAGCGACAGCTGGAGTTTTAAGACCCATTGAAATGTCAAGCAGAGTATAAATGCAAAGTTAATTTAAGTTTATGGATATGAATGAAAAGGAGGTGCACCACTGGAAATCACTGAGGGCCATTTAGCTATGATAAACAATACACTCCATCCACATGTCACAACGTGATTAACAACCACTGCTCAGTGCAGACCTCAAACTCCCAAGTGGTGTAAGAAAC
Source organism: Lophius americanus (assembly GCA_037951165.1). Taxonomy (NCBI): domain Eukaryota; kingdom Metazoa; phylum Chordata; class Actinopteri; order Lophiiformes; family Lophiidae; genus Lophius; species Lophius americanus. Next base: position 6,842,645 of record JBBDHG010000014.1, read on the forward strand.
GCTGACCCCATTTGGTAATATGTAAGGTGTTCTAATCAATCAAATGAGTCTCCAAGTTGAGAATAAATGGTATAAAGCACTTGATTTTAGGGGCCAATTACACAACTAAGTAAACTAATGGTGTGTTTTGGCAACTTGGCGACAGCATGTTCAGGGCAAGAAAGCGCAAACTTTTGAAAACAGGTCACCGATTATAATCTTTTCAAAAAGGCAGTGTTTCCATACATAACCATGCATAGACTGAACAACCAAAAAAAAACAATGACCGGCTATCTGTTTTTTTTCCCTGCAGACACCGTTGTTGTTTATATTAATAAGGATTAGTTAATGATAAAATTCAGTTTTATTTTGTTATACAGTCTTGTTGGGAAGTTGTAGGACTACTTATGATTTCTGTTAGTGAATTTGGAAAACAACCAGTCTCCAGTCTGACGACCGGCACAACATTAATTAATGAAAAGTTGTTAGAGTAATTTTTTCCGTCATTGTTTTTAGGGTGTAGTTCAAGTCTTAATTGATGTCTGGTCTAGTTCATCATGAAATTCAAGGCACCATCATCAAGACATTGTTGACTTAAATTATACAAAATAAGCAATTTTTAGAGATACATTCATTAATCTATTTTATTGTGTCTTTTTGCTTCCAGCCAATGAGCAATCTTTATTTGGATGGTGGCTCCAACCTGCATACACAGACAGGCCCCTACTTCTCTGATGGGAAGCGGCGAGTGGACTACGTGCTGGCGTACCACATCCAAAAACCCAACACTGGCGGACGCCGCTCCTCCAAGTTTGGTGAAAACACTTTCATCCGACATGTGCGGCGCAGCTTCAGCATGAGAGGCAGCCGCGCGCCGCTGCAGCCTAAAGAAGACCCGGAGATCGCCGCTCAGAAGCAACAAGTGGACTACCATGAGGATGACAAGCGCTTCAGACGGGAGGAGTTTGAGGAGAACCTGCTGGAGACGGGGCTGGAGTTGGAGAGGGATGAAGGGGTGAGAGTTGGTGGTGGTTTATGTAGAGAGTGTGTGTGTGTGTGTGTGTGTGTGTGTGTGTGTGTGTGTGTGTGTGTGTGTGTGTGTGTGTGTGTGTGTGTGTGTGTGTGTGTGTGTGCGTGTGTGTGTGTGTGTGTGTGTGTGTGTGTCATTTTATTGTACGTTTGTATCATTGGAGTATTAGTGTAGTTGCTATTACATATCATATTTTACTCTTATGGTTCAGTTTCACTCACTAGGGGGAGCGTTTTTACCAAAAAATAATGTGGACATAATTGTACATTAAATTTGACAAGTTAAGTCTGGGGGATAGATTGTACAATGCAGGATATTAGGTAACTGTTGGTGACAACATCAAAGGTCTAGTTTTTTATTAAATCTATCTAAAGGAGCATCATCATTTAACAGGATACTGGATGACATCATTTTTATACTCGAAGGCCACGGTAAATATTTGGATAGGCAGGGGTCAACTGAGATGCAATAAAGGTTCTAATCTGGAACTTCATCACTAGATTCCAAAAAATTTTACAGACTGACTGACATCTTAATTTATTGTTTTAATTTCCATTGCAGTGTTTTAGTGGCTTTATTCCTGTTTTTATCATTCCAGCCATGCTAATTTGTCTTCCACCATTGTCAGGTTTTTTTAAAAACAATTTAACTATATTTAATTAATTTCTCTTCATTCTTGTAAAGTTTTTACTGTCTAGAAAGCTATTTATCCACCCGCACTAATGTTTACAGCTTTTTTTGCGTGTGTTTAATATTTGGCTAGAAATACATCCCCCCTCCAAACCGTATGACCCCGCACACATCACTGTGGAATGTAATCAATGTCATCAATCCAATTTTTATTTCTATAGCACCAATTCACAACAACAGTTGTCTCAAGGTGCTTTCTAGAAAGAGCAGGTCTAGACCAGACTCTTTATATAATTATCTACAGGACCCAACAAATTCCTCCTTGAGCAAGCACTTGGCGACAGTGGCGAGAAAAAAACTGCCTTTTGACAGGCAGAAACCTCAAGCAGATCCAAGATGTCAGGGTGGACAGCCTACTGCCATGACCAGTCGGGTTAGAAAAGAGAGAGAGAGAAGCGTTGATATCAGCTATGGTTATCCACTTTCCTCCGCTTCTCCAGCGTTTGGCCGCGGTGGAAGCAGGGATCCCAGGTTGACAATAATATTAATAGTAATGTAACATTTAGCAATAGCTTATGGGGAAATACTATACAATAGAATAATAATAATAATAATAATCGCAAGGCGGCACGGTGGCACAGTGGTTAGCACTAGTGCCTCACAGCAAGAAGGTACCAGGTTTGAATCCACTCCGCTGGCCTTTCTGTGTGGAGTTTGCATGTTCTCTGTGGGTTCTCTCGGGGAACTTTGGCTTCCTCCCATAGTCCAAAAACATGTGATATAGGTGAATTGGTGACACAAAATTACCCGTAGGACTAAGTGTGTGACTGTGACTTTTGGAGGAGAGATTTGAAGATGGAGGGGTCATTGCCGTCTTTGATGTGTGTGGGAGGGGAGTTTGTGATTTTATTAGGGAATTTGAATGTGGTGCCATGAAGGAGGCTGTTGCAGTTGTCAAGTCTGGATTTAATAGAGATGTGACAGCTGAATACAAAATAAACTAAGGCTGTGAGAAAAGTGTTAATCTTAAAAAAAATTTACGTAACAAAGAAATGAACACTGGTTAATGGCCATAATCTGTGACCCCATATGTCAGTGAATAAGTTACGTCGACGGCAGTTTAAATTTGTTGGTTGTAGCTGATAAAATGTCCCTTAAGCAGGTCTTTTCTTTTCGTAATTCTTGAGTTGAGAAGAGCGGGACAGAGCCCGGATGTTGTTATTGTAAATGATAAATGGACTTTACTTTATAACGCTATTCTAGTCTGCTAAACCACTCAAAGAGCTTTTACAACACCAGTCAGCATTCACCCATTCACACAAACATTCATACAGTGATGATAGAGGCTGTCATGCAAGGCGTCACATGCTCATTAGGAGCGGAAACCATTCACACCATCATTCACACACCAATGGAACAATCATTGGGAGCAACTAAGGGTTCAATATCTTCTTCAAGGACATTTCGACATGTGGACTGCAGTGGCTGGTGATCAGACCAACGTAGATACCTTCAGATAAGTGGACAACCATTCTACCAACTGAGCCACTGTCGCCAATGTGTGTTTATGTTGATAATGGCAAACACAAAAATATATTTATTAAGCACTGAATAGATTTTTGTTTGCTCAGGTTAAGTTGTTCTTATAGTATTTTCTCTTCAAAATGGAATTCATGTTCTTACAAAAAATATTTGTTCCAAAAAGTTCCACTGCTGTTCAGGAATGGATCTCATATTCTGTAAGCCTGAGTGTTCAGTCAAATAATTTTCCTTCGGGATTGGTCTGCTTTCCGTTTTAGTAAAAACTAAAAAAAGGTTTTTAAATATCACGAAAACATGTAGAAAAAAAACAACCTCATAAGGACCAATGACAATTTGATCAAAGAGCTTCTGTAACCATCTCTAACCACGGCATTTCTCGACGCAAAAACTGCAAAATTACTATTACTAATATTTGTACTACTACTATTCAAACCAATGTGTAGCCGTGGCAAAAAGTGTCCAGGTTCATATAGTGAAACAGTCCAGGTCCGTACAGTGAAACAATCCATGTCTAAACAATGAAACAGTCAAGGCTCATCCTGTGCTTCAATCTCACCATCAAATCCCAAATTTAAATTTCTTTAGCAATGTTCTAGTTAAATTTTTTATTGGCCAGACTTCCATCTCAATAGTATATAAAATGGTCTGAATTCATGGTAAATAGACTATATTGACCATAAATGTTTATAATGTCGATATATTAAATTATTTACTCATAAACTGAAGTCCATTTAAACAGTTTTCCCTTCACACATTGATGTATATGATTAATTTAGAATAATAAATTAGACAGTTTTCTTAAAATCGCCCAACATCCCTAGAAGAACCTTTTTTTCGTCAGTAGCCTGGCTCAGGTGAGTTTATCGGACATTTTAAACCCTGGAGCTGTTTTTCTTCTCTTCTTTAGACGCTATTGTAAATTGTAGATGTAGCTTTGAGGCTAATCCTCCTCTCTTCCCAACAACAGAGAAACAGTATTAAGAGACTGCAGCATTTTATGCCAAACACACGCTCTGCTGCTACATCACAGCAGGACGGACACTTCCCTCTGCTCCAGTCACATTTACGTACAAATCTCCACCAATTACTCACCCAGCCAAATACGTGCCACACACTGACTCCTCAAACAAGAACACTCTAGAGAGCTTTGAATATTCGGTGTTCCTCTTCTCACTTGCTAATGTGGCTGGCACCAAGCCAGGGTCTCAGTTTTGGGTGAGCCAATGTCATTTCCAGTGTCATCAACAGGTCATACAATTGCTTTCCTTTTACGGTTTCCAATTACAATCATTAGAATAATCACATTTAAAAAATATTTCAAAAAATATTTTCATTGCGGATTTTTATCAGTCCACCATAACATTATAACAAATGACAGTTGAACTTCCGACTTTATTGTCCCTGAGGACAAATTCTTTCAATTCCTCAGAACTGAACATGTCAGATAGTTCCTTCAACAGTCACAGTAAGAACATACAATGACAAAATTATCATTGGGCCTCTGCCCAGGCCACAGATTTGTTGTTTACAGTTGCTATGATGGCAGGGAGTCCGGCTTTTCCCAAATTAGCCTGTCTTTACATTTATAACTAGGTCTTTCCCGGCTCCTTTCAGGTGCTGGGCCAGATGACAGAGGTATGGTAGTGAATAACATGATCTCTTTACCATAGCACCTGATAGAAGGTGGGTTTACATGGGACACTTTTCTCCTATCCAAATTAAACCTTTCCAAATTGCAATGACGGTCACCTGTTTACATGACCTGTGATCTTTTCTGACCTGGTGTTTACAGGCATCAGCTCATCTAGTCGGAAAGACTTTCTGACATGCGCAGATGATCCACACTTTGGTTCATATGGTGGTGATAATGCCACGATGAGCTGGTCAAGCGCCCAGAAGAAGAATACGACAAAGTGGGCATGCGCAGAAGTGACTTTTCGTCCATCTAACCGTCCAACTATGTTAAACTCTTTCAAAGTTGCGATGAGTAAATAACTTTCCGATGTAGACCAGCACTGTTTTGAAAATGGTTTAACATGGGTCACGGCGCTGTGCTTGCGCTGTGCTTGCGCTGTGCTTGCGCTGAAAAAACTCAGCCAGAGCATTACGTCATGACGCTGGGCATTCGCAGATACAACTCAAACAGAGAGCTTTCTGAAACATAGTTTACATGCAGCGACTGGCTATCGGAAAAAGCTTTGCGTAAGGACTTAAACTACTATGAAGTTTCTTTTGGATAAGACCTTTTCTTTCACAAAAGGGTGTTTAGATGCAACATTTTCTTTCCGATTATGCGTCTTCTCCGAATCTATCTGGAATTATTTAATTATTATTTATCTGGGTTTACATGGACACGACACAAGTGTGCTATTTGATGCCAGAGAAAAGCAACTGTAGACTACATTTCTGAAAGAGTAAATGCTGATTCTAATAGAAAGGTTTCAAATCACAGAGCTGTTGTCAGAGATCACAGAGCTGTTGTCAGAGATCACAGAGCTGTTGTCAGAGATCACAGAGCTGTTGTCAGAGATCACAGAGCTGTTGTCAGACATCACAGAGCTGTTGTCAGAGATCACAGAGCTGTTGGGCAGCAAAAAGGGGACTTATTAGGAAGATGCTTTTAATGTTATGGCAAAAGAGTATAAGTGTTGGTACTATACATTGTTTGTCACAGATGACAGGCGAGCAGGATATCTGACTGAAGTTAACTAGACTGATACTTTAAGTAGATCAGCCTGACTTTTATTTAACAACTGTCTAAAATGCTTAGGTTGAAGATCTTATCTGATCAAATTTAAAGCAGGTTTAACTTCATCGAGTGTAATTCTGTTTGAAGAGTGAGTACGACCAATCACACATTTCTCACCTCATTGGCCACTCGGGATTGGTGGTCGATTTTAGTTGATGTGTCCCTCGTGCTGCGTATTACTGCCTTTACTTCCAGCCCCACCACGACCCCACCATCCACCTGTAGACTCTGTTTAGAGAGGCTCAGTAGTTCACCCATCACTCTTCCAGATAGCTCTATGTAAAGTTCAGTAGGTAAAAATCATTTATTAAGTGAAAGTTGTATCTCAGCCTTAAAGCACTGTTTACATATAATTTAGTGTTTTTTTATATGCAAACAGTGTTTTTTATATGCAAACAGTGATGCCTTTCCAATATTCTTTAGTTCCTTTAAACAAGAAATTCTCCTAGGTTCCCAGAGGCTTCTTTGTAGAACACATTTTGGACTGGCGTAACAGGTTTCATATCAGTTGCAATGATATCAGCTATGCTAATCCACTTTCTTCCGCTTCCCTAGGGCGAGCCTTAGTTATAAGATTTATCATGAATGAAGGTTTTAAGCCTACTCTTAAATGTAGAGAGGGTGTCTGCCCCCCGAAGCGAGATTAGGAGGGGGTAACACAGGAGAGGAGCCTGATAGCTGACTGTGTCATCAGAGTATGGTCATTTCATAGCTGAAAAGACATTTCCAGACAATCATCGTCTGGAAATCATTAAGGTGGTTTGTTCCTATAAATGTGGAGGTGAGTTTAGAGAGAGGCTGAAGCTGTTGTCTGGAGTTTTACTGAGGCTGGGCAAGGAGGTTGATGTTGAAGCTGGCAGTTCAATACACTGAATTTTTTCAATGTTTAGCAGACAACTGATTTACCATTAAGGTTGACGGATGTTTTGGTGAAGCGTGGAGGTACTGTCCAGTGTTATATCCTTCAAGGCTTAAAGGTCCAGTGTGTTAAATTTGGCCAGCGGGAGGAGCTGCAGGCCATCCTTTCAGACAAGTTGCCTAGAGGATTCAACTCGGCCCAGTTGCCAGCCTCCTTTCCCGCAGCCTCACAGGTAAGGAGGTTCAGGCATCTGTAGCAGCTGCAGCCTAGCCGAGTTGGATCCTCTGTCCAAAGCACTCTGCTACTATTTTTTGTTCTAAACAATAAGTAAGATTCTCCATTTGTTGAAACCATACACTATAACAACTTAAAACGTAAAACCCATATCGGTCTGAACCAACATGGCGACCTCCTTACAGAAGTTAGGACCTGCTCTGGAGTTAAAAAGTGCTTTTGTTAACAAACATAAAAAGAAAAATATTTTTACTTTCAGTTGAAAGTACACCAAAAAATACCTAGTTCTAAATATTCTATTCCATTTATTCAAAGAGGCACCACTAGATATCCCCTCTCCCCTCAAAAGGAATAGTGAGGTGAGGACCAGACTACATCATCAGGATTTCAATCAAAAATACTATTCTACAGTCAATCGCAACTATTCCTAACTAAAGTTATGGAATATTCGATCCCCCCAACCCACCGCCACATCCACAGAAACATTTACTGCAGACATCTAGATGGCACCGTATAAATCATTCTCACCAGTTTTTCATAGAAGTTTAAAACTCCCGTCTTTATCAAAGACATATTTGATATGTGGACTATTTTTTGTTCTGCATGTCTAACGTCAAAGAAACCATTAGTTGTTGAATAGTGGAAAGAGATTACTTTGCTGGAGGCTGTGCTCTCTTGATGATGACTGTGCCTCTTTTTCCTTTAATTCTTTTAAAGGAGCTCCACAGCGAAGCATCAGCCGGCTGCATCATGCTTCTGCTGTTGCTGTAGTGTCATACCCATTTACAATCGCTATTCGTGTGTTCCTCTTCTTTGAGAAAGAAGTAGCAAAAACAGTCTGTATCTGCTTTACCATCACCTGCTGGTGGTAGTACCACATTATTTTCAGGTACCACTTGTTCATACCAATACATTTCTTTTATAATTGAATGAATATTCAAAGATTTGAAAATCAATTGCCACCTGATTCGTAACATGGTCTGATAAAGTCCTTTAGTAACTCAAATCATTGTAGCTGAGACTCAAAGTTTCTTAGATGCTACTCTTAATAACTAATTTAAAACTAAGTGATACATATTGAGTGTGTTTTATCACAAAATGCCACATCTATCTGTTAAAGGAAAATCAAGGCAGGATTTGGTTCACTGTTGCACCTGGTTATATTTAAAAAATAAGAAGTGGGCCACTTACTTCAATCCAACATTTTAAAGAAAGTCATGTACACCCGGGCCAACCCATTATGATCTGTTCAGATTATTATCTTTCATATGTGTCAAAAGTTCAAATTCTGAGTTATAGAAATTTCTAAACAATCGGTCATTCCATATAATAGATCATTTCTATTTCATATTGGGAAACACCTGGAATTCTGAGTTTTAAATAAAAAATGTACTAAAATAGCATCTTTCCACCTGCTCAACGATTCAAAGCGCTTTTGATAGAGAGATGTTAACATTCCCCTTGCCCCACTTGTTTCTGAGGCCCGTTCTAATGCTATGTCCGACACATGATGTGAACGCCATGGAGCCAAGGAGCAAAATAGTAGCTTGGCTATGACCTTGTATGAATATAACGGGCCTGTGGTATCTGAAAGGCAGGATTTTGGTTTGAGACTCCGGCCGAGATCTACTCTGTTATAACAGATCTGCCTGTCATAAACTCAAATATCTAAGTATGACGCATTGGTCTCCTCGATTTGATACCCGTAACTCAGATGATCAAAAGACAAGATAGATTTTTCCTCTTCAGCTTCAAAGGATTTACTTCCTACTTTAAATTTTTTTTTCTCTGGCTAGTGGAAATAGTCAGAATTTTGCAAATAAAAAGTCAGAATTATGACTTCAAGTCCAGATTTTAATTCTATAATTTAAAATAAAAAATCAGAATTTTAAGAAATAGCTAAGTATTGTTGTAGTTAGAATCATGAGGGAGCTATATTGAAAAAGAAAAGAATAATTTTGTAAAACTCTTTCTTTTCATGAGTTTTACAATTAAGTCAGAATTCCAAAAAGAAAAAAATAATGTGGCCATAATCATCTTCAGTATATTTTAATGGGAATACCAGGCATATAATGTAGTTTATTGAGTTATATTTTCAGTTTTATTTAATTTATTACTCAGGAACCATGTAATTAGCCTCAAAATCATTTTACGAATCAATAACGTTTATATTTTAGAGCAGGGATGAAGATGTTCAGATGTTCTTTGGCAGTGATGAAGGTGGACCGGATTAGGAACGAGAGAGACAGCCCAGATTAAACGTTTTGGAGAAAAAGTAAGAGAAGCCAAAGGACAGGTGAAAAGGAGGGATAGAAGATCTATTGTTAGAAGGATGCTGGAGATGAAACTGCCAGGCAGGAGAAAAAGGGGAGACCAAAGAGGTTTCTGGAAGAAGAAGGATGTATGTTTTATAAAAGGATGGGTCATTTATATACCAATATCGTCTCTGAATTTTTAATGAAAGACCAAAATGCAGTGCAAATTAATTATTTTATAAACCGTTCTTTATAAAATAATTCTTAATTTATTCTATAATTTATTTTCAATGAATTCTAATAGCTAATTAATCAGATCCATCCCTCAACTGATGACATCTAATCATTATTTCTCTTTCAGGCTCCCATATTTGAAAATTACATCCAGAGAAAGTTAAAGAAAATCCTTTTAGAGCTATGTTTATCTCATTTGCCATGTGCCTGGAAGGAGAGTGTTTGCTGCATCATTTCAAATAGTTCCACAGCATCAGTCATTAATTATGATCACCAGACAGACGGAATCATTTCATCAGGTTTTATATATATATATATATATATATATATATATATATATATATATATATATATATATATATATATATATATATATATATATATATATATATATATATATATATATATATATATATATATATATATATGTATATATATATATATATATGTATATATGTTGGGTGTGTAACGTTTGTATGTATCTCTTTATGCTGGCAGGTCCGTGTGCTGAGCTGAAGAGTGTGTACAGTCTTAAAACTGGTTTTATATAACAGCATATTCAACAGAGACAAATTAGAAAATTGTATATTTTTATTTATTGGTAAAAACAAGATGTAAGATAACCATTATTATTGGTTTATCATTTGGTCACTCCTTTCCTCCTGGGGAGGAGGACTGACATTTTGATAAAGGGAGAATCAAAACTTTTATCTAGCTCAAGAAAAATCTCAGAGTGTAAAACATCAGTTAAAGAAGAGGTGGTGCTTGCTAGCTAGTGGCCAGATCAACAAACCACCTATACCCTTAAACCCTTCCAAGCTGACCTGGAGCCAGTTTTGTTACACCGCTGCAGAGTGAGCACTCCTACAATGCTCCTCGCCATCTGAGTTGAGTGTCTTCCGGATGGCCGGCTGGGTCAGTTTACCTCTCCATGGTTTCACAAGTCGAGTCTTTTTTTTCCCTAATTTGATCCATTGGTTTTTCTTGTGCTAAATTTTTTTCAAAATACTTCTTGAAAAACTATTTATCGAGCAACAACGTATTCAACATCATATTTGTTGGTGTTCAGAGGTGAAGTGTGTCTTCATTGTGTTTCTGCCACCTGTCCCCACCCAACCATCACCAAAGCTCTGCACTAGAGGTGGTGTACAGTTTGTCTGCTCTACCTTACTGTACAAACATCCCAGTCCAACATGGCGGCCTCCATGGAAGAGGACCCGCCCCCTCTGGAGATATAAAAGACTTAGTCAAATTAATTCCAAAACAAATTTTAATTCCAGTTGATTATACATTACCAAACACATTGTTTAATGTTTTATTCTATTAATTTAAAAAAAATTTGAACATTTATTAACCAAAGCTTGCATGTATTTCAGAATAAGATCCTTGGTATTGGCTTCTTGAAGATCCACGCTCCTTGGAAGGTTCTGTGCCGAGAGGCAGAATTCATGAAGCTCAAGATGCCCACAAAGAAGGTAAGAAATGACCTCACTGTAGACACTGTGTTTCCAGGATTTCAAAAGTTAGAATTGAGATTTTCTGTATTTGGGTTTAATTGTGTCATTACATATTGCTCTATTGGAATTTAATTATTCTATTACCTAAAACAGGTGATTTCAAGCAGAAGTTTGTGAAGTGCATTCAGAAAGTCCCCTTCATTTTTTTCGCGTTGTATTATGTTGAAACTTAATGCTAAAATTGTTTGAATTCATCTTCTCCCTCATCAATCTACACTCCATACGCCAAACTAACAAAGCAAAAAAACAGAACTTTAGAAATTCTTATGTATCTTTTTAAAAGGAAAAAACGAAATATCACACTAACAGTATTCAGACCTTTTACTCAGGACTTAGTTGAAAATCCTTGTTTTGATATCTTGTGGTTTGCTTTGCTTGTTTTATGATTTTATGTTTTCTTATTGTAATGAAACACCTTGTCTTCTGAGTCCTTGTAAAGAATTGCTCATTTCGAAACATCTGTTTCGAAAGGTGCTTTATAAATAAAGCTTTACCTGGGTATCACCTGACCAGCTTTACACACCTGGGTTTGGGGATTTTTTGGGGGGGGGGGGTGGACTCCAATCAAGGTGTAGAAACATCTCAAAGATGATCCAGAAAAATGGGAGGAACTTCAGCTGAATTTAAATTTTAAAGCTTCATACAGCAAAATGTCTGAATACTTATTTCATTGAGATATTTCGGTTTTTCCTATTTAAACTGATTTTTTCTAATCTCAAATAGTGAAACAAAAAAATAAATGTATACTATTTGAAGCTGCAACATAATAAGAAGTTGCGTATAAGGACCTTAATAAGATCATGTTTTATGGAAGTTTAATCCAAGAGAGGAGAAGAAAGCTGCAGCAGTTGGTTAACATGGTCTCCAAAGGTCTTGGTGAAACCATAAAAAGCACCTCTGTGACATGCATGATGGTCTTCTAGTATGCCAATCTCACAGAATCATCAATGACCCCCTTCTTCTTGTATACAGTGAATTTCAACGTTTACCCTCAGGGAAGTGCTATAGATTATTAATGAATAACAGAAATTTCTTCCAAAAATCCGTTGGTCCTAATGCTGTCAGAGCAATACATTCATTTAGGAAAAGGTAGACCAGGACAGGTTGGAGCTCTGACTCTGCTGTGGTCATGTGATGTGTACTAAGGGAGGACATGAGTTGCGTCTTATTTAATGAAATGTTTTTGATGTATATGTATGCAACGATGATTTACGTTTTTCATGAATTGTAACTAATGCAACATGCTTTGATGATGACACCAAAGGCAAATTTCCACGTTGTAGACAATAAAGTTTTTTATACGTATTCGTAATAAAATGTGAAAAGTGAAGGGGTCAGGATACTTTCTGTATGCCGAGTATGTATTGTATATGTTTGAAAGTTGAGAAAATGCCATCAGACCGTGAAGGGTTAATACAGTCTGTTTGTTGGTTGTGGATTGGTCATGCTTCTGAATACAGGTGCCTATCACAGGCTTCATGAAACGCTGGTTAGGGTCACCATTGGTTCACTATTAGTCCTGATCTTAGTTGAAAGCATTAAGTCAGTAAGTGTGTTTATGGGGCGCTTTGCTGTCATGCCAGAAAATTAAATCACGCTGTAATGTGAAAATGCTCACGTTTTTACGTTCTCATTTTCACGTATTATATGAAAATATTCAGTTTATAAAGCGATACTGATTTTTTAAAATTTTCTTGGAGGACAGCAAAGCTCTTGCATTTGAATAAAATAATAATCGTTTTAAATATTTTATGGTAGTTTCAGGAAGTGGATGTTTTACGTCATGAAATGACTTGTGAGTAAAAGCACACAAGTCGAAAACATACATTTGAGTTGAAAGTTTGAGGTGTGTTAACTCTTACTATTTGTTTAATAAGTGTCTTGAAATGGTAACGGTAGATATAATATTACATATAGTTTTTAAAAACTCTTAAAACAGAAATGTTTGAATATAGGATTACACACTTCTGCAGTTTCTTAAGAAGTTCTTTTGCCTCTGCAGGTTTATGAGGTGAAACAAAGCAGCAGTCTGGTGGAGAAGATCCGACTGTTGATTCGCAAAGTCACCGCCCCTCTGCACCCAAATGTAAACGCCAACCTGCCACAGAACGTCAAATCTCTCTCTCACCCGTTCTCCAGAGAGAAGCAGCATCTGTGAGTTAAATGTCCACTTACTTTCTGTCTTATATACAAATAATAGAACTGACTCTAGGTTTTCTTTTGGTCTGTAATTAATTTTAAAGAGTAATTACATTTCTGAACTGTTCAGACTCTGTAATCAGCATACAGAATGTTTGGACGCTAAATCATTAGATTGTATCAGGGGGTTTTCTAACTTTTAAATTTAATCAGGAAATCTCATTGAAGCTTAGATCTCATTTGGATTGGTGCATTGCATTCATTCACTCATGCACACACACACACACACACACACACACACACACACACACACACACACACACACACACAAAAGAGATCTTCTAATTAAAACAGTTACTGGGTAAGTAAAGGTAGAAGTTACTAGATTTGTGGCGTAAAGCAATGAAGTTTCTTGTTGCAAACAATTTTCGTTCACAGTTCACCCTCCCCTTCCATCATACATGGTGACATCACAACAATGTATTTAGTCTTTAAACTATAGATCAAATATAACATATTATGTAGCACAGGGAAAAAAAATGTATCGTGAAACATTTTCGCTTTGATTATTCTTGAAATTTTCCCTCCCTCACCATGCGGCCCCGTAGTGCTCTAACTTCCTGCAATAACTGGGAAGGTGTTAGTAAGGTGGCACAGTGATCATCCACCAATTGAAAGATTGGGAGTTCAATCCTGCCCCTGCGGTCTACATGTTGGCGGGTCCTTGAGCAAAATCCCAATTGTTTTTCCGTGCACTTCACAAGGGCTGCCCACTGCTCTTTAGGATGGGTATTATGCAGCAAACTAATTTCACTACGTTGTACTGTATGATTCAGTGATTATAAACAGTTTATATTAATGAACCACAGCAGCCAAGGAGTTAAGAGTGTTAGCATGAGCATCTCGGACATCTCCATTGTCCTGTGTGGAAAGTGTAGACTGTATTGTGGACAGTATGGATTGTTTATTGTATTTTCTTTATTGTATTTTTGTATAGAAAAAGCATTGTCTCTTATGTAACAAAAATACAGCTTTAGTTTTCAATATTTGAGACAGATTCTCAGATTTATTGTAGGAGAGTCTGAAGTCTCACCAAATTCGTAGATATCTGTAATACTAATCTGTTTCAAGTAGATCACTGTTTAGATTCTGGACAAACAAACAAACAAACACAGCGAACCTGAGTCACTTCATCAATGTTCATTTTCTCCTCAACGTGTGGGAAGTCTTTGAAAAAACAAAGAAAGCATTTAGACAGACAAGTTGGAAAAGCTCCACAAAGAAATCATTACAAGGCAGCGATGAGAGAGGAGAAACGTCTGAGCATGAATGTCATCCTGCTTGGAGGTGTGAAGGAGGGAGTGGGCAGTGGGAAGCTATATTTACAGCTCTTACTAACAGCTGGTTGATCTTGCTCCACACTCTCTCCATCATTTAGCCCTCAGCAACTCTGAAAACACTCAAGACAAGTTCCCTGAGATCTGACAAAATATTAGAACTACGGACGTCGAAACAACGTGTGCCCTCTTAACGCTAACATCGTGTATCTTTGCAAATCGTGACTTAAATTAATGAAAGCTCACAAAAAACGGAAGTAAGAAGAGAGATAAAAATTAGGAGTTTGGGCATGGACAAAGTTTAATATTATTGAGAGCTAGGAGGTTAGCAAACTTAATAAGTTTAGCAGGTTAAAATTCTGCAGATACTGAATATTCCTGTGATATTTTCTGTTTAGCTTACCAGATCAGCTCTACGAGTTAAATGAAGAACATCTGTACACTGGATCTGCAGCTCATACTAGATGTGTTTTGTTCTGTGTTACCAGATTCGACCTGTCTGACAGAGACAAGTTCTTTGACAGCAAAACCAGGAGCTCAATAGTAAGTATTTGTTTAGGCAGAGTACAAAATGGATCCATCACAACATTCCTAAGGGGCAATTTTTATGGCAACTGTTTTCACATAAAATGAAAAAATATGATTGAGGTTAGTCTAATAATTTATGTTTCACCAACTGGACTTGTGAAAACGGGTTCCAGAATGTAAAATTTTCAAAACACAATTTCCACCTCCCTGTAAACTAGCAGGTGGTGATATAACAACCCCCTTTCGCGCATTACCATTTCAGCCTAAAATCAAATGCAGGTGGAACAAAAATGCGGACTCTGAGTCTGCATCGTTACCAGGAGCAACAGTGAGCAACTTCACTTCCGGTTCCTTCTTCTTCTGTAGTGTTGAATTTGGATAGTTTTGCCACGAACGACTGGCCTGGAAATACATACAGCAGCGTTTCTAGTACATGTTTTGGATCATTTTCAAAATGTTCACATTTGAAAGCTACGCCTTTTTAAAATGCAAATAAAAATGTTTTGTAATGTCACGAATGACAACAACCAATGGCGAACCAATGGACCCTCGGCCCTGGTGCGGACCGAGGGTCTTAGGACAGAGGATGTCGCCTCATGATTGGAAAACAGATTGGAAAGCCCATCGAGGCAAATTGTGATTTGTGATTTTGGGTGATAGAAATAAAATTTACTTGACTTTAATTGACATGTTATATTTGTGAGATATGCACCTGAGTTCTTGCTTCCATGTGACTTTATGTGTGGACAGTTTGTTGAAAAGCTAATAGATTCTGTGAATCTGCATCATACCTTTGCCTCAGAGACATACACACCTACACAGCACTTCACAATGCTTGACTAATGACCAGGTAATTGGATTGGCTTCTTATTATCCAATCGAGCTCCTCATGCAGTAATCATTAGCTCTAGTCTGAGCGTCGGCACTTTTCAATAAAACTTCACCTGCTGTTATACAATATACATTCAGCTCTTCCATCTCAGCTACATCCTCATGTCGTTGATTGTGAATGCTCGGTTGTCTTCTCAGGTCTATCAGGTACTGAAGAGGACAAGATGCACCAGAGCCAAATACTCCATGGGTAAGGTCTATGTCGCTAACGAAAGGTATAAATCAATAGGCAATTAATCCGGGCCCTCTTTTCATCAGGGTGTGATCCAGCTGCCACCAAAGAGAAGTGCAGTCTATCTCAGGATGATGATTTATCTTCAGATTATTCAATGCCTTTAAAACGTTCTGAGAAGAAATAAAGCCAGAGGACAGTTTGGGTAAAACCGATTAAGGGAAATTTGTTCTTAACCTACTTGCTGCAGTGAAAGCTTGGATAAGGTAGGCCTACATGTAAGCTGCTGGACTTGTATTGAAATCCTTAAATTTCCTCCAAAATTTGTAAGAAGGTAATTTTTTGTTGTGCAATCCTGAAAGTAGAAAAATTCATTAAATCATAAGATAAAAGTGCACCAACGCGTCTCAAACAGTTATCACCAGCATTCAAGTCAACCGCTGCGTCTGCTAGGGCAGCCAGTCCCAAACTTCTTTTCAGGGGACCCATATTTTTAAAATGACAAAACATTACCCAAATCACAATAGACCTTATCTACAAATCGCAAGAATAACAATTTGTGCATAAATGAACACTCAAATCTCTATTGCCGTCTTAAAGCAGCCATTACAAAGTGATTGGCTACATTTAAATTTCAACTACATTTAATGCTCAATGAAAATATGAACTGTATATTTGTGAAATAGTTTACAGATACGCCCAAATAAATGTATTTATGCGCTGTGTGTGTGTGGTTTTATCTCCTCCTATCACAACTTAAAGATTTTAAATAGACCTCTAGATGAATGAGA
The DNA here is from genome assembly GCA_037951165.1 of Lophius americanus. NCBI lineage: Eukaryota > Metazoa > Chordata > Actinopteri > Lophiiformes > Lophiidae > Lophius > Lophius americanus. The sequence continues at coordinate 6,859,532 of JBBDHG010000014.1, forward strand.
AAATTAACTGAATCAGAATAAACACACTTTTATTTTAACAAATGAAGTGCTTTAACTTTGTTATCAGGCACACATTAGTGAAACCATCCTCACATTTAACTACTTGAAAACAAGTCAAATGAAGTGCATTCGTAACAGAGCAAACAGCCACAAATCAACAAAACAAAACACATTTTAACAACTTTATATGAGACAAACTAAGTATATCCAAATTAAGAAGGAAAGTTGTGTTTCCCTCTCTGGCCTTTCATATTATTTTATTTACCAACCCAAATAACATCTCCTACGACCCACCTATGGGTTCTGATCCAGTCTTTGGAAACCTCTACGCTTGGCCAGTGGGCCCAGGCCGTGGATCCACGGGCCGACACTGGTCCACAAAGCTTTTTTCAGAATGGTGTGATTCCAAAACGACACTTAATAACAAGGGGGTCAATACTTTCATTAAATAGTTCCGGGGTTCTCAAACTATGGTACGAGAAGCATAGTACCAATGGTACGCAGGCTCTCTCTAGTGCTTTGCGGCGGAATCTCTGAAATTGCCTACTTTTAATAAATTAAATAAGAGTAGTTTAAACACATATGTTGCAAGAGTGCATGGCCCCTTTAAGAGAGCGAGTTTGTGTATGAGGGGGTGGTCCAGCGAGAAAAAGAGTGAGATAATGAGTGAGAGTGCCTCAAGGAAAGAGAAAGACTTAGTAAAGAGTTTGGAGCAACTGATTGATTTAGTATTTGTACAGCAGGGCACAGTGGTCTGAAATAAAGGCTGCAGCTTCCAAGAACACGTGGAGTCTCTGGGGTGGTGTTTTACTGCCGCTGGTCAAGAGTAAAGGGGTTAGTCCTGATGGTGGTACCTAGACAGCCGGATATATTCTCAGGTGGTACACGGTGTAACCAGTTTGAGTACCACTGTCATAGTTCATAGCTGAATAGTTGATGGGAATCAGGATTTAATCCAGGAGTATTTTAACAGTCTTGGTCAAATCAAACCTTAGTTTGGGAAACAAATGTCAAACTTCATCTCTTCACTCTTCTCTTAAAAGCGCTCTCCAGTTTACATACAGGTATAATCCATGAGTTTAAATGTATTTTTTTTTTACTCAAAGATCAACAGTCGTTAGATCACACACCTGTGCTGTGTGGAAATGTGAAACAGGGAATTAAAGGAGAAGGAGAGAACTGGACCTGAGAATATTGAGGAATAAATGAAATGCAACCAATAGGTCAAAACAGATCACAAAAGAAACCACAGGACTTACTGTCAAAATTAAATGAGAACAGACAGATCTAAAAAGAACCACAAACCTTCACATAAAGAATAAACATTAACTGAGATGTTAAGTTTTGAAATAAGACAGGAACAGCTAACAAGAAACAGAGTCATTGGTGTTTTTGTGGATTAAAATCCTTTTAAATATGCTTTTTCTAATAGGGATCACCAGTCTGCTAGCTAATGGCACCTACACAGCCGCGTATCCTCTGCATGACGTGAGTATCCATCACACCTCATGTCCACCATCCCTATTATTAAAGATAAATAATCCTATAACAAGGATAATGATGAACAGTGTCTTCAAAATTATAAAAGCAATTTATGTGTGTGGGTGTGTGTGTGTGTCTGTGTGTGTGTGTGTGTTTGTGTATTACAGGGAGATGTTGGAGGCTTGAATGCAGAACCTACAGACAGGAAGGTAAGTCTCCTGGACACCCCCAGCCCATGTCACAAATAACACCAATCCAATGTAAAAACATGCTTAAGTCAATTATAAATCATCATTATCAATCAGCACAAAGAAAATTAAATGTTTTATTCAGCTTCATTTTTTGTTACATTTTTCGATCAGTGATCGAAGACGCAATGCTTTCTCGGCCAAACAGATTATCTCCTGTGGCTCAGAGCACCTCACACTTTTCTGGTGTATGTCGTATTCATACAGTGTTTTTTTAGACACGGATAGATGACTAGATAATTTCCAGATACACACTGAAACCTTTCATTTTTAAAGGGATGTGTTTCTGATTCATTGTAAGCTGTCAAAGTCTATTTAAATAATTTATTATACAATAGTATAATTGAAGCAAACACAATAACTGATTGTTTTTCCCCAAAATGGTATCACCTAAATGTTTGTAAAAGGGTTCTTGAATGTTCTTAGATTCTGTTATTACCGAAGAACAAATCCAAATAATAAAGAAAATAAGAATAATAAGAAAATAAGAATACATTGGTGATTGCCAGAGTCTTCCTCAAAACTGCGTAAGTCGGGTTTAAGAACTAATTTCTTCATAAGAACGATGGGTAAATGAGGCCCACTATTCTCATTTTCACCTAACAAAAACAAATATTACATTATATTTACTGTAAGAGGTACCACTAAGTATTACACACTGCATCTATGAGATATTTTCAGGTCTTCAAAAGGTGGGATCATACAACTTTTTCCTGAAATAACAACTGGCTCTCATATAAATTAAATGTATTATTATTATTATTATTATTATTATATGTGCCAGATGCAGCACACTGTTCTGCCTCTCAATGGTCTTACCGAGTTTATCACACAAGAGTGGAAGAAATAGTACAGCTTTTTGAAACTCGTTGTTTACCCTCTCTCGTTGTCTGCGTTGCTTGTTGTTATTTAGATTGTGAATGAAACATGGAGCTCTGCACTTTTAAAACGACTCAGAACAGATTTGAGGCAGAGCATGTACAGTAAACTGCAGCAGCTGCAAGGTGAGGTTTTACAGTCCAGTAATGTGAGCCCACCCACACCACTGAGGAGTACTTGACTGACACAGTAGTCTTGGTGGACTGAGCTGTTTGTGATTGTGGCATCAACTGGTTTATGTATTTGTGAGAATAATCAAGCTAACACCTCACAGTTGTTCTTCCTGCTGCACAGCTGCAGGGTGTCTCATCTGGAGAGCTGGGGGTCCTTGCCAATTGTTGTCAGCTTCACATGTGTCATTCTCAAGAAATAAAGACCTGATAATGATTGGGACTAATCCTATCACCATCATAACCGTGCAATTCACAGTTCTCACTTCTTTCTCTCTGACTCTGGTAAAGAAAAATATTTCATTACCATTATTGACCGTTGCCAAAGGCTAGCTGCAAGTAGAAGCACGGACTCATTTGCATGCAACTGCAGCTTCTATAGTGCTCCTTCACGGTTCTGTAGCTTGGGGCAACACCTCAAATGTACAACTTCCACAATGGTGACGCCATGACCCTCCCCACGCTGCCTGTGAATGATGATGATTTACACTAATAACTGCTGACAGGTGATTCAGAATCTCACTGATTATCTGGTTGCCATGGTTTCTTTTCAGTGGATGCCATATAAGACAGCACGTGAATATTTTGTCCTAAAGTCAATGTGATAGAAGCAAGAACAATGTCAAGCCTGACGATCTGGGAGACTTTGACAAGGATCAAATTTTGGGAGCTAGACAACTGTGTTAGATAGTCTCCAGAACTGGTCTGCAGTCTGCAGTGTTTAGTACGAACCAAATAAATACCATTTATTTGTGATCTACTTTATCATTAAAATTCCCACTATAACAACTACAGGGGGTGTTGTGGGTATCATGGATTTAAACACAGTGATCTAATTCTGAACTTCAGTATTCCTCTTTTAATGTATCATAAATAACTCAACATAGAATTATACAATAGATAACTAACACTGTGAATTTTCTTAGCTCAATGCAGTTCACAAGGGACAGAGGCTGCAAGTATATATGAGATTATTACGATCAGCCAGTAAACAGTGTCTAGTGATGAAGTAATGGTTATGGTGGCTGACCTTCACACAATTACCTGAGATGACCTGATTCTTGCTGTCATGTCGCTAGTCTCACAGGCCTAGTCTCACAGGCCTTAAAAGATTCATGTAAATGTGCAGCCTGATCAGGACTTCTCTGCTATCTGTTTTATTAACAATTTGCAAAGGATTTTAATTTTTTTGGATGTTCATACGGTGAAACATTCCAGGTCCATAGAGTGAAACGGTCCAGGTTCACACAGTGAAGCAGTCCATGTTCATAAAGGTTTTTAAAATCTGATTAAGAATGACAGACAAACATGAAACATTTTTTATACTTCTCAGCCTTTTTTTTACTGTTCAAAATGAAAGCTACCAGGCAATCTGGAATACAATAACGTCATCTCCTAACACTCCCCTAAATAACTCTGTAGATTGTGTGTCACCAAGGTGACCGGATGATAATTACATCTCTGTTGTCATCGAACATCAGAAAAGCTTTGTCTTGGTGCTTAAGAGCACCGACCTCCATCACTGATACATCCACATGTTAGATAAACAGGTTGTCGGTAGCATTGCTGATTTGGAAAGTTGAAAATAAGATATTGTTTTCTGTAGCAGGCTCCACCTCCTGTGATCTGTCACCTGTGTGTTGTCCTTGGCTACCTCCTGGGATTTAAAGGCTGCTCATGGTGCCTGGTAGCTGACTGTTCTGCCTGTGCATAGAGTGTGTGATAGTGTTTATCTTAGCATTCAGAGAAGAGCCTTGTCCCTGATCACTGAGGCCTGATATTACCTACTAGATATATTACCCAGATGCTTCAGGGGAGTTTTGTGATCATCAGTGTCATACATGATAAATATGGACAAACCAATCACTTATAACATTATATCCACTTGCGGTGAAGATTCCCTTTTTACTCACAGCACAGCTCTGATCCATTAAGACATGGACTCCATCAGACTTCTGCAGGTGTGCTGTGGAATCACCAAGCATCAATATGTTAGCAGCTGATCCTTTAAGTCTCGCTATTTGGAACATGGGGCCTCATGGATCGGACTCGTCTGTCCAGTACGCTACAGATTTGCTGAATTGGAGTGAGATCTGGGGAATTTAGAGGGCAAGTCAACACCATGACCTCTTTTTTGTTTTTGTCAAACCAATCTGGAACTCTTTCTGCAGTGTGTCAGGGAGCATCATCCTCCTGAGAGAGGCCACTGCCATCAGAGAATACCGTCTCAATGAAGGGAGCTACTCGCTCTAGCCTTTTCGGCTTTTTGCTGCAAGAGCTCTTCTGTGGGTTCAGACAACACAGACTCGCCTTCACTCCCCTCTCATAGTTACTGATAACCCTGTTCCCTATTCACCAGTTGTCAACCAACCACTGCAGACAGGGAACAACAAACAAGAGCAGCAGTTCTGGAGAAACTCTGATCCAGTTGCTTAACTATCACAACTTGTCAAAGCTTCAAAGATCATTATGCTTGTCCATTTTTCCAACTGCCAACATAACCTCAAGACAAAATGTCCACTTGCTGCTTAACATATTTATCTCACTGACTGGTAACCATGGAAACCAGGTAATCAATGTTATTCAGTTTGCTTGTCATTTTTTGGCTGATCAATGTATGATCAGGGTTACGTGGCGACTCTAGCTCAGCGGAAAAGGAAGTCATCCCACAATCAGAGCATTGGGGATTCGGTTCACAGCCCTTGAAAGATGTAACACTAATTAATACCAATTATACAACATAATTGACCGCTAATGGCATGTCTCTTATCCTATAATGTATTATCTGAGCTTTTGCTGTAACTCTCTGTGTCTCTCTTCACAGCTCCTGTATGATGAGTGGGCCAGCTACAGCGCCTTTTACAAATATCAGCCTATCGGACTCATCAGGTCAGACCCGCTCAGGCTAATCACAAACATATTTCCGGACTTCATGCATCTTCTATGGCCGTTGCTTTCACAGCACAGATAACTGTTTTCACCCGCCTGCGGCTGGGAAAGACAGATGAGGCTCACTGAGTCTTCTCTGCGGAGGCAGTGGCCATGTGCTGAGCTGGGTTTGGTCCAGATAACAGACTGACAATGTTAGGTGATTCCTGATATCTCCTTTCTGCTCGGGACTGTAGGACATATATAACATGTTTCACACAACAAGCATGCAGATGAAATCGTTATATTCTAATTAATTTACACATTACTTATTCATACCGAATATAATCTCAAAGGTAAGGTATTCTACAAGTAAATGCTGATCATTATTAATTTAATGGTGATATGTGATTTAATTATCCCAACTTGAGTCTGGGACTTCCATTCAAGTATATTGTAGATGTCCTTTAGAAAGATATATTGAGACATTTTATGTAGTTATCTATAGGTCAAAGCTTCAATGTAAATAAATCAATGTTATTATTTGTTCTTCATTGTAAACGTTCGGCGGCTCAACGATGGGAGGGTGGTTTAATCTTATAGTTTAGCCATTGAAGAAGGTAACCTTTATTGTTAACTGCCACAGTCTGTGGCACCACCACCAAGAACATTCATCACTGCTGGTGATGCGCGTCTGCGTGGGACCGAACCAATTACTCCCCTGGGGGAGCACTCTCTCTACGACCCAGGGAAGCAGTGAGGTCTGGGCTCCGATGGTGCGGCGTTAAAGCCACATTAGCTGTAAATGCAACTGGCGGTGGAAAATCCCCAAGATGCCCCAACTGTTTGTTCTTATAAAGGGCAGACTGTATGGAAAGAACCAATTTTATCTTTCAACGGTTTCGCGAGTGTCGTCGACAGCAAGGTTTCACACTCCGTTGCCTTTGTTGTGCTAAGTAGTAAAAATACAAAATAGCTATCCAGCAACAATGTTTTCATCATCTTCTTCTTCATTGGTTTTCAGAGGCGAGACCTTTCTTCATCATCTTTCTATAATTTCAACCTAAGCCCCTCTCCAGAGCCGGTGTTCAGTTTCTAGGCTCCTGTACAACCTTGGGTAGTGTAACAGGGTGGCCTCCATGGAAGAGGACCCACCCCTCTAGGGGAGGGTCCTCTTGCCCTTTATGTTCCATAACGGGCATTTTCTGAATTAATGTAAAGAAAAAGATTCTTATTTTCACTGAATAAACAATAATAAAAAAGTAGTTATTAATTGTATAATCCAGTTATTCAGCCCTAAACTTTTATACACTGCATCTTCAAACATGCCTAACATACGTGTGAAAGAATCCAGCTGCTCTCCTTCCCTTTCCAGATCATGGTCTCGCACATGATTGCATTACTGAAATAACTGGAAATCTGTTTACCCTGACCATTTATGCAGGAATCCATTTTTTCAGAATCCTTTTCATGACGCCATATATGGCGTCATGAAATATAAGATTTCTTTAGCTACTTGATTATCTTAAGATGCAAATGGACTTCAAAACAAAGGCATGCAGTGAATCAGAACAGTTGCGAGGGAGTAGAAGAAGTGAAGTATTTGCCTCAGGAGTAATAAAAAGGAAAGGGAATGGGACAGATAAACTATAAATCAATAATTAGTTCTAGTCCTGAAGCAGAATTCCATGAAGCCAAACAGACCAATACCTTTCTCATATATATTGTTTTTAATATTTATTTAAAATATATATAAAGATTTAAAGATGACATTTTCAATTACACAGTGTGTCTGTTTTTGTCTTCCCAAAGGAAATACTTTGGGGAGAAGGTTGGACTGTATTTTGCCTGGTTAGGAGTCTACACACAGATGCTGATCCCTGCAGCCATCGTAGGAGTTATTGTATTCCTCTACGGCTGTGCCACTGTGGATGATAACATACCGAGGTATACAACAAATGCACACACAAACACAAAAACACAACAAAAAAATCGTGCCTCTTACTGAACCTGTCTTTATTGTTTTTTATTTGTAGAGAATTGCTTTCTACCCTCATCTACGAAGTCCTTTTATAAACTGATGCATTAAGATATTTTACCAGGCGGGAACTTGGTGTTAAAATCTAATTTATCCAAAAAGCAAGTTCACACATAAGCACATAAATCACAGAAATGTTTGCATTTTAGTATAGATAAGGTCAACACTGAAAATATGAAATTTTGCATTTTGAACAACGTCAAAGGGATTCACGTCAAAATAATTGACAAATGCTATAAATAGAAAATGAAAAGGGGCCAATTTGGGGGGTGATGGGGGTGTCAGAAGATCAGGACTCAGAGATCTGACTCGCCAAAAAAAAACTAAATCAGTCTACGCTACTACAATAACAGCTCATTGAACAAGTGTGAGCTGGCTGCACATTTGCTGTGGCGTCTGTCCCGCCTGGTAAACTTTAGAAGAAAAAACAATTTGTCATTGAAGTCAGTCATGCAGGTCAAATTCTCTCCTCTCCAATTTTCCTGAACTAGTCTGTCTGCACCATTGTTTCAAACTCTTTTACCTCTTTGAATTATTAATCTCCTTTATCCATTCCTGCTTTTGCAGTATGGAGATTTGTGATCCCAGAAACAACATCACCATGTGTCCGCTGTGTGACCGTGCCTGCAGCTACTGGAAGCTTGTGACAGCATGTGGCACAGCTCGAGCCAGCCACCTTTTTGACAACCCAGCCACCGTCTTCTTCTCCATCTTCATGGCTCTCTGGGGTATGGATATATTCACATCAGTCAAACTAACAGCTATCAAGGGTTCTAAAAGACCAAGATGAGCTTCAGCTGCTAATCGACCATCCCATCTTATCCATTCAGGATAGGCCACTTAACTTAAGGCTCACATGAAATGTGCATGTCTTCAGTAAACACAGAGCTGTTCCCCTCATTTTCTGCCAACATGCTGCCATCTGTTAGCAGCAAGGCTTCAGAGCGGGGAGGTGTCATGGCTGTTCATGTCTGACTGTGACATCCATCTGGATTCAGATATTGTAGACCAAAGGCGGCAGAATAACATTATATCGTATGTCTTGTGAATTCACAAAATAGGGATCTGTGTGTGTGCAGTATGCAAAAATAAAGAACTTCAGCATGAATTGCCATATTTTCTATGCATTGCATGGGTATCAAAGTCAAACATATCTGATTCCTTGGTAATATAGACTATATTAAGAAGCACTCTGCTGTAATTGGTAACACATTTCTGTTGCATAATCAATATGGATATATTTTTAATATTTTTATTCCCCCCAACATGAAAAGGAAGTGGGAATATGCTCGGACTTGTTTATGCAGCTCATCCCACTGATGCTGGATTAGAATGAGATTTTATAGACCTTGAACTTAATGTGTTCCTCAAAACCATTCCTGAACAATTTTAGCATTTTCTCAGGGAGCATTATCATCCTGAAAAAGGCCACTGCAATTAGAGCTTACTGTTTCAATGATGGGCTGTACTTCTGCAGCAGTGTTTAGCTAGCGGGTATGTGTCAAAGTGACATCCACATGAATTGTAGGACCTAAGGTTTCCAAGAAAAAATTGGACTGAAGCATCAAACTGCCTTCCCAAAGACCATTTTGGTAGGTACTAACGACTGTAGACTGGGAACACCCAATAAGACCTGCTGTTCCGTAGATGTTCTGACCCAGTGTTGTAACCATCACAATCAAGTCTTTCTGAAACTATCAGGCTCCGTTCAAACTGCAGGACAAATGTGACCCATGTCTGACTTTTTTTGCGAACAGCACAGACCACATGGAATATTATGTTTTCCAGTTCCCATTTGGGTCACTTTCATACGTGGTCCTAAATCACAAACAGGTCTGATTTTTTGCAATGTGACCTCAGTCTGAACTATCAGATTGGAATTCATGCGACTTTGATATCATCTTCCACTGACATTTGTCACAAAGCTGCGGTAGCAGGAGTCACTTTTGTGCGATAACATCACTATAAACACTGTAAAGAAAACCATTCAAACTAACTTAAGGGGTTTTCCATGTTGCTTCCGTATGACAGCTTGCTGCGCATGATTTCTTTCTTATTTTTCTTTGTGCATGGGGGTCTGTTTAGGGCCGTGAACTGTTCATAGTGTATTCTGATATAGGAGACATTTTAAAAGTAATGTTAACAGCTCCATAAAATATCAGATCTTAGAAGAAAATGGGAATACGGCATTAAGACCGGCAGTGTTAACGTGTTCGTCGGTCCTTATACTTGATCATTTCTCCTGCTTTCATCAAATCCACTCAGGAAAAAACTGTTCACTTCCTGACTAACTTATCCCGTCCACTGACAAACGCCATGGTAATGTGTCGGCCGACCAAAAACACTGGAGCCGGTTACACTTTGGTTCCACGCATGCTCCATACAAACACACCAAGCATGAGCTACCACCGCTCCAAACATCTCACAAGAAAACCAGAAAAATATAAAGCTCGTAATTAATAACAACCCTATAACAATAGTAAGAATAAAATTAGCTGTTAAAGAACAACCCCGAAAACATTCAGCACAACGAACGAATCACAAACTTCAAATTTGATCGCATGATGAACACAGGAAGTTAAAAGCTAACATTAGAAGAGCGGCTAAAGCTAGCGGGAGCTCAGAGCCAGCCACAAGCTCTGAAGTCCCTTAACCAACATATAACATATAATGGACTGAACGACGCTTACAAAGTTCTATTCCACAACAGAACTTGTCATACACTGTCATACACTTGGTTTAAGAAAAGCACGTTGGGGAGATCGGAGGGTACATTAATTTCAACAGGTCAGAGTACATACTCATAAAACAATGAAACAATACCAGCCCACATTGTTACTTTCACTGCAATCCTTCAAAATAAGAACACTTAAAACACATTACTCGTTATGATATTTAAACTTTAAAGAAGAAAAAAAATAGAATCCGCTGGAAATCAGTATTGGCCTGTCGGGCTTTTTTGGGGGGATCAAAACATGAACTTTCACTTTCACATTTTTTTTCAAATTAACAAACCTTTTTGCCTGGATTTGGCTCCATTTATATCCAAACAGGCAACACGTTCTGACTTTCATATCAAAGTTGAACCACACACGACACCAAGTCAGTGAGCCTGTTTTCTTCTCCTTTTAAATGTTGATAACGGTTGTGGGTCACGTGAGGTTCAAACACTCAATCAACCCATGGGCTAGAGAGCAATTCAGTGACTTCAAGAATATAATCCAACGCGTCCATAAGGTGATAGGAAAATACTAACTATGGAACAGACATGGAATGGAAACAGGAAATCCAAAAAGGCTCCAAGCAAAAAACCAAAGAAAACACTGAATGTACTGGCAAAACAAAAAAACTGATAACAAGAAAGAGATGTACGAACAAAAAAGCCTGACACAGGACACGGCTAGCGTGTGGAGAGACATCGAAATCCAGCATTCACATCAAACATTGAACCAACAAATACACTCCGACTTAAAGACAGAGTGTACAAGGACAAATAGGGAGCAGGTGAAGACATTCAACAAACAAGGAGGAGGTGAAAACAGGGAGGAGAAATATGAGCAGAAGTCAGGTGAAAAAGTCAGCATAGGAAACATTACATGGAATCCTGCCAAGAAGTAGATCCTGATAGGTGCAGAAGCAGAACACTTAACATAGAGAAAAGGTATAAAGGTATATTAGAACAAGAAGTGTAAAGTAAACTAAACAGCATGCAGGCGTATACAGTGAAATCACAAATGAAAACATTGTCACATTAAGAAAGCTTCAGCTCCAAGACTTCTAATCATTAGCTTTGGTCAAACAGTCAGACTCTGAGCTCCAGCTATCCTGAGGGAACACACAACTAGCCAGTTCCTGTAGTCTTTAAAACCCCTATACCAAGGTCCGAGCACCGGCCAGACCATCGGCACCACTTTAGACTTCCACCAGCGATTGCTCTGGCTTCACGCTGCTGAGCCGTGGTTCAACATTTTAAGGTCCTCTAACAGCCGCTCATACTCGTCCTCCCTGGTGGAATGGTTGAGACATGCTGGTGGTGAACCAGACCCTGATGTGCTGGAATCCCATCAAAGTCAAAGCTGAACAGGAAACACATGGGACACCTCCTGTCCAATGACAATTGTAATTTTTATAACCCCAGTCTATAATATTTTGTTTTTGGATGAACAGTCTCATCTATTTCTGATACAATATTGAAAAATTGCATGTTGATGTAGTCAGCGTTAGTATTGACTTCCTAATAAAAAAAAACAGGTTACAGACGATCATTTTTCATCATAGTTTTCATGGCTGAAGCTACATTATTTTGAGCCTGCTTGTAAGTTTGATCTTTATTCTTGTTTCTGTAGCTGTCCTCTTCATGGAGCACTGGAAGAGACGACAGATGCGACTCAACTATGTCTGGGACCTGACAGGCTTTGGCGAGGAGGAGGAGGTAAGCCTTACTTTTCCATAAACTTTTCTGAAAGATTAAAAGCCATTAATATCAATTTTCCTATCAAGGTGATTAACAAAGAAAGAAAAAGGCAAACTGCTGGATTCCAAAACTATTCTTTTTACCTGTAATTGTATAATTCTACATTTTGAGGAGTCGCCTTTGTGTGAGCTGTAATACTTAAAGGTGCAGTGTGTAAAATCTAGTGGCATCTCGTGGTGAAGTTCAAGATTGCAACCTCGGGGCACCCATCCCTCTACAAAAATCTAAAATGGCCCTCAAGGGTCAAAATGATGTCACAGTCTCAACCATATCAAGTAGGGTTTGGAAATTTGGATATTTAGAATTTGCATTTTGTTATTTATTCTGTCAAAAATATAAGTCAATTGCCCTTGATTCCCCCAGTGAGGAACTGAAAGCACACAAAACTTTACCAAACCAAATCAGAGCCTGTCCCAGCACGCTGTTACGGAGGACATGTGGCGATGTGCCTGAGGGGTGTCCAGCCAGTACTCAGATCTATCACCAGCCGAGTTGAACCCCCTAGGCTGACTGCTTTCTATGCTTAATGAGTTTGATGTATGAGTCGTCCTTTTCTCTAAATTCAAAACTTTTCAAAAAACTAAATAGTTCTACAGCACCAACTAATTCATCATCCCCTTCATTGGTTTTATAAACAAAGCATTCGGCGCCTCTACAGATATAAAGTGTTAAATCTGAGCAATTCTTTTTCAGCCGATAATACAGCAAATATTGTTATAAAAATTATACTCCATTTACAACAAGAGATAAGCCTCAATTTTACAGACTGCGCCTTTAATTAAAAAATTTTACCCACATAAAAGCTGATTATGATTCTACAGTTGCTGTCGAACATTTTTCTTTTTCTCCTGTCAAGCAATCAGTCGTTTCATTACACTGAAAGAGACTGGGACTTGCTCGTAAACATTCGTCCATCATTTCATCGGGCTCGCTGCTTTAAAAGCGGCTCATTATTCACCAGCTAATGGAGGAAAAATCCACCCACGAGACGTATGTGTCAGAGCGGCAAACAAAAGACAGGCAGCATAAACGAGAGAGCAGGCTCTCGTACCTCAAGTTGAAACCACGAAATGAAGTTAAAATACTTGAAACTAGCAGAAGAGTCTTGAATATAGATTAATTGTAAATAGATTGTGATCTCGATTCAGACTTAAATACAATCTGATTTTCGAAGTACAAGTGCAAGTACAAGGTTCTTGTACTACAATACTACACTATAACATAAGCTGCATGGAAGCTGGTGAGTAAGTCCTTTTAGGTCCCTCCTACATCTACCTAAATACAGTACTGGGAAAAGCTCCTACAACCAGATCATTTACAAGTTTTATTAAAACAAACCATTGCACAGAACAGCTCATAATCACACTTCTATTAACCTTTCTGATGTCTATATATGTCAAATTTGACCCGTTTCCAAATAATGTTTTTGGTTTATTCGAATCATCGTGAAAATGAGATAGGTGGTTGCATAATGGGCTCCTTGCAATTAAAATGATAGTCCAATACTGCTAGTAGTGCTTTTGCTTTAATTACATTTCGGGTATATTTAAATTGAATATGAGATTCAAAATGAGAAGAAATGAGACACCTAGCGTAAGGCGAGTCCTCTGTCTTCTGTTGTGGTCATTCAAACATGACAGCGTCACATACCAGTACTGAAGTATCTTTACTATGGAAACGTGCAACTGACACTGTGTTTGAATCCTAAAGTTGTGCCTTCCGACTGACATCTTGTCCTTATGTGTGTGTGTGTGTGTGTGCTGTATTTTACAGGAGGAACATAAGGTTTGGATACATCTCTCATATCTAAATTACCTTCTGTCCTTTCTTCATTCTTTTAGATCTGTTCTACAGCAAACACTGTAGGGTGTCTGGCAATTTTCGGCTGATTTTTCACAGAACTTTATTTGAGCTTATTCTAGCACACTGACTACTATTCATTAACCATATTCTACCTTTAACCGTGTTTTCTTGCATACTATTTTTCACTGTGTATCTAGTCTCACAGCTTTTCCTGCATATATGCAAATTAAACAGCAAAGTGTGCAGCTTGATCAGGAAACCTGTGCTATCCATAACAAAATTCTGAAAAATTCAGTTGGAACAACTGGAATGCCTAAAGCAGGCAAGTGCTTCACATCCAGGCGGACTGACTACTAGGGTTCCCACAATGAAGCAGTCCAGGCTCATACAGTGAAGCAGTCCAGGTTCACACACTCTAGTTTCTTTTCATTATTCTCTATACATCCATCCATTTCGTGTAACTGTTCACCCTCTCAGGGGGCATGGAGCCTATCTCAGCTGACATATGTCGAGAGGCGGGGTACACCCTGTGGAGGTTTCCAGTTTATCACAGGAACACGTAGAGACAAAAAAACCCATTTACGCTCATATTCACACCTACAGCCACATATCCATCAATATTGCATATTTTAGGAATGTGGAAGGGAGAGAATCCTCACTATACTCCTGTTCTCTGTTACTGTTGTTCATGTCTACTGACAGCAGCAGAGATAGGGCAGGACTATTTCTATGCCAGGAGCATATTATTAAATATTATCAAATCATCCTATGTTGAGCAAAAATAATCTGCTCTTGGGTGAAGACAATTTATTTTGGCTTATATTTGACCATAAATGTCCTTAAAACTAGATGAACACACCAAACTGCAGATGGCTCCTCTCCGTTATCCCCCTTTATTTCTACAGCGTTTTCTCCCAGTAGAGATCGGACTGCATACCCCCTGGATAGAACCTGTAATGACAAGCGTCATGATCTCCAGCCAGCTTTCTCTCAAATGCCTCTTCCAAACAGTCCTCCTGTGTTACTTTCACGTCCTAGCGCAGGACTTTCTTTGTGGATCAAATAGCAAAACCACGTCAGGATTTAAGGGGGTCTTCTGTTGCAGGAACCTGTGAACTTAAGTTGCCTCACCTAGATCTATTATTCATCACAAGGTGATGGCTTGCTTTGAGAGTATTGTCTTCTTGGCCTGCTCGATTCCCTCGCTGATGGATTCTCTGATTGACTTGGTTATGTTTCCATCTTTACCGGCCCCATGTGCTTTGAGTAAAGTTAAACTGTGTATCTGCCTTACCCCAAAAATGGAGGTTTGATGAGCTGGGAAACACATCCTAGAATGCCTGGTTGAGGACAATGATCCATGTGATCCTTCAGCAGCTCAGCCCAGGTCACTTTCCACTCCATAATGTTGTCCCACCTAGTCCAGGATGTAGTATAAGCATCAAACATGGACACTGCAAACATGTGGATGATGTAATATAACATTGAAGACACTTTATTTTTTTTTTAAAGAAGCTGTTCACACTATGGCAAAAATACAGTTTATTTCAACTTCAGGAACAAATGTTCTCTCTCTGCCTAATACTTTATACCCCACCCAGTGGTAGCTAACATGGCAAGGAGATAATCAATGTTCAGTTCAGTTGGTTATAATGTAATGGATGATCTATGTCAATGCCCTCATACTAGAAACACTAATCCCTAAACATGTTTTTGTTTTAATTGAATTATGTAAATTTGCGGCGATGCAGTTAAGGTTATTTGGTCAATTTTAGCATTTGAGATTGAGATTTGATCCAAATGTAAAGTGCGTTATAAATTAAATGTATTATTATTATTATTATTATTATTATTATTATTATTATTATTATTATTATTATTATTATTATTAATTGTGTGTATAATGTTATGGCTGAAACACTTGGTAAAGACACACATAAAAAAAGCTTGATTTCAGATACATCTCCTGTTGTGCTGAGGGGATACTATGAATACTATCTAACTGTTGATTCCTTTTTGCCGAGTAATTGTCATTGCTGTATGGGTCTTTCTGTCTTTTTTCACTCACGAGCTGGACTCACTGACCTTCAGGCTGATACTTTCTAACCCAACCTTCATCTTTCCTCTAGTGACGCAGTGTTGTCTGTCTGCACAGCACCTCTTCTTCCCTACAGGCTGATCTATAACTGTTTTTGTTCTATGGCTACATACCAGTACATTTTAAAAATTGAATCCTGTATTCCACCTTGAATGGATTATTTGCCAACATCACACTTTAAGAATGAGAATAAATTTAAGAATGAATTTAAGAGTGTCAGTCTTTGTGGTCACCGCAGACACACATGAAGCAGTAGGCTGGGTTAACCTACCACAGCATTAAGAAAACAGGTCAACATTAGCAGTTAGTGCCGCTGGTAGCCTGAAAACTCCTGAGGCCAGATCGACGAAAGCTTCTGAGCCTAAGAGCTGCTGCTAACATCCTGAGTTAGGAGTAACTCTTAAGAAAGGTTGGCATAGCACTCCTCGCTTTAGGACTCCTAACTTTTTAGGATTAGAGTATTTAGAGTATTTCACAAAGAATTATTGCACCCTAAGCCAAAATAGTAAGGAGAAATCTAGAGGTCCCCTTAATCACAGTAATCGGGCCCTCCTCAGGACGGACCATGAGCTTAAAATATCATCTCTGCTGCTTGCCGACAATGTGATTCTTTTGTCGCAACGGTCTGTGGAGAATGGGCGCTGGCTAAATATTATGTCTGTGCAACATGCTCTGATGGTGAAACTGAAGGCCAATTTCCACATAGGAGACTACGAAGTTTTCGTACTCATGAAGCAGCTCATATGAAAGTCACTTCCAAATCTTTGGTGGTTTGGTGCAGCACCAGCAGTAATGTAGGTGGTGTATTGGTCCATCGTGGTTGAGACAGCTGAATCATGAAACAAAGCTCTATATTGACCAGGCGGTCTACGTTCCAAACCTCACGAACGGTCATGAGCTCAGGGTCATGACTTAAAGAACGAGACAGCAGACATAAGTTTCAGCCTTGGACATAGGTGGAGCAGCTCAGACATCCAGAGGAGACTCAGAAATGAGCTTCTGCTTCTTCATGTCAAAAGGAGTAAATCCTTACAGGTTGCAGACAGAAGAGAGAGGCATGCGTGTTAACATGTCCGAACAGACGTACATGGCCAACCTAGATACAAAAACAAAGAGCAGAAAAATGTAGATTAAAGCAGCATTTGAGGGAATGTGACTGCATTCTCTGTTTAGAACACCATTACTCCATCATATCTGTACATAGCAAAAAGAAGAAAACTCCAATCTCTAAGCTTAAACTTTAACGCTGTGTCTTTACTCTGTCTCATTTGGGATCTCCTGAAACATCTCGTACTCTAACTACTGACTATTTAGTGTCAGGAACTGTAACCTCCAAACTCATCTCTCTTCCAGGACCACAACCGGGCGGAGTATGAGTTGAGGGTCATGGAGAAGTCCATGAGAAAGGAACATTCAACTCCAAAGGTAAAAACTGAATTAATAAATAGTCTATGGGATTTCTCTTTCATCCAGATGTTAGGAGGATTACTCTCCACATCCTCCATGTAGAGATTGACCGATATCGATGACAATCATAATCGCACCTTCTCCCCAGAAGAGATTTGGTTAGGAGACGTCGTCGGGCACATATCTGATTGGGTGTGGAGTTTTATTTTAACCGTTATTTTACGGTTATATACGGTTATTTTATGACGATCAAGCAGCGCCGAATGATAACCTGGTTTCATCAAGCACCACTTTCACTTTTTGGACCTTGTTGACAGAATCAGTGTAATGTTAGAAGTGAGTGGATTGTGTCCAAACAGAAGGGCTAAGATGATTTCAAACTGTTCAAGAATATTGGTATAGAATATTGGTGATCATTGTAGTGTTGCTAATTATGGGTTTGAGCAGATCTTTCTTTCTGTACCTTTGGATGTTCATGTACTCATGGAGTAGATAGTCCAGTGTAAAACAGGCTCTACGGTAAATGTCTATATGATACAATAAAAATAATTGGCCTTGGACTCCCATGCTGGGCACATTGATGCCCAAACAGTTGTAGCAGAACAAATCACATATGAACCACAGAACCAGCCGTACCACGGCACCACACAACCATATCTAATTATGATCTTCTTTTTGTGACATGTCTTCTCACCTTTCACTCGTATACCTACCTGAGCAGTAGAAGCTGTCAGAAAATGACTACAGCAAGAAAGCCCATCATTCAATAGAATCATTATCACAGATGATCAGATACTTAATGTGCCATTACTTTACCTCTGCCTAACTGCCACTTATTCCAAGGACAATGATGCCTCTACAGAGAACTGCAAATGCAAATTCACTCTTTATTGCCAACCAGTAGGTTGAAAACAAAACACAGAGCTCCTTCAAGAGCACAACACCATGACACCTGGCTCATAATCAAAAGCAGTGGAAGCTTTTACAGAACATATAATCTCAGTGAAGGATGTTGCCAGATTCTCAATAAGACTGTTAGGGAGAACAAGGTGTACATCCTGGACACACATATAAAGAAAGCTCCAGACACCTGTGGCTACCCCAACAGGAGACGTCAATCAACATTCCACACAGCACAACAGAGAAAAATGACAACATTGTCATTCGACATGCACAGAAGCGAATTGCTGTCACCTCAGATAACACAAAAAAATCATCTTCATAACTTGATATTTTTTAATGTTCCAATTTAAATTCACCTCTTCATTATTAACAATATACTATAGGGAAAAATTATAGAAGCAGATGCAATCCATCATATTTTAGAGTTTTTCTTTAATTATAACAAAAATCGGTAACAATTCACATTATGTCACAGAGTATGGGTTTTTTTCATCAGTAGCCAGCCATTACAAATTATCTAAAGCTAAATCCATGCTGTTCTGCTCATCTCTGACTGGTTCCCAAAGCTGGTCAGTGCTCCTAAAAAAAAAAAAGCTTGATGACTGACTGAGCTAAAAGAAAATCACCAACAGAGAATACTGCTAAAAGCATGGCTTTGTTATTGTTGTTTTTGTGTGCCGGTGGATTATCTTCTGGATAAATGGCCTTTCATCTTTTGTTTCCCCTCACCAGTCATTCAGGCTTGAAAGCAGCTCTTTTTAGTACCCATTCATTTTAATGGACTCTGCATTGTAACAACTCACCAACACCAGATGCATTAAACACCCTCCATAGCAGGATCACACCTCCTCCATGTTTCACATGGTGGAAAGGCATTCTGCCTTGAAAGACAGCATTTTGGAGCCCGGCACATTAAAACGCTCAACCTTCACATTAAACCTTTCATCATCCACATGAAACCTCTCCTCATTCCTGAGGGATTCTGACTGCAACAGGTTCAGGAAATGAAGATAATTTTAAGATGTTTAAAAGGAAGAAATCACAGGTTCACTCTTGAGGGCCGTGTTGAGACCACAGAGACTTCTAATGGTTGTCAAGTAGGTCAGAAATTAGACTTTGTGAATGTCTGGCTAGTTGATTTACTTACAATTCTTCACACAAAGCGTGTAATTTTGTGATCGCATGGACGTATGACATGAAACTAAGTTTTAGGATAAGAGCAAATAATATCTGATTAAGTTTAGAGCAGTTAGACATGCAATAAATAATTATAATAATTAGAAGCATAAGCTATCAATGCCCCTGTTTCAATAAAACAGAGCGTAATCGCACAAAATATGAAGAAAGAAAGGTTAGTTCATTCTTTTTTGCCCAGACTTTTAAAGTCATATGAATCTATGGTGTAAGATGACAGAATGTTGAGTCTTGCTTTTGTTTTCATATCAGGCTTTCATAGGTTGGTAAAATTAAACAATGTGTGTTAAATAAAGGGATGATCACTTAATCTGTAGATGAAAAATGTTCATCAATGTTCAGGTGAAGTTTAAGACTTACATCTACAATTTGCTACAAAATACAATATTCTCAGTAATAAGTTTGTAGTTATATATAGAATAGTAAGTATATATTAAGTCCATTTGTCAAACTCAAAATAGTCATGCAGACAGCAACTTATACATCATCTTCTTCTTTAGTTTCAGAGGTTAAGCGTTTCTCTCCACCGATCTAGAATCGCATAAAGTCCTCTCCAGAGCCAGTGTTGGGTTTGTCTGCTCTAGGTCACTGCCCAAACAACACAGATGGCAGCTTCCATTGAAGATAAATTAAGTTAACCTCAAAAAATGATTTTGTTTTTCGCTGGTTAAACATTAAGAAAATCAAAGTTACAAATATTAAATTCCATTTATGTGAAGACATGCACCTAAAAAGTACACACTGCTCCTTTGAATTTAACATTGCATAGTTTTATGTGTTACAATGTGAATAAAGATCAGCACCATATGTGCAGTAATTAACCTCAAACATGGATTTTAATATTATTAATACAGATGTGACAAGATGTTACAAATGTGAACAGGTAACTAAATGAGAAAAATGTTTGCAAACCTTCAGGGATCCTAACTTCTGAAAAACAGTGAAGAGTGACATTGCAAGACAGGTTTGACCACAGTCCTCATGGATGAGCAGCTCAGTGTTCCCCTCGTTTGCCTATGCTGTAGAATTTCTTTTACATTCAAAAAGTCTAGAAATGAACAAAAAACTCACATTTCTAGAGATTTGTACAAATGAACAGAAATGATCAGTGCATGTTACATGCAGTTTTATAAAAATGATATAGAAAAACCTCAATAAAAAACACCTTCGCTAAAAATGATCTCCCGTAGGTCCAAGATCATCTGGATCCTCTTTGACATTTCTGTATTTGTCTCTGCACCACAAAGATTACATATAGTCTACAGTTGGTAATTACTTTTATTAGTCGCACTCGCAACCTCACCTCCATTCAGAGCTGGACCTGATGTCTCTATAGCTGAGCTCTACTAAAAGAAAAGTAGTAGTAGTAGTAGGATCAGAGAGACTTTGACAAGGACCAAATTCAGATGGCTTGAATGACAAATAGATCCAGGTCTGCAGAGGTTAGGACCTACCAAAGGGATCTGAAGAAGGACAACCGATGATTCAGCAACAGGGTGTTGTATATGGGGTTATATTGTCTGATTTAACTGAAGAATTACTGTAACATAAATTACTGAAAGAGTTAATACTGAAGCTGATAGAAATGTGTCAGAATACACAGTGACATCACAGAGCTGTTCTGTTTGTAAAAGGAGGAGCTACTCAATATAAGCAGGTGGTTTTAAAGTTGTGGCTGATGGGAGAACAAGTAAATTTGCCTATTACATTTGCACATACTTGGGGACTGCTGATTGGTCAAATTAGCAAATTGGTTGAATTGATATTGAAAAAATTGTATTCAGATGGTACAAGATGACTAACTTGGAGTCGAGGTTTGACCATGATCATTTTGTATTATTAGTCTTTTTCCTTTTGTCCTGTAGCCATGTCATGTCTGTCATCTAACACATAACCTTCATTCAGTCGGCTGAAGCCTCGTTCTTGATACTCAGCAGGATTAATTTGACGTGATCGCTCAAAGCCAAATTAGCTGTGCTCCGCTGCAGCCACATTGTGTGTGTGTGTACCATGTTTTTGGTGTGTGTGCTGCATGCATCTGCATGATAAAAAACAGAGGAGCTGCCTCCGACAGAAACACATGAGGCTGCGGCGGTAACAGTAACACACACACACACAACTATCAACACACACACACACAAAATGACTCAGATAAGCTGTGTGCTTATGTCCTTTATATATCATAACGCTGTTTGTCTGTATGTGTGTGTGTGTATGTTTGTGTGTGTGTGTGTGTGTGTGTGTTTTTCAGGGTGAGAAGGTGAAGCTGACATGTACAGACAGACTGCCAGCTTACCTGACTACTGTGGTCATGATGGGCTTCATGGTGAGTCTCACAGCCTTACATCTGCGGCCTCTGAACGCCAAACACCTGTTTGATGTTTAAAGGAATAATATTCATTCATTCATTCAGTCATTATATTTAACCACTTATCCCTTTCAGTGTCATGGGGGCTGAAGTTTATCCCAGCAGACATACCATTTTTAATTACAATGAATTTACTCAGGGAGCATAACAACGAGGGGCACGAGCGGCACTTGATTCAAGCAGCAAGACAAGATTAGGCAAAAAAAATAATAATGAGCTTAGCGTCAATTTTATTTATATAGCACCAAATCACAACAAATATTTTCCCAAGGCACTTTTGAAAAAAGAGCAGGTACGTACTCGATCGTACTCTTTATTCTACTGACACCCAACAAATCAACATGAGCAAGAACAGGGAGACAGTGGAGAGAAACACTGGCCTTTAACTGGCAGAAACCTCAAGCAGATCCTGACTGTAGTTCATGTCTCCCTCCCCCTGTCTGATGGGAAACATACAGGTACAGCAATAACAATTATAGCAGTTATAATAAGAGAAGGACTGCATTTAGTAATAATTATAATACACTATGCAATTATACCGTTAATACTAAAAATAGAAATGATCATTTGTATTATTATAAGTCAAGGTTTATTCTATTTAGCATATAGATAACAGGACACTATTAGACATTATATTAAAACTACAGCAGTAGTTGCTTTGCAGATGCAATACTTATGAAAATATGTGATCTGAGGGTTATGCCAGAAAGCTGATTTAATGGAAACTCTTGAGTTTCCTAACCCTTAGATGAGGGGAACAATTAGCCTGAAATCGAGCTTCAGGCTGACACGATCAGACAGGATATGTCCAAGTCTCATATGTCATCAGGAGAGGACCAAGACTTACATAACAAGAAATTCTTTATTGATCACTTACGGCCATACACAGTACATCATAGTGAAACATTTCTCTGCATTTGACCAATCCCTGAGGGAGAATTGAATATGCTTTCATTCCTTGATGAATAGCTGGTCCAAGGATACAGTTTCTCTTCACATTTCATTACTCATCTGAATAAAATTCTTAACCCTTACATCTCTAACATCATCACACCTCTCACCTCTCTCTCCTCCGAGCAAATTCTTGCCGTTGTTCTCCGGTGTTTTATAAATGGGAGCTTCTTACACACTATATACAGAGTTAATATACTTACACTAAACATATATAATCTTTTTTTCTGTTCCTCCTTACTTTTAGATCCTTGTGACATTTGTCATAGCCTTTGGAGTCATACTGTACCGGATCAGCATTAAGGCCGCGCTGCACATGAGTACTTACCCCGCAGTACGGTACAACGTCAGAGCCACGGTCAAAACAACCGCTGCCATCATCAACCTCATCGTCATCATCATCTTAGATGAGATCTATGGGGCCATTGCCCGCTGGATGACCACTCTAGGTGAGGCCATTCATTCTGTCTGTGCCTGATGTTCCATGAATATGTTTAGGTCCCTCTTAACTCAGGTGTTTGTTCAGGTGTGATGTGGATAGACATTTCAAAAACAGATATTGTGTCCAGCAGTTAAGCTTTGGAACTAAACTTTCAGTTTGTATTCTTACATACATTCTTATCCTTACATTACAGCCTTCTCAATGAGAGAGAAGAGGATAAATGGCATTACACATAAAAGCAATATTCCCATCACAGGTCGACCCCATAATATTACTCTTTCACCATGAATATCTGTCTCTATGATTTGGAATCATATAGATTACATACTGTCCTTAAGGAGGCTATGTTTCAACCCACTTTGTCAATTGTTTAATTGGTTGGTTAGATGGATGGTTGGCTAGTTGGTTGAAGGGTTGGATGATTGGTTAGCTGGAGGGTTGGTTAGTTTGAGGTTTGGTTGGTCAGTTGGTTGGTTGGTTTGTTGACGTGTTGGTTGTATGAAGTGTTGGTTATTTAACCCAACAGTTCCTCACTGAAGTTATTAAACTCGGAGGGGTGTTGCACATGCTAACATAATGTCAACTAATGGAACATCTGATATCCATTATTACTATGCAATGACATAGTAATAACATAATAAACATAATAAACCTCTACACAAGGAAACAAACAGTGTTATTACCGCCATTTGTATATAAACACATTGTCTCTTCTTCAGAGGTTCCAAAGACTGACAAGAGCTTTGAGGAGCGCCTCATCTTCAAAACCTTTATCTTGAAATTTGTCAATGCCTTCACACCCATCGTCTACTTGGCCTTTTTCAGGGGCAGGTATATCAAAGTTTGTTGTTTGTTTATATTTAAACTACATTTTAGTTTAAATCGCACAGCTCTCTCTGTTTGTCCCGTTGATCATCATCAACGGGAACTCTACCTGTTTCCCTCATGT
This sequence comes from Lophius americanus, assembly GCA_037951165.1. Taxonomy (NCBI): domain Eukaryota; kingdom Metazoa; phylum Chordata; class Actinopteri; order Lophiiformes; family Lophiidae; genus Lophius; species Lophius americanus. Next base: position 6,883,806 of record JBBDHG010000014.1, read on the forward strand.
CCAACATGTTCTGGTTTTGTTTGTTTGTATCACAGGCTCGTTGGCCGACCAGGGAATTACTTGTATGTTGTTGGATCGTACAGAATGGAAGAGGTAATTCACACTAAACACTGCCACCCAAAGGTTTAAGATTGATATTACTTTAACTTAAATGGAAATAGAGAAAAAGTGATCAGAAATTTCATTTTTGATGAGTTTCAATGGGGACTTTTTTATCCTTAACATTCTATTAGGGTTAATTTTTCCACATTGAATTTTTGACATATTATACGATTTGAGGTCGTAATGACATAAATTCCCCCCAAAAAATGGTTAAAAAAAACAGTTTTTTATTTACACATTTTAGCCACTGCGTGCTGTGGGACGTTCCCTACTGTATGCTGACTACATTACCTAGTGACTGTACAAAAGTCTGTAGTTACATTTAATTTATGTAACTTTATTAACTTTATTGCCTTGTCCATTTAATTTAAAATTATTTATATGAACTATACGTACTGTGAGAGCTCAGTTAACCAAGTCAAATTCCTTGTATGCATATACATGGCCAATAAAACTAATTCTGATTCTGATTCTGATTCTGATATGCAAATGAATAAGAAAAACTATTGGAAATCCGTCAATATTGTCTTAATGAGACAAAATAATGTTGTCAGCACGCATTGGAACGAATGAGAGAATTGAGTTTCCTTTAGGTTAATTTTGACACCTTTTAAATTTAAATCTAAATATTTTAAAATTCAGGTCTTTATTGTCACATACAATCATACAAGTTGTACAATGTAGCAAAACTGGTTTTCTGCATTTAACCCATCCTTGAGACATGAACCGCCGATCTGCCTATCTTTGAATTGCAAGACAGATGCTCTACCCATCAAGCTACAGCCGGAAAAATCTTTCTATCAAAAATATGTAGCTTTGTTTTTCGTCAAATTACCATCAAAATAAGATGGATGGCTCCACACTATGCTATACACAATTCAAATGAATGACTATTACTTCCATTGAATCGTACGGAAGGGCATTGCATTCACCAAATAAACAAAAATTCAGAGACTTTATAAGGATACGGATTATAATTACATGAAAAGGATCTCATAATTACCAGGTACGGATCTCATTATTACGTGAAATAACATAGCGTGACCAAACATGACTGTGTCATACAGTTTGTGAAAGTACAAATACAGTTACAGATCTCGTTACAGTTAAGAGATCCTTTTCTCATAATTACGAGATAAAGTATCTGAATCATTTTTTAATTTTTTGAATGCATTGCGTTTCCGTAGAATTGTGTGTTTTATTAAAATTTCTGAACATAAGTTAATGTTTGATATTTAAAGTAAGGACTGATGTTGGTTCAAATCATTAAGTCAGTGAAAGTGTAAAATAATAAAAAATATATTGTTTTTTATCGCAGTGTCATTAAGTGGAAGTGTAAGGTTGTTTTTTTTATACAAATAATAAACAAATATTAAAAATCGTGTTGTTCCAAATCAGTGATATTTCCCCAAAATAGGAATCCGCATAGTATTTAGTATGCGAGAAATATTTGTAGTACTTTCTTCAGGGGCTTTATGTAAAGAAAGTGGTATTTTAAAAAAATCTTGGAAAAAAAAATGTGGAAAATATTTTTAATATCTGAATGTTATGATCATGACTGAGATTGGTTAAAAAAAAAAATTAATTCAATGAAAGTGGAAAATTAATTGTAATATAGTATGTAGTACGATTGTTTAAAGAAGTGGCATGTTTGTCCTCAAAGAGGTTTTCAGTAAAGCTGCATGAAGCTAATACAAAATGTCTTTTCAGTTTGCGTTTCATACTTTTGCTTTAACTCCTGTGTTATTTTGCCTCAATTGGATTCCCTGTCACTTTAAAACACGTTTTTCTGCAGTGTGCCCATGCAGGCTGTCTCATGGAGCTGTGCATCCAGCTGTGCATCACAATGCTGGGCAAGCAGCTCATTCAGAACAACCTGTTTGAGATTGGCATACCGTGAGTTCAGACCACACACAAAGCAGCATGTTCAATCGTACACCTTCACAACAGTCACATTCATAAGCTTAGCAGCAGATCACAATAATAACCTCAGCAACCTGTAGGGGATGGGTATTGTTAAGATATTGATGCTAATTATCACCACTGATTTGATCCAAAATATAAAGATACTACAAGAAAGGATCTGTCAAACTTAAACTTCCAAGAGCCATAAATAGATAGAGGTCCAATGTGACTGCATTTGGTTCAGGGGCTGCATAGTTCATCATGGGATGTGTGCACTAACAAGGGTATTTCCAAAATAATACCTGCAAGCAATAACAGTAAAGTAGACCCCCTTGCAATAATTGGTTTTAACTCTGTTGGTCTGGATCCACCATGTTGTCCAACATTGAAGTCATTTAGACCACATATGAAGCTGACATATGAACCTGTCAGCTTGAATTTCACTCGAATTTAATGCTATGCTAGGGCAAGGGAGTGGCATCGGTTTCAACTAAACCCAAGTGGTTAGTCTGTACGCCTTACCTCCACATTTTTGTGAGTGAGAGAGAGAGACACGTGTAGAGGACGGAAGAGCCATGAGAGGCGTCTGCTTGGACTGAACACCTCTCTGCCAGGTTGGGCTATACACCCAGACACCTCATTTTTGTTAGAAGAGAGAAAGGATGATATTTATGGAAAGGCAGGTGGAGCCAGAGAGAGGTGTGATATGTAAATAGTTGTTTAGTGGTTTTTGAAATACAAATAATTTCTACCAGTACGTACATTGTATTGGTTATTTTATTTTGCATGTCTGTTGCTTAATGCGGGTGCTTGTACACAAACATCATCCTTGTCTGTTTCCGAGTAAATAGGGTGACCCCCAAAAAATGCCTCATAGCACCGTTAATGGTCACATATTCTACAGTGTACTTACAGTTTTACCATTCATGTAAAAGTACAGTTATGATCTTGCATGAATATAGAGGGAACAGGAAAGGTTTTGGAGACATGACTGTTTCCATCTCTCATTTCACTGTTGGTCTGTGCAGGAAGCTGAAGAAACTTCTCCGAAGGAGGAAGTCAGAGTTGGACTCAAAGCAAGAGGAGGAGCTGAACAAAACCCTGCAGCGCCATGAGAAAGATCACATCCTGGGTCCTTTTGTTGGCCTCAGTCCTGAGTACATGGAGATGAGTGAGTCAAAGCACGAGGCAGTTACATAAAAACATTAACTAAATACACACCGCTGCTCTCCATTTGCATGCCTGAGCAGCAGATATAGTTGTGGCTGGAGGCATGTCTGTCTCATTTACGTGAACGTGATATCTCGCAGATGCCATCCAGTTATACATACAGGTACAGACTACATCACCGGAGCCGGATTTTAACACCATCATAAAATCCCAGCAATGTATAATCTTATTTTAAAAAAAGTCTGATTTCCAAAACTAAAAACAACAGGCTACACTACTAATACTAATAGTACTAATACTACTACACTTCCAAAAATAAAGCACAACAGATGGAAATAACAAAGCACTAAAATATGATGCAAAATAAAAAGTAGCAAATAATCGTCCAAAGACATGGGCTGGATAGGATTGGTTACTGGGAGCACAAGGTAGCAGGACGGAGTCAAAAAGGGTTTCCAAGAGAAACTACACATGAGCTTGGAACAGGGGAAACACAGCCAGTAACGCAGACAATCTGAGAATGAGGGAAAGCAAGACACTGACTAAAATACACCGAGTAACAAAGGACAATAGCGAACAGGTAAGGGCACAGGTACAGGTGACAACATTCAACTATCAAGGAGGACACACCAGGAGACAAGACTTACGTACACACGTAGCAAGCAGAGAAGGAAGTCCAACAGAATCTAAAGGAAGGAGACAGGTGGAAAACTCAAGGAAATAAACAGTACTAAACCTTCAAAATAAAACAGGGAACACAATCAATAATCCTACAAAATAAAAAACAGAACCATAACAGATTATGGAGAAAAAATTACGAGTGTGACTTAAGTATGATATAAACAATAAACGGGTTTGCATCAGAATGGACGTTCCGCGACAACAGTTTGAGAGGTCTAGCATATCTTTTCTGGATTGACCAATAAAATGACAGAGTGAACACCAAGATGGTGGCGGGTAGACTCAGTGATAACATTGGTGGAACAACGGTAAAGAAGAAAGGCTCGTTGAAATATGATAACAATGCCTCTCAAGTTCTCTTTGAAGTGCAGACGCCATCCCCTTCGTGGCATCCAACAATGGGTGTTTTTCTATTTCTTCCCTGAATAGAGGGCAACTAGCACAACACAGAGTGCTTCCAAAGCCATGACTACCACACCCCCTCACATGACTTGACATGAGCAAATGGTCAGGGTCACACTTGCAGTGTTGACATTTCCCTCAAGAATTTACGGCGCCGTGATTGTCAAATCAAAACCTGGTGGATCTTGAAAGACCGTCATGGGAGACAAAAACAAAAGTAAGAATACCATATATGTAAGAATTATATAGTTACCAAGGTCACCTGTCAGTGGGTTCGATATGTTAGACATTGAGCAAACATTTTGACCTTAGCTGATGTGTTGGAAGACGGAAAATATGACGGAGCAAAAGGATCTGAGACTCCTACATGTAATTGATAGACAATTGGATTAGAGCATCTCCACTGGTTAGTACTTACCAAAGTGGTCCAAGGAAGGACAACTGGTGAATCAACAACAGATTCATGATCACTGAAGGCTCATCGATGCGTAGGGGGAGTCACGACTAACTCATATCTGCCACAGATGAGCTACTGTAGCACAAAGTGCTAAAAAGTTTCTGTTAAAAAGGGCACCCACACAATTTGAGGCACGTGGTTGTAATGTTATGGCTGACCAGTCCATGTCTCCGACTTAAACAAACAAAATAATGTTGTCATTTCCTTGTTGATGTAAACTATGTATGCCCTTTAATAATTGGAATTTCAATACAGAGCAGATTTGATCTGGTAGTGAATGATCTTATCTCCAATCAGCTCAATACTACTGAGAGGATTCTTAAACACATTCTTTCACATTCATGTCACCCACCAGTATTTACCGTGTAAACGGTTGCTATGGTAATAAGCAGTGGGTATGTGCCACTCTGATGCATATCAATGTGAGAAATATTCACACCGGGGTTTTCAGTGTTTACTGTACCAGAGCTGAAAAAAAGGCTTTCCTGTGACTTTATTTTCAATATTAAATGGCTTTATACATCATAGGATTGTACTATTAAATGATTAATGTTCGAAATAATGTTAGTATACCCACAAGTAACAATTTGTGGGTTCAAGCCCTTTAGCACTCAGAACTAAAACCACAAGTGTGGGTTTGAGCTATGAATATTCGCTGGAGGAATTGACCCTTCTTCATATGCCCATAGGTAACTTCATAGTTCCTAGGTAACTTCCTTCCTATATCATCTTCTTTCAGTGTGGCACTGCCAAACTGGGGTATTATGGTCCATTAAGACTCAAGACAAAAGTGCAGTGCATAAAATGTAGGGGTATCTATTTGAATAGATTGAATATAACATTCAAACTATGTTTTTGTTAGTGTATAATCAGCTGAAAACATTATTGTTATTCTTTCTTTTTTTTATTATGAGCTTAAAAAAAACCTTCTGATCATCAAAAGTCACAAGTTCTCTTCCATGGAGGCAACCGTGTTGTGCTGCCATGTTATTGCAGCGAACAACCCGACGCTGAAGCTCTAGAGAAGCTTCGCTTTGAGAAGCTTGTAGATTTTCAGAACACAAATTTTTTCAAGGGAGGATCAGAAGTATAATTCAGCACAAGAGAAAACAATAAAACATGTAAGATTGCCATCAAAGAAGAAAAAACAGAAAACCCGACTCATGAAACCTTTGAAAGGTAAACTGGTGAGGTTGTTGCACTCCACCACTGGGATTCAACTCACCTGGCCAGGGACGGCCGCACAGATCAAGAGGATCCCATTCGGAAAATTCTGAATGGCATTAAATCAGACAAGAAGCAGCTTTGTATTGTATTAGTATTAAAATAAGCACCATCCAGTGGCGCTGAGCTAATTCACTGCCTCCTGTAGATTTCTTATCCTACACTTCACAATTTAAAGGTACGTCAATTTATGGCCTTTTAAGCCTGGACACCAGATCCAACCAGCACCAGATCCAACTGGATTGTATACTTTCAAACATAGTAACCTCCATGATGTGTAAAAAAGCTAATAAAGACTACCCCCGCCATTGAAAAGTCATCAGTGTGACCTCAGACAGTGTGACCTCAGACAGTGAGTCTAAGTGGTCTTTTTTTGCTCTTCTCAGGGATCAGGTAAACGAGCAAGCTTTAGCTCTCTCCTCTCAGTCAGTCTCTCTTCAGATGGAGAACTGTATTGACAATCAAAAAACATTGTTCATAAAATCCCTTTCTAGAATTAACAAATGGCATTTTCTAAATGTTCATATGTTGTCAGAAGTAGTATAAAGATGCAGTATGTAAATTTTAAGGACATTTAGTGGTGAAGTTTTAGATTACAATCTATGTTACACTCAAATTTTGACAAATGGTGGATCATACTTATTATTATTTGGAACATGAAGATCTCTGAAAATGGCCAACATCTGGAGAGCCAGCAGCTGGTATTCAGACACCGGTTGTTTCAGGTTCTAACATCAACTTGCCAGCGAACAATAACTTTATTTTCAAGAGTTGTCAAATGTGGATGATAGATGGGTACTTTTAGGAACGAATTTTCTGAACTTCTTTTAGCCACAAATCTGCAAACCTTATGATACCAGTTCATGGACCCAGATTTTTGGAAATGATTTGTGCAAACCTTTTCTATTGGCTCACAGAATATCATTCACATATTGTGGATCACAATGAATTATTTCAATACTGAATTATTTCTATCCTGCAGTGTCTGAAGTCAACTTCTCTTCTCCTCTCACCTGTGTCGTTAGTCATCCAGTTTGGAATGGTGACTCTTTTTGTGGCCTCCTTCCCTCTGGCTCCTCTCTTCGCTCTTCTCAATAACATCATAGAGATTCGCCTGGATGCCAAGAAGTTTGTTATGGAGCTGCGCAGGCCGATTGCTGCAAAAGCCAAAGACATTGGTAGGTGTCCACGGAAAGTCTTGACCGATCGATAGGCTAATTTTATGAAAGCAGGTGTTTTACATGAGCTCCAGCAGAAGATCTAAGTCCCAAGGCTGTGTTTGAACTGTCGGTATCAGAAGTACACCACCTCACCTTCACAAATGTTAATTGACATTCTTACTCTGGATGATCGCATTCAGATGAATTTTAAAATTCAGCTGTAGATCTCAACAGTCTGAAATAAGTGATGGGTTTTCACTTGGGTTGGCGTCTCATGGATGGATGGATAGGTCGACGGATGGATGGAGAACAAACTCGCGGATACATGAACAGAAAATAGATAGATAGATGGATAAATGCGCGGATATATGGATGGATGTATCGATCGTTCGATTGATGAACACTCATCTGGGCTGCTGGCTTAACATCAGTGTTGGTTCATCTGTGTCTCTGCAGGAATCTGGTACAACCTCCTGAGGGGCCTCAGTAAGGTCGCAGTCATCGTCAACGTAAGTGTTCTATCTGCACAGCCGTCCTTTCACAATAGAAGAGAGGACACTTTCAAGGCTTGCCATGTGTTTACGGACATTTTCTCATGACCCATGCTGTCGTGTAGGTAGGTAGAAGCTACTAAGTAACAATTATGACAAAGCAAAGCGTTGAACATGATAAGAAGTGGTTTGAATGAGTGACCAAACTTCCAAAGATACAAAGTTTGGATTTGTACCTTTCCAGACCTGTGTTAACGGCCAAATTGGTGCCTTAAACGTACAACTATATCTAACTAAGTATTTGACTGACACCTGGGTTCACCCAGGACTCTATACAAGCATTGAAATCTTTGAACGTTTTTTTTTTAAAGGTGCACTCTGTAAAATTTGTAAAGTGTTGTCATTGACTATCCGTTAAGTGATGCAGCTCTGTTAGAAAGATATCTTTAGAAAACATGTTGTTATTTGAAGAGTTAATTTTTAAAAACAGACATCTGCAGTTTTTTTCATTTTCTTCATAAATCATGTTTTGTGAGAAGGGATGTAATTGTGAGAAAGCTCCTGTTTATTACTATATGTTTTAGTGTTTTTCTGTTCTACCGGCAGTTAAACTGATTCTGGGTGGGGGGTAAAGTGACATTTTACAGGAGTATTATTGTGTTTTCTCACCCCTCCCTCCTTGGAATTACGAGACGCTCCAGAGGTGTATGCCATAACTAACTGGTTCGGACTGAAATGTGAAACTAGTTTACAATATATTCTGTGGAAACTTGAGAAAAACAAGGATACATTTCACAGCATTCCATAGTTACTGATTGTTTTCCCCAGTACCTTATCACCGGATCTGAATTCTGTATGCTGATTTGATGAGCTGGGTTTTGTTTTAGAAGGGTGCTGGGGTTTTATGGGTTCTGTTGTTAAACATAATGTTCTGGTGCCTTTTCAATGGATGTTGATTATCCATTATATATACCTCTGCAACATGTGACCAAAAGCAGTGAGTTCAGTTCCCATAGATGACCAGCTCTCTCTCCCCTCAGGCCTTTGTCATCTCCTTCACCTCGGACTTCATCCCGCGGCTGGTCTACCAGTACATGTACAGCCATGATGGCTCAATGCACGGCTTTGTCAACCACACTCTGTCTTACTTCAACGTCAGCGACTTCCAGCTGGGCACAGCTCCTCTCCATCCAATGCACCTGGGTTACAAGGTCGAAATATGCAGGTATGCCTTCACTCAGCACCCACACCCATTTGAATGTCTTTGAATGCTTTCTCACGTGGGAGGTGTGGGAGGTAAAGTGACATTTTACATCAACCTTATCATCGGGATGCTGTTGCTGTCTCACATGGGTTTGTTGTAGAGGACCTGCGGTAGCGCTCTGTCTTACACTGTGAGTGTTGCAGTCTGCCGCTGAAGGAGCTACTCTGAGTTCCCACAGTCTCATGTAGGGGGTGAGAGGTGTTGTCCAGGATGGTAATAAGCTTGGTTAACATCCTCCTTTCACCCACCTCCTCCAAATAGTCCCACAAACTACTGTGTAGACAATTGCAGATGCTACCACACTGTCATAAAAGTTCTTTAACAGAGTCCTGCCCTCCCCAAAGGACCTCAGTCTCCTCAGCAAGTGGAGACGACCATGGCCCATTTTATGTGTTTGATAGTGTGTTGTGTCTGAAGTGTGATGTGTAAAGGGTAAACAGATAAGGGGAGAGCAATGTTTCCAATTAGTATGCAGTGAAAAAAGAAGAGTGACACTGGCTTTATGGATTTGATCAACATTAAATTTGCCTTCCAGCTTTGTGGGTTTGGCATTTACATGTCTATCATAGATCAGTAAGACTCTGTCTTAGAAACCTGGCTGTCGTCAGAGGCTTAGGAAATAAAAAGATTTCATTTCATTTTTATTAGATTTTAAACTATGGTGCGTGGTCAGCATAACACACAATTCATTTTTGCATTCAATGAAAAAATGTACCATCAATTACTATTAACAGATTAATCACCGGATACATTTTCCTACTGGTGAACCAACAGATGAAATATTCTTAATTCTTTCCTTGTTTGCAAATAAATCACTCCGACTCTTTGTATTTCTCTTTGCAGATACAAAGACTACAGAGAGCCTCCATGGTCCAACACACAATATGAATTCTCCAAGGAGTTCTGGGCCATTCTCTCCGCCCGGCTTGCTTTTGTCGTCGTGTTTCAGGTTTGGAATAAAACTCATAGATAGACGCTAAATACTAACTTTTGTCTAACAAACACGCAAACATGCCAATTAAATTGGATGAATGTATTACCTCCAAGTCAAATATACGCTAATTCATGGAGAGAATATGTAATAATAGTTTGTCTGTAGATTTAAAGATGCAGTTTGTTTAATTTAGATTACGTCGGTTCAAGATGGCAGCCTACATTTCAGCTCCCCGTGCCTGTCAATGAATCTGTGGGGGCAAAATGATATCTTCATCTGAAACCGCATTGGGCAGCCTATTTTGACAGGAGACATTCTATGTATTTAGCACAAGAGAAAACAACAGAGCCTGAAACCTAAATAATGAAAAAGGTTGAGCTCAAGAAGAAGTAACTCGTGAAACTGGAGAGGGCTACACTGGTGAGGTTCTTGCAGTCGTCCCGCGGGATTCAACTCGGTATATGATGGACCACTGCATGGGGCGGTTTGTCCACAGCCCTGAGAAGGAGAGGTGGCGGTGTGAGAAGCAGAGGTGGCGATGTAAACCACCCTTGCCCCTGATTATTTCTAAGCCATTCCAAAACTGTGTGAAGTGACCTGTGGGTCACCCCTCCATCACCCCTCCGCCAAGTAAAATCCTGCTGTCCCAATCACTGTACCTCTCAGCAGTTTAACGAGTTGGTTCTTCATAGTTTCTTCTTCTAAATAATAAGTATCATCTTCCAGTTGTCAAAATTTAGCTTCTCGAAATTCACAACTTTCTCATAATATCAAGCATCAAGTATTCATCTTGTTCTTCATTGGTTGTAGACGCGAAGCATCTCTTTATCATCTTTCTGCTACTTCGTCATAAAAAGTCCTCTCCACAGCCAGTTTTCAGTTTGTCCTTCAGGAAATTGTACAGCCATGGCAGAACAACATGTCGATCTCCATAACAGAGATCCCGCCCCCTCTGTAGATATAAAGGGCTTTTTCTAAGCTTACGTTAAAATAAATCTATATTTTTTTTATTGCACTTTCAACTTGATCTTCTCAACAGGTCACAACGGAGCTTCCACACAGTTTTTGCTGTGTTTTGACTACAAGTGCACAATTTTAGAATCTAACAACCAAAGGTTGTAGAATGTGCAAACTTCCCTAGTGGACACGATAGGTTCCTGCAGCCTAACTCCATCTCTGGGGTCAAAATCCCATTTTTGGCACATTGTGGGTACATAGGCTATCCAAGTGTGCCAAATGGAGAGTCCACCTGGTCCTGTCTGACAAAAAACATTAAATTTGTGGTATTCGTATCATTGTTTTGATGGTGTTTAATTACGTTTTGGCCTTTTTCATAAACAAAAATGATAATCAGGGTTGGATAGAATTATTGGTATTTTTGTGTTTAATCACAGCTTACTCACACTTAGTAACAGGTACAATGTTGCTGACACTGAAAACAAATTATTTTAGGTCAGTACACAGACGCCACAGTTATGCAAATGCACCTGATGGTTGTTGGGCTGTTTTGAATTTATTTTTAATTTTGTGTTGTTCCTCCTGTCATGCTCAGAACGTGGTGATGCTCATGAGTGACTTTGTGGACTGGCTCATCCCGGACATCCCCAAGGACATTAGCCTCCAGATACACAAGGAGAAAATCCTCATGGTTGAGCTCTTCATGAAAGAGGAGCAGGACAAACGACTTGCGGCGCGGGAGCACAACAGAGAGAACTGCACCACACCGTCTTCGGCCCATCAGAGTCCGCCACAGGCACAGCCACGGTCACGACCTGTGTCACATGCAAACTGCTACTGAACTGCTTGCTACAACAGTCCCGGAAAACAAACACATAAGGCAACAAGTAAACGCAACACTGGTACATAAATTGTAAATAAATTAACAATCAGCAGCTTAAAGCTATTTGAGAATACTTAATTTTGGACGTGCTCGTCTTAAAAGTTTTTCAGTTGCAACTGGTTCCCAAGGTTTCGACATTTTATAACAAGCAAATATATTATTGTCAATGTGAGACAACGCAAACAAGATCCCCAAACATTATTGTACGATGGATGTATTTAAAAGAAATAAGCAATTGGCTTAATTTGACTCAAACGGGCGGGGTTTCTTTGTTGAAGATATCATCATTAAGGACATCTGAAAAATCTTTGCGTAAAGCGGATCTTGTTTTCAAGTATTGAGGTCTTACGTCTCTCCCACGGGACTTGAATGCAGATCTACTATAAGTTGTCAATCCGTCCAAATAGACCTAATGAGAAGGTCTCACCTTGGTACCTCAAAAGAACATGGAGATCATCCCTCCTGCCTCAATCGCTGAGTTTAAAGGCATGTTTTTGCACAACGACATACAACTGCAGGACTTTATTGACATTCTTCTTCGAGAATGTAACAGTCAGGTGCATGAACTAACGTTTCTGGGATGAATAGGTGTTTTTTTAAGACCTTCTGTGTCAAGCGGCTTATTCAATTGTACTATTTTTTTGTGTGAGCACCATATGGCTCATTTTTACATGTTACATTCTGAATATAAATAAACTGCCAGTGCTCAGTGCCATTTTTCCTGTAAGCACAACTATAATGTTTTTATCTTCTCCAATTAACTGGAATTCTTACTGATGCATTTTGAAAGATTAACAGTTTGAAAACAAAGGCTTCATATGCTTCATCTCATCTCATGGAGATGCTGAGCTGTATATTATTATTGTTGTATTAACGGTTCCTGGACCTGAAGCAATTCCAGAGGACTTATCAGGGGGCTTTCGGCAGCCATTAAAGAGCTGCCTGCCATGGGGGGATTTTTCTTGTAGCTACAATACTGCTGACACTAACGAAATCCGTACCATTTGAATTCACCGACTGAGACGAATCAAACTAGGAAGCACAAACCTCCAACCAAAGCAGCTCAGTTTTGTTCCAGATCACCATCAAAATATAATATATTTTCTTTGGGTGGCAGCCCACCACTCCAAATGTTCATCAATATCTAACCGTGGGGGTGATAAAACAATGAATGTCGGCACAGATTGATATGAAAAAAACTACTACTACTACTAACTGCCACGCCTAAAATAACTTCCGTTCCATTCAAGTTCACATCTTTGCATGTTTGACTGTAATTGTTATCATTGTTATACCTTATTGTGTCCTGTAGCTGTTTTGAAGGTATTGACTGAAAAATGTTTGTAACGTTAAATTTTTCCCAAATAGGGAAAAAAACAAATAAATCAAATTGGGCTAAATTTAAAATAAATTAGAATTTAGATTCCAACACTGTTAATTTTTTAAGTTTATTGCTTTATTATCACTAGGATTCGCTCTAAGAGAGCCAACAAGGGCGGCTTCGCCATGATGTCATCACAGCTCAAAGCAGTCCAACGATAAGCTGAGCTTCATCTCGTGACTCCTTGACACTGAAAACCTAACCCTACAGCTTTTTTATTATTACTTTGATGGTTATTTGAGAAAAATAATGCGGGATTTTTCCGGATCTAGTCTCCTGACCAGATCTGGATTATTGCTTGGATCCAGATGTGGATCTATGTGTGCTAGATCGTCTGATGATGTCATTTTTGTCCCAGGATTTTGCTGCATTACCCTTGAAGTCTAAAATCATCCCACACATTGTCAAGAATTCCTCTCACATTCTGGATCCAGATCCTTCAAAGTTGAATCTGAAGCAACTGGACTTCTGTTTAGACTTGATCTGGATCCAGGCGATGTTCGTGATCACCACCAAAATCAATCGTATTGTTCTTTGGAGCGTATCCAACCTCTCTAGAGAAGTTAATCAAAGTACTTTTCTAACTTTTTGAGTATTCGGACAAACATACCAAAGCTGACAGACTAATAACCTGCATGGTGGAGGATCCTGATAACTTTAGACAGCAATGCATTCATCTCCTTGTAAAACGTCCAACTTCCATTATAATATTAATCAATATTCATTTTGCTTATGATTACTATAAAATTATTTTGAGTGGTTCATGTTATGTGTACCAGGGCTATCTGGAGACAAAACTGACAGAAAATATTCAACTTGTAATAAGCAAACATGACAAAACATGGAGAGTATGTGTATAAACTATATCAAAAATGTTGTTTTATAGTCTATTTTCATCCAAATCACAGTCAGCAATCGTCAAATAAGGGGATTATTCATGCAAGAATGGTGATATAAAGGCATTAAAAACGTAATGACATACTTGGCAAAGCTGAAAAATCTTGTTTTTGTATTTTAAGTACATTTACATTGATTTCTTAAATGGCATTAGAAATACAATTATTTATTCTCTTTACTTTGTTACTTGAGAGCAGTGAGTTTCTTATAAGCCTTATGGATGAGGATTTGTTCCTGATTCATTCATTCATTCAGTCTATGTTTTTTTTCTTCAATTAATCACACTTTACAGGTAGAGATGGTCTTGATTAATGTTACAAGCAAATATGTAATAACTGTGATATAACCATTGTTCGCTACAAGACTCCTGCAGGAGAACTTGTGTGCACAAGTACAATGCCTGAATGATTATATCACTTTCTTTAGCTCTGGAGAAAGTCCAGTTATTGTACATCCTCCCCCAGTTGGTAATGTGAAGACCAACCTAAAAATTGTATGTAAATCAAATAATATTCATGGAATGACACCTACTTCCTATTCCCAGCAGGTAGCGCTATCACTCTCACCCGACACAGTCATGTGGATGTCTAGATGAAATTCACAATGAGGGCATACAATGTTTTTCATGCCAAACCCCTATCAGATTGCATGTTTCGTGACTTATGACTAGAGTTTAAATTTAGTAAAGTGTTATAGCATGCCATAACGCTGATAGCGAGTTTTCAAACTTTGCCGGGCTTCTGCAGCAACACTGTTCAATTACAGCTCATAATGTTCACAATGAAGAAAGTCAGCATACCTATTCCAACCCATATTTTTTTCAGTGTGTTTATTGAATTTCTCAAAGGACAGCTAGAATGTATACATTACAGGGAGTGTGCGCTGTAGTAAACCTAGAGGTAAGATAAAGTAACGTCCAGATGAACCAAAACACAATAATTAATAACACAAAATAATAATACTATAGTTATAATAAAACACAGAACAACATATAAAAGAGGAGAAATGGTAGATTATTCTTTCTTATTTTTCCGGTTGTTCCCTTTAGTCCTCCCTTTTATTCACACACATGTATTCTGTCTTGCTGCGGCCGACTTTTATTCCTTTTCTCTTCATCATTGAAATAATTGTTATATTTCATTGATTACCCTCAGATAACTGGGTCACAACTGACCAGTTTGGATTATCTGTTTATGAAACACAAAGTGTAAATCATCTCCCAGTAAATGTATATATATGGCATATTAGTCAGGATATTCCCAGGTCAGGGTTTTGTGGGTTTGTGTGTATTCATCTGCTGGAAAAGCACAAAAGTGGTACCAGTGTGTCTTGGGAAAGGCTTGGTTGCTACTATTCTACATAATATTCTATTATTTGAATAGAATACCCAAAATTTGGTGAAAGCAGTGACATTGTTTTTATATAAATTTAATGACATAAACCCAGATTGTGGACAAACATTTTTGAAGTTGGTCAAGTGGGTAAAATTGCTGTCTAGCATATGTTTCCTGATGCAGCAGCTGAGCTGGTGATGCTCTCTGGGGATCCAGGTTCGCTTGTCAGTGTGGAAAAATAATGTCATTAATGAGAAAATCTCCATAACATTTGCAATGTAAGTCGGATGACGGATTCCAAGGTTAAAAAAGATAAATGCGGATATGTGCAGTATATAATATACAGCATATATACACAGAGATCAGCCATAACAGTATGACCAACAACTGTTGAGCAAGTGACTATTTGTAGCTGAAATTGGTGAAAGAAGGAAAAATGGTCTAGTTTAAGGACCTGAGCAGTTTTGACAAAAGTCAAATTGTGATGGCTAGTCGACTTGGTCAAATTATCTCCAGAATTCCTCCGGAGGTCTGTGGTAATTAGCAGCTACCAAGTGGTTTTGGGAAGGAAAATCTGTCAAACAGTGACATTACATAGTGGCAAAAAAATGAAGACCCAGACAATATCATTCAGGTTATCCTGTTCTGGCTGATCGTGGTATATTTGTGTATATTTGTACGCAAGTGTGCTGTAATCTCATAGCATACTGGCTTCTATAACTATGGATGCCACATCTATGTCAATGTCAATCTACGCAATGTGAGATGTGATTTTTAGGGACTTCAACCTTCTTATATATATTAATGTCCCCCACGTGTAGAACCTCAACCCAGACGTATAGAATTTAATAAAATGATCACTATTTAGTCAAAATGTTGTATATTTATTATCCTGCCTTTCTTTACTTTTATGTCAAAGCATTTCTAAGCGTGCTTATGGGGGTTTAAAGGGTCTATCAACATGAGACAGTTACAGCCATATACTCTATCTAATTGTCTTAATGCATTATTGTAATGTCCTAAAAATAAAACATGGAGCTTTTCACTGTCTGTTGGAGGATGTCTTGGAAATCATCTTACAATTCATCCCGCAGAGATTTCGTTTCACACATATCTATGTCTGGCTGATTAAAGTTAGACTTACTGTTCATTGATAGATTAAAGCTGGAAAGCTTTTTGTTTCAACTACTGGCAAATAAATGAGAAATTAGCAAACTGACTGGACTCACACATTTATTGGAAAATTAGTAATTTATGCTCCAAATATAACCCCTGGGCTTAGAGTTCCTAGGCTCTACTCACATGATTACTGAAGACATGAAACATCCCTTTCCTAATATATATTAATACTATTTTATACTTTAACTGACTTAAGGCTTTTAACCAACATCAGTAATGATCATTAAATATCCAATATTCATTTATTTTGTAGGGTTTTAACCCGTTAAAATACGGTTCCATGTGTGAGACGAGGGAAAGACACTGGAGTTATGAGGTCTGCATAGTTAGATTTACATTTGGATACTCTGATGACTGCACACATACAGTATATACGCACAGATATACAAACACATGGAATTGGTTTTTACACACACTCTTTATGCCAGTGAAAACATACACTTTATTCCATGGGTACAAACACTGCTTAAGGACTTAAGAGGCAAATACAAATAAAGAAAATATCTGATCATCAACTATATCTCATATCATCAACTGCAAAACTCATGCACAGCATTTGAAGAATGATCGGCATAAAAGCCACAAACAACAGAAGCATTTATAAAAGACACCTAAAAATGATGCAACCCAGAAATCACATTTTTAATGCTTCATTTAGTGAATAAAACCTACGTTATACACAAGCATTTCATCATATTTTTATCTATCCTATTTGCTTCGCTAGCAAACGATTTCAGACTCCCTTAACAAAATGGTTTTCCAGACACAATGAGGGGAAAAAAGGTTGTACCGTTTGATTATAAAGTTAAATGATTTTCAAAATGCAGTTTGAAAACTAAGTACAAACATTTAAAAACGTTTTTTTACAAATGGCTAATGTACAAAAAGAGCAAAAGTCAGTAAAATGAACAAAGGCAATGTCTGGAGACGGGGTCCTGAGGAAGAAAAGGCGGACTGTTTAATTTCACGGACAAACGGTCGCAAACCCTTTATGGAAGCTTTGGAAATATGTTGGCTTTTAATTTATCATACATTCACTACTCTACATTACGTTGTGAATGTATTTTTATGTATTGACACACAGTACTGGTTTCCTGCACCAATGTACAATGTGAGTCTCTACAGTGAAGAGATATGGGAGAACCATCTCAGATCCAGTAGGTTCTGGGTTGGAGGGAGGGTAGCCTCGTGTGTTTTCATACTTCATCACAGCAATAAACTGGCTTTAAATCTGCATGTGTATAATAGCCTGTGGAGTAAGTGTTTAAAAGTAGGGAATTGAAAAATAAAGTGCTTTCATTCAGTCTGAAACCCTGAAAATAGTATTTATTTTCTAAAATACAAATTAGATTCAGTGCAGCATTCTGTTTCCATTCACTTCCACTTCTGCTTCTTAGTGGACAAAACATTGACGGAGCTTCACAGAAGCAGTTTAGCTCCATCGACGTAAATGAATATTGTCATGTTGATGTCTTCACCTTTCAATACTCATCTCTTGGAACTTTGTGTTCCATAAAGTCTTGTCCTTGGTATTCATGTCAGTGTCTTCGGAGACTTGTGTTGAAAATCCTGAAAGTTTTTTAAAAATCTGTAAGAAAAATGTCACGCAGAAAAGTTTGAAAGCCAAATAAGAGCAGCAATAATGTATGAAACATTAAAAAGGGCACATCTGCAGGTCTCGTACTTGTGTCTCTGACATTTAGGATGTAAATGTTAAAACAGTCTTTTAACTGACAACCCGGGTGGTCCTTTTATTTTCCCATCATAAATCTGTGGCATCTCTAGATGGACTATAAAATGCTGAAAACTCATCAAGACTTCCAGGTGTTCCATGAAACCATTAAAGCACTTTATTGATTTAATGGTTTGTAGTCATTAAAAAACACCAATGACAGTGAAATAAAAGCCTCTTACCTTTCAAACTACCTTGAGTGCCTGGACTGGGATTTTTCAAGCCATTTTTGGTTTAATTGTTCCTCTCTTGTTTGCTGCTGTTGTTATTCCTTGAGCAACGGTAGTTTGATAGACAGACAGAGAGACAGACAGACAGACAACCTTTTTTTTTTTTGAAGAAAAAGGTTGTTTAACGACCTTTAATGTCATTATGTTAATGTGTTGAATCGTCTGCATGTGTTGGCACAGAGAACTGGAGCCGATAAAGTTGATGTATTAATTATAATTATAACATTAATAATATTTACAACGCACTTTACATCATTATTTTTAATATTGTTATTCTCATTATTATTATTATTGTTCTGTGGAACCCATACACATAGAAAAGACAGACAGACACACACACTCACACACACACTCACACACACACACACACACACAGCCATCCCATAACAAGTCTTGTTTACTGATTTCTACCGACTGTCTTCTTTAGTATTGATATTGTTGTCGTCCTGTTGTTTGTGTACATGGAAAATGTTTGCATGAATGTACATTCATGATCTGTGATCTATTATGTTGCAAAAAAAGATATTGCAGCTATCCTAAAATAGATAATTAGAAATGAATGTATCATAAAATAATAGAACTTTCATATTTACATATTAAAAAGTAATTATAAGTAATAACACAACAACATGGGATTTATGTTATGTTTTATTCTTCCTATCTCTCTATCTAGATAGTTAAATAGATAGATACAGCTCTTTTAATTTCTGTTTTACACACATCTTCTGATACTCCTACTCGTACACATCGTGTTGTTTCCTGGAGGGTCCATGCTTCATTCAGGCCCCCGACCAATTCAATCAAGTCTCCGCCTGTGTGGAGTCCGACTGAGCCCACCGCTCACCCCGCTTCAACCACAGCCATCTCCACGCTCTCTCACTCACCTTCATGTCGTTGTTATTGGCTCTTCTCCTACTTCCTCCTGTGATGCCCACGGTTCCCTAGACTTTGTGAATCCCCAACAGCCCACCCCCACTGGCAAGTCCTTGTCCTCCACCCATTTTCACTGAAGACCTCCACCACATCCTAATATTGTGCCCTCCTCCTCTCCTGTACCTGTGACCAGACGAGGTGTCGGGTCACAATGAGAACTCCATGACTCATTTTTCAGCCTTTCCTCAGGTCGACTGTCAGATCTCAAGTGCTAAGCTGTAGAGAGAAAATCAGCAGAGAAGTTCTACGTCTTTTCTTCTTGTTCTCATCCTCTGTAAACCCTAATATTCCTGGCCAAAGTGGAGATAGTTTAGCCTAATAATTTTCCAATAAAATGATAATATCAGTTAGACTTAGGGTAGAATAGCTGGATCACAGCAAGAATGTTTTTGGGTTAAGAACCACCTCTGGGGCCTTTCTTTCTGTGTGGAGTTGAATGTCCTTACCAGGTTTGCGTGGGTTCCCCTCAGGTACAGCGCCTTCCTCCCACAGTGAATATAAGGACACAGCAGTTCCTCGTTTCAGCCTGGATGACCAGCTGTAGTCTAAGATAGTCTAGTTTCTAGGGATCAAACGTTGGCGAGTAGTAACGATGGGAGTACTGATCGGGTCAGGTTAGCCCTGTTGCAACATCCGACCAAAGCGGCTCCTCTCACCCTGCTTATGATTGGCCAGCGGTTCCGATCGGTTTGTGACTTGTGCTTGAGGTAGCCCAAGGGCGCGTAGCTTCCCCTCCAGAACCGTTGACATACTTGAGCTATCCGTTGTTCCTTTATTTTGTGTGGAGTTTAGGTTTAGTAGGTTATCCTGGTCCTAATCGCACCGATTTTGACAACATATGTGGACATTTACATAACATCAGATCATTTTTTAACTCTCAATTTAATAACTTTCGTTGGTCACTATTGTCATATATAATATATATTATAATTGCAATTGTTTTTATATTGTTATTTGGTTATTGGTTGTGTTTTTTTATACATATACTGTATAATGCCCAACGGTATTTTGTGATTTAAAACAAATTAAAAAATTACATGGCAATGAGGCCAGCTGGAAGGGGATGTAATAAACGCTTCAGAAAACGTGAATTGAAAGTTTTTCAACTCCAAAAAACCTTCCAATTATATATTCTCTCTTTGTTTCTTCATGTTGATATTAGGTAAGATGTGTTTTATTAAACGTTGCCAGGATGCAAGCTTAATAATTCATTATTAACACTCTTTTATTTTATTATATAGCTTTACAAATTATTGCCCGTATGTTGATTCATTTACACTGCAATCCTGTAGACCCACATTAACTTGTTTAAAGAAAAAAATATACATCTTAGGAAATACTTGATCTTAATCTTGTGTGTTGTTTAGAATTTTGATTAAAGGTCTGAGTGGTTTGATAATTTCAGACGTAAGACTAATTCATAGGGTCAGATTCATTCTATAACCAGTTTGTAAGTAAATTGTTTTATCAAATGAAACACATATATTTGTTTAAGCCCAGACGGTCTACAGAAGGTTAAAAGCCCGAGTCTCTATACTTACTGCATCTAAATTTCTGCCATCTAGCGGACAAATTTGAGACTGCATTTAGCAAGAAAACGACCCAACAGCGCTCGGATCAATTCGAATGGAAAAGTAGTTCCTCTGATAAATCGCTTCGTTTACCCATTAATAGCATCTTTATGCTATTTCTCATGCTATAATTGTTAAAAATGCATCCACTTTTAACATATAAGGATACCTGAGTAAGGCCGAAATTTCTTTTGAGTGTAAAAGTAGTTCAAGTGTATTAATATTCTGAGTGAGGAGGCCTATCAGAAAATTACCACAGGTCCTCATCCATCCACATTGAATGCACCTGTGGCGGTGGTAACCAAGTATAAAATTGCATCAACGGTGAGTCTTTTTATCATGAAATTCCAAATAAAATATGTAATATTGACAGTGAATTAATTTTGTATTTAATTTATATGCCACTTTGTGTTCATAGCCATGGCTAATTGTTAATTTTATAAACTAACCTGACTTAATTAGCGGGGGGAAGTTTAATAGATAGTCTGCCTTGAAAGTTAAAATGTCTGAGGTCTGTGGCTTAATAATTCAAAAGTAAAGACAATGGGTGGAATTCCTAGCTTCCGAGCATGCAGCAATGTAGCACAGAGCACGTGGCCAATTGACTTTAATTAGTTTAAAAAAAGTGTTCTTTAAGCTGTTGTCCTCAAAATTGCATTAATGGTGGAATATTATTTTTAAACAGGTGTAACATTACACTCTTAACAAAATGACTGGTCGAGCAAGAGCGAGAGGCCGGGCCAGGGGTCAAGAGACCGCAGCGCCTGGAGCAGTAAGAGCACTCACGAAGTTACTGTGACCTGTGGGTGTTTATACATCCTTAGTATCCTTTTTGAATCCCCTTACATTTCTTTTCTCATCTCCACATCTGCCATTAATTAAAAAATTAGTAAACCTCTATAGAACAGGGCCATTCCATATAGGACTGACCACATGAGAAATGGCCTAGAATCTTACCTTCCTCAGGCAACTTGCATCCTGATTACTTCATTACTTTATGGTTTAACAAACCAGTTAAGAATAAGAAATACAGTGGAAATAAGGCACTTCATCATCACAACAAGTTTGTTTCCGAGGGGCAAATCATAAGAAATGGGACAAACCCAATCACAGTCCCCATCCTAATTGTGTTGGCTAATGAATTCAAATGAAAGGACGGCAATAACTAAGTGCAGTGAGGGTGCAAATGTCATCATACGATTTTAATTTCCAAACATCTGGCAAAGATGGTCAGAAGAAATTTGTGTAGCAGTCGTTGAAACGAGGAGTAGCCCACATTTCATAAAGCAATCATATAGTTAGAGATTCGTTCAGAAGAAAACTGTGTTTAAGATACATCCTTGTATTTAACTATAGGCGAAAGCGGAATTTTAAGAAGATCGCCTTCCAAAGTTTAAGGAAGAAGTTTTCCTAAGGTTTTGGATTTTTGTTCCAATAAACACATTTCATAATCTGGTTGCTAAACGGTTCTCATTGCAAATTCTAAAGACCATAATCTATGTGCATCTCCCAGTACGATTGTGGCTTGTAGATGCTTGTCTGCATCTGATTTTATTTTGCGCACATTTAGAGCATGTTTTATTCACGTCCCATAAACTGCATGACAGAATTCAATGTAAATCAACATTCTTACAGCCTTTATAAGGTTGCATCTCAGGCGATATTAATATGGTTTTGCTCGAATTCAAAAGAAATGATCCGACCGTATCTCCTCCTATACCCACTGGACAGTTTTCATTTATTTTGCTTGCAACTGAATTGACAATTATATTTTAGGCCAGAATTAAATCTCATATGTTCCATCTAAGTGCATATTTAAATTTGAGGTGTTTTTTACATCACAAAACATGTAATCTGTTTTCAAAGGTGTAATTAGTTTGGATTTGATCATATTTCTGTCAACAAAAGATCAAACCACAAGAGAATATTTGCATTTTAATTATATTCATTGTAATGTAGACAGTCCCTTTATTCCAAAATTCCATGTACATTTTTTCTGTGTAGAAGAGCCAGGCTGGAGAGCCTGCACCAACTGCAGGCCCTGCTCCTCAGAGGGGTGAGGCAGATACAGAGCTGGTCGGTAGAGGGAGGCAGAAAGGTGCTCCAGGTCCCTTTGCTGGAGAAGGTACAATGTAACGAGTCATTGTCTCGGATTTTCCTGAAGAAAAACTCTGAAAATATAATTTAAAGTTCATGCTTTTTCTTTTCATAGTCTTTACCTTGACGTTGTGAAATAGAACTTTTCCTGTAGTATACCTCTCAAATTAACCGTGACAAGAATAGCATTGCTGGAAGAAGAAAAAGAGAGAACAGGCATACACAGAACTTGTGCAGCAATGACAAATTCATTTTACTTACCATTCAAAATAACCTTTTTCTATGCCTAATATTTTCCGGACCGAAAAGTGGTTCTGATATTTTTCTCTCCCCTCCCAACCGTACCCAGCTGTTCTACAGATTTCAGCTGGATTTCAGCAGGTGAAGTTGGGAGAAAGAGGCGGACGCCACCGGGACTTTAATGATTCAGGGATTTTTACCAGACAGACTATGGAGCATGTTAAAGACTCAAAGACTGGTCTGTCATGAACTGGAATTTACATTCTCTAACACATTAAATGATAGAACAATTACTACTACAATTTACCTTTTTATTCCCCCTCAGGATCTTCTGGGTCTGTTATTCAGTTGCAAGCCAACTTCTTTCGCATAATGTCCCGCCCTCAATGGGTTCTGTACCAGTATCACGTGGACTTCAATCCACCTATGGAGTCTCGTCGCTTAAGGAATAGGCTTCTTTCCACACATGAAGGAGTACTTGGTGTGGCGCGGAGTTTTGACGGGGCTCTGCTTTTTCTGCCCCACAGATTGCAGGATAAGGTATTACAATAATACAGTCTCTGATCTTCAGTGTGTGAGGGGACAAATGCTGATTCCGTCGTTTTGCTGCAATGTCTAAATGTTTGTTTAGGAGACTGTGCTCTTCAGCAAGACAAGAGAAGAAGAGGAAGTCAAGGTAACCGTCACCCTGACAAATGAACTACCACCCACATCTCCAGTCTGCCTTCAGTTTTACAACATCATATTCAAAAGGTAATTTTTCTAGTTTAAGGGGGGTTTTTTTTGTATTTTTTCTGCTCAATTTTTTTTCTGTGGAAGATCTTCATTAATTTTTTAATACTTCTACAGGATCTTGAGAATTCTCAACATGCAGCAAATTGGACGCAACTACTACAATCCCAGCGATCCACTTGACATCCCACAGCACAAGTATATTAATTTGTTTCTCTATTGTTTTGTTTCCCTAGTGTATTCTGAATATGTCATCTTGGTAAGGAAACTTCTGACAGGAGAATGTAACAACATTTCAGTGCTCCATTCTTTTCACCACCAAAACCTCTTCTATGTACTTGCTGACGAGATTATATGTCTTGCCATCATTTCCCTCTTTTCATGAGGCCTTTTTTTGTGGAGGTTTTTGTGTGGGTGATTAAGCTTGCTTTGCTGTGATTCTTGAAACTGTTCATTTTCTGAGCAGAGGTTTCTTCGAAGACATACGTTAGTTTAGGTGCAATCTTTAATGGTAACTTATCCTTTGAACATCAGCCTTTTCAAATGGCTGGTGGTACCTCTTTTTTTTTCCAGAGACGTTTCAGTGTTTTAAAGCCAGCTTTGTGGTGTTGTGACCATGAACGCCTAACTATGCGACATTTATACACAGAACGTTGGAAAACTACAACCTCTGAGTCAGAAAATTCATTTGAGAACATGGTTTGGATGAATTTATTAATTTCCCCTTATTTACCAGACTTGACGTCATGATGTCCTTTGTAATGACAAAGGAATATTACAAACTTTATTTAATTGCATTTTAATATAATTCACAATTGGGTTTGATACATTTGCAGTTTTTGCAAAGATGTATAAGAATTGCCACAAGCCCACTCATCTAATCATGCTTTAATGATATGAATATGATAGTTAATTGAAATGGCAAAATTAGACATTGAGACACTATTAACCAGAGTTAATAATCTAATGGGATTTTAAAAGTCATTAATGCAGTCTATAAGGCGTGCTGGTTTGCCGCTGTCTGATGAGAAGAATTAGACGTTCAGAGTGATCTCTGATTGAGGGGGATTCTTATTTAAGAGCTTGATTGGGTTTTAACCTAATGAAAAACTATAGCAAATTCATTAATTTCTATTCATTTGCCATCGTCAATGCTGGGAAATAGCAATGTATTTAATCTGATGGGGAAAAACTGCTTGTCCCTCCCATTCTAGGCTGACCGTTTGGCCAGGCTACACCACCACAATCTTGCATTACGAGAAATCCATTATGATGTGTACCGACGTGAGCCACAGGGTGCTGCGTAGCGAGACGGTCCTCGACTTTATGATCAACCTGAGGCAGCAGTGTGGAGAGCAACGCTTCCCTGACATCTGCATGAAGGAGCTTGTTGGACTCATAGTCCTCACCAAGTAGGAATCATCTCTAATACATCCTTTTAACTAATATGTAGAAGCATCGTTACATCGTACACCTGTCATGATGACTATAGAACATTTATTGGATGATGTAGTGTCCCATAAATAATTGTGGTGCTGATGATTATGATATTAAACATTTAATGGGCGCCTTTCAGGCAAATGCAGCTCAGTGCTGAGAAAAAGAAATTACATGCCGCTATAGCTCGGTAATAGTAAAAATAAGATGGGATGCCAAAAAGGGATAACAGTCAGGATTTGAAAATAAAATCTAATAATTACTAAAATTAAGATAATCAAACCTAGACTAATTATAAAAAACAAACTGACATGTTTAAAATGTAGTGCAGTGGGGCAAGTCAAAAAAGACGGCCTCTGAATAGTTCTAGCAAGTTGAATGCTTACGTTTATAGCATTTCCTATCAGGACTCTCTATTTAATAACTTTAGGTACTGTGTGTAATATTGTTTGGTCATAATTGATAAAAGCTGCTATGGGGCTTGTGTACGTCTGATCATGAAATTGCTCCGATACTGTGGCGTTCCAGACATTTTTAAAGCAACACCACAATTTTATGGAACATAATAATGACTTATGTCAGTGAAGGACGTAGGAAGAAGAGTGATGTCATCTCTGAGGATGTAATGTTACATAAGCATTGATGGCAAAAGTAAAGTAGACAGCTAACTATACGGGGGGTTTGTTTGGTCTTTTTGGTGTTCGCTGCAGTGGATCATCAGTTTCCATCTTGCCCTGTCCTTTGCATCTTCCTCTGTCACGACAACCAACTGCATGCCCTCAATTACCACATCGGGATACATCCTCTTTGGTGTTCCCTTTTTTCTCCCCTCTGGCAGCTCCTTCTTCTGCATCTTTTTACCAATAGTCCACTGTTCCTCCTTTCCACATGTCCTAACCTCATATCAATCTGGTTTCTTTTACTTTGTCTCCAAGACATCTAGCCTGCGCTGACACTGGTGTGCTCATTTCTAATCCTGTCCATTGTCTTCACTCCCAAAGAGGATTTCTCTGTTTCCTCAGTGCAATGTTTTCTACTATGAATTTTACTATATAAAATGAAAAGTGCCTCCGCTCCCCAGCGGTCTCAAGAAGGGAGAAGACACAATTCATTTATAATGAGTGGCTGGCGACGGAAAAAGACAAAATGAACCATAAAAATATGCAGCAGCATCTGGATGCACTTTTCAAATAGGAAAGACGGTAGAGCAAAGTGTAATTTTTACCTGAAAAATATCTCATTCAAGTCTGGGTCAACAAAGAATTTGCATCGACACTTCAAAACACCACCTGACAGTGAATGTGGCAGAGGTGAGAAGAGACCCAACTGATTCCGATAACAGCAATGATAGTGACCATGAAGTCTCCATCACTGAAAGTGAGAGTGACACAGTCGGTGCTTCTTCTGCTTCCACACCAGGTATAAAAACTCTGTTAAAAATGTCAGCACATGTGCTTCTGCCTCCACATCAGGAAGTGTTAGACATAGGGCCTTAAATCCCATCTCTACTGGTAATGCAGAAAAGATGGTGGTCAATGTGCCAAAGGAAGTTGATAAAAGAAAGATGAGGCATTGGGAAAATTAAGCAGTCAATGTTTGAAAACTGACACGAGGACCTGTTTAAAATGTATTCACGAATGAAGGGATTAATGACATGGGTGGGACTTGGGAGGAGTTTCCTACGAAATACTACCTAAACGAGGGTTCAGACACCACAACCTGGAGATAGTGTTAGGTGATGACAGCAAGCTAGTGGCCTCCTCCTTAGTGCCTAGTAAAAAAACAATAAACACTGGGCACATTTGGCCCAATGAAGCCACTTCCCAATTCTGCTCTCACTAGAAGTACCAAATGTCATATTCGTACTGGACCTTCATTCTTCTCTTTTGTTGCCTCTCAATTATTCAGGTACAACAACAAAACCTATAGGATCGATGATATTGCCTGGGATCACACTCCTAATAACACGTTCAAGAGGGGAGACGCAGAAATCTCCTTCAAGAACTATTTCAAGGCTGTAAGTGTCCTACTTTCTTTATTTCTTGAGACTATTTGGAACATAAATAATTCAAAGTTAGCACACGCCTGCATATGGCTTATTTCTTATATCTACTCTTGAATTCTGTGGTGTTTAGTAACGCAAATTTGTCGTGCATACATTGGCAACTATTGCATTCATTTCACTTTATGTACCATAGATTGTCTGGAAATGTTGTTGATGACAAGACTGAGATGCAGTTGACTGGAAATGGCTTGTACAGAATGAGCACATGCCTGCTGTTTGAAAAGACTGCTGTATTTACAAAGCGAGATATAATAATAATAATACATTTAATTTATAACGCACTTTACATTTTGATCAAATCTGAAAGTGCTACAAAGTAAAAGCAGATAAAAGCATCAATAAAAAATATAATAACTATATAAAAACATGACTAAAAAGCAGCAATGTTAACTAAAACGTATAGGTTCTGCTAAAAAGGAAATTTTTAAGTCCTTTTTTAAATGTGTCAGTTGTCTGTGGAGCCCTCAGATGGTCAGGGAGGGCATTCCACAGACGAAGGGCAGCAGAACAGAAGGCCCGATCACCAATGGTGCTGAACTTAGTCCGGGGAAGGAGGAGGCGGTATGAGTGGCTAGAACGGAGGGATTGTGTTGAGGTCAGTGGGGTGAGTAGTTCTTTTAGGTAGGGGGGGTGCATTACCATGGATGCACTGGTGAGTGAGGAGAGAGATCTTATAATCAATCAATCAATCAAGCGTTACAGTAATCCAGTCTGGAGGAGACAAACATGTGGACCAGCTTCCCAGCATCATTCAAGGTGAGTGAGGAACGGAGTTTGGAAATATCAACTGGAGAAAGTTGATTTTCATCCACACCTTTATCTCCTCCAGACAAGCGCGGAGAGTTGAAAGGGGAGATGATGATGACGATGAGGATGGAGAGGCTGCTGAGGAACATCTGTCAGTTTTTATGTAGATTTGCTTTTCATCAGCGTAACAATGGAATGACAGTCCATATCGACTGATGACACGGCCAAGGGGGAGAATTTACAGTATGAAGAGAATGGGGCCAAGGATTGATCCCTGGGGGACCCCAAAAGTGACGGTGTGTGTCCGGGACCTTGAACTTCCAATGGAAACGTATTCTGTTCTGTCGGTGAATTAGGATTGAAACCAGTTTAGAGCGGTGACAGTGAGTCCAATGGTTTGATGTAGGCGGTGTAGGAGTATTCCATGGTCAACTGTGTCGAAGGCAGCAGACAAATCAAGGAGAATCAGGAGGGAAGGTGAACCAGCATCTTCTGCCATCCGTAGGTCATTTGTGATTCTAAGCAGAACTGCAGTTCTGTGCAGTGAGCGGAAACCAGACTGAAAGGTTTCAAAGGTTGTTGTATTTGAGGTGGTCCTGGAAGTGTGCAGCAACTACTTTTTCGAGACTTTGGAGAGGAATGGGAGTTTGGAAATGGGCCTGTAATTTACAAAAACTTCTGGATCGAGAGTGGGTTTTTTTTTAGGAGTGGTGTGATTATCGCGGCTTTTAGGGCAGAAGGAAAAAAGCCAGCCTGAGGGATTGATTTATTACAGCGGTGATCAGGAGACTGATGGAAGAGATGTTAGTTTTCACTAGGGCTGTAGGAAGGGGTCGAGGGCACAGGTGGAGGATTTCATTGTCCTGATGATAACCTCAACCTCTTGCTGTGAGATTTCTGGGAAACACTTTAGCGGCTGGGAGATCTCAAACTGCGAGTAAGCAGACTAGGTAGAGAGAAGGAACCAGAAAGGACAGAACGGAATGAGCCAATTTTTGATTTGAAGAAAGCCATGAAATTATTACAGTGCTCTTCTGTAATTTCTGTAAGTGGGAGAGTTTGTGGTTTAAGAAGATGATTGATAGTGGGAAACAGCTGCTTAGAATTTCCAGGACTGGTTTTGATGATGTTGGAGTAGTACAGTGACCGAGCCTCTCTAAGGGACTGTGAGTAGACCTTTTGGTGTTCCCGAAAGGCTAGCTTGTGGACAGTGAGACCTGAAGCCTTGTAACGCCCAGCTGCCATCATATTCTGTAGCTTGCTGGTGAACCATGGGGCTGAGCGGGAGAAGGTGACTGTTCTAGCTTTTACAGGGGCGTGACGATCCAGGATGCTACTCAGGGAATTATTGTAGAAATCTACTGAGTCATTGGCTGATACAAAGTTTCCAGAAAGAAGATGCTGGAGGTCGACTGTCATGGTTTGGGTGTTGATGTTTTTCAAATTCCTGAAGTAGATTTGATTTTGGGCTTGGGCTTGGTGAGGGGGGACACAAGTGTGTCCCCCCCCCCCACAAGAGACGGCCTTGTGGTCCGACACACCCAGATCGTACACAAGAAGATTGCTGAGAGGAGCAGAGTCAGTGATGACAAGATCCAGAGTGTGTCCCATGGTGTGGGTGGGGACATCGACAAGTTGCCTGAGATTAAAGCAATCCAGTAGTTGGAGAAATTTGGATGCAAAACGACATGCAGGGGAGTTGACATGAATGTTCATATCTCCAAGTACTAAAATATTGGCAGAAGTTGTGCAAAATGTCGACAAAATGTTTTAGATCCCAGAGATGAAGGCTGGGTTTGGTTTGGGTGGTCGGTAAATTAGAAGTATGGTCATGGAGAAAGGGGGCTTACAATTAAATGCCAGGCATTCAAAAGAAGAGATCTCTGGCAACAGTCCAAATCACTGTGGTAGATGACAGATAGACCACCACCACGACCAGAGCTGCGGGCTTTCTGGAGGTAACAGTAACCGGCGGGACAGGTCTCATTCAGGACAGAAAAATCATCTGGTTGTTGCCAGGTTTCTGTAAGGCACATAACGTCCATACATTTCTCCAGGATGTGGTCATGTATGAGGCATGATTTGTATGTGAGAGATTGTGTATTAAAGAATTTGATTTTAATACTAGATGGAATTGGCCGAAGAAGACTGAAATCTAATCCACGTTTTCTAACCCGCACAGTCAGTAACTTTATGGAGGAACTCCAGCGCCACTAGTGGGAAGAGCGACAGCGTTCTGATGATGTGTCTGAGACACGACGGTGCGCACGTCAGACCAAAAGGACGGAATGGAGTTATCTGAGCGGGAGTAAACAAACTTAGAACGGCAACTTCTGTGAACGTAACGGGGCCGGCGAAGGTGTCCAAGTTGTTTAATAACCGATATGCACAACGGAGTGTTGTAGTGGTTGAATTTCATCAGTTGGGTGACGGAATAATTCATCATCATGCCAGTCGTGGAGACTAGCCCGTTATTAGCCGTTAGCTTTGGACGAGATGCACAGAGGACGTTAGTAGCCGTTATTTTCATGGAAATGATGACGAGCAAAAGCTATCAAACACAGAAAGTGATCAACAGCGGCTTTTGGTGAAAGTGTCACAGGGGCAGTGATGAACAAGACAAATAAACAAACTGACAGCAACGATGAGCAAACAGAAACGGACATAATCGAAGAAAACAAACAGATACAGAAGTCTCCGGGTGATGGTACACTTGCAGCAACAGGTAGGCGGACCGTTACCAGACTCCTTAAAATTCGTAAAAAATACAAATACAGAGTAACATATACAAATGCGTATATAAATCCAAAAGGTTTGCCAGTGAGCAACAATAAAAGGTATACTTGTCGGTTTATAGTATTGCAGGCTGTAGAACTATGATGGAAAAGCGGCGAACAGATAACGCCAGCATCCTCTCCCTTCAGCGCCCAGACTGCAACTATAGATAGATAATAATAGATATAGATCGATATAATTATGATTGCGAAGTGTAACCAAAGTTAAAAAGGAGATTTGTAATGGGCCCTCAGCCAAAGAGACTGAACATTTGATTGAGGCGTGTGTAAACAACAATTCCTTTTAAGTTTAGGTGCATACTTTTATTAGAGTTTCCAGAATAAACTTTGTAAGAACATTGTGTGATGCTGTTTGATGTTAACCTCAGTTATTGACTTGTTGATGCTTACTGTCCTAAGCAATATAGCCTGGATATCACTGATGGGAACCAACCCCTGCTGGTAAGCAATGTGAAAAGGTTTTGTCCTTCTGGACAGCCACCTCCAGGCCCAGCCATGCTCATCCCAGAGTTCTGCTATTTAACAGGTTAATGTCTTATTCTCCACTCTCCCATTCTTTACTCAGAGCCCACATGACATGCTCAGCATTTATATCATCTGCATCAAACGTACATCATAAGAGGGTTAATTCACACTGTTTCTGTATTCACACATTTGTCGTCTGAGAAGGCACGGTCTTCCGAACATATCTCTGCTACTACAGACTAAAGAATTTTGACTTTGGAATAATGCTGGGCGATTCTGTATATAATGATAATTGCCTATATTTTTGTTTTTATTTTTCATTTGGCTTTTAATTGAGATAACAATTCTCTCCACAATTTTTCAGTTTAAT
Organism: Lophius americanus; assembly: GCA_037951165.1. Lineage (NCBI taxonomy): Eukaryota > Metazoa > Chordata > Actinopteri > Lophiiformes > Lophiidae > Lophius > Lophius americanus. The sequence goes on from JBBDHG010000014.1 coordinate 6,915,641, forward strand.
TTATTTGCACCCAACCTGTTGTATTTTTTGCCAGCCTTGTTAGATAATTACAAGTGACACCAAAAATGCACTTTGAACAGTTCGGCTAAATTTGTTAGTTCTCAAGCAGCTTTTTTGGCCGAGGCTACATTCGTAACGTCACAAATACACAATACCAACAAGGCAACCTTGGTATACTGGAACGCAACAGCAGGTTCAAAGACACACTGTTCTCCAAGTTTAGTAAACCACGTTCAAGGATTTACAAAGGTCACTTTTTTTTTTTCCCCTCATGTGACAATTGGGAAGCACTTTGAGGGAACGTTTGAGGTAACTTTGTGTCAAGTTGAAAAGACATTTGGTGTTTGACAGGCTTGACTGACAAGATGCGGAATGACTTCAATATCATGAGAGATTTGACTGGCTGTACCAGACTAAGCCCAGAGCAGAGGGAGGGACGCCTCAACAGATTTATCTCAAATATCCAATCGTAAGTGATAATGATTATATCATTTATTTTAATCTTAATGAGTAAATCAGTAATCGTGTTTCATCCGTTGACTTGTGACCAAAACTGCTGCAAGCACCTGTTTAAATTTCTACACATTGGGCCAGAGATGTTGCAGCAGGTCACAGTTGGATTGCAGAAGACAGCTTGCATTTGGTGCCTTGCTAGTCCTAGCACAACAGCCAATCACTGTGTATTGGTCTGAAACTATTTATTTATACCCCTATATACATAAACACATTCTGTTGGGTCTCCAATACATACATTGCAATTTGCAGAGTATTTTATTCTAGTATGTCTTTAGCATCTTTGTTCACTAAATTTTATTTGTGTTTATAATTTCTATTTTGTCTATTGTACTTTTTGTAAATATTTTATAGCAATGTTCATGAAATGTATTGCATTTAACCAACCCTTTAACCAAGCTCTATTAAAATATTTTTATTATGTTGCTAAATCCAAGCCAAGGGGCAGATAGCACTGACAAGCTTTTGGCAAGATTTCAGCTTTAATATTTTGTAATAACATCTTTTAAAATCAATTTAGCATCTTAGTTTGTTTTTTTTCCCCATCTTCCATCTTCTTCGGTGGTTTTAGGTTCCTACAACGCAGTTTTGCTGTGATACTCCAGAAAAAAATTTTGGACAAAGAAACGGGGGTGGTCAGAATTATTTCACACTGTTAGCTTGGTTAATGAACTATTATCTATTTAATAATTTACACATCAAATCGAGGGTTAGGGGTTAGGGTTTTTTGGGAAATGGTCTTTTTCACTGTTTCCTCTGGGAAGCGTAGCTCATCACTTCCATCAACCACGACAATCTCAGAATTACAATATTTAACTATAATGCTGCATTTATTATTTGAATTTTGACTGAAATAATTAGACCTGGTAGCTCGCAATCACCACGTTGGATGAGTGATTACATGCATTCCACTTTCAACCCTCAGTATAATCCTCATTATAATTAATTAACAAGTATTCAGATTATTTCTTAAGTTGTTCTGATCTAAGCAGCTTATGTTTTTAGTCTGTTTTTTCACACAGAAGGGAAAATGGTAACTTTTCCTCTAGACTTCTAGACAGTTTAATCCATTGTTGGATTTAAATCCTAAAATCTTTTTTCACAGCAATACTGAAGCACAGGCAGAGCTGGATAAGTGGGGACTAAGCTTTGATAAACAACTCCTAAATCTGACAGGAAGGATTCTCCCAAAGGAGAGGATTTTCCAGGGACCAAGATCGGTATCATATGCTTGTGATACATTAATTCTCTATTTTGCAGTTAATTGATTTATTATCATAATTGATAAACAAATGTTTTGTAATCTAGTATGAGTATGACCCCAAGACCGCTGACTGGGCCAGAGAGATGCGTGGTGTGCCGCTGATGAGAGCTCCTCCACTTGAAAACTGGCTCCTGCTTTATACCCGTCGCAATAGCAACGAAGCTCAGAACCTCCTGCAGAGCCTCTTCAAAGTGTCCGGTCCTCTCGGTATACGCTTACAGAGAGCGGTCATGTAAGTTCTCGTACTGATCCTTCAGGTAAAAACTGTGTGCAATATTTTATGACACTCGTTGAAGCTTAATTGTAAACTCTATCATAAGTATTGACCTAAGGCCTATATTTTTAGGTTTTTGGGTGCAAATTTTTCTTTTACAAAGAACTGAATGAGTGACGTCTAGTATAGTTCAAACATATTAGCAATACAGTGTGATACTATGGTTTAGGAATGCATGTAAACGGAAACCACATGTTTTCACCACCTTCAGACTCTTTTTACCTCGGTAACTGCAAATAGACCTAACACTTTTGGTACAAAATTGACTGAAAAGTGATTTTCATTATTGAGGAACTAATAAAAATGTACTTTCTTTGGTCGTTGACTTATGTTTTTACAGATTCATGTATGTGTCCCACTCATTAGTTAAATATGCACACATTTTGTTGTGCGATGTGAGGTTCTTCAGCACCAGACAATTGCCCAAATATATGCTCAGTTCTAATTTAAAAAACAGACTTTCTTGAAGATGCTTTTGTTTTGTATTAATTCAAAAAAATAAGAACGTTAATTCAGTTTGTTTGAAAAGATTATTGTATCGTTCTGCATTGTTTTTTTTTCACATGTGCACTTTTCAACATAAATGCTGAAAAAATAATAAGCGTCAGTTAAGTGGAATACATATTACTTTACGTTTTTGAATATTTATTGGTCACTGTTAATATTCTGCATGTTATATCCAAGAATCTGTAACCATTGTTTATTAATCTTTTTGCAGCCAAACATTTCACCAATACTGTAACAGTATTAAGTGTAAGTCTTCCATAGCCGTCAAAATGGTTTAGTTCCTACCTAGTATATTCTCAGTGACCCAAAGCACAAAGGTGCTGCTTCTGGACCTCTACACTAAAAGAATAAGATGCTAGTATTTGAGGTAATGGCTGTTTAGAGAAGAATCATTTAATGAACTACTTGCTAAGTCTTCTAGTGCACACCTTGAGATAGCCAGCAGAATAGAGCACTATTCGTTCTTTGTGATGATATGCCAGATCTTCTAATCTGCCGTCTTTATTCAGGGTTGAGTATGAAGATCATCAGGAGTCTCTCCTCAGAACCCTGCAGTACAATGTTCAACCCCAAACACAGATGGTTGGTATCTGAATACATGAAAAACCAACAAGAAATTGATTTACCTTCACAAACTTAATCAGTGCAAGTGTACTTTTAGGTGGTAGTGGTTCTCCCAAGCAACAGGAAGGACAAGTATGACAGCCTCAAGAAGTTCCTTTGTGTGGAATGCCCCGTTCCCAGCCAGTGTGTTGTTTCCCGAACACTTAGTCGGGTTGCGGCGCTTATGACTGTGGCTACCAAGATTGCACTGCAGATGGCCTGCAAGATGGGAGGAGAGCTCTGGAGTGTGGAAATACCTGTAAGTCATGCAAAGATTAAAATTTTGACTATAAAAAGGATAACCTTGTGTGCAAATTGAAAACAAATGTTTTTGTTTTCGATAAATTATGTTTTGAAGCTGGTGGGGAATAGAAGCGGCGAGGTGACATTTCAAATGGACGACAAAGCATACAACAAGCTGCTAAATTCATTTTGGTGATGGAATTGAGTTTGTTTACATATGGCAGTATTTATATTCCACTTTGCACAATGTCTAAATGTTATAGGTTCTTGGTTTTGTAGAGAGGTGCACATTGGAATGGGGCAGAGGTGATTATATTTGAGGCAAACCTGGATCGAAGGGTTGATCCAGGAATTTTTTTTGCATCCTTGGCAGGGGTATTTGTTCTCAAGTGCTCCGTTGGTTATTATACAAGAATAATTCGACATTATAAATGACCTCTGAAATCTGAAGAATAACAAGTAAGAGTTACTTTTGACACTTCTGATGGCTAGAAGACTGGGTCAGAGCACCTTTAAAACGGCGGATCCTGTTTGGTGTGATCTGTAGTGGTTCGTACTTACTAAAGTGGTCTAAAGAAGGACAACTGGTTCAACAACAGTAAGGGAATTACCAGAGGGCCTGCAGTTCAACATTATTATGATATGAAATATTTGACAGGATGCTGCTTATTGCAATAGAAAATGTTATTTATTTATATATTACCTTTTATCAGCCGCAAACTGAAACGCCACGGCAAAACAGTCAAGGGGACCGATCCAACACAAATTGCTGAAGAAGCAAATGCTTATCCTAGTGGCAAAAACCACCTACCTACACAATAGTTGGCAGGTGGTTTTCAATTTTAGGCTGATAATTGTGACACTGAACTGCTGACATGTCACACCTGTTTATGCAGCTCAAACATCTGATGATTGTGGGCATCGATTGCTACCATGACATTACAGCTGGGAAAAGGTCCATTGGAGCTCTAGTGGCCAGCCTCAACCAAACAATGAGCAGGTTTGTTTCTTAATCAGGGAGCCAATTCAAACCTGTTAACACCATCTTGGGTGATCAAATCACAAATGAAACGCTTTGAATCTGTTTCAATGCATGTGACCACTTATGATCAGATCTAATTCCCCAGCTATATGCAAATAGACTCAAATTAAAACAAACAAAATAAAACAATAGTTTTCCATTTTAACAAGATGCTTCTAATAATAAGAATATTTATTGACAGTATGAAAGCTTAAACAATATCTGACAGCTCAACAACTTTTGTATGTAATATATTTCCTGTTTCCATACAGCCCCATATTTAATACATTTTTAAATGTTGAAGTTTGATAAAGTTAAAATGGCTTCTATATGTTTGCTAATCAGATGGACTTCAGTAATGGCGTAGACGGGCTGGTAGAGTGATGCCACGAGAAATTGACACTTAACCGAGAATAACTTTTCATATATTACATCCAGTGTTGAAAGGCCCTTCCACGGATCGGACCGCACAGTTGTGATTCGCAGATGACATGCAAAGTTTATCTGTAATAGTTTGAATACATATTTACGGCTTATTTTATTTTTTAAAGAAATAATTGGTCAAATTTTGGTATAATGCTGCTGGTTTGGTCATGTGACCATAGTGGAGTGTTATGGTAGTAGGCCGTCATGAACACCGGAGGAGCAAAAGTGCTTGTACGGTCACCCTCATCATTTAAATCTCAATATGGGCTGGATACTCCAGGCTTTCCTTAAATAAAACCATAGCTGTTCTTGTACTTAGGAGCTGTGGTGTGAAGAAACCAGCAGATTCAATAAATAATGCAAACTCCAATCGCGATTCCATCTGAACATTGGGTTTTGTGATCCTTTGCGCACTTAACATAAAGGGCCTAATTATTTAGCCTTGATCTAGTATAAGTTCACACCAGCTCTCAATACTGTCATCACATCAGGATCATGTTGGGTCATGAACAGCTTGTTAGCATGCTAAAGTACAGGGAGAATGAGTGTGTGGTAATCATGTACAAACTTCTGTTTTGATGGCATTCCTTTTTGTAAATGTTTTTTCTCATTTCTAGGTGGTACTCAAAGTGTGTGTTCCAAAACAAAGGTCAGGAAATCATGGATGGACTGAAGAGTGCTTTAACTGGCAAGTTAATAACATCTTAAATTTAAAAGTTTCCCTCATATCAAATATTTTACCTATTGTTTCATCACACACCTGCTCCTCTGTCTTCTGCTGTGTTCACCAGCCGTCATGTGTCCTCCAATGTCTAACTCCTTTGACCAGGAAACGTAAAAGCTGCAGTGCACAAAATCTGAAAATGGACATTGGGGGCATCTAGTATCACAGTCCAAACTGTGTGAAGAGAAATATTTTTTTATTCACTTTTGTACAAAAACGAGAGTTCCTAATGGGCGGTGTGTCTTGTGTTTTGACTGGTGCTGTAAATATGTTGAGGGCATCTTTTAAAGTATATATATTATCAAATTAATTTAGGGATGCTGAGATTTTAACACAATTCATTATATGTTTTCCAGGAGCACTGAAAGACTATCTGAAGATGAACGGTTGTCTGCCTGCTCGCATCATTGTGTACCGAGACGGAGTGGGAGATGGCCAGTTACACAGCGTGGTTAACTATGAGGTGGCGCAGATCATTGACGCAATCAAATCCATGGGGCAAGGCTACGAGTGAGTGCTACCAGTCTTAAATGTTCCATCACCAGTGTGATGCATCATTATCTGTCCTCAGAACTGATGGGACTTGAACCGGCTCAATATATTTCGTTTGGACTTGATTTATAAACATATATTTGTCAGAAAAAAGAACGGCTTCATAATAGAGGTTCCCATCAATATTTTCCTCATATTCAAAAAGTTAACAGAACAAGTCTATAAACACGTATGAATAACCTTTGATGAAAAGTCAATCAATCAACGCCAAATTCATGTTGAATTAAAATGTAAGAAATAAGAAGCATCAAGTTCTCACAATGAGTTCAACTTCTGTGAAAAAAACAATTATTAAACTTGAAGTTTTAACAGTACAGGAAGTGGAAGGTTTAAATTTAAAAGTCTTAAAGTAAGACCAACCAACTTCCAGAACAGTACTTCTGCTGAAGCTGTTTGGGTAGGAAAACATTTTATTTTAATTGTGTTTTATTTATGACAAAACAGACTCAACAACTATTGCCAGGCACTGACACTCTACAAACAAACGCTATAAGAAATCGGTATGCTGCTGGCTTGAAGTTTTCAGTTTGGAAAGCTCCCACATTTTTCTGAGAGATGTGCTCTGCCATTTCAGTTTTGCAAACTAAGCAACCCTACTTATAACCTGTATCTAGTGTTTACTGGGGCTAGCTTTGTCTTTTGTTGAATTTAGTTTGAGGATCTGATGCAGATAGGCATTAAATACTCACAAATACAAGAAATAAGTAAGAAATCAATTCTGCTTTCTCTGGATTTCTAAAATTTCTTTCGAAACGTAAAACGCAGTGTAAATTATGTTGTGTGTGCAAGAGAAGGGCTGTGTTTGCCCGCACAAACACTATGTAAACAGTTCAATATATTCTTCATATTTAAAGCCTAGGGGTTTATCCCGTAATCAGCTTATATATTTATATTATCTTTAGGAGAAAAGGTGTCCGTCTAATGACTAAAATTAAATGTACATTGTACTGCATGTTTAGCGAAAGAAGAAAATGGCTCTTGACGAGGGGGTGTTAGAGCTTCAATCAGTTGGTTTCTTACGTTGGTTAAGTGAACTGTGAAGCTGAGTTATTTATGTAAATGCAGATTATGATGGTGAGCCAACACTGAAAAACGGTTTCAGCCCTAGGATGCACAACTAAGGGTAAAAATATCTCGATCCCGATGTATATGAAATCTCACATTTAAACTCAATCAATCAATCTTTACTTATATAGCGCCAATTCACAACAACAGTTGTCTCAAGGTGTTTTCCAGAAAGAGCAGGTCTAGACCAAACTCTTTATAAAATTTTCTACAGGACCCAACAAATTCCTCCTTGAGCAAGCACTTGGTGACATGGCGAGAAAATACAGCCCTTTACCGGGCAGAAACCTCGAGCAGATCCAAGACTCAGGGTGGACGGCCTACTGCAATGACCGGTCGGGTTTGAAAAGAAAGAGAGTGAGAGAGGGAAACAAAGAGAAACGGGTGAGGAGAGATACAGACGGGGGAAAAAAGCAGCAAAGATATCAGCTTTAATCCACTTTCTCCAACCGCTCCATGGTCGATAATAACATTAATATTAATGTAACATATAGTGATAGCTTATGGGGAAATACTATACAATAATAATAATAATTATAACAACAATATTCATCATCATGAGCGTCTTGTGATCAGTGGACATCGAGCAGGTCCACAGCAGCAGATGCAATCACCAACCATGTGACCTTACAGGGCGAGAAAACACAAAGACTCCAGGGAAGAAGTCAAGTTAGTAACATGCATTAATCCATTTAACATTAACCCTCCTGTTGTCTTCGGGTCAAAATGACCCGCCACTGTGTTAAAAACCAAAAAAAAATCCCCTAAACGATATTTTTTTAACTTGAAATTTTATGACTTTTCCTAGATTGGCACCAACAGTAGAAAAAGTGAAATGTTGCTTTTATTCACATTTCCATGTAAGCTGTACAAAAAAAGGTACAAAGGTGGTCTTCGGGTCAAAATGACCCGTCAGGCAAAAAGAGTTGAAATCAAGGTCAGGAGTTATTTACACGACACAGAATGTTACAATGTTTTAGTTGTGTCTCAGATCAATCAGTAGCAGAAGTAAAAAAGACAAATCAGAGGCTCTAGAGCAGATTTTTTCAGATGTCCAGCAAGACAACTCTGATTCAGAAGAGGAAGTGTAGGATGTATCAGAAGAAGAAGATGGGGAGGAATACAACCCAGAGCATGATGAATCATCTTCAGAAGAAGAAGAAAACCCTGAAGCTGAAAAAGAGACTTACCTTTCAAAAAATGGCTAAATAACATGGTCCTCAGCAGCATATGACCAAGACGGCAGGCATGCAGAACACAATGTCATAAAGATGACCCCAGGACCCACAAGGTATGCCGTTTCTCATGCCCACGACATTGTCTCTACATTCTTCCTGTTTATCACACCAGCGATAGAAAAAATAATCCTGGCGATGACAAATCTGGAGGGTTTTTCGCAAATATGGAGACAGCTGGAAAAATATGGACGAGACTGACCTGCAGGCCTACTTAGGGCTGCTAATCTTAGCCGGTGTATACAGGTCCCGAGGTGAGGCTGCAGCTAGTCTATGGGATGCAGAGAGTGGAAGGCCAATTTTCTGACCCACAATGCCACTCAAACTCTTTCACAATTACTGAAGACTGCTACGATTTCATGACCGTGAGTCAAGACCAGCAAGACGTGTGACAGACAAACTTGCAGCCATAAGAGAGGTCTGGGACAAGTGGAGGAGCGGCTGCCCTACCTCTACAATCCAGGGCCTGACGTAACAGTGGATGAGAAACTGGTCTTTTCTTAAGCTATAGAAATACAAGTGAAGAGGGAAAACTCAGGTATTCACACATTTTGTGGTGAATGACAAGTTGTTTCTTCAAGCAAGATGAAATTTGGTGTTTAAATTCAATTAATCTGCTTATATTGGGGGTTTAGTGAAGACGGGTCATTTTGACCCGGAGGACAAAGGGTGTATACAGAAAATGAGGACAACAGGAGGGTTAAAGTGAGAGGGATGCATAAAGAGGGACAGGGAGAGAGGAAGAGAGAAAATCTCATCATCATCATGCATTATGGGAGATCCCCTAGCAGTCTAAACCTATAGCAGCATAGTTAAGGACTAGCTTATGCCAGCATTAATTATAAACTTTATCATAAAGGAAAGTTTTAAGCCTACTTTTAAATGTAGAGAGGGTTTCTGCCCCCCGAACCAAGATTGGAAGATGGTTCCATAGGAGAGGAGCCTGATAGCTGAAAGCTCTGGCTCCCATTCTACTTCTGGAGACTGTGAAAAGAAGCTGGGAGATAATGAAGGGAAGCTGATACAGGAGAGATATGTTCTCTTAACCTGGTTCTGGTCAGCACCCGTGCAGCAGCGTCCTGGATCAGCCGGAGGGGCTTCAGAGACTTATTGGGACTACCTGCTAGTAGGGCATTACAGTAATCCAGCCTGGAAGTAACAAATGCATGAACTAACTTTTCTGCATCTTTTTGTGACAGAATGTGTCGTATTTTAGAAATATTACGCAGATGAAAAAAACAGTCCTAGAAATATGTTTTATGTGGGGGTCAAAGGTCATATCCTGATCAAAGATAACTCCCAGGGTCCTCACAGTGGTGCTGGAGGCCAAGGTCATACCATCCAGAGTAGATATATCATCAGATAATTTGTTTCTAAGGTGCTAAACTAACAATGTTTCTGCAGTATTTGAATTCATAAGATAGACAGGAACACGATGGAGAGTTTATCACTCCTAAACTCCTTCTTCGGGTCACTAAACTTAGATCTTTTCTCTTTCCACCATTTTACGTCTCCATTGTGTTGTGACGTAGACGCATCTCTATCTCGTAGCTGCATGGAGCTAAGTAGAGCTACCAGGAGTAAATCCTTATGTGCTCCTATACATCTACCAGGGATACACATGGACAGCACTTGACACTTTTTAACTTCTCTTACGTAAACTGATGGGTAAAATCGTGATCTCAAGTTTGGCAATCGCTGTTTTTTTTTAATTCTTGCTAGAATCACCCAGCCCTAGTTCGATCTCTACGCTTGTCAGAAGACCTCAACTGGTGGAGAATTTCTTGAGTTGGTAGAAAACAGTAGCACGAGAGAATAATAGAAGTTCTCCAAGTAAATCTGCTGAGGATGTTTAACAAACGGAGCCACAGGCAAACTGATCAAATCAATCAATCTTTATTTATATAGGGCCAGTTCACGACAACTGTTGTTTCAAAGTGCTTTCTAGAAAGGACAAGTGTAGACCGAACTTTTTATGTCAGAGAATTAAAGCACTGTCTTGTGCGGAGGCGGAGTTATTTCTGGAACTCACCTGCAGTGTGTTGCAGAAGAATGTGGTCATTAGTGTGCATTTCCCTCCATCAGGAGTTTATCTGTTGATCATCTTAAAATGTGTATTATTCAAGCCACGTACTTGTTGAAGCAGAGAACCAGTCTCATCTCTGAAACTTGATTGTGATTTGTGATGACATCGAGACAATGAGATGCTGAAACACCACTAACTGATGAACTGATCAATTTCATATGACCTGCACAGTGTGGACGCTTCCTCGCTGAAAGAACTTGATCAAAGTCCAAATTATAATGTAAGCTTTTTTGATCGAACCTCTCCTTCTGCTCGTCTAGTCCCAAGCTGGGTGTTGTAGTGGTGACGAAGCGCATCAGCACCAGGTTCTTTGCCCATGAGTATGGCAAGGTGACCAACCCACCCCCAGGAACCATCATTGACTTAGAGGTCACCCGTCCAGAATGGTACGTTTTAAGCTTCTCCATTATTTAGTTGTGGTTAGCATTTTCAATAAATAGCGGTATACCTATATCAATTTTTTTTGGCTGATCAGCTATTTTCAAAAGGCTGACCGGCTGATACCTATTTTGGCGATTGTATTTTTTTTTCTCTCATTTTGAAGGATTACAATAGATGTAAGGCTAGTCGGCATCGTCCTGTATTCTGACCTGTTGAAATCAATGAACCCACTGTGCGTTGCTAAAACCAATTGTATGACATTTCGAAGTGAAAATAAAGCTTTCTAAGTGTAGATCGGTCCATTATATGTTGTTGTTGGCTTTGTTCAGGGACTTCAGGGCTAGAAATTGTGAGATTTGTGTTTTCTGGCATAATTTGAGATGTTTGGAGCTCATTCTTGGTGGGCAAGTACATCCGGTGTGTAAAATCAGCCTCTAGTGAGGCTGCCCGGCCGATGCCAATTTCATCAAACTAAGCCCCCAGATGCACCTCTAATAATAAACTGTATGTCCTTCAGCTACTGTGATGACTTGAAAAGCCTGTTGATGCTGGTTAACCCCTGTTCACTAGGTACGATTTCTACATCGTGAGCCAGTCTGTCCGTGCTGGAAGCGTCTCCCCAACCCACTACAATGTTGTGTACGACACCAGCGGACTGAAGCCTGATCACATGCAGCGGCTCACCTACAAGCTGTGCCACATGTACTACAACTGGCAGGTAAGCTGTCTCTAAAATCAGTGTGTTCTTACAGTAGAGGGCCGCATACCCCCAACAAGACACAACGGCTCTCTTAGTGCCTGAGAACCTGATTTCAATATAAAATGTTCTTTCTCAGAAAAGTAAAGTTTGTAATTTACATATATCAAATACATATATCATTTTTGTGTGTTTTAATTCGCTGTCAAATGAGTCATAAATAACAACCATTGCATTTAAACATGGCAATTAAAATTTACTGCAGTCAAAATGTCTCAGGACAGCTAACTTCTGACATGAAAGTTAAAAAAGGCACCCTATACTTTGTCTTGTTTCAGGGGATCATCAGAGTTCCTGCCCCCTGCCAGTATGCCCACAAGTTGGCTTTCCTTGTGGGTCAGAGCATCCACAAGGTGCCCAACGTCCAACTGGACGACCACTTGTTCTACCTGTGAGGATGAACAGTTGGACTTATCTTTTAATTAAAGTCTAAGTAAGCGCCTCTTTATGTTGACAATGTTTTGACGCTGCTAAGTTCTTTTCCAGCATCACATCGAGTTAGGTTATGTCAGAACTAGAGTTCAGGCCTGTTCAATGTCCACTGGAGGGGAAATCTAGTGCCATAGAAGCACTTTTTTGTTAAAATAAAATAATATCAGTGCAGATTCTAGTGTTTCTATGAGTTGCTGTTGCTATGTCTTTATTCTTTTCAATGTTTCGTTTTAGATGGTACTCAAAAATAAAAACATTTATGGAGTTGTGTGTTTTAGAAAAATTAATCACGGCCAATATAGAGCATTTTATTAAACTAAATGCTGGTTTGGACGGTTCTGTTTTTATGTTCTGGTGACAAATACATTTATTTGTCCATTTGTTTATACTGTCACTAGACAAAACCCTCACATAAACTGGCACAGCAAGCCAATGTGAAATAGATTATTCTTTTTAATATTTTCTAGAGAAAAATGTTTTTGAAAACGAGTGAAGAAAGAATTTCACTTGTAATCACAGTAAATCTATTTTAGCAGTGCAAACATATGACTGTAGAGAGTTTTTAAAATATCCTGCCCATATTCAAGCATGTCAATCTGCATCGAACCTGTATCAAAGGTCTTACCGAAAAAGAAACCCTGATGTAGGCTTTGAAGGCAGGAATTTAGACACAACTTTAACAAAATAAACCTCATAAATAAATAATTCTCATAAGACATGGAAAACTATGACCAACAGTGGGCTGCTGCAACCCTGACGGGGTCCGTGGATGTGACGATGGACATGTATGCTATGAAAAAGGTAACTTTCTCAATAAAACTGAAGATGGACATCTTCATACAACCCTGAGAGAACGGGGACTAATCAGTCCAACCTCTTTGATAAAATTTTGTCAGAATGCATTGAAGAAGCTTTTTCCTGTTCCCTAACTTACCTGTTACTTAACTTATTTTAAGTCAGATGGCTACTTGATTGCAAATTTGCTAGTGTTTGGGAATTCCTCATTTGAACATTTTGTTTTAGGGTTTATGCCCGTAAGTATTGTCCCATTGTGCGAACAATGGCAAATGGCTCTTTCAGATAGAAAACATGTCTAAACACTAATTTTAGTACCAAAGTTCCAGCATAAAAGCCTCACGACACTGAATGCATGCTTTTTTCTCACGCCAATACAAACCAATAAAATAAAAATTTTCATGTTTTTGTAGGGACAATTTTTGTCTTTCACAAGCAAAGGGAATTATTGACATACAGCAACTGAGATTGAAATGAAAAAAAAAATTACATTTAACTTATTGACAAAGTATAAAAAATAAAATTACAATGTAAAGACAAACATGTTGCCAGTGAGACACAAGGGTTAAAATCAATGAAAGCCAACGATAAATACTAATCCTAACGAGAAATATTTTAAAATGTGACTGAAAATGGAATTAATGGCAGGTTTTGAATGGCTGTGATATGAATATAATTTGGAATATGACTGTTGATTCAATATATCAACTTAGGTTGCTGCTTGTTGGTCTGTTTAGCTACATGCTGGTTGGCATGACCTCTGACCCCTGTTAGTTGCTGAAAGTTCCAACAATGGACCGTCAGCATCAGAACTAGACCCTGGAGCAATGGCAGGTGATGATCTGCTCTGATGAATCACATCTTCTATTGCATCACATGGATGGCTTTGTCCTCTTGTGCTGTTAACCTGGAGATTAGGTAGTACCAGGATGTACTACAGATAGAGATAGGATAGAGGCAATCTGTAGGAGGCAGTGTGATGCTTCAGTCAGTTTTTCTGCTGGAAACATTGAGACCTGCCATTCATGTGGATGAATCTCTGAGATATGCCACATACCTAAACATTGCTGCAGAGCAAGTGCTCCCCTCCATGGAAACTGTATTCCTTGATTGCAATGGTCTCTTTCAGCAGGATAATGCTCCCTGACAGACTGCAGGAATGGTTTGAGCAACCAATGTAAGGTGTCTACTTAGCCTCAAAGTTCTTCATATCTTGATTCAATTCAGTATCTGTGGAATGTGCAGGACAAACCTTGCAACTTGCAGGATTTTATTGAGTTGCATGCCCTGGTGTAAGATTCCACAGCATACCCTCAGAGGTCTGCTGGAATGCATGTCTCAGTGGGTTAGAGGAATTAAGGAGTGAAAGGGGGACCAACAAAATATTTGGTTTGTTTCAGGGTGTTCTGGGGTTCTTTTTGTGGTAAATGTGGAACGACGACAATGTTAAGCAGGTGTTTTTAATGTTTTGGCTGATCGGTGCATAAAGTTTATGATAAACTGGTCTTACTAAAATAATCTGTTTCTTTTTCTCCACAATCTAACAGTGTTCTGCGGTGCAGTCCAGTAGGTGGCAGTGTCGCAACTGAGAGCTGTTTGGTCAGTAAACCAAAGAAGAAGCAGGAGGAATCTTCTGGCCGTGTTTTTAACTCCTGTGAGCGGAGGAGGTCTTTCTTTGAGAAATGAGCACTTTTCAGTTTACCGCGGTTTTATTAGATATCTCTAACGAGCTCTCACATGAAGACTTGAGCAAAATGAAGTTCTTGTGTCGGGACCTGATCGGGAAAAGAGACATGGAGACGATCGACTCTGGAAGAACACTTTTCCGGATTCTGTCAGAACGATGCAAACTGGGCGAGGACGACACCGCCTATCTGAGTCAGCTGCTCTCGGAGATTAACCGGACCGATCTGTCGGATAAACTGAACCAGTGGCAGCGGAGGGTGTCAACCGAGAACCAGCCGGACCAGAGGGAGAGAGGTATGGAGCAGCAGAACCGCCATTTATCCTGATCAACAGAGGCACGCTGTTTCCTTCTGTCGGAGAGGGAAAGTTTATCGAACATATATTTATGTTGTTTCATTCACGGAAAACTCATGAAGTTCTAGCTAATAATTTACAATAAACCATAATAATATTAAGGTTTTGTCCTCAGCAAAAGCTCTGAGTTGTTTTGTTTCCTGTTACTAAGCAGTTGGCAGTGCTCTTGTTTTGAATGAACTTGAGCGGAAGTAAGTTGGCCAGCATCCTGGATGTATGTCTAAACTTAATATTAATGTTAAACCAAGATTTTGGTAACATATTTTAACCAAGTGTTTAAATATTAAATATAGATCTTAAATCCATTTTTTAAAATAATTATGTTAATCCACAAGTTTAGACTAAATTACTGGATGAATCAAGTGATGAATACTTAATTAATCAATCAATCAATCCCCAAAGCTGGAATTCAATATACACTATATATATATATATATGAATATATAATTGTGTGTACTAGTTTATAATGGAACCAGGAGTATTATTATTATAAATGAACAAGCCTGGACATATCCACTGAAAGTTCACCCTGTAGGTGTCTGCTCCCCCTCAGGGAGGCGCTAAAGACTAAAGGTCGTGTGAGTAAGGGTTGTTTTGCTATGAGGCTGTCAAAAACACTGGATAACTTATGCAGGTATATCTATGAATGAAACTCATTTCAATTTAATTTTTTAAAGACAAATGGGGGCTCCATGATAACTTCAATATGTCATCAGACCTGGTTTGAAGGAAAAATGAGTATGAGTATCCTCCTTTCAACTTATTAAACCAAGGATTCTATTTTATTTGTACGGGTGTAAAGAAGCAGTGCTTGTTGCAGTGGATCCATTGTGTTATGCTTACATTGTACCGTGAACCAAACTGAATTTAAAATGACTGGCTTACCTCTGTAATTCATTGAGGGGGGAAAATAAGTAAGAACAGTCAGAGGAAACCAAAACCACAAACCCAAAGTGGGCTGGCTTCTAAATCACACACAAAATCAGAGCGAAACACTGAAATCTGATCCAACTTTGGTGAGTTTCATCAGGAAAGCTCATGATGTGGCTCAGTAGTTTGTTTGACCTCCACATGCCAGTTAGCACTCATGGTATCTGTGCATGCTTCAAATGAGACGTGGGATGGCGTCCTGAGAGATCTCCCAGAACAGGATCGGAGGATTGGTGAGCTACTAAACAGACTTGTGCCCCTTGGTGGCGTCCTATGTAGCAATACATAACATCCCATAGGGGCTCATTTGCATTAAGGTTTGAGGAACATTAGGGCCAGTCAATAACATCAATACCTTCATCATCCAGGGTCTGCCTGCGCACTGTGACCACATGAAGCCGGGTATTGTCCGGGACCAAGAGGAACCCAGTATCAACTGGACCAGTAAGGTCTGACAGTGCATCTGAAGACATCATCCGGTTACCTGACAGCAGTCAGGGTACCATTGGTTAACACTTGGAGGTCTGAAGTCAAACTGCTTTGGTTTTATAGTGAAATGATAGAGTGTCCCCCTTATTTTCTTTTGAACAGCATAATAAGTCTGAACCTTGTCAATGGTGGAGGACGAGGGATTGAGCCACGGCCGTCAACGCTACCACAATAAGGAACAAATGGAAATATATATATTAGTTTTACAGAATGAATTAACTACAGACAATTTGTAAATGTATCTCTATAAGAGAACCTGATCACTTGAGCGGATACCCAGTGCAGTTGTACTTGTGTCTGCAATTCACTAATATTGTGTGACGTATTCATTTAGTTTCATCTTTTAAATGCCCGGAATTGAACTTACAATTAGATTGTACAGTTTCATTATAGTTTTTATCATTTATGAAATAAAGACCCACTGCTAGTATTATTCTCTGTAGCTTTAATCTGATATGGTGATGTCGATAACCATGATCAATCTTTCATAGTAATAGTTGCGCTATATCCTTATATAATATACTTAAATTTCTTTAAAATATTTCTGTTTTAACCCGGATTGTCTTCTCCTCCTTTAGACAGACTGGACATCGCCACAGAGATAATTGCCGAGACTCTGGGAAAGAATTGGCGTAAGCTTGGCCGCAAACTGGGTTTGACTGAAGTCCAGCTGGAGTCCATTTCCGCCAGGCATCCCACAGAACTGGAGGACGTGGCGGTGGAGATGCTGAAGGAGTGGAGGAAACGTCGAGGAGCTACGGCCCAAACAGAGGATCTCATAAATGCCCTGAGAGCCTGCATGTTAAACCTGACAGCCGATAATGTGGAGGACAGACTCGCAGGCCTTGAATCTTGATGGAGATTTAACGATCAGACAAAACAGAGATAAAGTTTTTGGACTGGAAATCAGTGCAACAAAGTCAGGGTTCATTTATGTTATATGCAGATTTACAGCATGAAATTATGCAAGGAAGTGAATCATCGTCATCACGGATGGATAATACATCTCGTGCACCAAATTAAGGAGGAGGGTATTTAAACTAATGATTAGAGAACATCGTTGCCAAATATTGGTAATATTTCATGTTTTTATCTGATGTTTTTTTTGTGATTAATCACATCTCGATAACGCATGTAAACAATATCTAAAAGTGATACTGCTGCTTCTAACGGAGTAAATCTTGTTCACATAATGTCCACATGTGAATCAACATGTAAATCAGCATGAGGCATTTCTATTCATACGAATCGTGTCATCAGAATAGAGGTCATACTATGAAACAATCGTTTTGGTCTTTGAGTGAAAAAATACGATAAAGAAAACTTTTTCATGTTGGCCCCAGTACTAACGGTAATGTCTGTGTTCAATGCCAAATCCCAACGTTCTTTTATCTGTTAGAAATATGTACTTTCAAACTCTATTTGAACTCTATAATATTTCTCAACTTATGTCTGTTAAATATACACTGATCAGCCAGAACTTTACAACCACCTGTAGGATCATGTGTAGGTCACCGTTTTGCTGCCAAAACACTTCTGTGATGTTACTTTGTCTTCTGGGACTCTTCTATGCTTTGTGCTACATTAGCTTCTCTCTGGAAATGGACATCAAAAGTCATTCCTTAGAACACTGCAGACCAAGAACACCCCACAAGACCTGCATTTCTGAAGATGCTCTGACCCCGTTGTCCAACCATACCCCTGTGGTTCTTGTTAAATCACTCAAATCCTTACTCCGTTTATTTTTCCTGCTTCCAAACAAAAGATGTGCACTTGCTGCTTAATATATCACACCCACTGACAGGTCTGTTGGAAAGCAGATAATCAATGTCAGTGGTAATGATATGGCTTATCAGTGTAAGCTGCACTGACAGAAATTTGTTGTTTTAAATGTTTCTTTCTTTTTTTGGGTGAGATTTAGTACTGGCCATTAGACAGAATTGGCAAGCTATTTACGTTATAGGGGTGCTTGTGCTTTGCTAAGCTAACTAGCTTCCGGGTTTAACTTTTTGTACCTTTGTGAATCAAAAGAGAAATTAATTCTATGTAATTAAAAAAGGAAAATCAATATTTTGATCAGAATTCTAACAGTTAATAATATTTTTTTATTTATGTGACATGAAAATAAAATAAAATTTTAGTCGACATCAAGTCTCTCATTAGCATTTCTGTGTCTTGTAAAGTGTAAATGTTTGTAATTCACTAAACATTCAAGAAGAAATCAGACTTGAAAGATTGTCAAAACAGCCATCGAACCAAAACTCTTCATAGCTGTGCTCTGATGTCATCAAGGTCACGCACTGTTTCTGCAGAGGTAATGCATGCTATTAAGGTATGTTGAAATGTCAATGTTGACATTAAAGTAATAGAAAAATGATAGCATTAATAAGGGCCACATTGATCAATAAATCAGGTATCGAGAATAAAGTTGTATTGTAGTGAGAAATAAGTCATTACAAGAATAATTTAATGTTTACTAGAATAAAGTCGTAATGTTACAAGAATGGAGATGAATGGATACGGGTGAACAGAGGGACAAATGACCAGATGGACTGATGGTTAAATGGATGTAGAGTGAAACGATAGATGGCAAGATGTTAGAATGGATGGATGGATAAATTGATTGCTGGATGAATGGCTAGATGGTTGAATGGATGAGGTAATACATGAATGGCTAGACTTTGAATGGATAGATGGATGGATTGTTGAATGGATGGATGAGTTAATAGATGGAAGGGTGAAGGGATGGATAGATAGATGGATTGATGGATGGTTAAATGGATTGATTGAAAGGTAGATGGATGGGTGAATGATAGATGGATTGATTGAGGGTAGATGGTTAAATACATTGATGGGTACATGGATGGATGGAGGGATTGATAAACAGACAGATAGACGTATGGAGAGATAGCTGCAGGCAGGATTAGATCAAGGCCAGTATGGAGGACAGTTATAATGACAGCAATCTAAAAGGTGTGTAAGTGTTGATATGAACACCTGAATATTGATTTAAGACTTTACACAGTTTTTCTTCAGAATCGGCCCACTTTGAATTATATATATATATATATATATATATATATATATATATATATATATTGAAGGCGTTTCTGGAGAATCACAATGCAAAGCTGCTTGAGTTTGGGTTAGATTCAGTCGTGGACAAAAATGCATGATATTTCTGTTAATTTAGCCTCTCAAGAATCCTCCTGTAAGATTTGGAAGCACAGGTTCTTAAAGGTTCAGTGTTGAGAATGTATGGTTATCTTTTTAAACACATGGAATATAATTTTCATACCTATGTTTTTATCCATGTATAATTCACTCTCCGATGCTTTTTCTTTTGCCGAAATATAAGTATGATCCTTCATTGATCAGAATTTGGGTTCTCCTCCCCTCGCCGGGAGAAGACCAGTGCCGGAGCTACAGCTACAAACACTACCGCAACGAGGAATAAATCTTAATATCTTCAACCTACTCTTTGCCCTTATAGTTTTGCAAATATAAAAATATCTATCCAAAGGAGCCCCACCAATTGATAGGATATATATTTTTGTTCAAAGACAATGTAATCATCTTTACCGTTTCAGGCCACTGTAGATTCTTGAGCTGGTGGGTAATATAATACAGACTGCAACTTTAAGGGAAGAGTCAGAAACTTAATAAGAAACACAATCTGATAGTGAGTACTTATTTACAAGAAGAAGGGAAGTGGAATCTAGATGGAAATGTACATTTAGTGGGTAAGTGACAAAAAGATGAGGTTTTCCTTACTTCTCATATTGCATGACGGAGTTATAGTCGAAAGGAGTTCCCTGGTTCAAAGTGTCAATTATGGAGAAGTTGTACTCCAACCCTGCGAAGGTGACAGAAAATATACACTTCACACATATTCACCCTTTTAAAACTGTAGAGGAACCGTGAGTATATCAGGAAGCCAAACAAAAACGGAAAACCTGGTCCCAAGTCAGGAAGGTAGATGAAATATACTAAATATGTATAAAAACTGCCACTAAGTCAACAGTATAACTTAATAATGACAATGTCAAGCGGAGTATGGACTTTCAAACTAGACCTATGCTGTCGTCCCCGACAGCAGGGTTTTATCCCCGAAAAGCCCCCAAACCCCTGCATTGAACAAGCAATCCCCCATTTACCCATTTCTTTAGGAGCGCATTGCATTACGGGATGATGACGTAAAATGGTTGTTGTTGCACTGAGCCGCTGTACTTGGTTGTTGTTTTCGTAGCATCGGTGAGAGAAAAGTCGATATAATGCCGCATTCTGCTGCTTTCCAAACTCTGGTTCAAATTAAAAAAGGCTGGACAGATGACATTTTAACTGTTGAATTAGGATAAGCGGTTCAGAGGCTGGCATGGGCAACCTTTTGACGTGACTACCCAGAATGCATTGCAACGTGAACAGCGATGGCGACCTATGAGTAAAATTATTTTTTCAAAACATTTTCAAACTCCGGAATATAGAATAAATGTAATGTCGCATTTATACAGCTGATACCGTCAAACATGTTTTAAAGCATAATGGTTCTGACAGTGGGGTTACCCTTTAAGTGCAGCAGAATGGTTCCTGGGAGTGTTTACTATAATTACTATAACATAGGATGTTTTTGCAGTATCCCTTATGCCCCAACAGGAACATTTATGTATTTATGCTTTTGATTTCTGATGTCATATCAACCCTGGATCCTTTTATATGTCAATACTTCACTGTGTTAACAAAATGTATCCTCATACCATGTTAAGGACCAAAATGTCCCAATGTCCCACAGGCTTCATTGCTGTGGTGAAGAACCAAGAAACACAATGTTTGTAACTGGAACAAAGTGTGTGGTCAAATTGATATCGGATAAAGATAAATGAGTTAAAAAAAAAACATCTGATAGAAGAATTGCACTTTGAGATTTGATCCAAATTTAAAGTGCATTATAAATTAAATGTATTATTATTATTATTATTAAGAATAGTGGAAGTGAAGACAGATATACTCACTGCGGTCTCTGTTGGCTCTCTCCAACAACTCTCCTACAGAAAGCTCTCTGGATGCGTCCTCCTCAATGGTAGCCGTTTCTGCACAGCAGACTGAGCATGTATGAAGTGTTTAAACCAGTATTTATAAGATCTGGTTCTGAAACGTTCAGTTTGATGTCAGCTCAAGGTTCAGGAGGATTCAGTGAGTCCTCAGAAGTGTTAGTGTGAGCCTGATGCTGGCTGTGTGCGTCGGTACTAACCGGGAGAATCAATAATAGTATGACTGAGGCTGACCTATTGCAGTAGTACCAATACAACCTACAGTAGGACTATCAGTACTAGTAGTACTAGTAGTAAAAGCTGCACTAGTACTAACAGTATCAATAGCAGTAGTAGTACTTTTAGAAGAAGTAGAAGCAGGAGCAGGACTAACATTGAACTATCTGTCTGTCTGATTGCAGCAGTAGTAATAGTAGTAGTAGTAGTAGTAGTAGTCGTCGTAGTAGAGGTAGTAGCAGTAGTAGTAGTAGTAGTAGTCGTCGTAGTAGAGGTAGTAGCAGTAGTAGTAGTAGTAGTAGTAGTAGTAGTAGTAGTAGTAGTAGTAGTAGTCGTCGTAGTAGAGGTAGTAGCAGTAGTAGTAGTAGTAGTAGTCGTCGTAGTAGAGGTAGTAGCAGTAGTAGTAGTAGTAGTAGTCGTCGTAGTAGAGGTAGTAGCAGTAGTAGTAGTAGTAGTAGTAGTCGTCGTAGTAGAGGTAGCAGCAGTAGTAGTAGTAGTAGTAGTAGTAGTAGTAGTCGTCGTAGTAGAGGTAGTAGCAGTAGTAGTAGTAGTAGTAGTCGTCGTAGTAGAGGTAGTAGCAGTAGTAGTAGTAGTAGTAGTAGTCGTCGTAGTAGAGGTAGTAGCAGTAGTAGTAGTAGTAGTAGTAGTAGTAGTAGTAGTAGCAGTAGTAGTAGCAGTAGTAGTAGTAGGGGTTGTCGTAGTAGAGGTAGTAGCAGTAGTAGTAGTAGTAGTAATCGTCGTAGTAGAGGTAGTAGCAGTAGTAGTAGTAGTAGTAATCGTCGTAGTAGAGGTAGTAGCAGTAGTAGTAGTAGTAGTAGTAGTAGTAGTAGTTGTCGTAGTAGAGGTAGTAGCAGTAGTAGTAGTAGTAATCGTCGTAGTAGAGGTAGTAGCAGTAGTAGTAGTAGTAGTAGTCGTCGTAGTAGAGGTAGTAGCAGTAGTAGTAGTAGTAGTAGTAGCAGTAGTAGTAGTAGTAGTAATCGTCGTAGTAGAGGTACTAGTAGTAGTAGTAGCAGTAGTAGTAGTAGTAGTAGTAGTCGTCGTCGTATGTGTGTATCGTCGTCTATGGAAACTGTTTTTTGATTCTGGATCATAATGGAAATGTGTTTAATTCTTGTGCCTCACTTGAAATATTTCTGTCTTTTCACTTCTCATTTTTACGATTGTTTTGGCTGTGTTTATGTTAATGGTTTGAGTTTTGGAGAGGCTGTGAAATTCTGTGGGTAATTTGTCTTTTTAACCCACATAATGTCTATAATTTGCCGTGCAAACAAGCTTTGTCCTTATCGCATGTTGAGGACAAATGCCCCACAAACCCATTCAAAAATCATCTCACGACGTTAGCTCGCATTCTGAAATCTCATCTTCAAAATTGCTGTTGTTTTTACATTTTCCCTTCTCATGCTGCTGTTTCCCTTTGTTTGGTCCATAATGAGGGGAAACCTGCTGTGTTCTTGAGATCCTGTAACGGTCTTCATTGCTGTATAGTGGAACCTATAAAAGCCGATGATTGTGACTGGAATAATGTTTGTGCCTTCTTATTGATGTCAGAGAGCGCTACGAGTAAAGGAATAAATCTGTGTGTGTGTATGTTTCTGTGTACATCTCTGTGTGTATATGTGTGGAGCTCTCAGAGTATCCAGATCTAAGTTCTACAGCAGTTAGAATTCCTCCCTCTGAGTGTCTTTCTCACACATGGACACACCATAACTGGATTTTAAGGGGTAACGTTCCTGAAAACAAATGATTAATATTTGATCGGTATGATCAGAACTGAAGTAAAAATAAATACTAAATAACTAACAAAACTAGTGGCCTTAAGGCCATAGTTTACTTTTACTTCACTTTCAGTGAAGTCTGTTTGTGGATTGAGTGGAGGAAGGGCACAACATCGACTTGTAACCTAGTTTTGCTGACTGGACATTTTGAAAACCGCCAATCATAAACTGAGATTTTTTGCATATACTGCCTAGTCATATACAGTACAGAGTCCTAAACGTGGCTCCAGAGGTTCATAAGAGAAAAAACAAGCACAATTTGTCTGGTTCATATAAACTTTATTGCATGATCATTGATTGTTATGCTAAGGAGTTTTGCAGTGACTGTTCAACAAGAAAATTTCCTGTGATTGATCAATCAGCACATCTGGAGAGGCCACCTCTGAAACATATCAACAGGGCAGATTAGGTCACAGCCGACAGCCTACTGGCAGAATGTGCGTACTGCCTGTATGTATACTCTTATTATGCCAATGTGGACACTTACAGCACTTGTACAGTGTGTTCAGCCTGGCGATGTCATTGCGACTCATCTCCTTGGCATTGCCAAAGGACACATTGGAGTCAGGTATGGGAACCATGGTGGGCTGGTTGTTCTTGGAGAAGGCATACCTAGAACAAGACACAGAGTGGTCGGACTGAACCTGAGAACATCCTGCACACATGCATGATGAAACACCACAGGGAGGAGTTATTCTCACCGGTGGTACTGCATCACAGAGTTGTAGTCATAGGGAGTGCCCTGGTTGAGCGTGGCGATCTTCCTGAAGTTGTGTTGCATTCCTAAAAAAAGGGTCAAATTACTCTGCATCCACAACTAAAACAACATAATACCTCCAAACCGTTGATTCCTAGATGGTTTCTAGTTGGTAGCTCCGTTACCAGATTCAACGTTTTGCAGCAGGACCCTGATGTGGTTGTCCCTGTCAGAGCGCGTCTGTTCATGGTTGAATCCCACCGCGTGGAGAAGCTCGTGTTGGACGGTCCCGTGGTACAGGCATCCACCACGGGCCAGAGACACCACCTGCTTTCCGCCACGGCGGCCGACATAGGAGTAGCAGCTAGACAGGATCACAAATTAACTTAAGAACGTTCACATCTGAGAAGAACCTTCTATAAGCTGTGAATGTCCGTTACCCATTTTTGGACTCAATGCTCAGCCAGTCACGATCGTTGCTTATGCTGGGCCTGAAGCGAATGCAGGAGAAGGAGGAAAAGGACTGCAGTCCACGCGTGATGATGGCTTTCTCACGGGAGGCTGGTGGTCAACATAACATTTAGCTTCCTTCATCTCACTTGACAAGAGAAACCACACTAGCCCCAATATATGATCCATACTGACATCTCTTTTGGTTTATTTTGTGAAATAATAACTTTTTACTTAAATGAAGAGAATGTACGAATACTTTTATTGCTGCTACAGATTGTGATGATGATTATGCACGCTCTTTATTTTAACTTTAATCACACAGTACTTCATAGTGAAACTAGTTCTGTGTTGACCCAACCCTGAGGAGCATTGGGCATCCCCTTTAAAGGAACGGGGGAAAACATGGGGGTTCAGGCTCTTACCCAAGCACCCTATGACATGTAGACTGCAGCGACAGTCCTGGGATCAAACCCACCGACCTTCTACTCCCCAATGTAAACGGTCGCATGTGTCAAAGAGAAACTTGAAATGAAAAGGTGCACAATTGTGTTTCTTTGCTCTGCAAACGTAACAGATACAAGCACTGATCAGGAATAACATTATATCCACCGACAAGTGAAGCCAGAATATTATTGATTATTTCGATACCATGGCACCTGTCAGTGGGTGGGATGTATTACACAGCCAGTGAACAGTTTTTCCTGAAGTTGCTTTTGGAAACAAGGAAAATTGTCAAGCAGAAGGATCTGAGTGACTTTGACAAGGAAAAAATTCTGATGGACAGAAAACTGGGTCAGAGAATCTCCAGAACTATAGGTCTATCTGGGTGTTGTTGATCTGCAGTGGTTAGGACCTGCCAAAGAGGTCAAAGGTTGTGTGCGCTATGTTTTCTCTCTCTCACTTTTAGTCTCTCCTCATCCTTCCTCCCATGCCTGCCTGCTACAGCGTCCGAGCACAATAAGTCGCTCAGGTAGATGAGAAGGAGGAGATATAGAGGAGCAGAGAGTGAGGAATAGGCCACACAAAGCACCAGAAAGCACACCGGACACAAAGGCTTTCAGCACTTGTGTCAGATCATTTATTTATTTGCATTTTTCCTCCCTGACCCTCCTTTCTCCCCATACAGCTACATTTTATCCTGGCATATTTTTAGTCTGGGCTGGGGATTACAGTGAGTCTACGCACCTTTTTGTTTCCTTTGTTGGACTTTATAATTTGGGGATTAACAGAGCTGGTCGGATACACATTGAACTCCGAATGGGATCCTCTTTAATGTGCTACAGTCTCCAAATGAGTCCGTGTTCTCTTTTGCTCCATTTTGGGAGGCCGTACAAAGGACAGCCTGTCAGTGGATACAATGTTGTGGCTGTATGCTGTAGTGAATGCAGATCGATTGACCTAGTGTCTTTGTTAATCCTTACTGTGTTGACCTGCTGCATTAGCGCTATTCTTGTAATCAGGCTTCTGTCAGATACTTACAGAAGTGGTTGGCGATGTAGTATGGAATGTAAACCTTCCCATCGGTCCACTTGCCCCACATGCAGCCTGTGCTGGTGCAGGGGTCTGCGTTTTTCTCCTCCTCGCTGTCTATTGCGATATCACCACCAGTCAGGATAGGATCATCACTGGAAGTGACTGAAACACATCATACAACAACACCATCACAAGCTGTTACTGATGGAGGAACGCCAGCGAAGATGGATGTGAAGCTCAGGGTGACGTCAGCAGTTCACACTCACTTCGATCACTGTTGGCTCGCTCCAGAAGTTCAGAGACGGAGAGTTCCTCTCCTGTGTCACATCAACAACACGTGTTTGCAACAGCCACAATCATTCAAAATATATCTAATCTTTAGAATAGATGACATACCTGTCTGCAGGTTCAGCGCCGGTTTAGGTGAGAAAAGAAACATAAGAAATTTTTATTATTCATAATTTGTCTCAGGTCAACATGGAAACTAATCAGAATGACATTTGGTACTAACTAAAGTCAACTCTTTCATGTGTGAATTATTTATAAAGAGAGCATTGGGTTTTTTTTCACATATGTTTTCAGCTTAGATCATGCAAAGTCATCTTAAGCTTCAGTCAAACTATGGTGAGCTTGACTTAACAACAACCATCAACAACAAACGGAATGTCAAAGCTAATGTTGTTCCACATCATGGCCCCAAAATAATTTGTCATTTGCTCAACTTGTCATCTTGAAGGAGTGATGTGCATATCACGAAACCTGTTTTAGTGGCATCATTCCAGTCGGTCAGTGCAAATACACCTCTTCTCATGGCTTTGAGAATGAGTGACATATGAAACTGGGTTGCACGAAAAATTTGCATCCTGTTCAGTGTGAAAGCAGGATTAGACCTTTTCTGACACCGCCTAAGCTGTTCAGGATCTGGAGAGGTGGAGTCCAATCCAAGCCAACATTGGGCTATAGGTGGGGTAAACCCTGTACGATTTATCAGTTCATCACGGGGCAAACACAGAGACAGACAAGCATTCACTCTTATATTCACACCTACGGGAAATCTACAGTCACCAATTCACCCACACTGCATGTTTTTGGACTTGGGGAGGAAGATGGAATTAAAATGCATACTTTTTCCACTACAGCAGAATTTAGGGTTCCCTGGCCAATCCCACTTTAACCCTTGGAAACAGTGAATGAATCCCACACGGACGATCATACTGAGGAACAGCTTCTTCCACAGGCAATATGCAAATATGTTTTTAGATATTTTTTTTACTCTGATATGTTTTCCGAGGTTAGGGGACCCTGAGATCATTCAATCATTGTTATCTGTTCCTCGTACCTCATTATCGGCCTGACAGTAGACAGACAGCAGCAGCAGAGCCAGAGCCGAGAACTTGAATACAGATATGCGAGCCATCCCGGCAGACCTGCAGGACGCAGACAGCTTGAGCTTTCATTCAGAGGACAGAGCTTAAACCAAAAGTAGAGAGTTAACTCCTCACAACAACATGACCGTGTACTCTGCTCCTTCACTGCAGACGTTCACAGCTGAGCTCACCTTGGATCCTCTGTGGATTTGTTCAGTTCAGGTCTGACAGTCCGTCTTTATATATCCTTAAGAGGACCAAATATGGTTTATCTTAGTTAGAAACCTAAAGAATCAGCTAAACGCAGTCGTTTATCAGTCACAGGTGCTCTGTTTCCGTGATCAGCAAAGTATGGTGTTGGTGTGGCCTTGTGCAAGGACGCTCTGGAGCAAAATTTATCGCCTGTATTAGTTTTGAATCCTTTTCCTATTTATTCCACCTAGTTTCATGCGACCGGTCAACATACACGAATTAAGGTATTGTGAGGTATAGCTGAAACTGAGAGATCGTTGATCTGCTACATTAGCTTCGCTGTTCTGGCTCCATTAAACTCACAATAGAATGTTTGGCACTTTGAGATTTGATCCAAATCTAAAGTGCATAATAAATTTATTGTATTATTATTATTAATAATGTAAAAAATTCCCCACAAAAAGATTCTCCAAAAATTAATGACAGAAACATTTCTGTCCAAAATGATTTGGCTCAAACTCTTTGAATGAACTTTAAAATATCATGGAAAGTATTTCCACATGAGTTATGCTTTATTTTTCTTAATACTTTACTAAATAATTGTATTATTGTAACCTCATGTACTTGGGTTGGTTGGTTATAATTTATTGGGCTTTATTCATCTTCAGCTCCTTAAAATCGGTCCAACTTTATTCAATAGTGTAAGATACCGCCTTGTCAGTAATATGAATTTGATTTCCACGGTGGAATTCCTGAAAACAGGTTTAGAGTAAACTCTGAGTTGGTTAAACCAGATTTGAGGGAAATCTGGCTTTTCTCTTCAAGGAAACAAGGTAAGTTAAACTCTAACTTTAAAGTCATTTACCATGGTAACTTGTTCTGTGACCCTGACCTGCTCACTAGCAGGTTTTCTTCATCAAACTGAGATTGTTCCTGACTGCTCCTCCTCCTGAGCCTGAAGACGTGTCCTTTTTCTCATTTTGGAGAGGACTGTGATACCCAGATTGGATGTGCTTTAATTCCCTCCTGAATATGTGGTTAATTCAGATTCTCTTCCTAATTCAACACTTATCTGAAAAACCTTCTACAGTTGTAAATCTCCAACATCATCTCACCATGGATGTCTCGTATGAGAAACAATTCTTTGCCTTGTTCTCAAGACTTTTGCAAATGGAAACTTCCTCTTAACCAGTTTTACTCAAACTTTTTACACGGCGTACCACCTCAGAATATATCCGGCTCCCTAAGTACCATCATTATACCCATGTAAAAACATGTTAGTAGAAGTAGGTATCCCTATTCAGCTAAACGTAGTTCAAACAGGAAGAAAGTATGTTCCCAATAAGAATATTATTTATTTTTGACTAGTCAGCCACAACCACACAAAGTGCAAAGGAGTAGCACTAGAAATGACACTTAAACCCTTTTACGTGATTATTATGCAAGGGGCCGCCTGTCACACACATACAGTAGGCCCACAGAGAAAGTGAGAACATTAAAAATTACAACTGTGAGTCCCTGTGAATGCACATTTCAAATGTGATGTAACCTGAGTCGTATCTTCTTACTGTTTTTTCCTCTTTTGCTGCCGGTTGATGCTGTTGACTCAGGGACGCTGTTGTGTTCACTGTCTTCCACTGCAGTTTCTACAATGCTGCTAATAAAATTCTCCTCCAGATCCACACTTCTCTTCCTAAAAGTTCCCGTATGAAGCCACGATTGCATTATTACTAAACCACTCGTAATTGTAGATATCTACGCGTACTAGCTTCTTGTCCTCACAGTTTAACTTCTAAAGGCTTGGCGCGTGCGCCGTAACCTGATAAGGTAGCAGGCTAATTGGACGTCTGAACAAAAGAACTACAGGAAAGGCTAAACTTATTTTAAAGCCCATTTCCTTCATCTCATCATTACAGTATTATCATTTCGTTCATCATAGTATTTTGATAGTATTATACGTTTTTAAAATAATCGTATTTAATTTATTAGGCACTTTCAAATTTTTCTCCGCATACGACTACAGAGAGAGTGCGTACCACTAGAGAGAGCCTGCGTGCCACTAGTGGTACGCGTACCATAGTTTGAGAACCACTGCTCTACAACATCAGTGGCAGATATGTACTTATATATACACATATACAGATGAGAAGACATGTTTGTGCGATAACCAGCTGCCTGACTAAAGCAACTGGATTTCATTGTTTAATATTTCAAATATGATTAAAATTAAAGTGAAGTACAATCATGATCTGCCCTCCATACATTTCCGTTGGGTTGCGTCATGGTGGCCAAGCAAGACATTCGAGACATCCCTCTTTCCAGTAATACTCTCTAGCTCATTCTTGGGGATCCCAAGGCCTTCCCAGATGAAATATATAATTCCTCCTGCAAATTCTGGGTCTACCCAGAAATTACCATTGGCTGCTTTCACGTGCAGATAATGTCCAAAAATGAAAATAAAATTAATTTGCAATTGGGTCCAGCTTGCTCCAACAAATTTTTGCAGTAGTAAAATGACCTCACTACATGGAGTTCATATAACCA
Source organism: Lophius americanus (assembly GCA_037951165.1). Taxonomy (NCBI): domain Eukaryota; kingdom Metazoa; phylum Chordata; class Actinopteri; order Lophiiformes; family Lophiidae; genus Lophius; species Lophius americanus. The sequence goes on from JBBDHG010000014.1 coordinate 6,945,743, forward strand.
CAGAATAATTAAACTGGCCCAACATAATTGTCAGTGCTGAAAGCATTCCATTAATCATATGGAAATACTTTCCATTATCTTGTTACATTTATCCAAAGAAATCCTGTTTAGTGCAAACAATGTAAGAGACATATTAGTTTCCAGAGTTTAAAACTGTTACAATAAAATAGTATTAGGCTTCAAGAAGGATTGTCGTGTGAGCGACGTGGCATTAAATAATAAACACATGCACCAGTTCATCACTCAATCGGATAGAAGTTCATACACATGATTTGGTCCCATTGCGGTAATTATCATGTAAATGACGATGTTAAAGTTATAGGTTTAGAGTTAATGACTCTCTAATTGCTCCTTTCGTTTGTGAGTTTCTATTAATTAGACAGACTCATTGTTGCAAATGCGGCTACAATAGTCGTTGTTTCTACATTCACATTATTGCACCAGTACGATAAAGTGTTGCCCAAAAAAAACCCGACATGCTGTTGCATGTTCTTTCTTGCAACAATAAACATGTCAAAAGACAAAGCCACATAACTTCTATTTTCAAACGTCTCAATTTCTTTCTTGCCACATGAGGAAAAATTACTGCAGGTATTGGTTTACATAATCTCTGCAATGTCACATTGAGACCTGGAGAAGCCTTATTTTATAACTGGAAGTAATGGCAAAACATGCATATCAGATAAATCATTAACCCTTTAAGTTCCTCATCAAGAGAAAAAAAACTGGGAAAATAATTTCTTTGCATATTTTATTTTTTGGGGGCAATTATCATTTTAATATCTTAGACACTCTAAATGTACCATTAAATGAAAAATGGTTTAACGAAGCATAATTTTAAACACTTAAGAAAAAGCTGACCTTTTAAAAAATTATTTCATACTGAAATTTTGTATTTAATGGAAGATTAACCATTAACCATTTTGATTAGATTAGCTCAAGCTTTTGGTAAAGCATATTTTTTTTAAACTACTTGACCCTTATTAAACTCTTTTGGTTGTATCAGGTTACTTAATTCTGTTTAGTTAGTCCTCGCATGCTTTAATATGACCAAAATATTCTACTTATGGAAAAGGTCTTTCTTAATAGCAGTGGTTACTGCCTCCTCTTCAGTGGCACCTTTTATATGTGCTATCCCCCAGGGCTTCATCTTTGACCCCTTATTTTTTAGCAAATACTGTTCATGCTGCCACTGGGTCATATTATAAACAGGTTCAGTTAAGTGGAACACATTTTTAAATAGGAAATAGTGACTCCGAATGAGCTCAACCAAATACTTGTGCAGGACATCAAAGGGTTAAATAAAGCAATTCATTGCACCGTCCAGATAATTTTAATAGGTCACTTAATTCCCTTTCACTTAATTTTAATATAGATCACATGCAAAATTTAGTTGATTTGATATATATGTCTGAGGTCTTACATTTAAGGAAACAAAATTTTACATGTGCACTTTTAGAGTCATTGGAAATGTATTTATAATGGCAACTAGGTTGTCACGTGCCTGACAACTTTAATGTCATGCGTCCAAAAGAGTTCATGCAATAACTGTGTTCCTCTTTGTAACTGCTCTGCTTTTGCAACACTGTGTGTGAATTAAACACGGATTGCAGCCATGTCCATAATTTGGAGAACTACAGAGGCAAACAAAGCTTTTGCAACTTGGATTGATTATAACCGAAGAGATGGATGGTGTAAATGTCAACACCCTCTTGCAATAGCATAAACCCAAATGACACTCTAACTAATTTCAATAAATTGTGGAAAAAAACGTAAAGGTTTGAGCCAAAGTTACTGGGGACATACGGAAGACAGTGACACATGTAAATTGTTCACAGAGTTTGATGTACAGAGGGCAGAGGTTAACCACAGCAATGAGGCTGGGTGAGAGAGATTGGTGCCGGTCGGGTTATTTCTGTGGCGGAGCAGACGTGAAGTTAGTCAGTTGGATGAATGGTGACTGACAGACCGCGGTCTGGAGGAGAGCAGTGGTGAATAGCATCTCAAAAAAGCTGTTTCAGGTCGATGGAGCCTGGGGTCTGGGGCTGAGCTGATAAAAAGGGCTGGCAATTCACAAATCTAGAACACAATGAATACTTTGATAAACAAACAAGAAACTCACAAGGAAGATTATTATCACGAGCCAGGATGCTGCCAATTCAGCGATCTAATGATGAGTGGCTGTTGGAGCTGGCGTTAGAGACTGTGGGCGTGATAGTGACTTTTTAATCAATTTCAACATAATCTGGCAAATTTGAAATGATTCATATGTTGTGTCTTGTGAACTAATGGAGATATTTCGGAGGATCAGCCTGAAAGACTATCCTCTTGCACACTCGAACCACAGTATGGCTCATACCCCTCTAATATCCCCACCTTTCACACATTTTCAGCATCAGTTACCTGCTTCATTGTTTGGGGCATCATTTGATTTCAGTTCATTCAGGCCGTGTCATCCATCCCATCACTGTCTCACCTGTATCCGCATCCCATCACCATCAGCTGCTGTCTTTAAATATGACTCTCCATTCATCTAGCTCTTGCTTGCTGCTCGTTCGTGCACACTCCACCTCCCCATCTTCACCTAGTCCTCGGAGATCCATCAGCCTCGTCGTTCATCAGCCTCAGTAGAATCATCAGCCACCACCACCAGTATCCAGACTCCAAAGGGGAGTATTCCATGCTTCTGCTCAATTTCAACCACCCAGAAGAATCTGAGCGCCAAAGACTTTCCAATAGATTCATTATCACACACATTCTGTAGCAATAAATTATTAATCATTTCTTTACTCCCTGTCTTCTCAGATTTGAATCTAAACATGAATTAAACTACGTATGTGCTGTTTCCTTCATTTTAACTGGAGGATCCTGTCCAAACGCTAATAAATCTAGGAAATTATTAATGTACTGTTCTGATTATAGGTTTCACTTAATAATGCTAAATTGTGCCAAATGAATCACTTATTGCAGTTTTGATAAGTCTGCAGTTTAAGTTAAACCTGCTACAGAGGACTTAATTTGAAAAGCTAACACACATATTAATATTATTATAGATTAGTAAATATTGTTAGAAATATACTAAAAAATTGGTCTTTCTGCCATTTACACAACTACTGAGCTTAGTTGGAGTCTCAACTAAGCTCAATATTTACTTTTTAATACTTTTAATACTACTAAAATTTAGATTTTAATACTTTAATACTTAAATTTACAATTTCATTGTGATTGTAAGAATAAGATCCTGCCTGGGTACAAACTGAAAAACATCTTACACAAACCGTGGTCGACTTTGAGTAATTACAACCACTTCCAACAAAGCTGAATTGGTCAAAGGCTCTTTGGTAAGAGATATACCATATTAGGATGTGTGGCGGAAGGCTTCCCCTCCTCTATAAAATCAAACTCTTCTACGTTCTCCACATGTTTTCTCAGTCTGCTGCTGTGGTCCTACAACCAGCCATGATCCTCCAGGCTGCTGCGCTCTGTTTCTTCTTCTACTCTGTCCACACTTTCACCATACAGGTCAGAGCCACTATTCCCACTACATTCATAGTTACAGGCACTTCATCCAACACTCAGTGGGTAACTGTGTTATGTGACAAATATTTTATAGATTTGAACTGCATTATGTTATATTTTCATGCACTTCTTTCATCTCAAATGATTTACGCATCTTTAAAATAGATTCGTTTGACTGCATTTTCATGCTTCCCTAACTGTTTTTTACTTTATCAGGCTGCTTTTGAGAACAATGATGAGTCCTCTGGTAAGACCAGGCCACTTTTCAGACAGCAGACAGTTTTCTGTGACATTCTTGCAATTTATTAAATTACTGTCTTCCCTCTTTGCAGGGAATCCAATGGAGGAGGAGGATATGGGCATTGGCACTCTGTTAGAGCGCGCCAATGTTAATGTCGGTATGTTCAGCTCCACTGCAGCGGCATAGTCATTCTATCTGATGCAGTTATGATTGTAGCGGCAAAGGTACACTGATGGAATGAAGTGAAGTTCAGTTCAGCAATTATATTATTCTAGGTGGAGGCTAGGGTAAGCTAAACAACAGTTTGAGTTAAATTTACTGACACTATGAGTAGTGTGAGTTAATTAAGTACATGGTTTTTAGAGAAAGGGAATTCATTTTATTTATTTATTTATTCATATGATATGGACTAGGGGTGGCTTCCTTTACGAAAAATAATGTTTTTCGGATACATTGAAAGTAATATTGAAGCATGATAAACAGTAAAATGTTCAAAATACTAAAATACTAAAATACTAAAATACTAAAATACTAAAATACTAAAATACTAAAATACTAAAATACTAAAATCATAATACATAATACAAAGGGCCAGACTGAATTGCTAGTTTTTAGCTTAAATAAAAAATAATGTCTTCAGCTCCGCTAAGATCCCCCTGATGTTCCAGATGTTTGGAGTACAACATCTCAAATCATCAGATGTTCTATCTCTGCTCTGGGGATCAGATAAAAGAGAAGATTCAGAGGATCTGTGGAAGTTTCAGGTTCATAAATCAGAGGCCTGTCTCACTTAAATTCTGCTGTGATACCATGTAGAGAGAGTAATGAATGAATCGGTTGAGTCCAATGTGTAGGCCAATTGGACATGTGATGAGATGATGATGTACATCATCATCTATTGCCAAAGAAATGATGATGTACAATTTGAAAAAAAAAAGGTTTATAGTTATTAATAATCATTTTTCCACTATCCACATGTCTCATTGCAGGAAAGGGTGTTGGTGATCCTCTAGTGTTGTATGGAGACATAGCAATACCAACCGGTAGGTCAACCAGACACGAAACCCAGCCACTCTGTTATGAACTGTTTCTTAAGTGCACACCTGGTGTACAGACTAAAGTCACGTGTCCTAATATAAACAAGTGTAATATTGCTGGAAACCTTGAAGACTGATGCATTTTAATAATCTGTTAATGTATGTTCTTTAATAAGTCCCTCGTCTCATTTTCAATCCATTCTATTTTAGTAAGCAATACTGCATTTTCCGCTCCACTACATTTGTCTAATAGCTGTAGTTACTGCTTACTTTTCAGTCTACAATTTTTCATACAATTATTTTTTGACAATTATCTTATCTCATCTCATCTCAGGGTTAGAGAATGCTGATCCATGTACAGATCGTCAATGCAAGTGGCCCAAAGCTAGCGATGGCAACGTCTATGTACCCTACCAGATCTCCCGCCAGTTCTGTAAGTCTCAACAAGCACTTCCTTTAAATGACAAAGCTCCATTCTGACCTCGATTTCTTTATTACTGGAATTCAGCAACGTGATTTGAAGAATATCTTAGTGGTAGCAGAGCTTGTTGCTCGTGGTAGTAGCCAACGGATGACTGTTGAAGTGGTATTAGTAGTAGTAGAGTAGAAATAGTCAGTAGTCAGAGAGACAGTAACAGTAGGATTACTGCATGACTGCTGAGATGGCAGCGGAGGTAGTAACAGTCGTGACATGAACATCGGTATGAATGCAAAGCGGGCAGGCAGGACAGGGGTGAAATGTTTTGATGACATAATATGTGTGCAGCTTACAACCTAAAGATGTACAAGTGGCTAATCGGTTGTTAGCAACTCTCCACAGTTAGCAGCTTGTAGTGGTTGGCGGGTAACTCAAAGAAGAAGATCACCAAAAATGATTCCACCGGTTCCTTCTTTCTTAACAGTGGATGACATCAGCAGTAGTAGCAGTAAGACTGAGGGTATAAGCAATCCTTTTTTTTCTTTCTTTCAAGCCCAACAACAGCAAAATACCATCTTACAGGGTCTGCAGTCTTTTGCTGCGTCCACCTGCATCCGCTTCATCCCACGGAGACAACAGAGGGACTTTGTGGACATCCAATCTCGCTCAGGGTATGATGACACAGTCCATATCAAACTTATGCCTGCATGACTGCAGATATATATATTATATATTATTATATTTTATTTTTCTGCTTGCTTGTAGATGCTTCTCATTCATTGGACGCCGTGGTAATGGCCAGGTAGTGTCTTTGAGTAGGCAGGGCTGTGTTTTCCAGTCGACCATCCAGCATGAGATGCTTCATGCCCTGGGCTTCAACCATGAACAGACTCGGTCTGATAGGGACCGGCATGTTCGCATCATATCAAGGAATATCATCAGGGGTGGGTGACGTTACAGATAGTCTTCTTCCACAAATTGAAATACATTTTGTATAGAGTCTGAAGATTTAAGTTTGAGTTAACAACCTGTATTGGGTCTAAGCTCACTCCACCCTGTCCCTCCACGAGACGGGATGAAATTCTTAATTTTGACCAATGGAATCATACTGATTATCTGGTGAAAGTTTAAAAGCAAATGAACCTGAAATCTCACTGTCAAAGATGGAAAAACATGATGACCCGAGTCATGAAACCTTTTAGAGGCAAACTGGTGAGGTCACAATCAACTCAGCAGGCGAGAAAATAGCCGTATAGCATTTGGTCCATGCCGAGAGGTGGAACAAGTACAGCCATCCCTTGCTATCAGAGTTGAAGAGCCTGCACAGACTGCAGACCATGTACCCTCTCAACGGTTTCATGAGTCAAGTCTTCATGTTTTCCCTTATATGATGGTGAGATTTCACACTCTGTTGCTTGTCACGGCATCCAACAGCAACATATGCCCTATTCACGTGGCACTAGTATTAACTGAGGAACTCATGTTATGAAATTACATCCCCAGCTCTGTTTCATGCGTGGCATTCGCACAGGATAAGTGAAGTCTATACTTTACTTCAATTTCTGACATTATTCCGCCGGATATGAGGTCAATGCTCTGTTTAACAACCAAGTCAGCCGTCAGCACCTATGGGTGAGTTTGGTGTGGGCAACGTTTCTGGTGGTTAGACAGGTGGTAGTCATCGGCGGGTGCAGACGCCTCTGACCTCTTACCCCTCATTGCAGCGTGCAACGTGAGCTGGTTCTTTCCCTCAGGCTCAACACACATCCCGGGGACTCAAACCTTCTGTGTGTCCAGTACCACAGAGCTGGGCGGGAGTCAGCTTGAGTTGGTGTCGCACCACACCCCCTTCTTTGATAAATCCATGGTAGATCACTCGGTTTGTGTGTATGAGAACGGAGCGAGCTGAAATTATTAATGTGATTTGCAGGACACATTGATCATCGACACTCCAAACATATTGTTCAAAAGAGGCAGAAAAAGCAGGCAGCAGACACAATAAATACAAATTCTGCCCACATATCACTGAGATACCGATTCGCACGGGACTAAAATTATCACCTGATGTTTGGCTACTTTAGTGGGTGAACTGTGTTGGAATTTTTACTTCACAAATTGTGTATTCGAATCGGATTAATTTCACAGTTGTCTTCTGTAATTATTACAAATGACCTCATTCAATACTAGTCTCGTGCAAATAGGCCATTACTCATCATCTTCTTCATTGATTTTTAGAAGATGATGAATTATGCCCGATTCAACAAATTTCTTATGTCTACCACTCTAGCTTAAAAACATGGAAAACCCTCTCTAGAGCCAGTTTTCAGTTTATCCATTCAGGCTGCTATACAAACACGATAGCGTCAGTGGAGGAGGACCCACCTCCTCTAGACATAAAAGTTTAATTCTAAACTAGGGTTAAAAACAACGACTTTTATTTTCGCCTCATTACACACATAGAAAAACACGATTGTGAATATGTATAATATGCATGAATACTAATATCTACGCACTGCACCTTTAACACCTTTAAAGTTTCACTCGTAGAGCACAAACCTCTGCTAAGTGAATTTGATGATGACATTTCTCATGTAGACCCTCACTGAAAGAACTTTGATGACACTGAATCTAACTTGTAATTTCAAAAAACTTTTAGGTATAAGTTGGAAGTTTGAAAACCAATTTCAGAACACTATGAATAAAATCAGAATTTGGATTGTTTTCTTGAATACAAAATTTAATTATGGGAAACATTTTATTAGTTAGTATGTTGGTGTGTTAACGATCCGACAAGGTCTTTTGATATATGTAGTGAAATGTGCTGTTTTCCGAAGACTGGTTGGACTGTTAGCAATTTTAATTGACAAACTAATTAAACAGAACCAATAATTAACATATTTTTCTGATCTTCTGCAGGAATGGAGACTAATTTCAACAAAGTCAACACGAGGAACCTCGGCACTCCCTACGACTATGGCTCTGTCATGCACTATGGAAGGTAGCGTCTGACTTCACTCATTCTGTAAATTCACCTGTATAGTACCGCCTCCACACTGGGTATACAGAGATCCCTTCACAATACAAAACCACACACTGTGTACAAATACACCGATCAGCCATAACATTATAGCCAACTGGCTGCCTATTATTATGAAGGGCATTCTGTGCCATCGAAACCTCATTGTGTGTTCTGACACTATTCTACCAGAACCAATGTTACGTTTCTCAGTAAGTTGTGCGATAGTAGATATACAGGCTGGCCTCACTCCTCACATGCATCAATGAGCCATGGTTGGTCTATAGAATAAGTTGGAATGTACTAACCACTGCAGAACAGCCATTTTTTTTGTCTTCTAAAGTGCAAGGGCATATCAACAAGTATCTCAAGAATGTCCAGACTGTACTCTTTATTCTACAGAAACATACCAATTAGGTCAGCATTGTGGTGCAGTGGATAGCATAGCACACAATGCAGGGTCCAGGTTCATATTTTGTGCGTGTACATTGCTTGTTTTCCCTGTGTTTGCCTGCGTTCCCTCTAGCTGTTCAGTCTTCCTCCTACAGTTCAAAACATGACATTTGTGTTTTGGTGTCACTAAACGGATCATAGGTGTGAATGTGACCATTGTTTATTTCATTGTCGCCTGTGTGACAAAACATTTGCAAGTTGTCAGGTCTGTGCATCACCTCTCTCCCAATATCAGCTGGGATGACCAGCTGAAAGTCCGACCCACTGCAACCCAAAAACAGGATAAGAAGTTATAGATAAGGGATGGATTGACTCACATGAGCAAGCATTTGGAGACAGTACATTTTAACATGCAGAAAATTCAAGAAATCCTGATTCCATTTAGACTTAGACATACTTTATTCATCCCAAAATGGGAAATCCCCTCGTCGCCGCAGCAGCAGTTTGAAATACATATATACGCATACACAACACCAAGATGAAAATAAAAACAAGAGTCTAATTATAACTATGCAGTACAAGTGTGCTCTATGTGGACTCTGTTTGCAAGTTGAATGCTGTTAGTGAGTAGCAAGATAGTCCATTGTTGTCTTGTTGTCTAGTTATCCCACCCACTGACAGGTGCCATGGTAACGGGATAATCAATGTTATTCATGTCATATATTTGTGGTTATAATGTTATGGCTGATCAGTGTATCCAACGTTATCATTTATTTATTTATTTACATGCATTAGACTGTCGTTGGTCTCCGCTTATTCCTAGCTAACTGGGATTTATTGTGTAGTTATTATTATTATTATTATTATTATTATTATTATTATCCTTTGATTCATCAAGTGGATAAAAAAACGACTTCAAAATTAACAGAATTATAATGTGGGAGTATAAATATATATTGGTCTGACCATGATAACAATAACAGCACCATTTGCCAGTAAGCGCCTTAGACTGTCCATGCATCACCTGACTACATGGTTGTGGATGATAGATGTGCACTTTAACCCCTCATCAGCTCATCTACCTTTGCATCACAGGTTTGCCTTCTCTATGAACGGGCAAGCAACCATCGTTCCAATCCCCAACCCCAATGTCTCCATTGGTAGAGCCACCAGAATGAGTCCGATTGACATCCGTCGGGTGAACATCCTTTATGCCTGCAGTATGTACCTCTTTCCTCATGTAGCTGTATATTCTCTATATTCTCTACAATCCCCTCCTTCTTCTGTCTAAATACATCAGAAACACGTTTCTTTTTGAGTTACAAACACCTCCAGCTGTCTTCATCACTCAGAAAAATAACTATTTGAAAAAATAGTCGGTTGATTCTAGTCAGTCACTTGGAAGAACTGCAATTTCCTTTGATGGGATTGGTCCAACTAATTTTACGGAGTAAAATGAATCCTCTTATTAGTTTATTTAACATATATTAATTAAGTTGGTCCTAATAAAAAAAAAACAAAGCAGTTACATGGAAACAATGTGAGCAGAAATTGAAACGATTACATCATGAACGGTTACATTCACGCACACACGCTCACACTCTCCTCCTACCAGTGATGGACACTAACTAAGGACATTCACTCACGTGTTCCAGTTAAGTACAAATTTAAGCTGCTTTTACTTTATTTGAGTAGTCAAATTTTCCGCACCTTTAAACTTTTACATCTCAGAGGAAACAATTGTACATCCTACTCCACTATATTTGTCTACTTACTTGTTACATGACAGATAAAAAGGTTTCTTACCCTCACTGCGCAGTGAAACCCACATATCCCCAAAGGTACAGATTTTGAACGCCAACCAGAACATGATGATCTTATAGGTTTAAACTACTCAACAGCACAAAGTTCTTGGATTACCTCAAACTTTAGGATTTACAGCAGTAACACATGAATGCTGAAACGGACTATTTTACTGCACAAGGAGTACTTTTACTTTGATATGGCAAGTACCTTTTGCTGATAAGTCAACCTTTGTGTTTCACTTCATCAGATTTAACTCACATCCTATTTGAGAATATAAATGTCCACTTCTTGAATCTTCAATACATTGTTAGAGATTCCAATAATTTTTCATTAATATATATATATATATTTTAAATCTAAAGTCAGTAGTAATCATAACTATCAAATACTAATTTATTTTCAGGATTTTAAAACATTAAATACCATTTTGTTTAGATAATGCCTCTGTTTCTGTTTTACTTAATAATAAACATTAGTCATGATTATAGCCATACATTCTAAATTTCAACTATTCATTAATAAGATTTTATTTAGAATTTAGGATTGTGTGTAGTTTACTGTTGTACAAAAACAATGGAAAATGTACCTTCAAAATGTAAATTGTACCGTTGTGCCTTCATACAGAACAGTTTTGAAGCTAAGGTTTCACAATGAAGGTCCAACAACATGGAATTAAGGTTTTTCTTTTCTCTGATGCCCGTGTGATCAAAGGATGGGGGTATTTTTGTTTTCAACACGCTATGAGGATGAATCTCATTTACGAATCAATTCATTATTGACAAAGTATCTAGAATTACTTATTCCCCCAAAAATACACATCCTTTCCAAAATTGATTCCATTTTCATGATTCCAGCTAGAGTTATAAAACTTTGTTTTTTTTTAGTTAAAATACAAAATTGTCCCTAAATCAACACAAGTTAGGTTACGCAAGCTTTTAAGTGAAGGACTTCAACTGGTAGTGGAGAATATCTGCAATTTGGTACCACATCTCAAAAGTTGAAAATCCATCAAATCAAGTCAGTTGGACGTCCCTGACCCAGAATCACTGATCATATCTGCCTCATGGGATCTGCGGTACACAGAGAGTCTGCACCCAAAAAGGAAAATTGGCTGTTACATTTGATGTAAGGAATGTTTTAATGTTTTCAAGTTAAATGTGATTAACGTTTACATTCTTTGCATGAAACGGGTTGGTTATTTGGATGATATTAATTGAATTACCGGAAGTATTTCCACATGATTAAATGGATTTCCAGTGATTCTGCTGGGCCAATTTCATCTATTTGAGTCGGATAAATGTAGTTTAGTAGGGTAATGTTACCACTGCAAAGCTAGATGGACCAACAGGACAAAAATAATGTTGGAAATAATCCCAGTAACTGAGTCGAATCAACCCTAGTAAATTATATTGACATCTTAACGCACTTTGCAGAGTTCACATATTTGCTGTCTTTTTGAATTCATTTTAGATTCAACTGCATCCAATTCCGACTGGACTGGATAAAGAAATCTATTACTATAGGAAAAAATAAAAGCCTCTAAATGAAGTACGTTGCTTCAGATGGGGTTGGTTTTCACACTACATATCCAACCGTAATATTTATACCTATATGAATATACACATCATCTATCATCAGTTTAAAGTTCAACTGTAATATTTATACATATATGAATATACACATCATCTATCATCAGTTTAAAGTTCAACTGTAATATTTATATATATATGAATATACACATCATCTATCATCAGTGTTAAGTTCAACTGTAATATTTATACATATATAAATATACACATCATCTATCATCAGTGTTAAGTTCAACTGTAATATTTATAAATATATGAATATACACATCGTCTATCATCAGTTTAAAGTTCAACTGTAATATTTATACATATATAAATATACACATCATCTATCATCAGTGTTAAGTTCAACTGTAATATTTATAAATATATGAATATACACATCGTCTATCATCAGTTTAAAGTTCAACTGTAATATTTATACATATATAAATATACACATCATCTATCATCAGTGTTAAGTTCAACTGTAATATTTATACCTATATGAATATACACATCATCTATCATCAGTTTAAAGTTCAACTGTAATATTTATACATATATGAATATACACATCATCTATCATCAGTTTAAAGTTCAACTGTAATATTTATATATATATGAATATACACATCATCCATCATCAGTTTAAAGTTCAACTGTAATATTTATACATATATGAATATACACATCATCCATCATCAGTTTAAAGTTCAACTGTAATATTTATACATATATGAATATACACATCATCTATCATCAGTGTTAAGTTCAACTGTAATATTTATACATATATAAATATACACATCATCTATCATCAGTTTAAAGTTCAACTGTAATATTTATACATATATGAATATACACATCATCTATCATCAGTGTTAAGTTCAACTGTAATATTTATACATATATAAATATACACATCATCTATCATCAGTGTTAAGTTCAACTGTAATATTTATAAATATATGAATATACACATCATCTATCATCAGTTTAAAGTTCAACTGTAATATTTATACATATATAAATATACACATCATCTATCATCAGTGTTAAGTTCAACTGTAATATTTATACATATATAAATATACACATCATCTATCATCAGTTTAAATTCAACTGTAATATTTATAAATATATGAATATACACATCATCTATCATCACTTTAAAGATCAACTGTAATATTTATACATATATGAATATACACATCGTCTATCATCAGTGTTAAGTTCAACTGTAATATTTATACATATATAAATATACACATCATCTATCATCAGTTTAAATTCAACTGTAATATTTATAAATATATGAATATACACATCGTCTATCATCAGTGTTAAGTTCAACTGTAATATTTATACATATATGAATATACACATCATCTATCATCAGTTTAAAGTTCTCATCTCTTTACGGAAGAAATTTTGAAATTGTTTGTTTGGTAACAAATTGTAAGCATCATCCCGAGGTGGGAGTCATGAGACAACAGCCAATTAAATTAAAAACATTAGATATGGGAAGCGAGATTATTTGAATGTGTGTGGATTCATTAATTTGAACTCTTTCTCTCTTGTTCCAACAGGAACTCAAGATGAACTGATGTCATCTGAAGCATAGCTTTACCTCCGAGCAAATGATAATAATAATAATGAATCCAGAATAGTATCGTGCTACATTGAAAATAGCAATTTGAGTGCTTTAGTGCTGATTTACTGAGAATGTAGGTGTCTAGTGAACTAATCACACATTTACTCTTAGACTTAACTGATTCCAAGCTTGTTTGTTTACTAATAAACAATATCTTAACCTCAACTCATGGCTTTCTTTTTGTGTTTCATACATGTATATACCTGATTAATTAAGGAAGACTTAAATATTTCTCCCAAAAAAGTTAGTGCGCCTGATTAAAGAACCTGTTCAACCTGTAATAGTTCACTGTATGAACCTGGACTGTTTCACTGCCAAATGAATCACAGGCTCCGCCCACTGCTCCTCAGGGTTTGCCAGATACAGTAAACTAGTATCACAATGTTGAATTTGATTATCATATCTGAACATAACTAATTAAGCTTTCATTAATATAAGCCTTTAGCTGACTACAACTATCAAGCGTCTCAAACATGAAAGTCCAATTAACTAAATCAAAGGCCTTCTCTGCATCCAATGTCCTTAACAAAAGGTCTTTGATTCGTTTTTGATTTCTTTTTCTATCTATGGCCCGCAATATATTGTCAGCTAAAATCCTTCCTGGAATAAATCCACACACCGATCTTTATCAATAAATTAATGATTTAATGATGGTTTTTAATCTGTTGGCTTGTTATTCTTGACAGTATTTTAAGATCTGTTTTTAATAATGATTGCAGTATTTCCAACATTATTTTTCCCTCTATGAGGAGAGGTTTGTGGCATCCTCTCCTGCTTGATGGATAAGAGTTATTCTAGAGGATTGCCCATCTTCCGTTGTCTGTGTAATTATACACTTTCAACAATAAGGGCAGTATGTGACCAATGAACTGTTCTTAAAATCAATTTTTAAATCCATTATCTCCTGGAGGTTCTCTTGTTTTCAGTCTTTGCTGTCTGATCCATCTCTGCAGTGATTGCTTTTGTTGACATGTTGTTGTTTTTCCTTTTGGACCCTGGGTAGTTTAAGATTACTGAATCCTGTCATTATTTGATGTCAATCCTCACTTCACTTATTTGTACATACATTTTCACCGTTATTTGCTAATTCTTCTGCTATCAGTCGCTTATACGTTAATGCTTCTAACCGATCTGTTTTCAGTTTTGTGATATTAGATCTCTTCATTTGTTTTTCAAGTTGTCAGGCCATAGTATTTAAGGATCTTGGTCCACCATCGTAATTTTCTTGTGTGTTAACCTTATTAATCTATCGATTTTCATGTTAATTCAACAGACTTGTTTTTTCAGTGTATCTCTGGGTAAAACTTCTACCATCCATTAGTTTTTTCAGAATCTTGCTGACAAACAAACTGGCAAAATAACCCTTGTGAAAGTATAACCTCTAACTATTATATAGTAAATTCCCTGCAAATATCAAACCCTTCTAAAAAAACAAAAAAAAATTTGTATTGTTTGATTTTCGCACAAAATGATTGATGATTTGCATATTCCCTCCAGACTACTATGAGAGTCATTTCTAATGAGAATTACCATCATCATAGTGTGCTGTCAGCTATTCTAAACCTTTAATGTCCTGCTCTGTTTGATTGAGCATATTTTGATTCTTTAATTTAATGTGGACAAATGTGACTGAACCGGTTTATAATATGACCCGGTGGCAGCAAGTCTAGGCTAAAGAGCGAGGGGCCAAGGACAGAGCCCCAGGAACACCACGGTTCAGAGGGGCTATAAGGGGCAGGCATTAACCATGACTATTGAAAAATGGAAAAATTGGATAATATATTTTGGGGGAGAATTTATAGCAGGTGACAATTACTAACCAGAATTATTTAATTTGATTCACCCAAAAACAGTCTAATTAGGGTAAATAAGTTTTCTGAAAGACATTATTTACCAAAGGGGTTGAGAGGCTTCACATTATAAGGAAGATAGTCACGGTGAGCTAATTTAATTTAAATGGAGTATTTTCTATTAAAGTCAGATTTTTTTTATTGGTTTAAAACATGCTCAATAAAAAATTATAAAATTCTATTACATTTATAGTTCCTTAGACATTCAATTAATAAATTAAATAAAATGTGCCAAGAAATAATTCTTACACAGTTTTGTGTTTCTTGGTGAAGATATTAAAGGTTATGGATATTAAGGATATTAAAGGACGTTTTCAAGGACAAGGTCAACTTTCATCCGGAGGCAGGAATCTGTGAATCTGTGACGAGTAATACTTTAACAGAGATGGCCTTCATGAACACAAGCCAGTGACGCTGCTTGATAAACACTCGCAGATGATCCTAGACTCTGAGTCTACTCAGAGGCTCTAGCCTCACTAGGCTAGAGCCTCTGTGAGGCATTGGTGCGAACATCTGCATGTGCAGTATGTCCTCACATACTGCATAAACAACCCTGTCAGGAGCTTTGGGGGGGGGGGGGGGGGGGGGGGGGGGGAAATAATCAAGGTCCTTAAAAATGTATTCTTTTCTTTTTCTTTTTTATTCTTTTTTCGTTACTTTGGGTGGTTCGGCAAAATAAAAAAAGTCATCCTCTTCTATAAAAAGCATAAAAACAGGAAATTATATAAAGAATATAATATAGAATTAAATTATTTTTTTTATCAATGAGCCATAGCAATACATACGTTTTATTATCATTATTATTATTATTGGTATTATAATATTTTATTATATTATAATAGATCTTTAGTTAGATCGGTCCAAATTTTTTTACTGTTGATTTACATCAAGTTTGCATACATTTCATTACATTAGACATTATGTGTATTTAATGTGTATTTGAGGAAAATTTGAATGCCAGAAATAAGGGAAAAGTTTATATGATCTTACTAAGTATCTAGATAAAAATTATTTGTATTTCCTTATGCTCTAATTCATACGGAAGTCCGTAAATACTGACTGATACTATAAAATTAATTTTGTTAACTTTGCTACTTCAATTTGTGTGTAGCTAATAACTAAAGATGAATTTGTTTGCATTCTGCATGCCTATGTGTGTGCCTCGTGTGATTAGAGCAAACAAATAGATACCATTTCTATCTTAATCTAATGCCAACTGCCTTTGATATCAGGGAAAAGATAAGAACAAATCAAACACAGCTGTGAAATAGTAACAACAGGTCACCTTTTTCTCACGCACACAAAGTGTACTCCTCACCAAAGCAACATGTTATACAACTGAATAGATTTTAATTCCTACAACGTTGACAACTAATGTTTGAATACTTTAACTAAGTGTAAACAAAAAATATTAAGAACATGCTAATAAAAGCAAAAGTTGAAATCAGATGGTGAGTTAATAGCCAAAAAAATAATTAGCGAATCAAGAACCAAGGCAAAATTGATTTACACAAAGGAATTTAGATTCAATAAATATATGTGAGGAATTGGTTTAAATGTATTATTTAACCAACTCATTTTAATTAACAAAATAAATGGATTATAATTATATATAAATTATTATTATTATAGGCTTATATTTAGTGTTGATTTAAAAAAAAAATCTGCCTGAAATCTATTATATTCACTTTTTATCTGAGCGAAATGTAATTTAAATTTAATAAGTATCTGGATTAAATTTATTTATACTATGTATTTATCTGGAGCAAAACTATCTGAGATTATCAAAATATCCGGATATCATTTATTTATAGTATGCATGTATCTTGTCAAAAATATTTTTAAAAAAAACATTATCTTGGTGAAATTTCTTCATACACACTAATCATATGAGTAAAAGTAATTTAGATTAATGAAATGTCTTGAAGTAATGTAATTTAAATGGCCTATCAGGATAAAATTGATATAACTTAAGTCGGGACCCGCAGTCGACCGTAAAAACCATGTGAAGGAGCAATGGGAACCAATGCCTCCTCAGCCAGCTGGCTATGAACAGCACCTAGTACTGACCCAAGGCTATCAGTTTCCCTCAGATTCCCCAGGTACTCCTGGGGAATCTGAGGGAAAGTGGGAAAAGCGTACAAAAACATTTCTGGACAATTTCAGACAGTGCATCCAATACCAGCAGATCACCCTGACCTTCCAGAGAGAACAATATTTCGCAGTGGTTTGGGTTTACTGATGCAAATAGGTCGGTCTGAGCCATACTGACCCAAGCTCACAAGAGGGATAATAATAAAATAATACATCAAAGTGCTACAAGGTAACAGCAGACAAAAGCCTCAATAAAAAAGTATAATAATGATAATTATATGAAAATATGACCAAAAAGCAGCAATGTTAATTCAAATTAATAGGTTCTGCTAAAAAGAAAAGTTTTGAGTCCTTTTTTAAAAGTCTCAGTCATCTGTGGAGCCCTGAGATGGTCAGGGGCAGCATAACAGAAGGCCTGATCACCCATGGTGCTGAGCTTATTAAATATATATTCATATTTATCACTGTTCATCCAACAGTGACATTCCTCTGGGACTGGTCCTCTCCTGGGGGATGACAAGGAGTTATTTGCCCCAGATCACATGCAACTGAAAAGAGAGATATACTGTAAAAGGATTTCACCCAAAGACTCCCACAATTACCATGCAATTGAAAAAGGGGGGAACTAAATGGCAGCCAAGGGACCGCAAACAGCTCCTGAGGGAAATACAAGCAGCCCTTAGCAAAGAGCGCTAATAATTAACTTGAGTCCAGCTGTATTTCAAATACAGGGACAAATTGGAAGAATAACACAAGCAGTGCCAGGCCAAAACAATCAAAGTAGTTTAAACTGTACTTTACACAGGGATTTGCGCAACGAATATAATTGAAAAGTTAAATCAAAACTCACCTCACCTTTCATTCCCATAACATTGTTTATGTATGATAATAATAATAATAATACATTTAATTTATAATGCACATTACATTTGGATCAAATCTCAAAGTGCTAAAATGAGGTCGAAATAGATCATCTACATAAAACATATCTACATAAAATGAAGGCATCTGTGGCATGAATACATCTTACAATAAGATGCCTTCCACCATATATACCAATCGTTGTCAAACTGTGTTGTCCAGCACTAACCGCTATTGAACATAAGAAGATTCCCTCTAGAATCCACCAGGTGGGTTGATCCTGGGGTCCTGGCCTATCTGCGGGTTTGTGGCATCCGTATCAGAGGTCTGGACGGGTGTCAGTTTCTAGGGGACATTGGCCCTTAATTGTACTTAAGGTCACTCGAACCTATAAATGAAGTAAAGGCACAGAATTTCTAATTCAAGGAGTTTTAAAGCCTTCATGGATACCATATCTATTATATGACGCTTCCTGTCAACTGGTCGGGGACTACCGCTGGAAATTAGCCATTTAGGTCTAAGATCTCCCAAAGCTGTCCCAGTTACTGTTATTGGAACAGTCTATTAATGGGGGTTGTCTAAAACATTAGAATTACACTGAACACACAATTATTTTTTTGGAACATAAATTTATTTTTAAAAATGTAAAGGCTACAATTGTATTTATGTATTTTTTATTTCACACATACATTACACTTATATCTTAGGGTTTTATTTATTGAACATTTGATCATAGAACATACAAAAAATACAATATCAGGCTGAGGAGGTGTGCATTCAGAATAAATCCAAATCCAAAGTGAAACCTCGATGAGTGTAAAAAAACAAAACAAATGTACTAAATAAAACGTACAAAGGTGAGATTAAGATTTCTATAATAATCATACTAGTTTATGTTTATGTTTACGTTTGAGGAATAGAGGTCGTACAATCAGTGGACACTGGGTGGCGGTGCCGTAATAACGAGATAAAAAAGTCCCTCCTCTATCTTCCTCCATGTTGTTGGTTTTCCTCTCACGTCATAACAGAATGACAATAACTTCCGGTATTAATGATTACTTCCAGGTTACCCTTGTCTCTCCGAAAATGGCGGACACGTGTGGACAAGTGTTGTTGGGATCGGGGCTCACTGTTCTCTCCCACCCCCTTATGTACATCAAGGTCCTGATCCAGGTAAGATCAGGTGTTTTTGTGGGCCCCGGGGGGTCAGCAGCTGCTCCAGGTTCAGTCTCGGACCGTAAAACTACGTGAGAGGAAAGGGAACCGTGGAAATCAAATGAGGGCTTATCTCGCTTCCTTTATCAGTAAATAAATGCGTAACGTCAAACAATTATCAATAACTGTCAAATACCCTTTTAATCGATGTATATCCAATACACATAGATTCTAATATCTTGAAAATAACGCCAGCTATAACATAAATTTGACTGTCGTCCCTATGACCTTCGCTCTCCAGAATAGTCGCGTGAAATATTAAAGGTTTACAGCGCAACTGTATAAATATTCAAAGTTGCTTCTTCAATTTTCCTGCAGGCACAATGTACAATCGTTGAAAAGTATTTCCAAATATCCCCGCCGTTTTTAACCCAGTCTAAATCCTTTTTGTTTATAAAACCTGACGTTGCTGAAGTGCATCATTTAATGATTTACATTTTCCACGTCTGGACTGTTCAATAATAAGGTTGCCGTGTTTTGTTGCCATGTTTATGAGTAAGAACGAAATGATCAGGGAACATGGCTAACGCTAATGTCTAACATTCTACCGGCCTTTATAGGCTGTTTTACACTCGGTGATTCTTTAAACAATGCACACACATTTTAAAAGACGATAGTTCCTTATGAGACACGCAATCGTGTCTCATAATGGCCTTTGGCTTACTTAGATTGCTAACCCGTGTTTTCAAATTTCACTGAAGAGCTACTGTATGAGAATTGCTGAAAAAGTTGATGCTGGTTCTAAAAGAAAGGTGTCAATACACAGTGACGTAACAACATGCTGTGTAGATGCAGGTCAGAGTGACACCTATCCACTGCTGATGGAACTTACAGTGGACAATCAGAATCAGAACTGGACTACAAAGAAATGGAAGAAGATTGTCTGGTCTGACTAGTCACTTTTTCTTGTACACATGCATGTGTATCCCTTCCCTCAGGAAAAGATGGCATCAGGATTTATTATGGGAAGATGGTAAATGGATACGGAAGTTTCATGCTTTGAGCAATGTTCTGTTGGGAAACCTTGGGTCTAGCCATTTTGGACGGTATTTTGAAACATAGCACCTACCTTTACATAAATGCAGACGAAGTACCCCCATTAATGGAAATGGTATTTTCCTAAAGGCAGTGGCCTCTTTCAGCAGGGTAATTCTCCCTGCCCCAATGCAGAGATGCTTCAGGAATGATTTGAGGAACAAAACCACTTGACTTGGAGTCCAAATACTCAATCCAATATCCAATCCAGTACATGTGGGATGTGTTGAATAAACAAGTCCATTCCACAGAAGCCAAACCTCCCAACTTCCAGTACCTAAATGATTTGATAATTTTTTGGTGTCAGATACCACAGCAATCCTTCAGAGTTCTGGAGTCCATGCCTCAGTAGACTGAGTGTTTTTGGGGGCAAAAGGGGATTGATTCAAAATTATTCAGGTGATTAAAATGTCATGGCTAATTGGACTTGGCAACATGTCGATCAAGGATGCAAGGTCTCTGGCAGCTCTCTTCCCTGTGGTGACGAGAGTGTGAGATGAGTAACCTTCGGTAATATATATATATATATATATATAGAGGAAACTGACGGAGGGATTTCAGAGTGATAAGAAACTCTATTAGCCTTGCGTTGGTCAAGCTAAGTGAGCTGGCGTCAGACGCAGACGCAGAGAAGGGGGTTTTTATTTTTTACAGCCAATATAAATAACCGGCGTTCTTACTCGTTTTCTCCAAGTGACAACAAAACTACAATTCTAACAGGATGGAGGTTCTTTAGCATGCATTCATACATTTTGCACATAACGACAAACTACAACTCCCATAATCCCTGTCACAGATACACATTACCCATTGTGCCCCCCTCCTAAAGGACAAGGCTCATACGGATGAGAGGGAACACAATTCACTGGTTTTGTAACATATTCCTTTTTTGTGCTCCTCAGGTAGGACATGAGCCTCTCCCACCCACACTCGGAAGGAACTTGTTTGGCCGACAAGTCTATCAACTGCCTGGGCTGTTTGCTTATGGTGAGATCTTTTTAAAAAATGTAATCTTTGATATCTATTACAGTGCTCTTGTATAAGAACTGAAGATATGTGCTTTCATTTAAATTAGTTGTGTTGTAGCTTTTACTTTGATTAAATAACTCTATTAAAGATCTTGTGTTTTTTTTCCTTCTGACTCGTATATTTTTTTAAAGGAAGAATCTGATATGCAGTGCATACCTCCATTTCTCTTCATCTGATTTTCACATTCCTTAACGGTAGCCACAAATGCATTTAACAGAAAGAAGTGAAACCAATTACATTAATCTCCACAATAAGTAAAATCCTCATTATTTACATCGGATACCCGAAAACCCACCAAGGATTAGAATTCTTTAGACAGAAAAACCGTCATTTTCACCTATTTCTTTCCATTTTTTTGTTTTCTTATATGTAAAGTTTTTTGAAGATCTGACATACTTTTGTCTGAGATACACACAAATAGAGGAAACCAGGAGGGAGTCGAATATTTATTTCAAATCGCTGTAATCCTCCCAGTCCGTAATTCTGATTCACACCAACAACCTAATGGGTTTTTCTGGTCAGTTCTTGTTTAACGGCAATCAAGCAAATAAAGCAAAGTCGTGATTTATTAAGCTGAGGTAAACAAATACTTGGTAAGATATTAAGATTAAACAGGACGATTGACTGCATGAGTTAAACATCAAATCTGAGAACTCACCAAATACCATTTATACAGGTAACGTGATTTTATCCTCTATTAATAGATCATAAATGAAAGTATTGTTGAGTACAGTTAGATTTTTGTACTTCAATAGACATGTATGTATATGAAATTTAAATATGGTGTGTATTTATTAATAAAGGCGCAGCGTGTAAAATTTAGTGGCATCCAGCAGTGAAGCTCCAGATTGCAACTATATTACACGACAGCTCACCCCTTCATATTGAAAAATCTACCGTGGCCATCAAGTGTCAAAAATATGACGGCTAATATCCTGTTAAGTGATGAGGTTCCTTTACCTTGAGATAGTTATTATTTAGAATTATATTCAAACATTCTGTAAACTGTAGTTCACTTACATCTAAGAAAACAATATATAAGTATTTGTTCCACACTGCTGTAGCCTTAACAGTGGCGGTGAGGATCCATACTCCTGCGAAGGTGATGAGAACCCTAAATTTGAAAAAAGGAGGATCGTACTTAGCACAAGAAAAGCAACAGATTGTGAACCCTCGCTGTAAAAGAAGGTGATACACAAAGACCTGACTCGTGAACCTGTTAAGCGTAAATGCGTAAATGATGGCGTTCGTGCAGTTCTCGTGTTTGCCGTCTTTGAGGGCAAAGTTTCACACTCGGTTGCTTTTTGTAGGGCTGAATAATAAGCTTGATCCGGCATAATGTTAAAACAAATTTTATTTTCAGCTGATTATTTCAGCTGATTATACACCAACAAACACATAGTTATAAATATTTTCCTCCATTTATTCAAAAGGGTGCCCTAAATTTGAGAGATTGCGCCTTTAAGCAGAGATGAATACTTACATTTAACACTGGCTTCCGTGCCGCATCAATCTTTTAATGTAGGTCAAACAATCTTCCCATGACTTAACATCTGGTACCTTCTCATGAAGGCAGTGTGAAGAAAATGTACAATTGTTATGTGTTAACCAAAATTTTGAGAAGTGTAACAGAATGATTGCAGGGGTCCCACATCCTGAAATTAACCTAACCTGATGGGTAATAAAACAATTCCCCCCAAATTAGAAAAAAAAAACCCATCAAACGAAACTCTAGATTCAAGTCTTTGACAGGAGAAAGGTTTTGTGTATACAGTTTCCTGGATTCTTTTTCTAATTTGCTCTGTATTGTCTTTTTATTTTGGGACTGTTCAGCCAAGCACATTATCAAGATTGATGGAAAAACGGGTCTCTTCAACGGACTCAGTTCAAGGCTTTTTGCAAGTACCATCGGCACCGTCGTGCACGGCAAAGTGGTGCAGGTAAGTTTTATAATAACTCAAGTCCTCCACAGAATATGACACCACTCCTCCAGCGTGTTCTTCGGACAAAAGTCATGATGAAGCGTAACTTTAATTGCGTATAATGCAAAACATTTGACCTGGGAATAATCAATAACATTTTAGGGCTTTGTGATTAATGGAATTTTAACACAAAACAAAAGGGGAAGACCAAACAGAAGGTCTCTAGATGTGGTGAAAGAGGAAATGCTTGTTAAAAGGCAGTTATTTTTTGGCACTGTCGCCAAGTGTTGCCCACTGAGGGATTTCTTGGTTCTTTGTAGGATAATTAAATAAAGTGTTCGGTCTAAACTTGCTCTCTTTGGGAAGCACGTTGAGACAGCAGTTGTTGTTTATTGGAGCTATATGAATATAATTTCATTGATTTATTGATGCAGTGGGTTGAGGTGACAGAGTAGGATGCAGTGTACAGCGGAAGATGGAAACCCATGATGTTTATCCGCTGTGCTGAACAACCCAAAGAAGATTACCAGGAAGGGGAGTCCACACTGAAGGACAATATCAAACATGTCGTCCCCTTTGACCGCTGTCAGTCTGACACGGCGTAGATCAAAGAATCGCTTTATGAAGATACGTACACAGGACTGTTTGGAGAGGTTTGTCATGATGGTGTTCAGTGGAGGGAAAATATCTCCACGAGTAAGGCGTCTTCTGTGACATAAACAAGCTTCAGCTGCATTATAAATGAGAGTTAGTGCTGGGTGGAACAAACTGGGTTACTGCAGGGTGTATCTCTTGGTTGCAACAAGTTGGTGGATAACCAAAGCAAAGTCAAAAATGTTGTGGCAATGTGTATGTTCTGTGGCAGGAGAGTGGATATAGCTGTAAGTCCCTTCTGCCATTGTGTGTATTCCTTCTATGTCACTCTGCACCTATGCAGACCACTGTCAGAAATCAGCATAAGTTGCCTACGTGTAACAGGATCCTGGTTTCACTCGGAGTCTTCAAGCTGTAAAATTCGGGTTTTTTGAAGTCGTAGTAGCTCGTACCCGGCATATTTGACAACCACTATAACACATAATGGTGTACATGTTAATACCGTGTGTGCTCACACGGCAACAAAAAAACAGTTTCCACAGTACCAAAGAAATATGAAAGCCCTGAAAATAAGTCTTGGGGTGCATCTGTTACTATTTACATGTCTGTATTAAAATAATTCTTTTTTAATTTATACTGAAATTGCTTGTAACGCAGGGAGAATGAAAATAGATCTGTTGCATTGTTAGCCTTTTTCTGAATGTTGTAAAACTAAAACCTACTCATGTCAATTTGTAACAGGGAGTATGGATGCAATGGAATTAAATTCATTTTTTCACGTACACAAATGTGTGCATCTCATAACCGATTTTTACAATTAGTTTAATTTCACATTTTAAGGCGCATTGAAGTTAGTTACTTCATGAAATGTCCGTTTTCTCACAGTCACCTCTGAACAACATCAGCACCATGACACATTTTTCTAGTATGGGGGATCTGTGTCTTTTCTAGTTAGTTTTAGGATTAGCTTATCATAAGTATAAAATGATTGTTAGAATATCACTCGAGGATTGTCAGTCAGCACAGAAATGGTGGATTTGCCGTTAATCAGAAAGACTGATTTAATAAATAGATTGTTTTAATTTCAGAGTCATGACCTGATAAAATGTTTCTTTTATGTGAAATAACAGATTAAGGTTTCAGATGGTTTCCTCCTTTAATTGTCTATCACTGTATATTTGTATTCACTGAAAATAGCTTATCAGATTTATTTCAGTTCAACTCCAATCAAATGTATCATATTCTGTTTGATTTAGAGTCAGCTGACAGACCACGTCAAAGAGAATAAAACTGAGTTAAGCAACAGATCCTAGTGTTAGGGATTTTGGCAAATTACATTTTTATTAAACACTTAAAAGTTAAACAGTCAAAGTATAAATCAACTTTCTCTATGGGGATTAAATTCATTATGTCTCTGCTTGAGTTATTAGATTGGGTGCTGATTAATGTAATCAGGTCAGGTTAACCTAATTCTTTGCCACTTCCGATGTAATTGTAACACATCCCGTTGAATTCAAATGAGCTGTCTTATAATGTTCATCTCTGCTTTCTTGCAGAAATGTCAGGAACAAGACGCACCTCAGGTAAGAGTTATGATTTATTCTTGATGCTTTCATAAACAATAGTTTCATTGGCGCGGTACTTTTGTTAAATCTTTGTGTGCTACTACAGTGTGTATTAGGCTGCATTTTACTGTTGTGAAGTTGTGTTGTAACAACCCGTTTACACAACATTCACACAACGTTTTCTCTTTACGTTCAGATGACAGCGTTAATCTACTAACCTCATACTCAGATGAGCAAAAATGAATAAACACCTCAGTGTGTTTGTGTGTGTGTAGGTGATCTTTCAGTTATTGCAGTAACGGTGCAGCAACTTTCCAGGTTGCAGAGGGATTAGTAATAAACTAAACAGTATCTGCAGCACAAAGAAAATGAATGCTGGTTTTGTTATTGTTCTGTCCTTGCGTGGCTATTCATCTGAATTTGCAACTGCCACGCATGAAGTGAGGCTATGGCGACACCATTTTCACAAGAATTGCGTTTTGAAATAACTGAGAGGTTTGCAAAAGATAACTCTCTTGAACCTGTTTTCAAAATCTTTTATTTTCAGTCCCCAGAAATGATGTTGTCCTGTGAACCAAATTGATACATTGGGAAACATTAGGCACATCATAATCCTATATATTGTTATTTAATAAAATTAGGACACTATTGATGCTCTAACACTGATATGTAAATGGAATACAAAGGAAACTCGCAGTGACTGTATGGATTCTTTACCCTCCAGCATGTAACGCTGATGATGTAAACCAGGAATAATGTGATATGTATCTTTCTCTAAAATTGAACTCATTTTCAATTTTCAGGGCTAATGTTCATTTCCAGAATGTTTGGAAGAATTTCTTGTAAGATGATTTAAGGTTCTACATGTTCACCGGCGACAGACTGGTGAAGTGAATAACGGTGATTATATGGTTGAAGTCTTTTTCTGTTGTTGGACAGATGCTGGGTGGGCAGCAGAAGGTTGTAGAGGGCTCTCTTCAGTATGTTGTCAATGAGGTAAGAGACATAAAGCAACACAACAGAACAAGCTGGCTATCACCTTCGTGATTTCACTCATGTTTTATTGTTCGGCTGCCTGAAGCTCTGTCAAAATCAGACCCTTCTTTCATATTAGTTTAAATGTTGGAAGGAAACGCAGATTAAGAGTTTTTTTTTGCAAACCGAGCTTAGAGTCCATTTAGTCAGTTACTGGGTTGTGAGGGTTTGCTTAATTTATATGGGAGTGTGTTTTCACATTCCTGTAGACTTCAAGGCGTGTTTGTGATACTTACTTGAGGAGAAGACGACAAATCGATGCATTATGGGAAGAAAGCATGCCGGATGTGTCAGTCTGCAATGTTCTCTTGGGAAACTTTTTGGCTATCATGTATATTGATGCGATTTTGACATGTAGCGCTTCCCTTTGCTGACCTCTAGCTGTGAGCTAGATGCATTGCTAAAGAACAAGTACCATCCTTCATGGAAACACCATTGTCTAATGACATTGGTCTCTTTCAGCAGGATATTGATCCCTGACATAATTGAGAAAAAATGTTTTGACTTAGCCTTCAGATTCAGATCTCAATCCAATCCCGCATCTGTGGGATGTGCTGGACAAACGGGTCCAATCCATCGAGGGGCCCACCTTACCTTGTGTGTCTGATAATCTAATTCTTCAACAGACTACCAAAGAGATGATCGCTCGTTCCTGTGCCACTATTGTCACACATCCCTTTCATGGTACGTCATGAGTGGCCAACACGTTTCAGTTTTGATGCAGTAGAACTCATAGTTGGATCTGAACCGTCTTTATGCAGCACTGGTCTGCGTTTCTTGTACAACCTCCTTCATTTTGTTTTCCAGTGATTACTTTGCGATGTATGGTGCAGTTTATTGGGAGGGAAGCAAAATACAGGTAAAGAATGTAATGTTTGGTCAGTACATCTCAGAGTCACAAAGTTATAATTGTTGGAAACATAAAAATCTTTTCTTTTCTTTTCTCAGTGGCGTGTTTGAATCCATTTCCACGGTCTACAGAGAAGAAGGCTTACTGGGGTTTTTTGCGTAAGTGTGACTCTCTTTGCCTTTATATCTCTAAATACCCCAGTCTTTGAATAATGAAGTGTCAATGTTTTCATCATTCCATGGCAAAATGCACCAGTAGTAGGTTTGTTTTTTCTTTTCTTTTCTTTTTTTTTTTTTTTTTACAAAACTCCATTGTACACACTATATGTTGACAAATAACTTAAGAAATGGTGGCATCACTGCACCTAGAGGACTTACACCCAACTCTTCAACTTCACAGCAAATAGAACAAATCAAGGATGTAACACAAAGCATTTTTTGTCGAGGAGCTGAACGTCATCAAACAGATTAAATGGAATTATCCAAGATCAAGCAGACAAAAAAACACTTTGGGAATAATGGACAAAAAAAAAATCACAGTTAATATTTTGTTGCTCCTCTTTGAGCCTGTCTGACGCTTCTCACTTATGAAAAACAATAATCTGCATCAAGAGGTCTCCAATTTTCTCTAATAGTGGTTGACATATCAGCTTTGCATGGATGAGCTTCAGTTTAGATTGGGCTTTTAAGGGGGATGAAGATACACCGCTGAAAAGAGATGTGGCTCGTTGGACTTGTAACTTCATACAAAACAGAAGAATCTTTGAAACAGAATGTTGCACAGGGGTCACTTATTTAATTCAACCTGTTTTCACAATTGTTGGAAGCAAGAAATTGAATAGATAGTGACATTTGTTTTGTGACCAAACATAAGACCAGAGCTGCATTTCTTCCGACTGTTCTTCCTGATATTTAATGTTTGTTTGTTTTTTAATTTCAGTGGCTTGATCCCTCGTCTGCTCGGTGACATCTTCTCTCTGTGGATTTGTAACCTACTGGCTCACCTCATCAATACATACGCCATTGATGACTCGGTATGCCTCTCCTCTTACCCTCACACTTGAGCAGTTAAGGGATTCTGTATTTGAGACAAGTTAAGAACTCACTCTTAAGTGTCTCACACATGTCAGGCTATAAAAACAGTGCAGGTTGTGTGTATGTTGGTGGTGATATACATTTTGCTAGAGAGAAACGCAAAGAAAGGTCATTGTGCCAGAAGTAGTTGATAAATCAAAAGGGGAAGCATTAGTGAAATGAAACAAACAAAAGCCATCAGTGTTTAAAATGTTCGTTTGGCCATATTTTTGATTTTGTACAAGGAAGGATAGAAGGAGACGGAGGAGACACATTGGAGGAGGGGAATTGTAGGGTTTGCGAAGTGTCGTGACTAGAGTATCATGATGATTTAACACAGCTGAATAAATATTGTGAGGACATTTTGTTGCAACTTATTATCGGTGATACATCGTATTTGGACTTGGGTATTGTAATTACATCATATCGTGACTTCATAAAGAATTGTGACGCCATCGTATCATATTTTCAAATTGTGATAAAATTGCATCATGACTTCTGCATCACAACGACATTATATGACATAGTATCATCATGACATTGTTTAATGACATTTTGAATAAGGAGGGGTAGAGTATAAATATATGTATGTATGTATGTACGATTAATACATTTTCTGTCTATTATGTCATAACTGAAGTATTGTGACAGTATTGCATTGTGAATTAAGTATGGAGATGATATTAAGCCATGAGTTAAGTATCCTGATATTATTGAATCATAATACTGGATCGCGTAAGTATGATGATGACCTTTTATCATAACAGTGAATTGTGACATTACAACATTGCTGGTCCTTCCTCAGATGCTCAGCCTCAGAGCAGGTGGTACTTGGCATCGCAACCTTTTCCTCCATCGTGTGACTGTCTGTGTGAATGCTGGTTTGTGTTGACTGAACGCTCTGAATGCAGCCTGTTTACAAGCCTGTTCAATCTGTTCTTCTTCACAGATGAGTCACACAGGGGAAATCAAGAACTGTTCTCAGGCTATGACCGGGGTGAGTCCGACAAACATGGCTGCCTGTATCATCAGTGCTCCGCTAGTCTCACTGTTAACTTAATCATGTTAATCCTGTGTTTTGGTCCTAGTTCTTTGCCAGTATGGTCACATACCCTTTTGTATTGGTGTCGAACCTCATGGCCGTCAATAACTGCGGGTGAGTCGGCGGGTTATTTGCTGTCATGAATCTTCCTGTTTAGGATCAAGCAGCTCGATTTCACCACTTTCCCTGCAGGTTGGCTGGAGGCCTGCCGCCCTATGCATCAGTATATCCCACCTGGGTGGACTGCTGGAGGCATCTAAGCAGAGAGGTAAATGTACCATACACTAATGTGACAAATGGTAATACACACGTGAAGACATGAGGCACTGCCGTCATTTTCCTGCCACCATTTCTTTCCGTCATGTCCTTACTTTTTGAAGTCCAAAATTAAATCTCAAGAAATCATCTGAGGACATTAAAATCAGACGATCTCTGTTTTTCATTGAATTCTCCCCCAACTAATAAAAAAATATTTTATTTTTATATATATATAAATATATATATATATCAGTATATCCCAAATACTTTCGTAATGTGTTTACAAAAGTATTTGCCCCCTTCCCGATTTCTATTTTATTTGCATATTTTTCACACTTAAATGTTTCATATCATCAAACAAATTTTAATATGAGACAGAGATAACCTTTATAAGACAAAATGCACTTTTTAAAATGATGATTTCATTTATTTAGTAAAAAAAAAATCCAAACCCACATGACCCTAGGTGAAAAGTAATTGCCCCCCTTGTTAAATCATGACTTACTGCCCGATTACTGCCAGACCTGTCCCATTAGAAATCACTTAAATAGAACCTGTCTGAAGTCGTTTCAAAGAGATCAAGAGATCAAAAAGCAACACATCATGCCGAGATCCAAAGAAATTCAAGAAGCGATGAGAAACAAAGTGATTGAAATCTATCAGTGTAGTGAGGGTTACAAAGCCCTTTCTAAGGCTTTGAGACTCCGGCGAACCACTGAGAGAGCCATTATCCACACATGAAGAAAACTGCGAACAGTGGTGAACCTTTGCAGGAGTGGTCGGTCTACCAAAATAACTCCAATAGCGCATTGACGACTCATCCATGAGGTCACAAAAGAACCCAGAACAACATCCAAAGGACTGCAGGCCTCATTAGCCTTAGTTAAGGTCAGTGTTCATGACCCAACAAAAAGAAAGAGACTGGGCAAAAATGGCATTCATGGGAGAGTGCCAAGGCGAAGACCCCTGCTGACCATAAATAACCCAAATGCTTGTCTGACATTTACCAAGAAACATCTTGATTATCCCCAAGACTTTTGGAAAAACCTTCTGTGGACTGACAGACAAAGGTTTCACTTTTTGAAAGCTGTGTGTCCCGTTACATCTGGCATGAAAATAACAGCATTTGATAAAAAGAACATCATACCAACAGTCAAGCATGGTGGGGGTGCTGATGGTTTGGGACTGCTTTGCTGCTTCAGGACCTGGACGACTTCCTTAAATTTCTGAAGGAGAATGTCCGGCGATCAGTTTGTGCACATATGCAGCAGGACAACGACCCAAAACACCCCAGCAGATCCACCTCTGATTGGCTTAAAAAAAACTAAATGAAGGTTTTGCAGTGGCCTAGTCAAAGTCTGGACTTAACTCCGATTGAGATGCTGTGGTGTGACCTTAAACGGGCAATTCCTGCTCGAAACCCTGAGTGGTTGAATTTAAACAATTCTGAAACAAAGAGTGGGAAAAAATTCCTCCACATCGCTGTGGAGGACTCACTGCCAGTTATCGCAAACGCTTGATTGCAGTTATTGCCACCGGGGATGGCAAAACCACTCATTAGGTTCAGGGGGGGCATTACTTTTTCACATAGGGTCAGATAAAAAGGATTTTACTTAATAATTAAAACCATGATTTAAAAACTGCATTTGGTTTTTACTCTGGTTATCTTTGTCTCATATTAAAATTGGTTTGATGGTCTGAAACATTTAATTGTGACAAATATGCAAAGAAAAAATCTGAAATCAGGAAGGGGGTAAATACTTTTGCACGGCCCTGTATGTATGTATCTTTGCTGTCATTTATAAATTGAAAAACTTAAAGCTGCGGCAACGGACTTAATCACACACTTTAAATTAAATCAATTAAAAAGCTAGCAGGAGCTCAGATTCAGTCCTTGAACAAAGCCAACATATGATGAACTGAACGATACAAACAAAGTTTTACTTTCACTTTGAAATGTCATATAAATTGCTAGGCTACCTCACACTAGAGGACTTTGGAATCTTAACTGATTTTAAAAGTGTTGGAGACCACAGACATAAGGACATTATTATCTTCCAAACACATATAAGACGATTCAGCCGGACTGCGAGACGACACACCCTGTTGGTAGTGAGAATTTCACAATGGCGATTCCGCACACACGAGATCTCCCAGAAACTAACGTGACTTCAGAAGAAAATTAAAAATGGAGGACGAATGATGTCCTTGTCGGGCCTACTTTGATATATCTGGCACGACCCATTATAAAAGCACTAGTGTTTTTGCCAAACTTCGACAAGCTGGTCTTCTTCAATAATCCACCTAGCTTCAGGTAAAGGTATGTTTGGTTTTCGGAATCAGAATATGCCAAAATCTGTATCGGCCGGTCAGAGTTAATCGGTGGTCGTAAATCTCCGCGCCTCTAATATTTATTTCAAATTCCCACAGGTCTAAATGTGTTTACTTTCAACCCGGCCACGACTAAACACTTCTCTTCTCTTCTTCATTCCAGGGCAACATGAGCAGAGGCAATAGTTTATTTTTCCGCAAGGTTCCATCAGGAAAGATGTATGCAATCAATCAGAAGAGATTTTTTTAAAGACTCAACATCACTGTCTTGAAAAGTTGTAATAAGAAAACAAAAAACCGAATCTGAGCTGGGGTTAGGCAGTTTTCTTTTTTTGTATGCACATGTTTAATTTAAGTTTGTCTTTTTTGGGGGGGGCGGGTTGCTGCCCTTTCTAACGGGCCATCATGTAAAATAAAAGCTTCCAGTAAAATTCCAGCAGGTTGATAAGATATTGTAGGACTATAAAAAGATTGAGAAGAAGCATAAATGCATTTATTTTACTGGCTGGTCGGACGGCTCTGGCAGACCAATGTGAAAAACCCCCCTATGTTTTTTTTAATATATCTGTAGATTCTCCACCGATTCCATCTGAGTGATGGGGTTTGTTGAAAAGGACACTGCATGTGGTAACGTCTAATAATAACATTAATTAATAATCATGTGGGGCTTGTTAAATGTATGGATATGTTAATTATTATTATTGGAGGAGGATGGGAACAAGTAAGTTATGATGTACCAAGACACAGCGAGTAGTCTGACCAAATTCTCTGGCACTGAAGAGTACAATGTTTGTACCCACCCATTCTGATGACCTGAATAAAAACATGTTGGTTTTTTTCTGAGCCTGGTTTTATTGCAAAGGTGTCTGGTTTGGAATTTGAGACATATTTGAAATAATACTGATAATATTTAAATATATATAGATTAAAGATTATACTTGAATATATACATGTATATATAATATCCTATATATGTGATATACATATCTATGTGTACATGTATATAAATATATACACATATGTGTATATATACAAATGTGCGTATATATGTATATATACACATATGTATATATATATACATATATATGTATGTGTATATATACACATGTATTTATATATGTGTTTATCCTCAAAAACTCAATTTACAAGCGCCCTAATGTAGGGAGAAACAGCAGATTAAAACTCAAGACAACGGTGAATATTATTTTTGGATCCTTAGACCATGCAGGCGTCATTCCTAATCCTTTGTGTTGTGGGTTAGGTAACCTAATATGCAGTTTGATAAAGTCAATAAATAACTTGCAGGTCAATTATTGGCATGTTGAACATCATTTGATGCGGAACAAAAGGCAGCAGGTTAACCTTAACCGAGGCCTAACAGCAAATTGAAGAGGTTAAGTTTATTTTGGTATTTCAATATAAGCTTTAGCAGAGTGGGTGTGTGTGTGTGTGTGTGTGTGGAACTGGAAATTATTTCAAAGTAGCCTATAATTGAAAACAAACAACACGATTCAACCACAGACATTGCTGCTCTTTGCGCATATTTTTAAATTAGTATGATTTTTTTATGATGTTTTTATCTGCTTTTACCTTGTAGCACTTTTATATTTGATCCAAATGTTAAGTGCGTTATAAATAAAGATTATTATTTATATCAAGAGGAAAATCCTACATGTTGAGTTGTCTATCAAAGAGATGGAGAGAGACATGAAGCAGCAGAAATACGTTGATGTTCTTTGTCACAATACCCCTGGTAACCTTGTGCCTTCGTGAATTAAAAACGTTTGTTACACTGCAATAACAATTCAATAAAAATTGATTAGAGCAATGAACCGTCTTTATATCTTCATCTTCACAATTTTCAAAATAAAATACCTTATGCGGATAACACAAAATGTAAAATATGAAGCAATATAACACAGATGCATTCCCTTGTGTATCACTCGACACATTTTTTTTTTTTAATGAAAAGTGCTGCAAAGGTGTCCCTACCGCTGCCATGGGAACATGTGGGTCATTGTAATATTCAGTTGGGGGGTTTGGTCCGCCATGCTGTCTCAGGTAATTTTGAAGCTCTGCCGTCGCCTAAATGACAATACAGAATCTTCTTGACTCAAAACGCAATGTATTCCTGAGATTTCTTCCTGATAAAAAACATGCGCTCTACTAGCCCTCTGGTAGGACATGACCTTGGTTGTGGCGCTGTTGCTCAGGTCTGACTGGATGAAGATAAGGGGTGAACAAGAAGTTTTTCTGTGCATAATCACTGTCACCAAGTAAGATTCCACTGTGTTACTCTGCTTCAAATTGAGCTCACTAAGTGGAGTTCTTGAAAATCCTTGAATCATGTGTTGAACCGTTAGCAACTAATATACTTTGTACTAATATAAACTAATATAGCAACTAACATATTTTGTATGTGTACAGCAGGACACAGTGGTCTGAAATGAAGGCTGCAGCTGCCAAGAACAGGTGGAGTCTCCGGAGTGGTGTTTTACTGCCGCTGGTCAAGAGTAAAGGGGTTAGTCCTCAAGGAGAAACTTCGGCCCTGGAGTTAATAAACAAAGATATCCCCTTCTCCCGACCACGGTCTGGAACCTACACAGGAATGGGCTAACACGTATAATACTATCAAAATACTGTGATGAATGAAATGAAAATATTGAAACAATGAGATGAATGAAATGGGCTTTAAAATAAGTTTAGCCTATTCGGTTGTTTATCTGTCCATCAGATATACGTACATGATGGACAGGTACATACTGGACACAAGGGACGTGTCTCTTCCGTAAACATGGCTGTATCAGTGGAGATATGGCGGAGGAAGCTAAAATGCTGAGTGGTTTAATAATGCAATCGTGGCTTCAAACAGGAACTTTTTAGGAAGATTTTTTTGGATCAGGAGGAGAATATTATTAGCAGCGTTGTAGAAACTGCAGTGGAAGACAGTGAACACAACAGCGTCCCTGAATCAACAGCATCAACCGGCAGCAAAAGGCGAAACACAGTAAGAGAATACGACTCAGGTTACATCACATTTGAAATGTGCATTCACAGGGACTCACAGTTGTAATTTTTAATGTTCTCACCTGCTCTGTGGGCCTACTGTATGTGTGTGACGGGCGGCCCCTTGCATTATAATCACGTAAAAGGGTTTAAGTGTCATTTCTAGTGCTACTCCTTTGCACTTTGTGTGGTTGTGGCTGACTAGTCAAAAATAAATAATATTCTTATTGGGAACATACTTTCTTCCTGTTTGAACTACGTTTAGCTGAATAGGGATACCTACTTCTACTAACATGTTTTTACATGGGTATAATGATGGTACTTAGGGAGCCGGATATATTCTGAGGTGGTACGCCGTGTAAAAGGTTTGAGTACCACTGGTCTAGAGGATAAAAACAAGTTAAAAAACTAGTTAAAAAATCAAGCAATTAGGTTATCTTGTTATTACGTTCCACTCAGGTGGTAGAATAGATCTAGTATGCTTTTGTAAAGAATGCATGGATCGGTTGGAATCCAGGGAACTAAGTTAAAGCTCCCTGGTTTTCTCCCTGGGGAGTGACCTCCCTCCCCTTGCAGCCTGGTGGCCTTCTGTATATTGGCCTACAGGGAGTTATCTCCATTGGTTCAGAAGTCTCGGCCATTGTGTCTTGAGGCTTTTTTGTGTAAGCCTCCAGAGAATCATCTCCCTTTGTACGGAGGTCTCGGCCCATTGCAGCAACGAGGCCTTCTGTATATTGGCCTCCAGGGAGTCCTCATTTGTGGCAGAACTATCCACCTGATGGCTCTAGGCCTGCAGTATATTTTCCCTCCTGGACCCTGCCCATCCCTTTTTCTAGGGAGAGGAGGTGTAGCTGGTCCAAATAGCCTGAGCCAGCCCCCAAGGCCTTTGATTCTGATATCCAGCCATTGATCCATGGGGTAACATCCTACACTGTGGTAGGATGGCCCCTCCCTGCCCACTTAAGGCATTTCTAGGGGTACAGGCTTATACTGTACGAGTAGAAACCACTTCTTTCTGTTGCTTCAACCGGCATACCTCGGTAGGCCATCCAAGGAGACTCCCTCACTGGATTATGGACATGATTCACCCGGTGTACCTGTACCACCGGGTCTACAGGCTTACTCCAATCAGGGTGTAGCATCTTCATGGATGGACACTATTCTGTATTTCTGTACAGCTGCTACCTGGTCTGCAGCATCCACATTCACAAGCACTCACTGGCTAATGTGGCCATAGCTGCTCCTTTTGCAGAGCTGGCTCTGCGTAATTCCTGGTGGTCAAAAAGAAAAAAGCACTGATGGTCAGAAGGATGCTAACAGGTGTCAGCCGGGATGTCTAGCCTTTGGCACCTAGCAGGACCAGGGATGTTCTGGGAACAATCTTGAGCATAAACATGTAAACGACTGCGATTGCCACCACGAAAGCAATACACTATATATATGCTATATTTATATTGTATATTCTTAGACAGTTAATTTCTCAATAGTGCTTGGTTTGGAGTCGTGTGACTGCACTGCTTCCTCGCGAGGTGTCTTACCGGGGTCCTCGTATGTATAAATACATAGCTGAGTGGAAAGTTAGTCTCAGTAAGATACTTGGTATAGGTTGTTCTTTGAGTGAAGAGATCTCTCCACCACTTTATCGCTCAGAACCAAGTTGCGATCCTTAAAAATCAGAGTGACAGCACACACGCATGCCTATTGATGATAAGGGTGTGTCCAGCACAGCTGGTGTGTCTTACAATCAATTGATCGGCATATAGATGAAAAGCTGGGACTCAACTATATATAAATATATAGTTGAGTGTAGAGATAGTTTTTTCACTTAGAGAACAACAATTACCAATTAACCTTCAGTTTTGTGCTGATCAGGGAGTAGTTGGCTGAAAAAAGGCTGCATTATTCTAAAACGTCAGAGAACTGCTTGTGTTGGAAATGCCAACCACTTGGAAAGCAACCGAGTTATGTTCAGTCAAATAATATCAATCCATAAAACGCTTTAAAACTACTGTCTTACTATGCTGATATATAGCTTAACTATAATTTCATTTTAAAAATATATAACTTTGCTTTTTCAAGTCTAGCTAAACGCTAGTACTAAAAATGAGTACTTATGGTTTTGTCCAAGATGTTCAATTTGAAATAATATAAAGTGAGGAAAACCAAAAACTCTTTTCGAGAAATTAATAGCAATTATTTGTGATTGACCCTTTAAAGGTATAAATAATAAACACATACTTTCCCCTTGCAAATTATGACAATAGCAGATTTTATTAAGAGTGCTAAAATAAATTTCCTGGTACAAAATATTGTTTCATACTCTAAATTGCATGGCACATTAAAAACAGTCATAAACTACCATCACTTCCTGTAACAGTGAACAAACAGTAGAATGATGTCATGATTCATATTGTAAGGCTCATCAGTGATGAGTAAACAGGTTATTGTAAACGGGCCGCAGAAGCTCCTGGTTCTGAACTGTTAACATCAGGATGGAAAACACAGCGTTAATAACAGATCTGGAATCAGTGTGAGTAAAAGTTGTTCACTTTGCTCTAATCCCAAGGTTAGCCTAAACACATAATAAACTCCTGAGCTTCATTAGTACGTCTGCATGAATATACTGCATATCCTGGGGTAAAGAATATTAAATATATACACTGTAAAGTCCTTCATCTGACACTTTCAGTACTTCATTGTCTATGTGTTAATACTGCATTCACATTGGAATCATCGCTGCCGCATCCGCCGCAGATCCTTCGTGCTCTTGCGATAACTCACTTAAACTTTTTCATGGATCATTTTTCGAATTTTACGTCCACCTTGGAGCGAGGAAGAACTGGAATGATTTTGGGAACAGTCAGCTGGATATTTCGGACACTAGGGGGAACTTTATCTCCCAAACATTTAGGGCCATAATTTTTCAACCGTAGGTCCTATTTAGTCCAGATTTGGTGCATATGACTCAAGGAGATTTCTCTATTATACAGTACATGGTGTTTTTTCTAATCTTACATATTTGACTCACAAGGGATGAGAAAAATCCTCTTTACAGACAAAACGTATTAACCATTATTAGTATAAGCTTTGGGCATATCAGTCGACTAAAAGAGATCTATCTTGTATATATCATACTTATCTCTAAAATTTCATATTTTTCATATTCTCACTAGGGGGAGCTGTTTTAAAAGACATAACTTCTTACATAACCATCCAACAGTTGGTCGGATTTAGTCCAAAGTTGATGCATATGAATTGACTCGAGAAGATCTGTGTCTTATATATTATATTTCACTATTTACTTTATATTACTGTGATGTGTGATAGTTCATATTATCCTCACAAGGAGAAGTTTCTTTTTACAAATAATCATGTGGACATAACGTTTAATTTGAGGAGTTCAGGGGCATTGCTTGTATGTCTAACACAGGGGAATGGGGACTTTTTGGGGATATACACTTGCTGTCAGTGACCCTAGACCTAGTCTCACTCTGTTATCAACCATGACTGCAGTAAACAACCATTGCTTAGTATTTGTAACGTCAGATATCTCTGAAAACCAAATGCTGGCATGTCCGTGGAGCTTCGATTAAATCATCGTCCACTTCCACATCAACATCAACATCATACCGAGGTCTGGAAGTGATATGATTGGAGATTCTCAGCTCTCGTATGCTTTCACCTCACAATTTAACAAGAATCGATGGTAATCACCACCCAGCGCAAATTCAGAACTATTTGCAGCTTTGTATTGAGTTTGTGTGTAATCAAGCATAAATGTACGTCACTTCGCGTTTTGTTTATAACTGAAATTCTTACTTACTCAAACTTTTTTATTTTGTCAAATTCTAACTTTAATCTCATCATATTATATATATCACAACTTTATTCTCCTTTTTATGTTTCAATGTGGCCCAAAAACATTGTGCGAAGCAGTGCACGCAATTTACCAAACCAAGAATAAGAATTTACAATTTCACTCTAGGGGTTCCATTAAAAGATGGAGAATGACAACACCGAACGACGCTGGCTCTATAGAAATTAATATTTTCCACTGTATTTTCTGCTATTGTATAATGTGTTTGTTTTGTTGAACCTCTATCAGGTAGTTGAGTGCCACATAATTGAAAAAAAAAAAAAAAAAGTGAAAAAGATTTGTGATTCTGATTTTATCCAGAATCGGCAGGCCCTCCCAGTCGTCCCTGTGATGGGCAGGGGGGAAACAAAAACTTCTGATTCCTAGTTGAAAATGCCATAGGCAGATTTCATCAATGGACGATAGTTGCACAAAAATTTTCAGTTGAAATTTTTGAACTGGAACAAGAAATTAATGTATTGCTGAGACGCTTATCAGCGTTGAGATTTTCAAATTTGAAAGAAATGTATGTATAAATATCTTTTCATTTGAATATTTGCGGGTACGTATATAAAAAAAAGAAGAAATGTGCTTTTATTTTGAAGGGGAATTTTTATGCAATGGAGTGCCGTCTATTCACAATCCTTAATAGTTGGCGGCGATAATGCCCTGAAATGCTAATTGATACCGCACATTTCACAGCGTTGAAGAAAAACCGCAAAACTTGGTTTCAAATTCTTATTGAGCATGGCGAAACGCATGTACAACACGACTACATCAAAACACATGTTTTTCAGTATTTATCCACTGACAAGGTAATTAGAAGAAAAGTCAATTTTGCATACTTGAAGCTTTTTGAATTTGCACTTCTTTCTTCTTTTTCGTGGATAAAAGCTGCTACTGAAGAAACTGACTTCTTCCCCGTAGTGCAATGTTGGTTGTCATAGATGCAGAGAGTGAGCACTCTCAGCGACGGCTACATCATTTCAGAATTTTTGAAAATACTTCTCAGGAGTTGCACTTTTTTATTTTGCATGAAAACACCAACTGAGTCTTTCAAAAATGTGTGTTACTGAAATGTTGTGATTGTTATGTTAGTGACTGAATAGTTTTAATTCGTTTTTGAAACCATGTGTCCCCAAAATGCAGTTTTGGGTTTTAATTAAAATGCAGTTAATTGGGGTGTAAAAGAGAATATTGCCCTCTCTTACGTCGCTACCAGCTCGTCGTTTTAGTTTATCATTGAACTTCTTTTTTTTGTTTTGGCATACTGCGATATTCTGTACTATCTCAGCTTCAACTGCACCATCTTTTCATTAAATAAGTTTGAGATTTGAAAAATGTATTCGGGTCGTGGCTTGTCATTAAGCAGTGATGGTTGGTCCCAAAGCCAGACCAGTTGAAAACAACTGCTCTAGGTGATTCTGGCTAAAATGAGAATGAAACATTTTTTTCCTTCGCGTTGAGATCACAATTCATTCCAGGTTCTTACCACTCATTTTACATCATGTTTTACTTTGTACCGTTCATGTGTAGCCGAGATGTATGGGTGCACTTACACAACGGATAAATGGAGTGGTAGACAGAGAAGAAACTACAACTTATGTATCTGCCTGTGCTACACGCTGTTAGCTCTCTGGTTTCTCAGCGCCCGGATGCTAACTTGCCTAGAGCTAGTTTAAGTTAGCTAGTGTCCGAACCAACTCTGAAGCTGAGAACTGGCGTTTTATTTGAAAGGATCTGTTTAAATACACAGCCTTTCGATTGAGAGGCTCCAAATGACAATAAAAATACACTTCTAACAGGACAGAGGTTCGCCAGCATGCGGCTGTTATCAGGAACGCAACAACAAAATACAATGCCTATAACCCACCATTCCATGGATACACAATACCCATAAGACCACCCTCTTAAAGGGCTGGTAACAGTGAGGTGGAACACTAGCTTTGCAGCAGTTTATGTTATGAATTAAAATGCTCCAGAATTGTTGTTTTTCAGAGATGAGATTTCATATAGCTCTGAATCATGATTGCAATCTCTTTATAATTAATCGCCCAGCCCCAACTATATATTTATGCTAGTAAAGCAACATTAAATTGTCAGCGCAATGTGGATGCAACATAATGCTGAAAAAAAAAAGGGATACTTTACTTACAGCATCAATTCTCAAAACTGGCTTTGTATCGTGGACTTTGTATATAATGACATCATGAGAAAAATCTGCATAGAGTTTGCTGTGAACGCAGCAGGACATTACTGTTTGGTCATAACATTATTAAGTTAGCTTCCAAATAATTATTATTCAATATGTTTGATATTTTATATGTAACAGAAATAAACAACACACAGTGGAACAACATACATTACTAGATTACTATTACAAGAAATATTGTAAGTGCACTAAGTTAATTATGAATGAACGATTTGATGTGCCTCATATAAAAACAATGACACATTACATTCTGCTGTCCATTCATCTACCTTTCTCCAAACTTTGACCTCTTTTGATTCTTTGAGTAATCAAGATCGGCTCTCTGATGTAATCACTACACACTATAAACCATGTCATATCCACTATTTAAAATAAATGGAATGGAATATTTGGCCGCATTGACAAAAATTTTTAAAATATGGAGATTATGAGAATTAAGTTGTAATTTCATGAGGAATATATGATTTTACTAAAAGAAAGTTGTCTCCTGTCGAAAAATTTGGTGATTTCCTTTGGACTTTATTCATTTAAATTTACAACTTAAACTTGTAAAATTATGAATTATTTTGTTTAACTTCACAACTTTATTCTTCTAAAAGGATGACCTTCTTTTTTTGTAAAATTACAACTTAATATTCATATTATTACGACATAATTTTCGTTACACTAAGATTTTACGACTTTATTCCTGTGAAATGACAACTTTTTCGGCAAAATTACAACATTACTCTCATAAAATGATCTTGACTTAATTCTCTAACTTAATTCACTTTTTTAAGTTTCAATTTGACAAGAAAATTTCGTACGAACTCTATTTGCACATTTTATCGAACGCTTTATTCGTTGCTCTATTTAATATGTCATGGAGGATCCTTACACAGAATAACGCTGGTTTTATTGCACTTTCATATTTTCTGTTGTATTTTCTTCCATTACATAATTTGTTCAGTTGAACTTTTACCAGGTACTTGAGTGCAACAATTAAAAAAAGAAATTGTAAAAACAACAATTAAAAAAAAAAACGTAGAGAGAATCATGATTCTCATTTTATCCAGAATCGCCCAGCCCTACTAACAGTCACTGAAGCAGGCAGAGGAAGACGAGGGTAGTTTCTGATTCATAGTTGTCACTGTGGTAGACAGATTACATCAGCTAATAGACTAATGATACCTTCATAAGCTGCGGTAGAATTCTGCAATGGAGGAGGCTTCTAGAATGGGTTCGGTAAACTGATCACTGACTCAACAGTTCTGGAAATAGTACATCGTGAATGGACTGTTAATTAGGCATTTTATTTACCGTTAGTTGACAAAATAATATGGTTAGTTAACGACAGTCTAATGGATAGGCTTAGGAAGTTATTCTGAGATACTAATTTATGTTGTAAGCTAGTTTTCCAGATATGCTGATGATTGCTTTTTATAAGACACTTTTAAATTTATCCCTTCTACTTTTCCTCCTCAAAAGCTAAAGAAATGACATAAACCTCCAAACTCTTTTTATACCACATACCACTTCACTTCAGCCGCCTGCAGGCTGCACAGTATGTAGGTAGGTACTGCACATTGCTAAGCTATGAGACAATCACTGTTCTGGAGAGGACTTCAGCAGACTGATGGACATTCACCAGCTCTTCCTGTTGCTGGAGTACTTTGCAGGTTCCTTCTTCTTCTTGACCTCCCTGAGAACATGGTCAGTCTTCTCCAGCTTTTCAGGTGCCCTAGACTGCAAATTCCCTGGTGTTTCATCCTCGTCAACCGCACTCAGAAGCTCGCTCGTCTCAGCCATCTTCAGAGATAATTCCACCTCAAGTTTTATGACATCATCCTGAAAAGACCCATCATTTCCCACCATAGCTCTGGTAAGCTGATTCTCCTGAAAATGGACTGAAGAATCAGAACGCAGGTCTCCAATGGATGCCGACTTCGACTTGCTTGAAGGTTTCGGAGGCGGGGAGGTCTCTGAGTGCTGAGAGGGGAATACGTCTGATCTAACTTGAGACTTCCTTGTGGGCTGCATTTTTACGAAATTAACAGAGAAATTTATGTTATCTTCATCATCATCCAACACATCCAGACCAGCATGGCTTCCTCTCAGTGCTGCTGTGGAAGCTGCCAGCAGGTCGTCGCTGTCATCGTCAGAGTGCTGGCCACTATCCACAGATTTTTCCTCTTCTCCCATCTTTTTCTTCTCCCCTTGTAAAGGAGAGAGCACGGGACTCATATTGAGGCTGTTGCTGACTGGGTCAGTTGAACAGACAACCAATGAGGGGACTTCACTGTCAGTATTTCCACTCTCTGCTTGAGAAGAACTAGCCAACGTATCTGAGGTGGTCTGCAGCAATGACGCAGGGTCCTTTCCATCAGTAGATTGCATTTTTCTTTTTTTGATTTCTTTGCCCTGTGTGTAAGGCGGAACGAGTTCCTCAGGCTTTTCCTCAAGGGTTAGAAGAGAGGAAGGACTCATTCTGAGAAGCTCCGTGGCTGTTTTATTGGCAGATTTTCTGTTCATGCTTCTTATATCCATTGATTCTTCTTCAGATGATTGTTCTTCTGCTGTCGTACTCTCGGGTTTATCATATCTCATACTAGGTAGAGCTTGCTCAGTTTCATTAGTTGATATTTTGACCTTTTGGCTTACCGTCGCAGGACGATGGGAGGGTTTCTTCTCTTTGGATGGAGGCATAGGAGGGCAGGAGTTTGGATTGGACTGTGTGACCTCTTTACGGGGGCTTGTGGAGGTGCCGGAGCTGCATTCGTTGGGAAGGGTTGCTGGTGGACTGATCATTTTCTTCAAATCAGGACTCTTCCCACACATCTTCTCATTTTTAGCAATCTCTATACCTTTG
Organism: Lophius americanus; assembly: GCA_037951165.1. Taxonomy (NCBI): domain Eukaryota; kingdom Metazoa; phylum Chordata; class Actinopteri; order Lophiiformes; family Lophiidae; genus Lophius; species Lophius americanus. Next base: position 6,990,074 of record JBBDHG010000014.1, read on the forward strand.
TGAACAGTTATCACACAGGGTTTGGCTTCTTTAGATGGAGGCATAGGAGGCTTCAGAACCTTAAAAACATAGAGATCACATTTCATGGGATCTTTTAGATGAACACTGACGTGTATATTAAATTAATATTTCTACATTGTATGGAAAGAGTTAAACAGCATCATACAGACCTTTTTTCTTGGGCCGTCAGTCCTATCTGGATCATCCTCAGGTGGTGTGATAGGATTTGCCTCCTTGGGTACACTCGGAGGTTTGATTGCTTTTTTCTGGGGACGGACTTTTGGCTCACTGTGGGCCATCTCATCATGAACTGACCCTGACTGCTCCTCTTTAGCTTCACCGGCATTGGACAGAGGCATTGGGACCTGGATGTCGTCTTTAGCTACCTCAATGCCATCAGAACTGGCATGATGGCTCCCATTGGATATTAAGACTTCCTCAAAGTCAGCATCAAAAGTCAAGATACCGTCAGATGACATGGAGGATCTCTATGTGGCAAAAACACAACATGCAGACATGATATTTAGTTATTTCCCGAAAAAGTTGGGGATAATTCGGATTCATCATCGTCGCGTCCTCGTATCCTTCATGTCAACACGATAACTCATAAAAGATTTCATAGATCATTTTCCAATTTTATACACACATAGACCTTCGTGTGAAGAAGATTTTTGGTAAAGTTCGATTATAAATTTCCGACGCCAGGGGGGGGGGGTTATTTCCAAAATTGTCAGGCCATAATTTATCAAGCATTGGTCAAATTTTGGTCCAAATCTGGTGCATATGAATGGACCCAAGGAGTTCTATATTTTATAATCACAGTTTACTGTAATATTTCTTATATCACCCACTAGAGGGATGTTTTACGAAAAACAGGTTTTCGGACATATTTCCTTATTGTTGGTCCGATTTAGTACAAATTTGGCGCGGATGTCTCGACTCAAGGAAATCTGTCTTGTTAATATAAAATTCTACTCTAGTAGTTCATATTTTACCCACTAAGGGCAGCGTTTAAACGAAAAACACTGTTTTCCCAACATAAGTAAAAAACTATACATTATAGACTATTCACATATATACATTTCCTATTTAATTTCCACATAGACCTTAGTGTGAGGAAGAACTGGATTGATTATGGAAAACGTCTGTTTTCTAATTTTGAAACTGGGGCTTTGGCTTCAAAAGATTTAGGCCATAATCTCTTAACAGTTGGTTGGATTTGTCCAAATTTGGTGCTTATTAATGGACTTGGATGTGTATTTAATGAATGATGAATGTGTAATTATAATATGTGTACTAGATGGACATCCATCTAGTACACATATTATAATTTACTCTCATAGCTCATATTCTACTCACTAGGGGTAGCTTTTTTTTTTTTTAAAGAAAAACATTCTGGATATAATATCTTAATCTTTAGTCCATGTTTGGTGCATATTAATCGAGTCGAAGATATCTATCTTGTATATATATTATATCTCATTCTTATAGTTTATGTATTACTTACCAGGGGGAGCTTTTTTATGAAAAATACTGTATTTCAGCCAAAACCTCCTAATTGTTAGTCTCACGTAGTCATTTGAATCGACTCAAGGAGATACATTTTGTGAATATCATATTTTACTCTAAAAGTTCATATTTTACTCAATAGGGAGGGCTTTCATTACAAAAAACACTGTCTTTTGGACATAACTTCATATTTAATTTGAGGACTAGATAGGGGGAGTTAGGGTAAGTGGTTGTTTGCTCTGCAGCGTACAGGGAGACATGAGGACCGATCGGCAGCACCTGCACGTCCATCAGATGATCGGATGAATTTCTGACATTTGGTCCGAAATTCTCAGTCTTTTACACGTTTGAACATGTTTGCAAAGTGGCCGCCAGACTGTCAGAGTTGCCATGGAAAAACAAATAGTCCAGACCACTTCCTGCTGATAATAAATAACAAGTATTCACACAGTAGGAAGTGCAGTTTACGGCTGGTGGTAACTGGACAGCAAGAAAGAACAAGAAAGGTTCGCTGTCCGTGTGGGGTTATCCATCACTCTGTGCAGTCAAACGGAGCTTGCTTACTTCTGAATCTCTCCCAAAAATAGACCAGACATACTGTTCATATCGTGCTAGCCAACTACAAATCCATATATGTTGTTGGGCTCTTTTTTTTCCTTCCATATATGTTGTTAGGGCTCTATTTTTTTTTTAATTCTTATTTCTATTTTTTTTTCTATTTGTCTTTCTATTTTTCTTTCAAGGATTCAGCACAGGATAGCAAAAATTATTAAAGCAGCTTGTTTCTGGCTTCCAAATATTTGCTAGGAAACAAAGTTCATTCTTCATTGGCAATTGTCAAATACCAGAACAATTGGGCAATTTAACTATTTTAAGACATACGTACAGTGTAAGAACATTCATTGTTTCCACCGCAGATTACTTATTCATGCAGTATGTGTAAAAAATCAAACAGCAACATATCTATAATTTTTAACGTGTCTGCCCAGCGTAACCAAAAGGCAAGGTAAATGAGACCGGTTGGTTATGTAACTCTCACCATTCTGTCCTTTTTGGCAGAGGGATTCTGCACTTCATCTTGTAATTTAGTTTGGGTCAAGCTGTCCTGCACCACACAGCATGTACTAACGTTGGGTTGTACTGTGACACTGCCCAGCCTCTTTACCGCAGTGGACAACATGCATTCAGTCAAATTATTCCTGTACATATATTTGAATCTGGATCCTATTTCATTACCCTGTCAGTTTCCAATTCTTTTTCTATTACCCTGTAACATAGAGAGACACATGATTTTTTTATTTTGTACAATGATGTATTTTATGTCTTTTTTCTAACTGTATGCTGCTGTAACACTTACATTAATAAATTATGATTTCTTAAGTGATATCCTTATTGTTTACATACACAAATGCTGTATTTTATAAAGTCACCTCTACTTTAAATCTATCAGTCAACCAACCAACAGTCTCTTGTAACCACCTCTCTTGTTCAGGATCGTATGGGGGAGTCTATCCCAACTGGCATTGGGTGAGAGGAGGGGCTCATCCTGTACAAGTCACCAGTTTATCACATCAACTGAATCTTAGTTGAGCTTCAAATTGAGACCTACGGCCTCTATTATTTACACACACAAACCTGTTTCATGTGTATCCTAGTTGGTGGCCGCCGGTTTCGGATCCCTTTGGGCCTTGTTCGAGTAACATGCTCTAAATTTAGGCTTTCATCAATCTTCACCTGAGGAAAAAATCATGTAAACACTCATTATTCCACTAGCTCCAGCAGGTTTTTTTTTTTAGATTGTAACATGCATAAAACCCAGTCGGGATGTCTTTAACCAAAATTGAAACCTGCGACTGCATTTCAGAAGACCTGCGAACACTCCTGCTGTCGATGAGCATGAAAGGCAGGTGAGTCTGATACGTTACTAAAGTTATTAGCGAGCTAGCTGAACAAGAATCACAAAGACAGTGAAGATTTTTCAATTCAAATATGCTGGCTAAAAGTTGCAGTATGTAAAATTTGGAATTTGGCATTTAGAAGTTCAAGCCCCCCCTGTTTGTGTGTGTTTCATGTTTACCTCGTCTAAGATTTTATTCTTGGTACGGTCGATAGCAGCACTCAGAGCTTTAATCCAAGACTGCTTGTCCTCTGCATTAGGAGCTTGGAACTTCACATCATCCACCTGTCAGTCACGTAAACATAGAAGCACTTGTGTCAGATGTAAACACAGAAGTAACATACATATCAATCATCTTTGAGTAAATTTGGACAGTCTTTGCTTTTGTTAGTTTGGGAGAATATAATAAAACAATAGTTGATATGTAAAAGTTTAGGCATAATAAGCTGTAGGTTCAGCTTTTGACCTTTTCGGTAAAAAAAAAAGAAGCTATATAAATGTATATTTCAATAAATATATGTGGGATATGAAGGTTGGTTTGTCGTACATTTATGCACATATGTGCACACGAGAATGGGGGAAATAAAAATATGACCGAAATAAATCAAATCTGAAATGAATGGATAGATTGGATTAATGGATTAATGATGGACGAATGGATGGATGAATCGATAGATGATGGATGAAAGAATGGAAAGATGAAGGAATGGATAGATGATGAATGGAGGATTCGATGGTGGAAGGATGAATGGATGGTTGAATGGACTGATAAATCGATGATATGGATGGATGGATGAATAGATGAATGGATGGATGAATGGGTGGAGGATGATAGATGGAAAGAATGGCTGGATGGATGGACATAGAGAAAGATTGATCAGATGATGATGAATGGATGAATGAATGGATAGTTGGTGAATGGGTAGATGGATGAATATATAGATGATGAATGGATGGAGGAATGAATGGATAGATGGTCGGTGATTGAATAGATAGAGGAATGGATGGGTAGATGATAAATTGCTACGTGGATGGATACATGATGAAGGGATGGATGGATGGATGAATGGATAAATGATGGAAAGATGGATAGATTAATGGATGGATGTATAGATGAATGGATAGACGATGAATGGATGGATAAATGGATGGAGAAATGTATGATGAATGAATGGATAGATGGCGGATAGATGAATAGATAGTTGATGAATGGATGGAAAATTAATGTTCTACACAGATGAATGTCAGAAAATTGCATGACGTTTGTCAAGTTTGCCCACCCTGGTCATTTTGTTATTGGTCTCATCATTCAGACACACTCCCCGGAGCGTTTGAGCTTTTTCTTTCCTTAGGGTCACATGGATCAAGATGGACCTGCTGCTGTGGTCCTGGTTGATGCCCATTGATTACATTTTCATTATTATTATTATTATTATTATTATTATTATTAGCATTATAAGTGGTAGTAGTAACAGTATAATACCATAGTTTTAATTACCACAAAATACCATTAGCCTGTTATACAGCTGATATTATTGTTGTTATTGTGCATGTGTGTGTCCCTTTCCCTCATGTCCCCCCTTGTTCCTGCTCAAGGTTTCTGCATGGTAAAAGGCATTTTTTCATCTCCAATATCCTCATGTTCTTGCTCATGGAGGAACGCTGAGTCTCTGTAGAATGAAGAGCACCGTCTCTTCAAGACCTGCTCTTTTTGGAAAGTGCCTTCAGAACATTTTGTTGTGATTTGGCACTATATGAATAAAACTGGCTTCACTTGAAATAAATCCCAGACCTCTGGCATGCAGATTGGACTGAAGATATTGTTGGTTTAATCAGCTTGTCACCATTTAGTCAAACTTCTTCGCTGTAAAATTGCTGGCTTGCTGCCATCTGTACAGCATCATCAGCTAATTTCAATCATCCTCACTTTGTTGGAAAATGTTATTTTAAATCTGACAGCAGCAATTATTAATGTGAAATCCGATTGTAGATGAACATTAATATTTCATCAGGATATTAGTGTATTTTGTCCCGTTTTTTTTGTATTTTAATGTGTTCTGTTTTCTCTCAGCTCACCTTATTTCCAGACTTGGGTGATCGAATCAGTATCAGCCTGTGCTTCTTTTTGAAGGGGCTCTTTAATTCTTGACATCGTTCATAGTTTTCCAGGTCAAGCCGCTCTAAGCAATTCTTCAGATCCTGCAACATGAAGTTAATAAATCAGCAAAGGTGTCTCTCATGGGAAACGATTAACCATATGTCTTTATTACTCAACAAATACTGAATGTGCGAGTGAGTGCAAACTCCACAGAGGTTCTTGTGGTTTTGTGAAAACCAATTGTAGAAATTGATTGAACAGTAGTTACATAGTGTGAGTGCTGCATGAACAGGAAGGTAAAACTGTCATAAATAAACAGTCTAATCTACCTTATTTTCATACACCACCACCTCAGTCTTCTCCACGTGGACATAACGATCCTTGTAGCTTGCCAACAGCCTGCCCGTGGCCTTCTTCACCCAGCCAGACTTACCCAAGCATTTTGGCTCTTTACGCTTGACTGGGTCCTCTTTTGCTCCCTACAATGATAAATAGAAGACACACTCAGAACATGCTTCAAGAAAGGGACTCAAGTATTACACTATACCATGATATATCAACATATTTTATAAAAATTACATTTTTCTCTAAGTAAATAAAAGTTAAAAACAAGTAAAAGGAATCTGTCTTGAAAAGAATGTCTGCATCTCATATGAACTGTATATAAGCTGTATAGAATATTATTGTGTCATGTTATACTGGTCGCTCACACAGACAAAACCCAGAGCTTGTTGGTATAGCAGGTTGGGATTGCCAGCAAAACAAGGGAACAGAACTGTAGATAACTAGACAACCCTGAGTGAAGAGACCATTTCCCCACTCAACTACATAATCATAAGAAGTGCACCGATCACTAATTTCTATAAAGTTTGAACTGCAGATACCAATTTTGGCCAATTCATGATTTATTTTTTATTGAGAGTTTTAAATCTATACTGTAGTGTATTTTAAGTGCTCTTATTTTGAAGAATCAGAGTGGAAGTAAGGTTGGTCGGCATTGTGTATGTGTTCTGATTTAATGAATTAAGCATGTCCTATTCACAGTGTGTCTCTTAAACCCATTTCATCGCAAAAGGCTGTAAGCCTTATTCAGCCCACTGTATTTTATATGTTGGCTTTGTTCACCAAGAGATGCTTATGGATTAACAGTAAATTATCTTGTGTGCTTGTGATTTTTCTTTTTTCTCAATGGACTTTTGAGCTCTTTACATGATTGACAGCATATATATACATACAGCAGGCTTGTGGCTGGCTCTGCGCTTTTGCTAGCTTCACCTATCTGACAACATAAGCTTCTTGCAACTAGCCATGTTCCTCAGGGTTATTACTTTTCAAGTGTCTGATTAAGTTTCTCACCCGAACATTTTCGGGGTTGTTCCTCTGAGGTTTATTTTGGCCTGAGCTTTGTGTTTTTTTTTCATTTCCGGTGAAAGATTTCCAAGCTGGTGAGATATTGTAGCAATGGTAGCTCATGTTTGGTGTGTGTGCGGCACATGCATGTAACACGAAACAGCCACATTGAGACTGATTGGGCAATCCACGATCATATCAAGATAATCCTCACGGTAAAAATCGATCGACCTGTGCACCGCTAATATTCATATACATGGGGCTTCTCTCCCAGCTATTTTTCAATTTGGAGATTGATTGATTGTAAGACATACCATCTGGAGCTTGGTACAACCGTCCAGGTGTGCTGTCACTCTGATTTCCAAGGATCCCAACTTGGTTCTGATCAACAATGTAGTGGAGAGATAACCTCTCCAATCAGAGAACAACGGTTACCGAGTATCCTATGGTTACCTATGCCAAGGACGGAGGTTATGTTTTCACCCCCCCATCCGTTTGTTTGTTTGTTTGTGACCAAGATTATGTAAGAACTAATCGACGTATTTGCATGAAAGTTTACCAGGAGGTAGGTTGTTGGTGACCTTATGTGCTGCGCAGCAAGTGATAAAACAGTATTGTTGTTTTTGTGTTTTTGTAATAGTGTCCATGTTTTTCATACTTTTGTTGCTTTGTTTCCTTTGATGATTCTATGGTTGAGAGTAGGATGGAGTTGTCGGTACATATAGAGGCCGGCAATAACTCAGATATTTGTAGAAGAAACCTGCCTGAATTAACCTAAACCTTGGATATATTGTTTCTACAAAATAAAAATGATGCTTGTCTACAGTGGAAAACCCAGGCTGACCCAGGTCAGGTGTTCTTACAGAAAACACTTTGGTGTTAATTTGGGTACTCACTTCTCATCATACTTTTCATTTCTGCTCCCTTTCCAGAAAACAGGAGATACCTATGAGCAAGACTGTGACAATAACCGTATCACTGCACTACCGTGGTTATGTAACGCGTGGGTTGAGCTCATTATGTCAACTGTATATAAAACATAGATACAATTATCATTGTTGAAATGATTGCCATGGACTTTCTATCGTCCTAAGTGTTTCTTAGGACGATAGCAACTTTTCAGCTTTTTTTTCAGTAATAGTGTTTATTACTGCAAACCCTGTCATGTCCAAACACACTCAACATGAGGTCATCAGTCATCAGTTGTCATTACATGTATATGTTGCAACAAGCTAGCTTAGTCTGCTCCCTGAGGGATTGGTCAAATGCAGAGAAATAGTTTCACTATGTTGTACTGTGTATGGCTGTGTGTGATCAATAAAGGATTTTCTCCTTCTTTCTTCTTCTTAGTCATTAAAGAACTTACGTCTTTATAGTTTCTTCAGAGGAGGGAGACAATATTAAATGAAAATGAAAACTAACAACGTTGATGAAAGGCAGCGATAATGCAGGAGTAAAAAAAAAATCAATTCTTCCTTCAATCTGAAATGTCACAACTGATTCCTACGGCTGTATTGGGTAGCTTTTACTCTCGGGCTCTCACGCCTCCTGTGTGTGATATGAAGTGTCAAGCTGTCTAATGAGGCAATGAAACTGCTTGGCCACCACAACCATCCTGAACAGGATCATATTTCACAATGTTCCAAAAATTAGACCAGATTTTGGGTGAGACTGAGGCTGTACCTCCTTATCCCAAATCGTTCGCAGTCACTTTGCTTTGCTGTCAGCAGAATTTGAGCATTATTTCCGACCGCGAATAATCCAAGAAGTACAAAAGAGTGGAACCATGACCTGACGGTGAATTTCCCAAGCCAATCAACCATTTCAATGCTGCTACAATGTTTACATGACAGATCTCCTCAAGTCAAATTTGGACAAAATCTGACAAACGGTTTTAAATCATGCATCAAAACTTTTTGGAGATGAAGCTCCCCGCAGTGTTGGAAATATATATCCGACCTTTCCCCAAATGAATCCAGTTCTTCTTGCACTAAGTTCTATGAAGGTATAAAATCTGAAAATGAACCATTAATAGTTTTTCCTTTTTAATTAAGATTTGGAGGGAAGTAGTCAAAGTCTCTAACGTTGGTAAAGAGTAGTGCAGCTGTAAAGGTGGGCGGAATCCTTCAGTACAGTGTAGCGCTGACCAAACCCTTGCAGCAGAGCAGCAGTGAGATGTTTCCATTACTCATGGCTCAGCTGACTCCGAGAGCTCTGCACTGCCAATATCAAGTACTGGGTTAAAGGGCGCCTCACTCAGGAAGTCTGTTCTAAACTGGAACATGATTTAACTAAAACTTTCACTTCAAACTCTTAGCAGTCTGCTACAAGAGGTGTGGAGGTGAGCATTCAAATGGACCTAGAGCTTTACAATGAAGCCGATTGAAATAATTAGTTAGTGTAGCTGGTCGTTAAAGAATAGAAAACAAGGAGCCTGGATTTATGCAGGAGCTGTACTTTAGCAGACATGTGTTTCTGATTAGGCCCAAAAGCATCTGGTATTCATTGATTTTCAGTCCGGCCGGTCCAGCTTGAACTCAAACTTCACTGGAGTTCACACTAACCTCTTCCTACTCAAGTGAAGCTGAACCAATATATTATTTTCTGCTATTATTCAAACCTGTTATTAGCCTTGAACGACACACAAATTAGAAGCTAATCAGATTCACGCCACTTCTGCATCAAAATAGCTACAACAAAAAGAAAAGCTGAAAAGATAAGCAACTTTTTTCTGAAGTCTGCCTGAACATGTGATTAAAAATGCTTGACTCCTTTGTGAGAATATGCTTTTGGTTTGGGTCACTGCAAACAAAACACTCAGTGAAACAACCACACCCAACTATCAGGAACAGATACACACATTCCTCAGTGGTGAGTTGTCGTTCCTCAACAAGTCAGCTATGGACATGCTATACATTAAAACTCTTCTGCAGTTAAAGTTGTGCTAACCGCCTCTTTTCTACAGATCACACCAAAGGCAACAGGTAGCCCAAAACAATAAGATGTGAAAGGTACTGATTTACTTAAAGGTGCTGTTTGTAAGATTTAGAGGCAGTTAGCAGTGAGGTAACACCTCTACAGTGGTTTTGAAATGTCAAAATGACATCATCAGGTATTCTGTCAATGGATGAAGTTTTTTTAGATAGATATTTTTAGAAAATGTATGTAATTATTTATGCTGTAGATCATTCATTTATTATCAACTGCTTATCCTGTCTAGGGTCATGGGCTGGAGCCTATCCCAGCTGACATCCAGCAGGAGGAGGGTAGGACGAGTCGCCAGTTCATCACAGGGCCGACACAACCACTCACATGGGCATTTTTAGTGTCACCGATATTAGATTGCATGTTTTTGGACTGTGGGAGGACGCTGGAGTTCCTGGCGAGAACCCCCCCACACACACAGGGAGAACAAGCAAACTCTGCTCAGAAAGGCCGGCAGAGGTGGATTCGTACCTGGTACCTTCTTACTGTGAGGCAGCAGCGCTAACCACTGCGCCACAGGTGCCTCCCAACTGTAGATCAAATATAAGAAATATTCTTATTTCTTCCACATTGTAGAAGTGTTGAAAGTCCTGGCATGGCTACTCCCGTGAGAAGGTGAGGAAAATTCTTGGTCTCCAGCCCCACAAAGCAGCAAAGGACTAAGCGGGTTGTTGCATTCGACACCAAACCTTTTCAATCCAACCCAGAGCAGCCAGGGAGAGGTGCCACGAGGGGCACCGCCGTCCCACAATTCATCATTCACAATTCTTCATTGTTTGCAGAGGTTAAGCATTTCTCCATCATATTTATGCTTATTCAACCAGAAACGTGAATATTGAGAGCCAGGGGTCAGTTTGTCCGTTCTAGGCTACTGTACAAACATGGTATGCTAACATAGTGGCCTGCATGATAAAAGACCCGCCCCCTCTCGAGATGTATAAGACTGATTTGAAGCTAAGGTTAAAATAATGATTCTTATTTGCGATACTTATAACAGTATTTAAAAATACTGTTTTTAAAATCTTTCCTTTATTTACCGCATGTTACACAGTACAACTCCGTGAAATTTATCTCTGCATTCAACCCAACCTTCTATTACTCCCTGCACGACGACAAAGTTCCTGTGGGATATACATACACCCACTTCAAAAGCATTGATCTAGAGAACATTTAAAAAAAAACACACAGACATTGAAAACATAATCTTCCAGGATATAAGTAACATAATTAATAACTAACTCACTATTTCTATTTAATTCTTTGTAAATTCTTATAAATTTTCCAAATTCTCTTCCGAAAGAACATTTTCCTCATCTTTCGATCTGTTCAGGACATTTTTCTCCCCATGAGAACAAAAACATGTATTTACAATTGAGGATTCTCTCACTTTCCTGGAACTGAGATGTTGTGGACAGACATATTCATTGTGTAGTGGAGGACCGTATATGAGAGAGGGTTAATTGTTTTCTGCCTGACATATAATGTGCCAGTCTGTTTCCTCTTCTCAGACTGGGTCGGAGTACTCCATGTCAATGGGATGGCGATAAATGGATGACTCAGAGAGCCAAAAATTATCATCTTGGAAAGGCCCCAGTGTTCTGGGAGGTCAAGGTAAGGAACATATGTTGGAATGCGAATTCAGAGAGAGGCAGGGATGCACATAACAGGATTCTAAAAAGAAGAAGTGTGGAGATCCTTTTTTTGATTTTTTAATATCCCCTCCACACAATTATGGGAATAAATAACAGAAATATTATGCTTTGGTACTTGGCATTCAACTTGAAAACTTTTCACATTTCTGGCCTGGATGAGCTGCTCATGCTTGACATTTCATGCTATTAAATGCTTTGTAAAACAACTTGTTTTGTACTCCTTCACGTACATAAACTGTTGTAATACGGTAGTGATTTTAACAAACTGACAATAGGAGGTAGTGGAAGTTTGATGTGTGGTAAGTGTGGTAGGGGCATGTTCTTTGTTTCGGTTTGTGTGTGAAATTTGTCGAATTCAATAAAAAGAAAGAGGGTTCTGGGGAAGAAGAAGACAGGAAATGGCAAATTAAAAATATGGATACAGGATAAGAATAAATCCCTTGCTTGAGAGGTCTTATTCATCCATGCTGAGAACGGACCAATAGGATTCTCAAGATTTGAAATTTAGATTATAATTTTTTGTGGAGCACATGAAACAATATTTGGTACAAAAAAATTAAAATGTTTGCAGCAAAATTTAAAATAATACTTGTTCAAATGTAAGTATGTACAATATTTTTAAGGATTCAGTGAGTAAACCTTAGTGTTCATCTGGTGGTGAAGTTCCAGATTGCTATTTGAAATACATTTCAGCTCCCTCCTCCCGATCTAAAAAACTACGGTGGCCTGATGTAATAAGACTTTATCCAGTAGTCTGTCTAGGGATGACTTTCCTTAAGATGAGTATATCTAAAAAACGTTTTTAGTAATTTAATCTAGAAAACTATAGGTCAAAGCTCTTATGTAAGATAGTCACTATTATTATTTGTTCTGCATCCAGGTATTGACATTTGCATCGGAGTCCACAGCCCTGGAAAGCGGCGTGGTTCAGGCAGGGATTGCTAAGAGGATCCCAGCATAACTTTGAACAAATGGAAAATCATAAGATGAAAACAAGAATAATTCTTTTTCATTCTACTTTCATTGAGGTTGCCGTGTTGTGCTGCCATGTTTGTGCAGTAGCCAAAAATGGACTAACTGAACACTGGCTCCTATTAGATTCTTAAACTTAGTGTTGATATTAATATGACATTAGAGGCCACCATCAAGTTTTCCTGTGTTTGTCTTGAAGTATGCCATGTGTGATTCCACTGAGTATGTTACCTTTATCTTATCTTACTGGGGGAATTGAGGTGTAAAATATATTGGCATCTGAAACTTAACCACAAGATGGCACTAAATTTTACACAGTGTACCTTTAATGTAATAAACCATCCTAATCAGCCATTGTCTACAGGCAGTGACAGACGTTTGCAGAGAGTGCCAACACGGAGAGTTATTAGATTAATATCTTGGATGAATAGGGCTTTAATGAACTTATATATCATTTGTTGGTAATTTGTAAAAACCGTGTTCAATAAAAATCTCAACAGCGGCTGTGGTGCAGAAGGAAATTATTAGCAAATAAAAAACAATCCTACTACAGGAATGAATTCAGCCAACATTGGCGCTTCCTCCTGATTCTGTGTGTGTATGGTACAACTACAACAAACACATACACAAACACCAGCTCAAAGGCAGAGATGAGCTCTAAGGTATTTGCAGCAACCACATCTTTAGACCACACAGGAAGCTGATGGCAGCAGATCTTTGCAAAAAATATCACAATCTTTCAGTCTACTGCTATAACAACATGCACGACCAGATTCCCATTTACATCACAGAAACTTTCTGTCGACAGCTCAATCGACAGCTTTGACAAAAGTTAATCATTGCTTAAGACAAACTGTGAGCATGCATACAAAATAACACAGAAAGTAAGACCAGAACATGAACTGTCACTAGACATAATCTGTTGTTGGTATACCTAGAGACAGTAGTAGCACATTTTTTTATTTGCCATAAATTCAGTACTGATTTTCACTGTTCATATGTAATTCTGGCAACAACAAGAAAATGATCCAACAACTGAGGATGAATCTATCATCAGCAGAGGGCTGATAACAGTTTTCATGGTTCATGTAAATGACTGTAGTTTACACAAACTGTTAATAATGTGTGCAGTCACACCCAGATAACTGTGACTGGGTACCGAGGTCAGATGATCCCCAGTCAGCGGACAAGGTTGAACTTCTACCTCACTTTTTTCCTTTGCCCTACACAGGTGTCTAAAGCTGTTAGATTTGCAAACAACTGTAAACTGTAAAACCTGCGTTAAACTCCTGTCCTCCAGCACCGACACTGACCTGCAGCTCATCTCAGTGCCTTGCTTTGAGTTGGTTTGGAAGCCAACAGTACCAAAATGACTTACTGTAGAAAATACACAGAACAGTTCCCCTGTCAACAGCACAATTTAAAAGAAGTTCTTCCATTAAATGTAACAAGTAAAGCTTGTCTTCTTTTTCTTTTCATTTTTTGGCATTTGACAATCAGCTTTAAGTTACGTTACCACCACCTACTCTTAGTACTGCAGAGTAAAAGCTCTTAAGCTCTTGTGGTTGTAACTATTTATGACATATAAGGGAAAGGGTCATCACATAGCACAAGCAATATGTCAAATTTTGGTTTGCAATATTTTTTCAATAATTATTCTAACAAAATAAGCACGTTATTTTGTCAACCCTAGTTGTATGCAAGAGCGTAGTCCAGTCTAATATATTAAGTTGTATTAGGTTAGGTGTGTTAGGTGTGCGCCAGGGCTGGGTATTGTGATGAATTTCCATAGTGCGACACATTGCTGTATCTTGTGGCATACTGCAATAAATATAAAAATATATTGCAAAGTTCTGATATTGACATTTTATGCACAGAAATGTAGTAAATGCATTATGTATTTATTTATTTACAATGTTATTATGCTTCTTGCATATAACAGTGGTGGTTTTTATGCTTTTTAATCCAATGAAAAATACTTTAACATTTATATATTCTTGAACGTAAGCGTGGACGATTTTTTTCCAAAGGTACTGTCTTTTGTGAAATATAAGTATAAACATTCATTCTTATGTCGTTATGGTAAATAGACATGCAACCCAGGGTATTATATGTAGATACCTGTTAGAACGTTTATACGGCAGGCAATAATATGTAATATATTTATCTAATCAATACAAGTAATTATTGACAAAACTGGTAGCCCCATCATGAAACAGGTAGGAAATGTCAGCCACAGGATTTAGGTAACTGTTTCTTTAAGACAGTCATTCACAAAGATTATGGGATTAATCAGAAGTAGAAACTTTAAGAAGAGCACTATCAGCACAAGATCATCATTAAGGCACATCTGGTGTTATTGAGTAGGAAGAGGACACACACCACGACCCAGCTGCAATTATGATCTTATTCTTTCACATCGCAGTATGCCCTTACATGGAGCTGGCCAGGATTTATAGCAGACAATAAGTAATAATAATAATAATAATAATACATTTAATTTATAATGCACTTTACATTTGGATCACATCTCAAAGTGCTACAAAGTAAAAGCAGATAAAAACATCAATAAAAAATAAAATAATAACTATATAAAAACTTGACCAAAAGCAGTAATGTTAATTAAAGTTATAGGTTCTGCTAAAAAGGAAAGTTTTAAGTCCTTTTTTAAATGTGTCAGTCGTCTGTGGAGGCCTGAGATGGTCAGGGAGGGCATTCCACAGACGAGGGGCAGCAGAACAGAAGGCCCGATCACCCGTGGTGCTGACCTTAGTCCGGGGAAGGAGGAGGTGGTATGATATTAGTTATTAGTGACTTTTGACAACTCCATTGTTCCTCCCTCCCCCCAAGTCATGAGTCTGGGTGTCATCCTCGATAGCACATTATCTTTCCAAGCACACATCAATAATATCACCCAGTCTGCATCTTTCCACTTAGGCAATATCAACCGTCTCCTGCGTCACTCACACCCAATACCAAGGGGCATCATGGTCTACGCTAAGGTCACCTCCTGTATTGACTACTGCAACTCGCTCTGGTCTTCTGCTAGAGCTCCTCCATCAACTATTGTTGGTCCCCATCATTACCAGAACTCCTGCTATAGAGCACCTCACCCCAGTTCTCAAGCAGCTTCCCTGGCTTCCTGTCAAAAGCCAAATTGGAATTGGAATTGGAATTGGACTATAAGACTATAACACCTCTCTGCCCTCCTCCATCCCTACACTCTTCCTCCTCCTTGCTCATCACTACGCCTCCTGCCCGTCTATCATCTATAGGGTCGAGATCTTTTAGCCACGCAGCCCCTCGTCACTGGAACTCTCTCCACCAAACCATTCACCAAATTGACTCACTCCCCACATTCAAATCCCGTCATAAATCCCACCTTTTCAGACCTGATTATTCTGTGTGATCGCTGTTGTTGACCCTGTATTTATTTTTAACTTTTATTTCATCTCCTTTTAGTAATGTCTTGATATTGATTTTTTTATTGTGTATCTGTAAGGTGACAATGAGTGTCCTGAAAGGCGCCCATTTATAAAATGTATTATTATTACCATTATTAGTGCTGTGTGCTTATCAGAAGAATTTCCATATAATTCAACCTCTTCCAAAAAGGACATTCCTCAATGTGAATATTTTAGTTAGACGATAACATCTCTGCAATAATATGTTGTAACATACAGAACTCTTGGAAAGTGTATACCTCCACCAAGCAAGTGTACAAATCTTTCTACGGTGATGTCATGATCACCCTACACCACCTCTGATGGCTCTGGCATGATGACAAAGTTTCTTGCATTGCACCTCACTGACAGAACTTTGTCTATAATGAGTGAAGTAAAGAAAAACATCTCCTGTCAATATTGTCAATGGGCTATGGGGAGAACTTTACACTTAATCTTGCCAATAGGTGAAGCTTCGACTTTTAGCAAATACTATCCAACTGGATGTATTCTGGCTGAGAAACGTATCTATGTGAAAATCTGGAGAAGGTTGGACCGTAGAGTTTTTACCTCCTTTTTAAATGTTTTTTTTTTCCAACACCGAAACCTGAATCATAGCTTATGAATTATCTTGAGCCCAACCAAATACGTTTGATCAACACAAACGTAAACGAAAGGAAAGCATTTAATTATGTGGAAATATTTTCCATCATTCTCAGTTGGTTGGGGTTGTTTTGTTGTTTTTAAAGTAATCCGCTGTGGCGACCCCTTAAAGGAAAAGCCGAAAGATGAAGACGAATAAGATTATTGGTCTGATGCTTTAACTACATGCAAAGACACAACATGATTCAAGGGACTTGTGAGAAGAGGGATGTGTAGTCCTAAATATCCGTAATATCTGTTTAATGTAATCCTATTTAATCTGGCCTGGACACTTACTCTCTCAAAGGTTTGAAAATAAAAAGCTGAAGTTGATCTGTCGGTTAGTTTTAAACCGGACATATGAAGGCAGTTATATGCTAAATATGATCGCTACAGTCAAAGGGCAAACTTGAAAGTTTGGTGCTGCAAACTTGAAAGTGTATGCAACAAGTTCCTCTCATACCGTCGTGTACATTTCAGTATGTCTCTACAGGACTTCCTCTTTTTAAAAAGTCTGCTTCCTCAAAATGTCTTATTTTCACGGAGGGAGGCAGTTCATCGCTGTAAGTTCTGTAAAAGGCCTTTTTTCATTTTGGTTGACATTCAAGTTAATTAACTAGTCGCAAGGAGGCAATTTGGAGGCACATAGAGTCGTAAAACACACATCAACAACACACACTGACATCACCAGAGCGAGTGTGGGTGTGGGGTAGGTGGGCCACCGGGGCAAGAAGAAGGAGAGAGATGGTAGAGAGCTGATTAGGAAGACAAAGGTAACTGTTCCTCTCTGTGGGTTAGGATTCTTTTAAGCAGAAAAAGATTAGTATTATGATAAACACCAAGCCTAATTCTTTCAAAGGAGAAAAACACACATTCTCCAAGGACCCCATTTAGAAAAATTGCCTATGCAGAAAAGAAGGCATACACTACATTCAACGCAGTCTGCGGAATTTCTTTAAAAAAACGGGAAATGTTTGCGAAGTCCTCCACACAAACTCTGGTCCATGTGTACGAAAAGAATTGGGGAAAATATGAATCGGACGGTAGAAAGATCAATTGTGAAAAAGATGTGAAATTAACATTAGTGTGTAACAAATATAGCAAATAAAACATCTCAAAACTTACTTTAGAATGAATAATCAAACTTCAAACAGAGATTTCTGTCACTGCAAACATGCCCTCAGATGTTTCTGTCATTATCAAAGAATGTTCATTATAAGTTATTGAAATTCATTCTCCTAAATAAAAAAGTAAACTGTCAGACAAACAACTTTACATTGAAGCCATTCTGATACCTCGATTAAAAACAGCGCCCATGATGCTGGGGCACCCTGTATTTCTGCAGCACCCCTGACCCCACTGGAACACCCAGTGACAGCAAACACAAACGGCAACATGAAGTCGGAATGAACGTGTAAATAGCATCCTAGTTTTAGTGGATTAGTGTGTTTTTGTGTTTAACTTGAAAGGATTTGGTTTACAATCATTTTACACAAAGGAATACTAAATATGTAGTCATTCTGTGCGTCCTACACATCAACAGTGTCCCCCTCAGGCAATCCATGCATGAGGGGATTTCCAGTTTTAAGGAGAAAATACAGATAAAATTGGCCCTGCAGTGGTGCAGTTGTTTCCTGTCTGGCGCCTTTTTTTTTTGGTTTTTCATCCAACAAAATCAAATAACTTTAAATTGAGAAAGAAACTACATTTTACAATATAACATCTGAATTTGAATTACTTTAGGGGCCTGTACCACAAAAATAAGATGATGTTATCCAGCTAACTTGATGGATTTACAAAGACGTACTCCTTAAAAAATGTATTGATTGGTGGTATATTTGTTTACACATAATGTATTTTTTGGAGAGATATTTCCCTAAATATTTCAGCAAAATATTTTCAGTATCAGAGATGATCACCCTTTGGGCTGAATGAATCCCAGAAGATAAAGACAGGAAGTAAAGTTATATTTGTTTAAGTGGGTGGGTAGATTATCTGCTTAATGACATTAATGTAGCCTTGAGACACAGGCTTCATTGATTCTTCATTGAAAGATTGTGGAAAGCAAACAGGAAACTCATTGATTTGATATCACTAAAGATATAAGCTGACATTGCTTACAAGAATTAGGAAATCAGCAAAAGCGTTGTTTTGTTTTTTTATTAGAGAATGCTCTTAAATATTAATTGAATCCATTTCTGTACTTTTAGGTTTGTAATATTTTTTTAATATGTGATACGGAGCCCACCAGTTTCTTGATGACTTTGCTTCTTAAAATGAAGGAGAATGCAGTGAATTATGTTAATGTTATTTTTCTTTTCTGTGGAACGGATCCACCCACATTTAAAGTTTTTACTCCTCCCTGTGTGTGAGTGTGGAAAACTTCTGACGCAAGGACAACTGGGTCTTCGCAATACAATGTTAAATCTTCAAAAGTCTTTTTGACCAAGCATTTGGATCAAAAAGTCTCTGACAAGAGCCATATTGTGCTGTCTAGACAACTTTAAGTCCTGCACCTCCAGAACTTCAGAACTTCCGGTCTTGCTGGATGTTCAAAGTGGTTTAATGAAGGACCACCAGCAATATAGCCATGGATATCCACAGTGGCATGATCCCACAAAATAAATTGCTAAAAAAGGTAATGCTATATCTCAGAATCTCAGAACACACAGTGACATCACAGAGCTGTTTGTCAGAAGTATGGAGACGTCAAAAATATGAGACAGGTGAGTCTAAAGTTATGGGTGACCAGTGTCAACCCAAATCGACCTCACAATGATGGAATGCAGTTCACAGAACCTCCATAACATTATAACTACTGGAGGTGCAACAATTGCAATTTTCTTGGCCAATCAACGATTTTTATAAAGTCTGAAAGTTTTAAAATCATAACCATTTGAAGGATTACAGTGGAAGTAAGGTTGGTGTGTCTGTACTCTGACCTGTTGCATTATTAATGTATCCTCTGTCCTCCCTGCGTGCGTTTCCTAAACAAATTCAGTCCATTATATGTTTTATGTTGGCTTTGTTCAGGAACTCCTGGCCTTGTGGCTGGCTGTCACTAGCTTTAGCTACTCAGCCATCGTTAGCTTCTTGAAACTTGTTATGTTCCACAGGGTGATTCATTTTGAATTTGATTAAGCTTGTTGTGCCGAACTTTTTCAGGGTTGTTCCGCCGCAGCTTCATTTGTCCTTACGTTTGAAAACCATAATTGAACACAAACAGAAACAGCGGGCTCGTGGCTGGCTCTGCACCATTGCTAGCTTTAGCAGCTCTGCTATCGTTAGCTTCTTGAAACTTGCTATGTTCCCCGGGTTGATTCAATGTGAAGTGGGGGATTAAGTTCATTGTGCCGAACGTTTTCTGGGTTCTTCCTCCGCAACTTATTTTGTCCTGACTGGTCTCACAAGTAGCAAGCTTTATGTGTGTGTGTACGGCACATACGTTTAACCGGCAGGGTATAGGCTAAGTGAGGCTGCTCAGCCGGTTACATCGAGTGTATCCGGGACCAAGATGTTAGCAATAGAACCTTCAAGTATGACAACTCTGAAGTGGGGTCTGCATGGATCAGACTTGTTTGTCTGGATCATCACACAGATGCTATGATGGATTGAGATCTTGGAGTCAAGATCTTGAACTGGTTGTTGTGTTCCTAAAACCATTCTGAAACTATTTTAGCCATTTTTGCAGTTTGGAGGGATGCATTATCCTGCCATTACCGGACACTGTTTGCAGGAAGGACAGTACTTGGTCTGCAAGATTGTTTAGGTAGGTAGTACATATCAAAGAAACATCCACATGAATAGCAGTTCTGGAGAGCTCTGGCCCCATCATCTAGCCATCACAATTTGACCCGTGTCACAATAGCTCAGATACTTAAGACCATTTATCTTGTTCCTTAACCCATCATATATCAACATCAGTAGAGTATTATGGTTGTTTACATACTATGCTGAATCATATACTGCCCTACTACAAAAACTACTACGTTACCTCAGCTCGCTGGTTTAAATGAAACATAGTGCCCATAAGGTCAGGTCACAGGACATTTTAACATTAGCTGTACCTCCTGTTCATACTGATTTTGGCAGAAGTTGCAAAGCAATGGAATGAACTTGAGAAACTCATTAGGTTAGATTCTCATATTTCCTTTGGACATTTTAAAACTTAATTCTTACATATTGACAATCAAATCTGCAACTGTTGTCTTTGAATTGTGATGTTTTGTCTTTGAGTTGTGATGTAATGTTTACATATCTGTAACTTACTGTATATGTCCATCTCATTTACACGAGCCACTTTTGAAAAATAAAAAAATCCACCTCTCAACAAGATTATATACTTTATATTTAATAAATATAAAGTATATATGGCCCACTCCTAATCTCTCAGATATGAACCTTAGAGCTGTCACACACCTAACATATACAATAGCAAGGGACAAAGATCCCCCCCTCAATCATCACTTCAGATTACTTCCATTTGGCCGGAGATACAGGACTCTCAAATGGAGAGGAACTCGTTTCAGCAGGAGTTTTGTCCCCTCTGCAAGAGCAGCCCTGAACAAACTGCCTCGCTGACACTGTTGTGAGCTGGGATGATGAATGCATTCATTGACATTTTCTGTACTGACTATATTTTTATATGGCTATGTGTGTATCTATATGTTGCCATGTGTTGTTATGTGTACTGACTGTGGAAACAAATATCCCTCTGGGACAATAAATACAAATCTAATCTAAAGGACTAATGATAAAGGGCAAAATCTTAACGTGTTTTCAATGATAGCCCATCTAATGGCGGTAAAGATATAATTATTTTCACCTGTGAGTGGTTATAATGTTATGGCTGAATGGTGGTTAAAGTGTTTAATGAGGGCTATAATGATGCAGAATATACAAACAAACACGTCTAATACCAACGCCTATATTAAAGTGGCCGATCTTCAGTTGTTTCATTGGGAATCTTAATAACAAGTTGATGCAACAGATTGACAGGCGTGCCTTTGAGCCAAAGATCTGACTTGAATTTAATATAATCTGGTATGGTTAAGAGCTCCTGAGTAGGATTATCCCTCCTGGGTGTATAAAATCACTTGATCACACCCGAGTACTACTACTTAAGAGTTTTATAGTCTTACGAATCTTCACTATGATGCACCGATCTTTTAATGACCACAGTAAAGAGACGTATCGGACCGTATCTGGTCCTAAAGTGAATTGGCATACTGTAAAATTCTAACAAATAAAATTTTGGAAGAAAAAAAAAACTGTTAAGTGCAGTAACAGACTGTATAATTCAAATCAGTAGCAGATAAAGTGAATTACCCTAAATCAATGAACAGCAAAGAGCTTATTTTTAGTAGACTGACTTTCAATGTGAAAACATAAACATTTGGTAAAACTAATAGAAAAATATTAAAACCCATTATTAAAACAGTATTATTCTGTCTAAAGTACAGATTGTACTGGTGTATAGATCGAAATTTACTTAACTTTACATAAATTTACAATGTAATTTATTACATTAAAAAACGACAATTGCCAGTATTTAACTGCAAACAATACAGACCTTTTAACATGCATGCACAATGACTTTGTAAGTACTCACATCCTCAATGAAAGTAAAGTTTATTCAAGGATTTCTGAGGAAAAAAATGTTCATTTGCTGCCTCATATATCCCATCCAGTGAAGCGATGAATACCGTTTCTGACTTCACCTGTCAGTGTTTATAATGTTATGGCTGATGGGTTATTGCTAGTGTCGGTTGATAGTGTTTGTGATTGTGCAGAGTTCACTAGAGAACCCATGAGACCCACGCCTTTATTAAAATGGTCGAGTTTGAAAGGAGTCTGCAGCTTTCAGAAG
This sequence comes from Lophius americanus, assembly GCA_037951165.1. Lineage (NCBI taxonomy): Eukaryota > Metazoa > Chordata > Actinopteri > Lophiiformes > Lophiidae > Lophius > Lophius americanus. The sequence goes on from JBBDHG010000014.1 coordinate 7,012,491, forward strand.
CCTCATATTATGGAATCAACAAGTTGATGCCACGGATTGACAGGTGTGCCTTTGAGCCAGAGTATTTACTCGACTTTATTACTATGTACTCTGCTACTTACTGGGTCCGTGTCATCTGGACCTGTTTGAAGCTCCTAAACTAAACTTTTGATGCTTTAAAGACTTTCACTCTTAATTCTCCGGGGGGTATCTGATAACTCGGTCACACCCGCGTACCGTTACTCCAGAGTTTTACAGTCCCGGAACCTTCGCGACGACTGACCGACCTTTTAACGACCAGATAGAGACGGTATCACACCGAACCCGCTCCAAAAGTGATTAGGCAGGCTAAGAGACTCAGTCAGTACTCACATCTTCCATGATAAAGGACAGGAATCTGTTATGTGCAAGTTGACGGCTCTGAAGTCACTCGACGTCGCCCATAATCATCTCCTTCTACGAACTCTTCTTTTCTTCCTTGTTGATCTGCAGCTGACACATTTCCGACTCAGAGAGAAAGAGGAACCGAGCTGTTTATGACACTGCTGCTCGCTTCTGGTACTTCATCGACCCAACAGAGAGAGGGAGGGAGGGAGAGAGAGAGAGAGAGAGAGAGAGAGAGAGAGAGAGAGAGAGAGAGAGCGCGCGCGAGAGAGAGAGAGAGAGAATGAGAGAGAATAAGAGAGAATGAGGGCGGACAAAAAAGTTAGGTTTCCGGTGGAGGTCTCTTCACTGAATACAAAGTCGGTCGAGGAGGAGCCAAAGCAGACAGCAGCGTCTGTTCCAGGCCATCCGAACCCCCAACCCAGCGGGGAGACCCCCCCACGAGGAGGCCAGGGTCCACAGCAGGAGATAGCTGCTAGAAAAGATCTCAGGGAACTTTAATGTGTGCCTGAGGGTGAAATGGAATAATTTATATAAACCTGCACTTTTTCACTTCATGAACCTGGACTGTTTCACTGTATGAACCTGGATTGTTTCACTTTTTGAACCTGGACTGTTTCACTGAATGAACCTGGAATGTTTCATCGTATACAGCCTGGATTGTTTCACTGAATGAACCTGAACTGTTTCACTGTATGAACATGGATTATTTCAATGATTGAACTTGAACTGTTTTACTGAATCAATCTGGACCGTTTCATCTTATAAAGCCTGGATTGTTTCACTGAAAGAACCTGGACTGTTTCACTGTATGGACCTGGATTATTTCAATGATTAGACCTGAACTGTTTCACTGAATCAGCCTGGACTGTTTCACTGAATGGAACTGGACTGTTTCACTGATTACGTTACGATAAGATACGTTTCACTTATTAAATATAATTTTTTAGAAAGTAAATAACTACACTCTTCTAATAAGCTGTGTCAAATAATTCACAACAAACATTAGGGGTCTCCCAATGGTCATACAACAGCATCTAGTTTGCATAAATATGCTTTTGTATAATTAAGAATACCAAGGCATTCCCAGACCAGATGAAATATATATGTAGTCCCCCCAGCAAGTTCAGGGTCTACCTCTGGGTCTCCTTCCTGTTGGTTATTCCTGAAAAACCTCCAGAGGGAGGCGTCCTGGAGGCATCATAATCAGGTGCCCGAACCATCTCAACGGGCTCCTTTCAACAGGAAGTCGCAGGGCTGTACTCCGAGATTCCCCAGATGTCTGAGCTACTCACATTATCTCTATGGCTGAGCCCCGCCACCTTACGAAGATATACCATTTCACCATGTTCCCTTGCCCTTATTCTTTCGATCATTATCCAGAAAACTGAACCTTCTCCTTACCTTCACTGCGCCTTGAGATTCATGAATATCAAGAACAGAATCGGAGACAAGGGACAAGCTTTCAAGTCCAATCTCTCACTGAAAACGTGTCTGACTTTTTGCCGAGATTACGACACATCCAATACACAATCCAGGAAACACAAGTAGCCTGGTTCTGCGAAAAGTAGAAAGTTGGTCCACCGTTCCATAACCAGAACAGAATCTTCATGTCCGAGGCTCCTTTCTAGGACCAGCAAGTAATCTTTCCCAGGAATATTGAGAAGTGTGATTCGCCTTTAGTTGGAACCCACCTGCCAATCCCCCTTTTAAAAAAAAGTAGACCATGACATCCCCTCAATGTCCAAAGCTTTAAGAAGACCAGGTCGAAACTCATTCACCCCTGGCATTTTGCCACTGTGTAGCTTCCTAATTAACTCAGCGATCACTGCCAGGGAAATGGGCGGGCCATCCCCAGAATTCTCGGACTCTACTACTAACTATTGAATAATTGGTATCTGGGTTCAGGAGATCCTCAAAGTTTTGTTTCCAACGTTCAACGATATCTTCAGTACGGGTCAACCGCTCTCCGCTCCGGCTGTACAAAGTATGAGCCAAGCCATGCTTTCCCTTGATTAGTCATCGGATGATGTGCAAGAGCTTCTATGAGACCCATCGGAGGTACCTCTCCATGGCCTCCCCAAACCCTTACCAAACACCTCCCAAACTCCTGTGCTATCTGTCTGCTGCTTCAGGAGTCCACTGGGCTAACCAGGCTCCAAAGGCCTCCTTCTTCAGCTTGACAACAATGTTGTCCACCAGAAATCTCTCAGGTTGTCGCCATGACAGGTAGCAATAATCTTCTGGCCACAGCTGCTAGCAGCCGCCACCACAATGCAGGACTTGAACATGGACCACTCGGATTTCATTGTACCCGACCTTCCCCCGGGATATGCAGGTAGTTCCACCGAAAGTGCGAGTTAAAGATCCTACAGATAGGGCATCTGCCAGACGTTCCCAGTTCAGCCGAACAACAAGTTTGGGTTTACCAGGTCTGTTCAACATCCCCCGCCATCTGATCCAACTCATCACCAGGTAAATGCTAAATGGACTGTACTGATATGGCGCTTTTCTGGACTGCTCCACCACTCAAAGTGCTTTAAAACACGAGTCAGCATTCACCCATTTACACAAACATTCATACAGTGATGATAGAGGATGCCATGCAAAGTGCCAAAAGCTCATTAGGTGCGTTAACCATTCACGTTATCTTGGAAAACTCTGACACCGTGGCGCTCAGATGGGGACTTAATATTCTATCACTCACCTGATGCCTTCAACCATGGCAACTCTGGAAAAGGATAGAGGCCAGCCCCGTTCCAGTATTTTGGGTCCGGAACCAATGCTATCGGTACAGGAGAGCCCAACTAAGTCTAGTTGGTACGCTTAATCTCCCCATCGGAGAGATGACATTTCACATTTGATAGAATGTTGAAGAAAAATATTATGGAAAGTTGTTTTTTCCAAATAAAAATTCACCACAACTCAACATCCCAATAATTTTCCAGACTAGTTGCTGTAGTATGATCAATGGGAGATGAATTTGATGACACAACTCAATAGAAGACTGAAATTTTTGAATTTTCGAATAAATCATAAGTAATAAGAATAATACAAAGGCACATTTAATTTAAAACATTGCTGTAGTAAGATTAGTAGCAGTAAACTGACGTATTAAATGATTTGCAGAGGATTCTCTGCTTATCATTAAGGCTATTGTATATTGTATTTAATGAGTTAGTGATACAGAAAGTTGGAATCTGTCAATATCTTTCTAACTTTACTGTAGTACACATTAGAAGGGGAAATATCTGAGGAGTCTGGCAAGCATCAAAATGAGGAACGTGGAGCATCTGGTCACGCTTTACATTAATGTAGGTTTGACAAAGAAAGAAATATTGAATCTTTTGGCACATCGAAACCACTTAATTATAAGCATCAGGACTTTCAAAAGGTTGTGTAAGAAACTGGGTCTGTTCTGAAGAAAAAATCGGACACTTGGGGAAGATCATCTCTTTGTAGAGCAGGAGATGGCTGGTAGTGGTCAACTGCAGGGCTATTGTTGGTTTCATCAGGCTACTCAAGGGGTTTCGGGGTTTTGCAATTAACAGGCCTAGGTAGTCAAAACTGTCTGGGCAAGCAATGGCCCGATTTTGGCAAGCCAGAAGAACTGCCTAAGTCCGAACAAAGCTGCCGGATACGTGCAACAGAATCGGCCCAGGGACATTGTCCTGAATGCGGCTGCCAAATGGAACCGGTACATCTGTGTCGGGTCACATCACCCCGTGACACTGCCAGTATTTATCCAAAAGTGCCTCATCAATGTTGCCAGAATCGGCCCATATAAGTTTCCTGGTTTCCCCCAAATATATACTGTATATAAATATTATATAAATAAATATATTTACTGTATATATCAAAACTAAGGTCAGGTAATAGTAACTGAAAATCCATGTGCTTTTTTAGATGGACTGCTTCTAATCAGTGGTGGTCAAAGTTTTCAGATCCTTTACTCTATATATACATTATATATACATATATATTCTTAACATGGTTTCTTATGTCCTCTGTTTGCTTGGGCTTTTCAGGAAAAGCAAATCTTCTGATGTTCTCTAGTCTGAGCGAACATCAGAGTGGTGAAGTGCGTTTGTGCAGTGGTTGACAAGGACGAATGCACTGTAACTTCACAAAACACATGCAAATTGACAAAACACAATCATATAAAGAAGAATTCTTCATCAATTGACAAAATAGATGTGCTGCAAAAGCCACAACACAACACAATAAGAAAAACGATCTCAAAAAAACCAACACAACTGAAAGCGTTTACGAGGGATACATAAAAGTGTGGCACCGCTGGAAGCGCTTTTATAAAGATTAATTTAGTGAATAAAACTGATATAATGCAAAACATTTCATGACATTTTTATTTGCTGTGTTAGCTTTGCTTAACTTCCGGGGTGTGAGCTCATGCGACTTACTACAAAATGTTAATCAACATCGTGAAAACAACAAGTGTTACTTCCTGTGTCAGGTCGTCTGTTCCACCTCTGTCATGATTTTGTGTTTATGTAGTATATTATTATTATCAGTTCCGTCATTTTGGTCTGTGTTCCTTTCCCTCTCTGTGTCTGTCCTGTGATTCTGTTTTCCTCTTGGGTTTTTGTTCATTATGTTCACCTGTGTTTCCCCTCTAACTGTGTCTCATTGTCTCGTTAAATCAGTGTATATAGTCTGTCCTCACCGTTCCTTGGTTGTCTATTCGTTAGTTGATGTTTCCCCGTATCATCACTCGTCCCAGACTTTTCCCAGTGTTTTGTAGAAAGTAAGTGTATCCTAGTGTTTTTGTGATTCCTTTTTGATCCCCTGCTTTTTCCTTGTGCCTTATTTTTGGTTTATATTAAATACTTTAATTGCACCTGCTCTGCCCCGCTGTCTTGTGTCTGCACCTGGGTCGAAGCTTTCCCCAAGAAAGTTCGTAACAACCTCCCTGAGAAACCTCCTACTCCACTGTGTCTCGTTCCACTGTGTCTCCCTTCTGCCTTGTGAGTTTCAGGTGTTCATCATTTTGTATTTTTCTTTCGTTTGGATTTTCATCCGTTTTGCCTTTATTTTTAGATTGAGACTATTTTTGCCTCAGATGTAAATATATATGTTTTTGTGGACCCAAAGTTTTGTTATGTTATTTTTGTTCATAATACCTTTTTGTCTGTCTTTTCTCAGTGGAAACGCAAAATTAAATCAAGAGTCATTGAGTCTAAAATTGAAGCTAAAAATTTAATATATAAAAATGTCATTGTCCCACCGGTTAAATCAGCAACAAATCTCTTTTTAAAGTGTATGAAATACTTTATGTATTAAAATGCTTCAGGAATAAAACGTCCGAATTTCCCACCAATGATACCATATATTTATTATACATTGTCTTATATTTTAGGTTTTTCGAAGGTATAACCATGAAAAAAGTTTTTGGAAAGAGATTTGAAGAATTTCCAAATCTGGAATTTCACGTTTTTACTCTTTAGAGATGTAATCCTGATGAAAAGAGACGGTTATTAAAGGTAATAGAAAGACCAAACTCCTGATACAATTGAGAGGTAAACTGGTGAGGTCCATGTAATCTGCCAGGACTCGGATGGTGACAGATGTCTATAGAATGCAAGAGTCTAAGCAAGCCTACGTCTCAGCAAGCAGTCCCTCCCCTGCCAAGGGGTTAGGCAAGGTCTTGGCTTGGGGGTACGTGGGAATACTTCACCTGAAACTTTCCAAGGCAACCCAAAGCCACTTGCAATCGCACAACCGCCTACTGGAGCCATTCTTCATCATACAAAAAGAACAAACATTGCATTAAAAGGTACATCTACTAATAATATCTGCTGTTTGTTTAAAGGTTGGTGAGGCTAGACTTTAGTCCACAACCATAACATATTGTGTAGGTTCCCTGTTTGACACCAAAACAGGTCAGTGATGCCTCTGTGTGCGCTCTTCTGTGGCATCAGACAACGTGGACCAGTCATCACTCCCCATGTGCATCACTGAGCCATGGGTGCTCAGTTCACCAGTTATCCTTTCCTGTAGTTTTGGTAGGTTCTAAACACTGCAGAAAAGGAACACCCGACAAGATCGGAAGTTCAGTCAGACATCTCATGTTATCATTGTTATTACAATGGCAAAGATGTTATTTGGCATCTAGGCTCCGACCTCATCACTCCCGTCAGATAATTTACAGCGAGATTTGGGGAAATGATGAGCAAATATGGCCATTCTTCATTAGCCCCTTGGCTACGAAGGGAATATACTATCTGATAAAACCGCCCTTTTGTAAGCACCTTGCCGACAGATATTCTTAGAAGAAAGAATACTCTAAACCCAGAAAACCACCTCATATATATTATATAGCCCCAATTCGCAACGACTGTTGTCTCAAAATGCTTTACGGACGGATGGAGTGATGCAGTTGTAGTTGCGCCGGTTCTTATGGAATGAGGGACAAACGTTCAGGTGGTAAGCCACAGCTCAGGTAGAGATCATTCAGATTGAGGAGAACCCGGATCTCGTCATTGGTTTGCAACCATCCATGATGAACAGGACTGCCGACCCATTGGTCAGTGGGTGAAGATGCCGGAATTTCACCATGGAAGAAAATGGACAGAAAATTTTATTAGTCATAGCAGTAATGATTAGGGTGCTTTAGCAAGATTTATCTGACTTCGATAGTTTCAGAAATATTGAGCAAATGTGCTCTTGTCAATCAATCAATCAATCTTTATTTATATAGCGCCAATTCACAACAACAGTTGTCTCAAGGTGCTTTCTAGAAAGAGCAGGTCTAGACCAGACTCTTTATATAATTATCTACAGAGACCCAACAAATTCCTCCTTGAGCAAGCACTTAGTGACAATGGCGAGAAAAAAACTGCCCTTTAACGGGCAGAAACCTCGAGCAGATCCAAGACTCAGGGTGGCTGGCCTACTGCCATGACCGGTCGGGTTTGAAAAAAAGAGACAGAGAGAGAGTGAGAGAGAGAAAGAGAGAGGGACGGGTGAGGAGAGATACAGACGGGGGAAAAGCAGCAAAGATATCAGCTATAATCCACTTTCTCCAACCGCTCCATGTTCGGGCCGCGGCAGCAGCAGGGATCCCAGGTTGATAATAACATTAATATTAATGTAACATATAGTGATAGCTTATGGGGGAATACTATAAAATAATAATAATAATGATAACAACAATAATCATAATAATGATAACAATGCGATTGTGATCATTGACATCGAGCAGGTCCACACCAGCAGAACCAGTCACCAACCATGTGATCTTACATGGCGAGAAAACACAAAGACTCCAGGGAAAAAGTCAAGTTAGTAACATGCATTAATCCAGTAACATGCATTAAAGTGAGAGATGTATAAAGAGGGACAGTGAGAGAGGAAGAGAGAAAAGCTCAGTGCATCATGGGAGATCCCCTAGCAGTCTAAACCTATAGCAGCATAGTTAAGAACTAGCTTATGCCAGCCTTAATTATAAACTTTATCATAAAGGAAAGTTTTAAGCTTACTTTTAAATGTAGAGAGGGTCTCTGGCCCCCGAACCAAAATTGGGACATGGTTCCACAGGAGAGGAGCCTGATAGCTGAATAGTCTGGCTCCCATTCTACTTCTGGAGACTCTAGGGACTACAAGTAACCCTGCATGCTGGGAGCGCAGAGTTCTGATTGGACAATATGGAACTATGAGCTCCTTCAGATACGTTGGTGCCTGACTGTTAAGGGCTTTGTACGTGACTCGCCCCACTGACCTAAACACGATTCCTCCGTTCTCCCCACTCATACCGCCTCCTCCTTCCCCGGACTAAGGTCAGCACCATGGGTGATCGGGCCTTCTGTTCTGCTGCCCCTTGTCTGTGGAATGCCCTCCCTGACCATCTGAGGGCTCCACAGAAGACTGACACAATCAAATAAGGACTTAAAACTTTCCTTTTTAGCAGAACCTATAACTTTAATTATCATTGCTGCTTTTTGGTCATGTTTTTTATTGTTATTATTTTATTTTTTATCTATGCTTTTATCTGCTTTTACTTTGTAGCACTGAGATTTGATCCAAATGTAAAGTGCGTTATAAATTAAATGTATTATTATTATTATTATTATAATTATATCCTTGCAAGGTTAAATCTGAGAAAATTAGGTCATGACGAGGATTAAAGGAGAGGGATAGGGTATTATATTATTATTATTATATAAAGACTTTGGTCTAGACCTGCTCTTTCTGGAAAGCACCTTCAGACAGCTTTTGTTATGAATTGGCCCTATATAAATAAAGATTGATTGATTGATTGATATTCACTACATTTGAGAACCCCAATGAAATCCAGCACAACCGCTTCCGATATAACATCGACATAGAAAAAAGACAGCCTTGCTGTAACTTTGACGCCAACTTATGCTACGCTAGGTTTGTTAACATGGACAGTCCAATTCCGAGTAAATTTGGAAAAGGTGCCCCAACATAAAGAAAGCAAAACTGGTCTAAATCAGAGTGTCATTCACTCACTGCAACTTTGAAAGAGCTTAAAATAGCTGGATGTCCAGAAGGACAAAAGTCACCTCTGCTCATGCCCTCCTTGTCGTATTCTTCCTCTGGGCACCGGTTGTCGGTTGGCACCCAGCCCATCGGAGCATCACCACCACCCCACGAACTGAAACGTGGATTGTCCGCGCATGTCAGTAAGCTGTTTCCAACCAGATGAGTAGATGTATGAAAACACCGGGTTCGAAAAGACCACAGGTCATGCATACAGGCGACCGACATTGCAATTGGGAAAGGTTTGATTCGAATAGGAGAACAGTGTCCCATGCAAGCCCACATAGTAAAATTGTTAGAGTTTAGTGACAGTCTGAATAAAAGGAGAAAATTTGAAACTGAATCCCTGCTAGCATGTATTTGATACTTGCATTGGAAATGGCTGGATACAAAGGCCGTTAATCATTTGGTATTTTGAGCGACCCTTAAGGATTATTTCTACCGGAGCGGCATTGTAACGAACCACCAAACTGCAAACTATTAATGTTTAAGGAATCCCCCAAAAACCAATAAAAGGGAATACACATGTAAAACCCCAGGGAATCTGAGGACTCCGCAAAGTCATTATGAAAGAAAGATATGTCTTACCGTTGTCACATAGCAGATCCCAAACTGCAGATCTGAATCATCAATCACTCAATCGATCTTTATTTATGTAGGGCCAAGCACTCAAGGTGCTTTCCAGAAAGAGCATGCCTAGACCAAACTCCTTTCATAATTATCTACAGAGACCCAACACATGGCGACAGTGGCGAGAAACCACTTATGAAAAGGCTTTTGACTGTGGAGATTCTGCGGGATGGAGAGGATGACGGAATCCCGCGTAATGCTTCTGAACATTTGTGGGCTACAGCAACAGGCGGACCTCAATTTAACAGAGGAGTAAAACTTGAGCACCATTTAAGCCAAAAAAGATGCCATTGCGAAGGATGAAGAGGCGTGAATCGCTCCATTTCTGTAGATGTTCTGACCCAGTCATCAAACCGTAAAAATGTGTTCCTTTTTCAAAGTTCCTCATTCAGATCCGGCTCTTGACAAATAGAATACTTTCCAGAGTGTCAGTTAATAGAACCCGAAACTCATGTTCTATTTTAGTCGGATTAAGTATTCAGGTCCATCACTTGAGTAAAAGTACTTATACCAGAAACTGAAAATATTCTAAAAATATATGCATTCTGAACATTACTCAAGTAAAAGGATGTTAGTATCTGACAAATGTACTCAAAGCATCAACGTAATAGTACTCATTAAAACAATGCAGTTAAACTGTTAAACGTGTTTAAAAAAAAGACAACAACTGGTAATTAGAGCTTTCTAACAGATGTAGTGGAGTTAAAGTAGAGAGTAGCATAAAATGAAAATAGTAAGTAAAATAACTTACGAATAAAAAGTAAAAGCTTACTTATGTAAAAGCAAGTAAGTAAAATTATGCATTATTAAGTATTATCTGCAAGGTATACAGAAATACTTGGTTTTTGGTTTGCTAGAGAAATTCTTTGGAAAAACTGTTAAGAGTACAAGAAATATACGAATAAGAAATACAAACCACATATTGGGATCCGTTTGTAAAGTAGAAAATGCTGACAGCAACTTTTCCCCACATTTAGCTCCAAACAACGTATGGAAAGTAGCGTTACATTTTTGAATTCACTTCTTAAACACATTAACAGCAATATCTTTGAACTTAGTCATATAACCTTTCTAGGACATATTTTTTAAATAAAATGTCTGAATATTAAATCTAAATGCTAAATCTAAATGTTTGATCTAAATGCTAAATTTAAATCTAAGTGTTTGATCTAAATGTTGAATCTAAATCTAAATTTTTGATCTAAATGCTAAATCTAAATTTCGAAGTCATGTTCCACGCTAACGTTTTGTAAGGAAAGACAAGGCTGCTGAATATTACACAAGGAGGTTTTATGCTTGTCTTCCGCATCAACGGTTTGCATACCCAACGGGGACTCCAGAGAAAAATTAGCATGAGATGGGCTCACTGGGAAGATCTCCTTTACATCGGACTGGTCTGAATCACAATTTAGAGAAGAAAAAAGAAGAAAGAAAAAAACTTATGGATTGTCTATGTAGCAGTCATTCCAATTTGAGTTTCTGAGTAAATCCGAGGATTCAAAAGACTCATGAGACCAAATGTCTCATGCCATGTTTAGTGGGCTAGGGTTCTGCAATGTCTTTCCATCTAGGTTTTATCCCTCCTCACAAGTCAACATTGTTTTCCTTTGATTTTAGACAAAGAGCTGAGAGACACATTTTGAGACAGAACTCTGACCAGTAATGTGGAAGCATTCCTGAGTGCTTTGAGCCCTAGTCACATCCTGGCATTTGCTACGGGGAGCAGCAAAGTCCCCGCCCTTGGTTTTCATCCAACTCCTTAATTAATATTCACTCATGAAGAAAGCCAAAATCTTCCCATTGCAGACACATGTGCAAACAAGCGTCAGCTCTTTATGAATACAACATTGGCTGATGATGGTGACTTTCTCTACTATTTCGTAGTCGCACTGATGAATGGATCTTTACTCAGTAGCATTTCTACAACAAACTAGCAGTTAGTCAGCCCAGCAGTGTTGGTATAGAAAACTTTAACTCTATTTATTCATAAAGCACTTTTCAAAACACTTTTACAAATCGCTTTCCAATGAAACATTAATCAAATGAAGCCATGAAACCATTCTCAAAAGAAGCGAGTAAAACAGGAAAATACAGGGTATCAAACAGAAGAGTAAGCATAAAAGAGTAAGATATAAGAAGAAAGTTAAAAACATTGGTTACAAGATTTGAGAAGAATAAGGTAAGATAAAATACAATATAATGAAATAAAACCAGGATAATAACAATAATATATAAAATAAATGGCTGAAAGCTAAACAGCTAAAGTAAAATCCGAGAAGGCATTACAATAAAAGTAAACAAGATAAGAGAAAATAGAGATAAAAATATACAGATATATAACAAATATGCAATATTAGTATAAAGGTAGAGATAGGATATAAGACAAAGATACAAGTTTAAGTTGAGTTTGCAGATTAAGATATAGATATAAGTTAAATATCGCTAAGACAAAGATACAAAATAAAGATATAGATATAAGAAAAAGATAATACAGATTCAGATATACTGCATACTACTCAAGTATTTCTCTGCAGTTAAAGCTGTCACTTTATTGTATACTTCGAGTTCCCAGGAAAGTTTTTTTTCACCTTTAAATGGTAAGATATTTTGTTAATATATATATATACATATATATATATATATGTAACTACTTTGTATGTCAAATAGAGTATATATATATATATATATATATATATATATATATACTCTATTTGACATAGTTAACTGATTAAAAGTCACAAAAAATGTGCTTAAAATGTTCTTTACTCTGAAATTATGGCATTTTTGCCATTAAGGAATGCACAGTGTATACACATATACAATAGTGTGATTTTATAAATCTGTTTTTGTTATTTTCCTTGTAGGTTGTGATTCATGTCATTAAAAACATGTTGAGAATGTTGATAACACTGTTGTACAACAGTATTGTTATTACTCTTTTATAACTTTTTTTTTTTTACTTACTTTTTAGGTTTTCTTATAGTTTCGGATTCAGCTGAACCTTTCAAACTTCTGATTGGGAGAAGGCGGCTCTACCTACTGAGCTACATACGTACACAGTTGTCAGTTGAAATGAAGTCACGCATTTGCAAGTTTGTTAAGCAATGCTTAAACAATGTTACTCAATTATTGTTATAATTTTTCAGAGGATTCATTGTGTTGTGAAGTTCTTGGAAGTCCGTGTCATGTTAAGAATAAAGCATTGATCTGGTGAGGACGGAACATCCCCTACTGCTGGGGCTTGTGGAATGTGAAGTTGAAACAAATGACTGTTCAGAGAAAAAAGCTGAAGTTGAGTTATATTTCCCTTAACTGACATAGGCTGTCTGCTTCATGCAAAAAGGGATATGAGTTCAGATTAAAATATATGCTATATGCACAATCCAATTTAACTTAGAGAACATATAATAAAGCCACACATGAGAGCAAAGTGCCAACATGGTAATAATAGTTTAATAATAGTAAGAAAGGAGCAGGAGTACAGATTGGGTATATCTGTGCTGAAATACCAAAGCAGTGTTTGCTCCATTGCCAACAAAAGCTCAGACTGAACCTGCTTAACTTCGTTGAGCATGTCGGGGTAGATTCTACATCTACATCCATCCATCTACATTACCTCGTTCCATAACTCCGACCATCAATGAAGATCATGCACGCTTACTTGCACAGGAATGTAATGCTATTTTGGTTGCCCTGCTGCGACCCATAGGGCAACAATATTCTGTTTTCTCTCCAACAGGAATTAATATTGTACATAATTTCACGTCATCATTATAATATGTATGCGGCTGTGGCAAAAATGATTACAACTAGAACACAACTTAGGTAGTAGATGAACACATAAATGTTTTCTGTATTGACGAGATCTTGAGCTCAGTGCAGGGGTGCTCCTAAGATTTTTTTTAATGGGGTGGCCATGGTCCACAGAGGGGCCAAAGCTATAAGTAGAGGGATACCACAATACATCATTAATATTTATGCACAGCCTGCAGAATTTGTGATATTTATTGATTATGTATTAGTAATAAATCGAAACAGACTAATAAGCTAAATTGCATATAAATGTCTGTTAGTGGTCGGTCTCTTTATTTTTTCCAGAAAAAAAGACTGCTAATATTAACAATTACAAACAGAAGAATCCTTATGTGAGCAACCCAGTAAACATAAGTAAATAATTATGTATTCATGTATTGTATTATACAAACCATGGGTTTTATCTTCTTATAAACTGGGCATATGCTGAAAATGATTAATCAGAATTATGTAGCATATCATAAATTATAGCATGTGAAGAGCTGAGGTTGAACTGGGGTTGAAAGGGAGGTTCGCCCACGGCACCGAACATGCTAAACCAGCCCTGGCTTTACCAAATAGGATGCTATGCTATCAGAAGTCATGACTAGCTAGCAACACAGAGGAGTAAACTACCGGATTGAGGTTTGCTAACTTTAGCTGATACAAAAGCTAAGCAAACAATGCCTATACTTAAGCAAACAATGTCTATATTTATTAGTTGTATTAGTAGTATCATTTCATTTCACATGTTTGAAAAAGAGACTGATGCACCACTATCCACTTCAGCAACACACTGTTCAGCTGTGGCTAACTCTCCTCCAACTCGGAGGCGCAGCTGAGTGCTGTGTGAACATCTGCTGAGGCGAACTGATCCAAAACTTTTGTAATAAACCAATCCCATAGGGAAAGGGTGTGTGTGATTTTATTTTTAGATATGATCTATGACAAATCTAGAGAAATATGTTTGTCTCTTAATAAAAAAAAAAAGATCATACCTACCTGTTCTAAAGATATTAGTCGTAATACTATTAGTAGTAATGAAGAAAATTCACACATTTAAAATCGGCGAGGGCAAATGTCCCCCCAGTTTCAATGGGCATTACTTCAAAGAAACCAAGTGATTCCATTTCATTAAAAAAAAGGTGCATAAATACAGTTGTTGTTCAAGTCTCTGTTGAAACGATCCACCCTCTGGTTAGGTACAGGACTTCTGTAAGTACAGAACCTTTTCCCCTGGTTGCTCGCAGTTCCTTTCAAATGTAGGCCTTTTTCCCTCACGTGATCAGTCCTGATGTGCAGGGGTCTCTCAAATTGTTCAACTGCTGCAGTGAAAAAGTCCTTACCAGTATCAGCTTGGTTGTTGTTTGAGCATTGAAGGAACATCAACATCCTACTGTATCCTTCTAAGGCACAGTGATCTACCAATTGCAATCTAATTAGTTTATGATTTCCATCGATATGCCAGATGAAATTTGGACGAGGTTCAGTGTATTCTCTGAGAGCAATTGAAGTTCTTCTCCTGGATTGGACACCAGATGAATCCACCCTTTGCAGCGACTCTTTTACACATCTTCTTTAAACTCTAATGTCTTTTGAGTGCAGATGCCCCGCAAGCATCAATTCTCCAACATTTGGATGTACAGGTTTATTCATGCCACTTGAATATCCAATTGTTGGTCATTAAGGTTGTTTAATTTGGATGCTGGGATATTGTTCTCCTTCAGTATCTTGTACAAAGTTGGCCTTGAGCCTGAGAGAATAGATGCTGCCTCTGTGAAGATGATTTTCATGGAGAAGGAAAGCAATTACATTACAATACATTTATACAGCACATTTCATCAGCGGGGCAATTCAAAGTGCTTTACACAAACAATCATGAACCTTTTGACGAAGGGCAGAAGATCATATGGGTCTGATACTGTATCTCTTTATTTGAATGTATCTATCTGCGCTTGTAGTATTTGTTATTTTTTTCAAAACAAGGAGGTTTCATTTTGAAAGCGCTGATTAACTTTCTGTTTCTGGTCTACTGAAGTTTCTTCCATTTGAAAATTTGAGTGGATGGGAAGTTGACCCATGTCTATAAAAGCTGGCTTGACGAATAAAAGAGGAGTTCGGGCGGTGGTGCTCATGTAGCACCACCACCAAGTCTCTGGACTTATCATTTTATATTTCCACAAGTACTGAGTGTTTATAAAAACACTCAGTAACAGAAGTAATAAAGAGGCGGAGCGTGGTGGTGCATGCACACTAAAGAAGTCAAGGTAGTTTTCTCAAGAATTACCAGCAAAATGTAACCAAGCCTAGTTAGTTGTTCTGTGATTGGACAAATGGAGGATCATACATATTATTTGGCACAAGGAAAGCAACGGAATGTGAAACCTTGCCATCAATATTTACAAGTGAAACTGTTCAGATTTACACTGGCAGGGACCGTGCAGTCCGGTGATACAGGGGATGCAACTTGGCAAGCGACCAACAGCCTCACAGTGTGAAGTGCTCACTACCCACATTGTCATTTTCGTCCGTGGTGATGCGACGCGCTTGGCTTCCGGTCAATTTAGGAAAAAGTTTAGGGTATTAAGGAGGCTGGCATTTTGGCCATAAACTTTAGAATGCCTCAGTCACCTCACGGACGTTGCCGCTTCCCGGTATCATGGACTGAGATCGAGGGCTTGCTTTACCATCTCTCCTCCTGGGGAGCGATCACTCCAGAACCTTGCAGCCTGTGGATGAACTTGACCGAATTAAAAAGAAATTCTCTGACCATGGTGGGAGATGACTGGGGAAGGTCTCTGACCATGTTTTAAGGATGAGTCACAATGAGGAGTTTCTGCTTTTAACATCACTTCGGATGATGTTGATGGTAATGTTGCATGTCTGCTGAGTTTACCGCACAACATGGCGTCACTTACTGAATCGATGTTTGCTAACATTGAGAGGATGTAACATTAGAGCAAACAGCCGAGGTACCGATGAACGCCTTCTGGTTCTCACATTCTCCCTCCTTATTACTTCCAGTAGGATCAAACCTGAGTTATTATCAAGCTGTCGCTTTAATGAAAGCATCACAACAACATTAACAACTGCCTTGATTACATGATAAACTCCATCCACTGATAAAATACCAACTAGATGTTGTGTGCGCTTATGCGCCAGAAATGCGTGGAATCAGAGTACCCACCATTTCTGTAATCTTGGAACGGGTGCTGGAAAGCGCCCCAACTGGAGACTCCAATGTCTTACTGGGAGACTTCAATGCACACGTGGGCAATGAAAGCGAGACCTAGAATGGCCTGATTGGAAGGAACTGATCTGAACCCTAGTGGTGTTCAGTTATTGGACTTCTGTGCTAGTCACAGTTTGTCCATAACGAACATCATGTTCAAACATAAGTGTGTCCACCTGTGCACTTGGCACCAGCACACCCTAGGTCGCAGATCAATGATCGACTTTGTAGTCGTATCAGCTGATCTGTGGCCGCATTTTTTGGACACTAGGGTGAAGAGAGGAGCTGAGCTGTCAACTACCTGGTGTTGAGTTGGATAAGATGGCGGGCGAGGAAGCTGGTCAAACCTGGTAGACAAAAATTAATAGTGAGGGTCTGCTGGGAACGTCTGGCCAAGGACCCTGTCACCTCCGGCAGAGCTTCAACCACGTTCTGGGGTTGGCGGGGACATGGAAACTGAGTAGTCCATGTTCCATGCTGCCATTGCTGAGGTGGATGCTGGGAGCTGCGGTCCCAAGGCTGCCGGTGCTAGTTGTGACGGTAATCTCCAATACACTGGTGAACTCCAGAGTTGAGAGATGCCTTTCAGGCTGAAGAAGGAGTCCCACAAGCCAGCCATGCTTTGTTGGACTCCTTCTTGAGCAGCTGACAGCTACCGGCAGGCCAAGCGACACGCGGCTGTGGCAGTCACGGAGGCAAAAAACCCGGTCGTGGGAGAGGTTTCGGTGAGACCATAGAACAAGACTTTCGGTCGGCCCCAAAGAAATAATGGCAAATCGTCCAGCGTCACAGTTGGGGAAAGCTGTCATTCGTCCACTCTGTCTACGGGGTGGATGGGGACCTGCTGACCTCCATTGAGAAAGTTAATGGGCGGTGGAAGGAATACTTTGGGGATCTCCTCAATCCCACCAACACATATTCCCAAGTGGAACCAGGGCTGGATGACTTGGAGGTGGGTTCACTCATTACTGGGGCTGAGGTTGCTGTGGCTGTTAAACAACTCGGCTGCGGTTATTTGTTATTTGCACTGGTTTGCATTTACCTATGATGCACTTTATTTTCACTTTTCCACTTATGTTTATATTCTATTGTTCTATTACAAACTTACTGTATTTGTTGTTACTCTAATTTTGAGCATTCTCTGGCACAAGAATTTCCGTCAGGATCAATAAAGGTCTACATTATCTTATCTCTTGTTCTCTTGATCTTTCTAAGAAGATTTTTTCTCATTAGTAACTTCTAATGGTGGAGGACAAAAGCCATTGCAGCTATTGCTTGCTTGTGCTAGCAACTTTTGTTTTACAACACCACCATCTCCTGGATCTTTGCATTTTACTTAAGACAGTTTCTGGTCACTCCAAACATTTTCAAGCTCCATCTGCTTAACAACTGGAAGTCCAAGACAGGATAATAAAAAAAAAACTTTTTTCTCAGGTTTACCCCCCGACACTTCATCTCCCCTTGCCATTAATTACAATGTAGTTTCTGTGGAAATACTGATGTTACCCTCCTAGCAGCCATATTATGGGTCGTCAACTCAATATGAAGCGGGTCTGCGTTGATTCTAGCTCAGGTCCAGGGATTACCCTGCTGTTCAGATCCTGATAGTGTAATAATCTAATCATCACAGGGTCAACACTAAAAGACAGAAAGCTGTTCACGCTCACATTCATACCGTTACAGTCACCGATTAACCTGAACTGCATCATTTTCTGTGCCATTAGAGGAGGAAGGAGTGCCTCAAGGGAACTCCAGACAGAAAAGGCCTTACTTGAATCTGAACCCAGAACCTTCTTGCTGTGAGACGATTATTCCCGCCAGGCTACCATGATGCACAGGAACATGATGTTATTACTTATTTCGCCCTTACAAGATGATGTGCCATCAAAATGACACCGGAGTTGCCAAATTCATCAAAAAAAATCAATACGGAATCAGAGCAAGCTAATTAGAGGATGTGATTTTATCAATTTTACATCCTCAGCATCAATTTGCCACAAAATACTAAATATATTAGATGTTTAACTGGAGTGGTGGTCTTACTTTTATGCAAACAGTGTTTGAGGTTTAGAACAGCTGGTAAACATGTGCACTGATAATTCAAGCAGAGATTTTCATGTCCCCTGGTTGATGCTCTTAAACTTGCTATTGCAAAAGGAACAGGAGTTTCACTTGGCATCCACGTGACACGCAACATCGGATGAGCTTGTCAACCATGACAGTCCCTAAATGTAAAGCTTTCAGAAAATCAGGGTGAATTTCATCCAGTCCTGGTGCTTTGCCACTAAGTAGCTTCCTAACTACCTCAGGGACCTCTGCCAGAGAAATGGATGGGCCTCCCTTTTAGTCGTCAGGTTCTGCCTCCACGGTAGAAGACGTGGTATTTGGGTTCGAGAACTCCTCAAATTGTTCTTTCTACTGTCCGACAATATCCTTAGTACAGGTCAGCTGTTCACAGTCTGAGCCAAGCCCAATTCATCACGATATCATGTGATGGTCCTCCCAAAGATGTATTGCTAAATGTATAGTAATATTTAATATTTATTCAGTTAAAAAATAACAAAATAATACGTACATATTTTCTGCTGTTTTGTTGGAATAGATAATTAAGTTAATCCAACACAGCACTATGTCTCTGGATTGTTTCATTTCCAACTGCATATCTTACTTCTCTCAGGTAGTTTTTGGTTTTTGTCTGATTCCCTCTCCTATCCATGTCTGTCTCTGTTGTGTGTGTTCACAGGGAATATTAAACACCAGTTCGATTGAAGAGCCAACAACATGCCTTCTTCTGCGATGGAGGTCAAGTCACCTTGTTTTCATGCCCTTCTTTAAGTACAATCACTGATGAGCTTAATTACTGCCCACTAGTAAAACCTTTTTTTTTTACATATAGTAGCTGCACTGGTAGTAATAAAGATTTGTATTTCAATTATAACTCTTTATAACCCGTATGATTAGAATGAATTCTTCAGTATATCTTCAAAGAAGTGTGAAGTTTTTGTCCAAATCTCAGAATAATTTTCATCAAAGAAAACTTCATCAATTGTGACATGTTTACAGATCAGTAGTACTATAAACACTTCAAATGTTATAGGTTTCTCATTCTGTTTATCGTGGTTCCTGTAGAAAAGCCTAACGGCCTGTCTAATTCATGTAGGACACACCTACATGAATAAGACAGGCAGGTTTCAAATGTATGGTGCAAGTAGTAGTGGGACCTCTGACCCACTGGCTGACTGATCACATGGCCAAGAGAAGAGTTGCTGTCTACAAATCAAAGATAAATGGAAGCTTTATTTGACATGTAATCATACTGAATGAATAAATGTGAGGTGATTCATTCTGTGTATAACTCACCTGAAGCAGAGAGTGAAGCTGCGCCCAGAGGAACCAATGATGCTCAAGGAGGACATCATTAGTTTAACGTGGCTCATCCTCACTACCATGTGGTAGATTATGAAATATACTGTATGTGACACCGTTCCAACCAGGCTCCTTAGCAGGGAAGCAACGTAAAAACCAGTTGTGATTGGTTAAAATATAGGCTTTCACCTTTGAGAGAAATTCTTTCTGGACTACAAACAGAACAAACACTTCATATCTAAACTTTAATCTCAGATCTAAAGCACGAGCTCGGACAAACTAGGCTTTGTTGCTTGTGGGAATGTAGAACAGTTCAGATATTCTTTAGGGCAGCATGTGGAGACATTACTTAAGCAACAGGTGAACGTTTGTCTGCAAATCCACTATTATGTCTGCTTGGAATTTTTCCCGACTCTCTTATACATTAATTGGGATCACATCTTTGATGTGATAGAGACAAATGTTTCGTTTGTTTTCCCCTTGATATGTACCATCTTTGTGCTACATTTACATGAATAGTGAACCACCTGTTTTTTGTTCTCTGTTTATTGTTTTCTCTGTTTGTTAGAAAAGTGATTTAAATAAAGCTACACTGATACACACTCTTTGAAGAGTGTGTACACTCTTCATGGTTTCAGTGTGTGTCTTTGCAAAAGTGTGTATCCCTCATATGAGTAGAGCCTCTCTTTTACCACTTTATTCCGCTAGAAAAACATTGTCTCATTGAATTTGAGGTCTGTGGTCTGACAGCAGCCTGTATCGTAGTTTAACACTGAAGTTAGTTGAAGGTAGCTTCATTGCAGGAGTATTGTGCTCCAGTGCCCAGGCCCACCACTAATCTGATCTCACCCGTAAAGATGAATGCTGGAAAAAGCGCTCACAGGCATGTTTTGGTGAAAATGTTGCATAAATTATGTGTAAGTTTGTATGTAAGAGTTTGGAGCTCATTTTGTTTCACCATCTGGAAAGAAAGAGGAATTTGTTGATACCTTGTAACTGAGACATTAACAAATATCTAAGACACCGATGAATTTGTGAGGATTTCTGATGAGGACTGATGTTGTAGATGGATGAATGAATGGATGGAGAGATGGATAGATGAAAATAACTAAATAAATTATACGACTGATTTGCTGTAAATATGGATTTTCAGGTTGCTGTTGGTTGCTGTTAACTAAGTGAAATCTTTTTTTAAATGACTCTTAATTCTTCCTGTTGGATTACATAATTAAACTCACAATAAAGGGGATAGGCTGGATTGATAGTTGTATTTAGTTGTTCTCTTTGTCACTTTTCAGTTTGAGTAAGACTGCTTTTCAGTTTGTAAATATTGGCTATGGTGAAAAATCTCACCCGATTAGGTTTTACCATTATTTGAAAGCTAAGTTCATACAATGAATATATTATCAGGCCTTTAGATTACTAGTCCACTTTTCTGAGCTCCTTCGGACTCCCTGGATCAATAAGTCTTTATGGAACCGTTTTGAAGATACAAGAGACAGTTCTTTCGTATCCTAGTAAAGTAGACAACAAACTGCAATCTCATTTCCATTAAAAGAAGTCGTCCTGGCCATAAATTGTCTTATGAATTAAATTGATCTTTAAGAGGGGCAGACTATGGCAGAGTGAGCAGGGACCGCCTAGAGGTCAAAGTGCAAGATGCGGAAAGTGCAGTATAAATAAATACAATAGCATTAGTGATTTGTAGAGTAGCCTCACCAAATTCATTTAACACAACAGTGGGCTACTGTTGAACATACTGGAGAAATGTTATATATAAAATGTGCTTTTGCACAATTATAGTTAATTATGATTTACTAGAGTTTCAATAACTTTCTTTTCTAACTTTTCTATTGAATTGTGTCACCATATTCACAACAAATATTAGGGGTCTCCCAAAAGTTATACAACAGCAACTAGTTTGGTCCTATTTCTCTAATTATGGTGAATTTTTATATGGAAGTAAAATTCAACAGCTCTAATTCACTGTAATGTCAACAAATCCACGACAGCAATTGAGTATTTTTTTACATGAACGAATAACAACTATACGTGATCACTTGAATCTGGAATTTTCTTTCATGGTTTTCAGTCTCCCTTTTTTTCGGTATATGCATAAAATTTGAACCTTATGAAACTTAATATTAATATAATTTTACAGAAATTAAACAAAATCTCATCCAAACAGCATTGAAAGCCGCTTTGGGCGTGTCCTCATCTCCAAAGTTATAGTTGATGTTGTCAAATTTGTAAGAACTGCTCAAAATACAAATATATTATTTCAAACTATTCCCAATGACTTCACAATCTGTTCTGCAAGGTCTCTACCTAAATCTTTGAGAGATTTGTCTCAAGGAGCCAATTTCAAAGCTTTGCGGAATGTTGGGGAGTCCATCAAAGTTGTCATGGCCATCTGTATGAATGATAAAGCCACACATAGGCTCCTCTCCTGTGGAACCATCTTCCAATCTTTATTCGGGGGGCAGAGACCCTCTCTACATTTAAAAGTAGGCTTAAAACTTTCCTTTATGATAAAGTTTATAATTAAGGAAGGCACAAACTAGCTCTTAGATATGCTGCTATAGGTTTAGACTGCTAGGGGATCTCCCATAATGCACTGAGCTTTTCTCTCTTCCTCTCTCACTGTCCCTCTTTATACATGCCTCTCACTTTAATGCATGTTAATGGATTAATGCATGTTAATGGATTGTTACTAACTTGACTTCTTTCCTGGAGTCTTTGTGTTTTCTCGCCCTGTAAGGTCACAAGGTTGGTGACTCTATCTGCTGCTGTGGACCTGCTAGATGTCCACTGATCACAAGATGCTCATGATGATGATTATTGTTGTTATCATTATTATTTTTATTGTATAGTATTTCCCCATAAGCTATCACTATATGTTACATTAATATTAATGTAATTATCAACCTGGGATCCTGGTGCTGCCGCGGCCCGACCATGGAGCGGTTGGAGAAAGTGGATTATAGCTGATATCTTTGCTGCTTTTCCCCCGTCTGTATCTCTCCTCACCTATGTCTCTCTCTCTTTCTCGCTCTCACTCTCTTTTTTTTAAAACCCGACTGGTCATGGCAGTAGGCCGTCCTACTGCCATTAGGCCGTCCTACTGCAATTCACAAAGGCCCCATAGGCCGTTGTGAATTGGCGCTATATAAATAAAGATTGATTGACATATACTTTATATAATTTTCATTGTAGCATAAAATCACAAATCTTTTACCTGGACAAAGACTCCACAGCTTGACACTGACCCAGTTGTCCTTTCCAAGTCTATATCCGCGCATCTTGTAGTATTGTCTACAGGAGAAAAGGATTTTTTTGGTAATTTTCGAATCATAATGCATATTGTATGGCTTTACTAAGTTTGCCAAAAAAAGAAGGAAAAAGAAGAACATATTTTATATTACACAAATCTGTAGCCAGCTGTTTTGCAGTCTCCTTCGTTTGGGCCTTGCAGCGGATCAACCTCAAAAACGTGGTTTGACCGGGCATGAAGTTGCTACTTGAAGTAAAAATCAATAAAGCATGCCATCTATTGAGATCACTCTACTTGCACGGGTTGTTTTCTGTCACTGCCACCCCCCCTACTTTTCTATTATCTTTTCATCTTTTTGTTTAGCACAACATACTTACAGCAGAGAAAGATAATATGATAAATACTATTGTATTTCTTTATACTGCCCTCCTCCGTCTTGTTCTTTGTGGACGGTCCCTGCTCCATCTGCTGACAGCAAGCTCCTCATACAGATCAATATAATTAGTCCAGTGCTGAGGACGACCTCTTCTCAAGAAAATGGGGTTGTAGTTCTACCTTACCAGGATACGAAAGAAGTGTCTGTTGTGTCTTCCAGATGGCTAAATGCAGAGTTATTGATCGGGGAAATTTGAATCTTTCAATGTTTTTCTAACTTTACTGCAGTTCTGAGCTCTGGTCTATCTCCCGTCAAAATTGCCCACCTATTATTTTTACCAGCCCACCCTGGAATACCTGGCTAAAACCGTCCCTGCTCAGCACACAGATAACTGGGTCTTATGATTGATGCTATGCTATTTCCGGCCCACCTGTTATTTATTGTAAAACGATAAAGCAGTTCACTTTCTTTAAAGACCCCAATCGTTTGGAGGTAGTAGAGACTGTCTGTTGGTGAATCAGTGTCTGTCTGGCAGAACGGTGGGATTCAGCTGCCTTGCTATAAAAGAAAATTGAACAATACAATCATAATTTAGTCAAAGATTACAATTTGATATCTTAATTCCCACCCCCAGCCAATGACAGCAGGAAGTTTCAGGCTCCTAACACTTTAGCCTCACGAAGGACATTTTTGACATTTCTCTTGATTTATTATTACATTTTTTTTTTAGATTTTGACAGTGAGGATGTGATTGGCTTCCATTTTCAAATGCCGTATATTTTGTTGTAGAAATGTGTCATTTCAAGTACAGTTCCCTGACATGGTTGTGGTTTTAGTTGGTGTTTTATTTTGAAGGTTCCTGATTCTGGGATTTGTGTTACTGTTTGAAAAGTTCACTCCTCCTGTCACATCTCTTCTTTTACACTTTTGATCGTATATGTCCTGTTGATGATGCATTTTTTGTTACACCTTCCTTTCCCTTCATGCTGTGGATCTGTGTCATGTTTTTTGTTAAGATCTGGCGGTAAACCTCCCTCTCCCTCTTGTGTTTCTCCTCCCCTATGTGTGTAGTCTGTGTCTCCCAGTCTCTGTGTTACCAGGGCCTGTCTGACCTGTCACTCTCTCCTCACCTGACCCTGCTTACCATAACATCTTCACACCTGACGGGTTCCCTGCTGTATATAAACCCCGGCTCTTCACGTCATTCTTCGTCATATAATGATAAACAATATGTTTTGGAAAGTGGGAAATGGTTATGTGTATGTCTTGGTGCTGATGATGGGGCTGATATCCTATGTTAAGCAGTTACATTGGACAGATCAGTGACATGGGCAGAAAAAGAGGGTTTTACAAAGCGTCAGTTGCAAAGGGAAAGTATATGGGAAGAGAAAGCACCACAGCAGGACTTCAGGATTGATAAACAACCAATAGTAAGAGTTGAAACATTCAAATTTGTGGGAGTCTAGTTTGAGAGAGTGGTATGGAGGGTGCTTATAGAGAAGACAGTAGCCAGGTGTGAGATAATCCTGAACGTCCTGCTGTGTCTGGAAGACGCCGATCCGGGAACATTAATGATGGCTCATAAAGGTCAACAATTTATTTTTATGGTGTCCCGGTTCATATAGAAAAACAGAAGAAGAGGAGGCAGATGTGGATCTGGAGATCTGGAGGTTTTGTATGGAAGGGAAGAATGTAAGCGCTCGATACAGCGAGGACTAGCCAAATTAGTTATGACTAAAGAATGGAGGGAGGGAAACGGTGGCAGGTTCTATTTTCAACCACAGCAAGAATAGGCAGAAAAAGTAGTACATTAATAACCAAGCTGAGACTAAGAGTCACGCTCTGATGGACTGTTCTAGCTGGCATGCAGAAAGAAACCTCATGCAGGCAGAGCTGTCTGCATCACTTATCACTCTTTAAAAATCAACACTCAGCATGTAAAATCAACAAACAAAACCAACAAAAGTTGTAATCAACATTCTCCATCGCACCTGGCCTTTCCCTGAGGATTTAACCCAGCCTATGGTGATCTAAAGGTGACTTGTGAAGAGCAGCAACACGTCTTTTTTGCGCCTAGTCTGGCACAAATCCCATAAAAAGAAGAACCATCCTTTTAAAAGATCGATCGTTTATCCAAATGGTATTTGAACTTTTGAACGCTTTATTTAGCTTCTTTATGTTTTGCAAAAATTATAGGATTCTGACTCACTCATACAACATTGGACAGATTAGTTTTGTTCTCATGAAGTCTTCTTTTTGTTCACAATACCTCTTTGTCTGTTTTGGGATGTTGTTTGCATTTGGGTCAGATGTTTTGAACTAAACCACAACATTCTTGCAACGTTTTTCAAAACTCCAATGTGTAAACAAAATCCATCCTCTTCGTATATTAAGAACAAAAATGAACCAAATGAAAGCCATTCAAACTTTTTGATCAAATCGGCATCAGAAAAAAATAAATCATGTTTCATTTTAGGCTTTCATTCTGGATAGCTTCAAAATAGTTGTTTTTTAACTTTTTTTCTCTATCTGTAAGTGATATTTTCCATTCATAAACATACAAGATAAACACATAGTGTCCTAACTCTAAAATGAAATGAAAATGAAATTATATTTATCTATATTTGTTGTTTATATTTAAGGTTTATTGAAGGTAAAACCTTTCAAAAAAATTATTTGAAAGAGATTTAAAGAATTTCAAAAGCTTGAATTTGACATTCTTATTCGTTGGGGGTGTAATTTGTTGATGATTAAATTACTTCAACTAGTAACCTAAATTCATTTATTCAAAGATAACGTATCAATTTAAGTTGCAACTACTTTGAATATTTATTTATTCATTATCTACCGCTTATCCTGTTTAGGGTCACGGGGGGCTGGAGCCTCTCCCAGCTAACATCGGAGAGGCAGGTTACGCCCTGGACAAGTCG
The DNA here is from genome assembly GCA_037951165.1 of Lophius americanus. Classification (NCBI taxonomy): domain Eukaryota; kingdom Metazoa; phylum Chordata; class Actinopteri; order Lophiiformes; family Lophiidae; genus Lophius; species Lophius americanus. The sequence goes on from JBBDHG010000014.1 coordinate 7,038,977, forward strand.
CCAGTTCATCGCAGGGCACCACATGGAATTACAATAACAAAAAAAGAACCACTTAATAGACTCTGTGAAAAACATAACTGTGTAATTTTTCAGGATTTAAAGGGTAAATGGTAAAACAGAAAAACTGATAGTTCTTAGCAGGACGGATGCTGGGTAAAGAACTTCAATGAAGGTTGAAATTGATTCTAATAATGTATGAGTTTAAAGAAGTGGACATTTATGTCCTCAAAGGAGATGTGGGTAAAACTTGATGAAGTGAGGCACGAGGGTAACTGGTTTTCAAAATGACAAGCCTATGAATAAGATGGTAAAACACAGAGACGACTGCTGAGACCATGAAGAAGAGCTGATGATTACCGTCAGAAGGAGGCAGCAGAACTACAAAAAATGTAGAGAACTAATGTGGGAACTAAAAGAGGAAGCCAGGTGAAGAACACAGAAACCACTTTTATGTATTTTTGATGCGAGGCAGGAAATGTAAGATTGCAAAAACATCAGTACCGTCCAATAGTTTCAGATTCTTTTGTCACTTGTTGTTCCTTTTAGCACATGTAGACCAAAACAAAGTGCAGGAATTGAAGTACGGGTCTGAGCAGCTTCCATCATGCTGCAAAGCCCAAAACTATGATGTGATGATTAGCATTCTTTTCACATTCATTTTTTATAGTCGCAAATGTCTTCAAACATCCTTATAGAGTCTGTACAAGTGAGACGATTATTAAAGGTGCAGTGCGCAAAATTTAGTAGCATATAGTGGTGAAGTTTCAGATTGCTACCCATATACAGTAACACCTTTCCTCAGCACTCCTTATCCCAGAATCCGCCTTTGTACTGCATCATCCTTACCTTTAACACAAGAAAGCAGGCTGTGCTGTGCAGCACTGCTGCTGTGACACATGGCCCTCCTGGATTCCGGTGCTCAGTGAGGGAGGCAGCGTGGGATAAGGGGTCTGGATGCCCGTCTGCTATTGCTTGGAGGATTTGGGTTGGGCTGGTTGTACCTGGGTCACTGTGGTGATGTAGGCTCTGCAGCCTGGGTGTTCTTGCGGCCTTGGGGACTGACTGGACTATTTGGCTTCTGTTGGACACTGAAGGGGTCTCTGTGCACTGGTGGGGATCTTGCTCGATCCTGGCCCGACACACCAGCATCTACTACGATCCGATCTACAGGGTTGATTGGGGCCATCAGTGGCTGTTGAGCCAGTTTCTGAGGTCAGCATCACCTTTCTGTGTTCTTTTCTCTGGTCTCTTTAGGCCCTGGGCCGGCTGGGACACCTGGAGCAGAAATGTCTACACTGTTTGATAATGTACCTGCCTGTGTCACACCCTGTTTGATGGGAAATAGGTATTAGTTCCAAATAAAGAATAATAGGCTAGTATTTTAATGAGGGCTTTTGTAGGTCACATACACACACGCACAATCACAGAAATAATATATATCTGCTGCAAGATCAAACTGCACGCATTTTAAGAAATATTCTTACCAAATTGTGGCACAAAACCACAAGTTTTTGCACAAACAGATGGAAGAAAAAAGACAAAAAAAGAAAGAAAAATCAACTTAGTGTGGATGATTGCCATCACAGGAAACAAAAAGACCAGACTCCTGATGATGTAGATAGGTAAAATGTGAGGTCAACGCAGTCCGGCACAAGGATTCAATTCGGATGGTGACAGATGTCCATAGAGTTCAGGAGTTCTTACTCCTCCGGGGAGCACAGACGTCTCAGAAAGCGCTCCGTCCACTGCCAAGGGTTTAGGCAAGGTCTGGGTGCGGGGGTGTGCTGGAAACCTGAGCCCTAGCTTTTCCAAGACGATCTACAGCATCCTGGAGATATCCATCTTAGTAGTAAAAAAATAAAAATCCCTGCATTCCAAAGCGGCACCAAAGCAATGTAAGTATTAATTGCGAGGTATCAAAGTGAAAGTAGTATTTGTGAATTAAAATGATATTTCTAGGTGTTAAAAAATGTGTAATCAGAAAAATAACTAATAACTAGAGTGGTCAGACAAATGTAATGGGATAAAACTCTGAAGTAGTGTGAAATGGGAAAAAAAATATCTCAAACGTGTGTTTATTATCAGTGGCGAATGAATTATTCAGATCCTTTACTCCTGTAAAAGTACTAATAAAACACTGTAAAACTACTCCACTAGACTGGGTAAAATGCCTGATTTCCAACCTTAGTAAGTACGGCAAAATCTATCAATGTAAAAATACTCATTGCAGAGTCAAATCCATCTGTGTTCCAAAACATAGATTCAGGGAAGTAACTAGTAACTACAGCTGTCAGACAAATATAGTGAAGTTGAACGTTTAATATTTCCCTCTGAGATGTGCGTTACTTGAGTAATTGTACTTAGTTACTGTTCTTCAGCGCCTCTGATTTGATGATTTGATGAGTATTATATTTGTCCACGCCAGCAGGCGGCGCCTTCGCCGGTTCACGGGCACTTCCTTGTTCAAGGAAGGAAGGAGAAAAGTTTCATGGAGTGGAGACGACCGGTCCATTGACTTATTCCTGCCGATCGGAAGCTCGACGCTGGGAAGTGGTCCTCACTAATCGCTGAGAAGGGACACAAGGTGTGAATCTATGGCTGACAGCCGAAGAAACGGGGAAGGAGAGCAGGAGCCTCGAGGCGCAGCAGGAGGAGGTGAAGGTATGTGGAGACGCGGAAAGTTTTACGTACCTGAGCGGCCTTTAGCAGTACAACTGTGAAATTTGATTGAATAAAGGTTCTGGTTGGAGGAGGGGCAACACATTCAGGAGGTACTGGTGTTTTGTTGAAGTGTTTGCCGAGGGCACTTTCCCAGTAGCAATGCGTTCTTTTCATGTCCCGCCCGGGTCTCCAGAAAGACGAGTCTAAGCACGTCATTACACATATATCTGGCCATAAGCAGCCACCAAAAACTCAACTAAAGTCTACCTGTGGAGTTGTCTACCTGTGGAGTTGGGCGGTACGTGCATGCGGGGGAACGTCGATACTCCTTTTTGAATCGATGACGTCATTTCACAGATGCTTCGATCTAGGTAATAGTGGACGCAGTGTATTTATGTGTTGCTCGTTAAAAGTATGGCGCGCGAGAAGTCAGAATAGATATTGTCTATATGTCTAGTCCAGAAATAATCCAGGCTCAGGTGCTGAGCTCAATCTAATTGTTTGTAACCCGAACATTACAGAGAAGTTAAGTGCGCTCTATCGGGTGACGTCACATGGGCGACTGAACAACAAGGTAATATAAATAGCTGATGTGAAGGAACTGAGAAAAAAAACATTTCTTCTGCATTTTCAAAGGAGAGTTAAATCTGTTTAAAAAGGTCCTTCTATAAACGCACCAAAGCCATCCAGGTTTTGTCACTGATTATTAGTTAACATTATATACGTGACATTAATGTAATATTTGTAAATGCCTTTTGTGTCTTTCTATGTTCTGGATTTTTTTCACGAGTTGTACTTTAGCGTGTTTCTTCTTCTAATAATAATAATATAGTTCTTTGTGTCACTGTTAACTGCTGTACGTTGATATGTTTTTACAATAAAGAAATTGCATACACAGGCTCTATCTATTTTTAGCTTAAAGTCCAGTTTGTAAAATTCCGTGCTATCTTTATGAATAAATGGAATGTTAGATCAAAGAATAAATTCAGTGGAGCAGGTCCTCCTCTTTGTTTCTACAGTATACGAGAACGGACAAACTTGAGGATCATACATATTGTTTGGCGCAAGGAAAAGCAATGGAACGTGAAACCTCGACATCAAACTAAACACTTGAAACTGTTCAGAGTTAAATGGTGGGGGTGGTGCTGTCCGCCCAGTGGATACAAAGCCCGATGAGTGGAATTCCGTGCCCGATTTCATCAGTTAATCTGTCTTCACCAGTTAATCTTTCAAATGTTTCACGAGTTGGGTCTTCACACTTGATGAATTGACAGCCTACTGAATGACATCTGTTTGACACTTGAAGGGCCGGCCTACATTCTTTGATCAGCTGACGTCTAAAATAATTCTCAATCAGGAACTTGGCTGCAAGATGCCACACTCTGCACCTTTAATGATCTGCATTCCATGATTTTTTTCTTTATTCTTTAAATAGACTTTATATAAGCCAATAGAATTCTAAACAAAACAAACTAAATTGTCTAGAACTGCTCTTTCTGGAAAACACTTTGAGACAACTGTTGTTGTGAATTGGCGCTATATAAATAAGGATTGATTGATTGATAGAAGTGTAGGGCATCATGAAGGCTTGGGCTTGCTCTGGATCGCCAAGGAATGGAGGATATGTCATACACTGATTTATTTCCTGTACATCATTTGCAGAGATTCAGGTTTTATGGGAATCTTATATAATTCTTTATATGAACGGACTGTGACAGATGGGATCCTCTGGTTTTAATATGAGTTTATCAGTGCCATTGATTTAAATAATTGTAAGTTTCATACAGTCTTCTCATTTCACCAGATGTCATAGATGATCTCATCCTGGAACAAGGAGCAGTGGTTCTCAGAGGGTAAGTCTCACCATTACAGTTTGAAATATCATTTTAACAATGAGATTCCTCTCAAGATATTCTTTGGTCTGACTGATGGTCAACTTGAAGCACCTGGACTGTTTCACTTCATGAATCTTGACTATCTCAGAAATATACTTGAAGAATCTCAAAACATTGTTCCTGCAAATTGGGTAAAATGTCTGTCTTGAAAATTTAGTTCACAGCATTGGGCCTTAGAGCCATTCCACTCAACAGTGGAGTGGCTCACCCATTAAGCCTTTGCTGCGCGTTACTGGGTATTTTTTTAAAAACATTTTCAACGTGAGGCTGTTTATGACACATATGGTGTGCATCTTTTCACCATCATCTTTACACTATGATCTGCAAGAGCTCTTCATTTTCTGGACATGTTCTAGGTATGTGATTGAACGCATAAGAACAGAGGAGCCCACCCGACAAGTCTCCTCAGAGGACCTTGGAGGAAGACCACATGAACAACACGAGCCGCATATGAAAGAAGTGGTGGCGCAACTAGTCAAGATAGCAGATGATCTGAACAGGAACGCTGAGCTTCTACGGTAAGACGTACATCCTGCACCAATGCTGATCCAGTGGTTATTGGCTATTTGATCTGCAATCGAACCATCATTCAGAATCTACAGCAACTCCACATCAGCACTGTCAACTTTTTTTGGCACTTGTTGCTACGGATATCATGGTTAAGTGTAAAATCAGCAAAGGGAGGCTATTGGCAATCCCAGCCGAGATTGGGCAAGAGGTAAATGGGTTAATTGGAGTACATCAGAGATTGAAACATCGGGTCTCCTGTTCACCATCTTGCAGGGAGAGAGATCCAGTGAGTATTTAGTGAGTATCCACGTGAGGAACCAATGTGTATCCAGGTGAGGAAGGGTGATCAAGTGTATCTGGATGATGAAGAGTGATCCAGGTGAGCAGGAGTCAAGAGAGATGGAGAATAAAGTTAGTCACTATTTAAAATTAAATGAATCGCTGGCTTCTTGGATTGGACTTTATCAAGATCTATGATCTAGCGACCTGCTGGAGTTGGAGGCAGGTATAAGCAGCAGACGTGATTAGAGATGGGTTGCAGCTTGTTGTAAACACCTGCACACCGGATTTCTCCTGCAATCAGAGAGGGAGCAAGACAGGAAACCTCCCCCTTTACCTTTACCTGAGAGGTTACAGAGGATTTGACAGTGTTTGTGTACATTGGGTAAGGTAGACTATCTCAATAGTCAAAAAAAAAACAAGGTCCACAAATGTTCTTCTGCATCTTTTGCTTTAAATTTTTAACAACCTAACTAATACAAATTTTTATTCTTGACAGTTTGTACTTTTTCAAGGTTGAAATACACTTTTTATTTTAATATATTTATACATCTCTCCAATATGCTTTTGAATCAGCTATGATTGCTCCAAAGAACGACTGGTCGATCTCCATCCATTGGTCGGCAACCCCTGCTACACACTATACAACAAATAAAACTTATGGTTGTGTTTAATTTACTGTGATCTACTGATGATCTCCAGATCTTATTCTGCAGAGGGTCCCATAAAAGTTTGATGAAGCACATCCCCACATGTCACTTCTCATCGGGATCCCTGATAAAAGTCTTCAAAGACTTCAGTATGTTCAAAACAGTGCTGCAAGGATCCTGATGAGAGTTCGTAAACACGAACACATCACCCCAGTTCTTCATTCCCTTCATTGACTTCCCATCTCCACCAGGATTGATTATAAGATCTCTCTCCTCACTCACCAGTGCATCCATGTTAACGCACCCCCCTACCTGAAAGAACTACTCACCCCACTGACCTCAACACGATCCCGCCGTTCTAGCCACTCATACCGCCTCCTCCTTCCCCGGACTAAGCTCAGCACCATGGGTGATCGGGCCTTCTGTTCTGCTGCCCCTCGTCTGTGGAATGCCCTCCCTGACCATCTCAGGGCTCCACAGACGACTGACACATTTAAAAAAGGACTTAAAACTTTCCTTTTTAGCAGAACCTATAACTTTAATTAACATTGCTGCTTTTTGGTCAGGCTTTTATATAGTTATTATTTTATTTTTTATTGATGCTTTTATCTGCTTTTGCTTTGTAGGACTTTGAGATTTGATCCAAATGTAAAGTGCATTACAAATGAAATGTATAATTATTATTATTATGTCCTGATCAGGGTTGGGCAAAGGGCTGGAGTCTATCCAAGCGGAACAAGTCGCCTACACATGGAGACAAACAACCATTCACACCACCATGCAATACATCGTGTGTTTCATCACATAACAGACGTGTCAACCTCAAATCATTTGAATCTGTCCGTTTCTACCAATCAGACTCATCAACCAGGTTCCAGGAAACTGTGCTCATGACATCTTCATGAAGGTTGTCAGGAGCATCTTTGCTGATGGCATCAACTGGGGTCGAGTGGTGGCTCTCTTCCATCTGGCTTACAAACTGATATACAAGGTAACTCCCCCAAACAAGTAAAGTCCATTTACCAAAGGACCTACAGGGTGGTCCCACAGCTTTCAACGCACACTCACAATTGCTCTGCTTACTGATTTATATTATATAAATACTGATGGCAGCACCCAGTAGCTTATCAATACTTTAGCAGTGGCAGGTTCACTTTAGCAGTGGCAGATAGATATAGATAGATATAATGAAATAAATATAGAAATATAATGAAATAAATATACAGAAGTAGACGGGCAGACAGAAAGGAATAATACAATGCAAATAATTACTCACGTCATTCTGACTGAAGATTTCACGTTGAGTGTTTCCATTAGTTGTGATCTGGTCTTTACGTGCACCGATGCATTTAATCAGAACAAATATGTGGCATGCACAAAAGCAACAAATATATAACGTTTTATCAGAATTGGGTGTCTATCGTGTCATAAGGCCAGTTGTTGTGGTTGAGGGTTTAAGCAGGCCTACTCCTACTGAAGGCAATCAAAGGGACCTTTGACGAGCAGTCAACATACCAAAAAACCACTTCACCTCCTCTGAGTGGTTCTTGTCTGCCTAACGTTACCTAACATTAAGTTAGTCAGCAAGATGGTTCTGTGTTGAAAACTTAGCAGAACTTGCTAATAGCTATCATCATCTGAAGTCCTGAAAACTTTCCCCCCCATAGTCAGACACCTTCACCACTGGTCACCTTCATGACAGGAGATCTTCACCAGTGGTCTCCCTACAGCTTCATAGACCCTTACCACTGGTCTCCCTCCATGGTCAGAGACCCTCACCACTGTTCTCCCTCCATGGTCAGAGACCCTCACCACTGGCCTTCTTACGTGTTCAGAGACCTTCACCATTGGCCATCTTCCACATTCATAGACCTTCACCACTGGCCTTCTTCCACGTTCATAAACCTTCACCACTGGCCTTCTTCCACGTTCATAAACCTTCACCACTGGCCTTCTTCCACATTCATAGACCTTCACCACTGGCCTTCTTCCACGTTCATAAACCTTCACCACTGGCCTTTTTCCACATTCATAGACCTTCACCACTGGCCTTTTTCCACATTCATAGACCTTCACCACTGGCCTTTTTCCACGTTCATAGACCTTCACCACTGGCCTTCTTCCATGGTCATAGACCTTCACCTGTGGTGAATGTTGTTGTGGGATTTATCCATAACCTTATCAACGTATTAAAAGGTCTCCAGTAGTTTTCACTTTTTCTTGGACTGATTGTAGAGTTCCTAATGTCTTTCTTTCCCACCATATTGGTTGATTTGTGAGAGTTTTTATTGAAAACCAAGCTGTCTGCTGTGGTCCAGTTTTATTTGAATCCTGCATATAAGTCACCACCCAAGGCATTCACAGAAAGAAAGCAGCCAAAAAATAATCATTGTTCATCACCATTGTTCACCTAATACAATTTCGTTTTTCATTAGTTTATGAAAAAGTGTGCGGTACCCCACTGCAACCAAATGTATTATTATTATTATTAAATGAAATGTCAATCAGTTTAGGGTTTTAGTTCTGAATGTGGTGTTTATATGGAGCATTTCCACTCTGATTGGACTTTAAAAATGATTCTCATTGGGATATTGGGGTCCAAGTAAATTCAGCTCTATCCAATTTAATCCGATAGTCTGCTCCTGCAATGACCTGCTACAGAAATTGGTTTAGAAGTCCCACCACCACTAGATGGAGCCATTGCATGCCAGGACAGTGTAGCTCATATCCAGGAATAGTGTGGTGACTGTTTGTATAGTTTTGTTTTCATAATAACTCTTTAGCTAGATGAAGAGAACAGCTAAATGTAGCAGTATTATTTTAAAGTATTTATTTTTATTCTATTAGATTTTCCACTTTTATATGCAGCCCTTTTGAAAAGTTTGCAACTTAAACTTTTACTTTATTCCTGTTTGTAAGTGTTAGTATTTATATCTCCCCTTGCTTATTTTTGTAATTTTTTTATACCTCCTTTGATTTGAATTTGCTCGATTCCTTTTGATATTGTTCATCAAAAGAAATACTGATGAAGGCTTTCTGGTGCTCCCATTCTCTTTCTTAATTACTTCCAGTAGGATCAAACCTCAAGGAAAAGGATCAAGCTGTGGCTTTAATATAGGCATCACAACATCATTAACAGCTGCTCCAGTTAGCTGATAAACTCCATCCTCGGACAAAATACCTTGTACATTCATCACTTTTCCATCCTCTTACACTTGCTCTGATCAAATATTTCGGCGCATCTAAGCACCAGATCCTTTCAGATCACTGCTCATGGAAACATTGGACACAAGATCTTCAATGACAGATCTCCAATCAGAATTTTAAAGATGTTCAAGTAAACCCGGCTAGGGGCAATGGAATTAAGTAGGAAAATTACATTTGTATGAAAGAAGTTATTTCAACAAATATGTGTATCAGAGTCAGACAGGAGTGAAGTTGAGATTATTTTTGCACTAAAAGAAAAACCTGCACATGTATGACTCTGATATAATTTCCCAAATGTACTATTATATTTCCAGTGTAGCTAGCAACTACACTCGGATAAGCTACAACTACACTTTTTTTGGTTTTTGCTTTTAAGGCACTGACAACCAACCATCTGGAGAACATCAAAACCATAATTAGCTGGTTCCTCCAGGTCATAAGAGAGCAGCTCTACAACTGGATTGTCCAGCAGGGAGGCTGGGTGAGTGATCCATCAGTGTCTACTTTGTGGAAATTGTATTATGGACTTATGATCTCTGAGGTCCAAAGCTCTTACTCTTGTTCTCTTGATCTTTGTAGGAAGGGGTGATCAGTAGCTTTTCATGGTGGAGGACAGTAGCCCTAGCAGCGTCGGTGCTTGCGGTAGCAACTTTTGTTTACTACAGGAAGACACGCTGAGACCTCAATCAGCCCAATCTCCTGGATCTCTGCATTTTTCTAAAGACAGTCTCTGGTCACTCCAGCCATCACTCAACCTCCATCTGCTTCACAACTGGGAGTCAGCTCAATATGAACTGGGTCTGCATTGCCTCTAGCTCAGGTCTGATTAAAAAATGTCAGGAATTTCCCTGCTGTTGAGATCTGGATGGTGTAACAAGGCAAGTCTTGAAGCAAATTTCTGTCAACTCTGAACTTCTTCAATGGACAAATCAGGCTCAGTTAGAGAATATCGACATCACAGGTAATTTCCTGATCTGAGGTAAATTTTATACAATTTTGAGGTCCTCTACTTGTTCCTATGTATTAAAACACAGGAATGTACCATCTAATTTAGGTGGTTTTACAGTATCCTAATTCAGACCAGAGATTCACATTGACAGGTTGACTCTGCTAAACTACTATTTTACGTCATTGATACGTCTGATTGTGGGTTGCAAACTTACCATGTCATCAAACGTCACATTCCATTCCTGTCCTATTCTGTTGCCTCCCAGGCTTCACTCTTTTGCATATAATGTCCATTTGGCACTGTAAGTACTGCTGGGTCAGAACTGAAGCAACAGCTCCCCATTCCACAATCTCACCTTGAACTGGCTGCGTAAAAATGGACTGTCAACGGACCTCAAGCTTAGCCTGTTCAGTCCAAACTTCCCCAGACAACATAATGAAACAGTTTTGACTTGTTGTGAATCACTGGTCTGAACCTTTGGTGGATGAGCCTCTTTGTGACTACAGTAAAGGAGAAATGGAGCAAATTAGAGCTGTAACAAATTCAGAACTTTTTGTTGTTGTATTTGACCTTAATGCCTGCGTGGCATTTAGTTTCAGGGTTTCAGGACCCTTGGGTTTTGCATACGTTCCTCTGTTGGGTCGTGGCAGGGCTGGAGGCATTGCGTGAGAGCAGGGTTCCCCCTGGACACAACAATAGTTCATCACAGGATTAACACTATGAGACAAAACGCTGTTCACGCTCAGATTCATACCGTTAGAGTCACCGATTAACCTGAACTGCATTGTTTTCCTGTACCGTTAGAGGAGGAAGGAGTGCCACGAGGGAAATCCCCACACTAAGGCCATACTTGAATCTAATTGCTGTGAGACAACAGTGATTCCCACCAGACTACCGTGATGCAAAGGAAAACGATGAGGTTACTTATTTTTCCTTTACCAGATGAGATGCCTGCTATGCCATCAAGACGACACCAGAGTTGCCAAAGTAATCAAAAAAATCGAAACTGAATCTGAACAAGTTAATCCCGGAAGAAAAGTTTTTGTCCCCGTCATCAATTTGCAATAGAATTGTAACTGTATTAGATGTTTTACTGGGGTGGTTGTTGTACGTTTATGCAGACGGTGTTTGAGGTGTAAAACAGCTGGTAAACATTTGTACTGATAATTCAACCAGAGATTTTCATGTCCCCTGGTTGTTGCTCTTAAAATTGCCAATACAAAATGGTAGGAGTTTCACTTCCAAAGCCAAAAGGAATCTGCCCCCACCGTCAAAGTCTGTGTTTACAGGGTCAATCTACTAGCTAAGGAGCTATTCTATGTGGTCACGTGACCATGACTGTACTGTGAACACGCCTCAACTGCACATTATTTACCCAAATTCCTGTCAGCAGTCACATGGCCCGTTTTGCTTACAAAGACAGAAACCGATTTAGACAGGTGGCTGTGTTTCTCAGCACCAGCGGGGTCAGGAAACAGCATTCTGTTGCCTCTCTCAATCAGTGATCATCTCCTCTCTCTATGTGATTGTAGTTGTTTAACAAAACATGGGTACAGCTGTTTGTCGCAAAGATCTCACCCTGCCTGAAGAGTAACGACTAGCCGAACTAAAAACCTTTGTCAGTCTGTGGTTAGCAGGGTTATGACCCACCAGCACATCACCTGTCGCCTGAGCACAGGAAAAATAAGATATTAATGATGACATCGGAGAGGAAATTAAAAAATGAAATAAAAAATACGGGTTCACATAAATTAATTTAAAAGCATCAGTGTGTATGAATCAGGGGATCTCAGGGTATAAATTGTATATCATTTTTAGAATCATGTTTTATTGGTATAAAACCACCTGCAACTAAGATCTGCTGTGTTAAAGTTAACTAGGAGTAAGCCCCTTGTATTTACGGGGGGAGCAGGTCCTTTTTCTTGGAGGAAGCCATGTTGCGCTGCCATGTTTGACAGTAGCCTACAACGGACAAACTTAAATATGAATTACAAGGGCCTATACAAGGGACATTTTACGTTTCAAGTGCAAAGAAACCCAGCTCCTGTTACAGAAGAAACGATAATGTTAATTATTTTACATCCAAGCGTTGACCAGTTTTACAGTTTAATTAAGACTAGGTGATACAATCCCTTATTGAGCCTACCTGAAATGTTTGAGCAGGCTCAGTGGAGAAAGGGGTGTCTACCAACCGGGTTCGCTGTGTACTCTCCTTCCCCATTACAAGAAAGACAGGGAGCGAGAGGATGAACATCTCATTTTTGACCCATAACTTTACAGAATGACGTTATACAATTTCTAAATATATCTATCTTAAAAATTCATTGCTTGATAGGCTACTCAGTGAGGTTGTATATGATGACACCTTTGACACTCGCAGGCCACCGTAAATTCGCCGACAGACTTGGATAGTGAGGTTGGAGCTAAGGAGAATTCTATTGGTTTCAATCCGGAACCTCTAGATGCCACCAAATCGTACACACTCAAAATTTGACCTGCTGATAAGTGACAGATTGATAAGCTACAGTTCCCGCAGAAAACTCACTATTGAAATGTTTGTTATTATTGTTATTATTTCTATCATTCTTACTTTTAATTAATGATTTTTGCGGGAGTGATTATTAAACTACTACACCCCCATAATCAGAGTTTAGAGGTGGATGCGGGGGAGGCGGTGGGGGTGGTGCTGGTGCTGACTTCTGTAATATGCATGCAGAACAGTGGCTTGAATGGACCAGTATTTTGGAAGGCGTGTGCCTGGAGAACAAACAAACAAGAAATCAGAATCAGTGTTTTCAAATGTAGTTCCATCATCTGACCCTGAGGGGGTGAAATGTCTGAAAGAGTAGATCATATCAGAGTCCGGTGATCTTCTTCTGCAGGACTCCATGGATGGCTTTTATGGTACAATCTATGCTGTTTTTGCTTACCAATGTGTGTTTTTGCTTAAAAATTGATGTTGCACTACTTAGAGGGATGTCTAACTATTTATCTGCTGTTCTGTGGTGTGTGTTTTTTATCTGTGATCTAATGAAAATTTTTATTGAGAGAAAAAATGCTTTGATTGGACTTAAATGTGTGTGGAAAAATTAAAATGTGCTTTACCACTCTTTGTGAATGTTGTGAGTATTTCAAGCCAACAGCAATTGGTTGTCCAGACATTTATAAGGTGTGTTCACTTCTTAATACACCAAAAGCTTGTAAACCTCTACTTAAATTAATGTTGGAACCACAGGGCTAAAGTTTAACTAAGGGCATTGAGATCGCTTCCTGGGTGTAAATTCTTGCAACCATTTTAACATCCCATTTATATTTTATAAGGGAAATTGCAGAATCAAACCATTGAACTACTTTGTACTCAGCCTGAACCACTGACAGGTGAGAATAACATTTTCTGGTTACCATAGTACCTGTCAATTGGTGGTATATATGAGAAAGTAGGTTAAACTTTATCCTGAAGTTGATGTTGGAAGCTGGAAAAATGGATCTGAGGGACTGAAAATGACCGGAGCCTCTCCTGAACTTCAGGTGCTGTTAGGCGTTCCTAGTCTATACGTCTAATATCTAATACAAAGACTTGAAGACCTAGTCATCAATGACACTGCATGAAATTGGTTTAAGTCATATTTATGTGGCAGATCTCAGTTTGTAGCTGTTAACAATGAATCCTCCATGCATAGTAAAGTTACCCACGGAGTTCCCCAGGGATCTGTGCTTGGGCCAATATTATTCACATTATATATATTCCCCTTAGGCAAAATTATCAGGAAACACTCCATAAACTTTCACTGTTATGCTGACGACACACAGTTGTACTTATCAATGAAACCAGGTGAATCTAGTCACTTAATCCAATTTAGAGGCGTGTGTCAAAGACATTAAGACTTGGATGACCTACAACTTTTATTATTAAATTCAGATAAAACTGAAGTTATTGTGTTGGGACCCAAACACCTTAGAAACAATTTATCTGATGATATATCTACTCTGGATAGTATGACCTTGGCCTCCAGCACCACTGTGAGGAACCTGGGAGTTAACTTTGATCAGGATATGACCTTTGATTCCCACATAAAACATATTTCTAGGACTGTTTTTTTCATCTGCGTAATATTTCTAAAATACGACACATTCTGTCGCAAAAAGATGCAGAAAAGTTAGTTCATGCATTTGTTACTTCCAGGCTGGATTACTGTATTGCCCTACTAGCAGGTAGTCCCAATAAGTCTCTGAAGCCCCTCCCGCTGATCCAGAACGCTGCTGCACGTGTGCTGACCAGAACCAGGTTAAGAGAACATATCTCTCCTGTATTAGCTTCCCTTCATTATCTCCCAGCTTCCTTTCAGAGTCTCCAGAAGTAGAATGGGAGCCAGAGCTTTCAGCTATCAGGCTCCTCTCCTGTGGAACCATCTTCCAATCTTGGTTCGGGGGGCAGAAACCCTCTCTACATTTAAAAGTAGGCTTAAAACTTTCTTTTATGATAAAGTTTATAATTAATGCTGGCATAAGCTAGTCCTTAACTATGCTGCTATAGGTTTAGACTGCTAGGGGATCTCCCATAATGCATGATGATGATGAGATTTTCTCTCTTCCTCTCTCCCTGTCCCTCTTTATACATCCCTCTCACTTTAATGTTACTGGATTAATGCATGTTAAATGGATTAATGCATGTTACTAACTTGACTTCTTCCCTGGAGTCTTTGTGTTTTCTCGCCCTGTAAGGTCACATGGTTGGTGATTGCATCTGCTGCTGTGGACCTGCTCGATGTCCACTGATCACAAGACGCTCATGATGATGAATATTGTTGTTATCATTATTATTATTATTGTATAGTATTTCCCCATAAGCTATCACTATATGTTAGATTAATATTAATGTTATTATCGACCATGGAGCGGTTGGAGAAAGTGGATTATAGCTGATATCTTTGCTGCTTTTTTCCCCGGTCTGTATCTCTCCTCACCCGTTTCTCTCTCTTTCCCTCTCTCACTCTCTTTCTTTTCAAACCCGACCGGTCATTGCAGTAGGCCGTCCACCCTGAGTCTTGGATCTGCTCGAGGTTTCTGCCCGGTAAAGGGCTGTATTTTCTCGCCATGTCACCAAGTGCTTGGTCAAGGAGGAATTTGTTGGGTCCTGTAGATAATTATATAAAGAGTCTGGTGTAGACCTGCTCTTTCTGGAAAGCACCTTGAGACAACTGTTGTTGTGAATTGGCGCTATATAAATAAAGATTGATTGATTGATTGATAGTCTACAGTAGTTAGACCTTACCAAAGTGTTCTAAGGAAAGACAACTGATGAACCAGCCACAGGGTCACGGGCACTCATGGCTCGCTGTTGTGTGTAGAGAATGGAGGGTAGCCTGTGCTGTCAGATCCATAAAGGATCTATGTGTAGATTCTCATTCATTCAGAATCATTCAGTCATGTTTATCCATTTGTTTTGGCTTAAAGGCATTTCACCTCTCAACCAAGAGGCTGCTGAACATCTTCAAGCTGGAACATAAGTCCAGTTTCTTTGGTTTACACCCAAATGGATCACAAAAGATCTACTAAAAATCTACTGTAGCATATGGTCAGTAGGACAGGGTCTGGCCACAGGCAGGTCAGTTACCCTGTTGACCCCTGTCTACTAAGAAGGGTCCTCCCTTCTTAGTAGACAGGTAGACGGGTGGCCTTGTCTATTTCAGTTATTGCTTACCCAGGGTTAGGTGGCACCAGGATTTACTGTGGGAAGCAGGGGGACAGAGTGTGATGCGCTGGTTAATGTTCTACTGGGATACCTTGAGTCCTTCCATTCCTGTGGATGTTGGAGAACAAGTACCAGTAGTGACTTAGACTCCAGATTCCCCAGATCTCAATCCAATCCAGCCGCTATGATACGTGCTGGATAAACTAATCCATTATATAGAGGACTTCCCTCACAATTTCCAGGGCATAAATGGTCTGCTGCTAATATCCACAGCAATGGTGGTTGAACAGGTAAGAGCTGTTTTGACTACGAAAGGAGGAACTACACAATATTACGCAGGTGGTTATTATGTCATAGCTAATTGGTGCATTGTACAAGAAAATTCTAGTATCCACCTATTTTGAAGTTCTTTACATATAGTTTCATGGTTTGGATCACTGGTTCTGCAGATTCATTTGAGTGGTTCTTTGATGACTAATGGGACAGGACAGGAGAAACCGTTCTAACACACAAATCTATTTGACTTTTTTGTAATGTTTGCCCTCCTTGTGAAATATTTCAAAGTGTATCCTCTTTAGACCTCGAGCAGATTTTGGGCTAAAACCAAGTTAGAGGCTTAGACTGAGATGTCTTTAGTAGAACTGTCAATAACCCATAGCCCTCTTAAAAATGGCAATGGGATCCAAAAGGACTTTTATTGTTAAAGGTCACTTCCCAAAAGTTTGGGAAGTTAAGTTCTCACCGGTGTTTGTCTGTTAGAGGGGTCATTTAAAAACTACTTAGATTTTGATTAGACTTGGTGGGGGGTTGGGCACATAGGACTGAAGAACCCATTACACTTTGACGTTCGTCCAGATAAAGGGGTTGATTCAGGCATTTTTGACCTTGGTGGAGGTAAGCTCTGTACCGAATGCCGTCAAACAAACAAATAAGACAAGTACCCACTTTGTTAACTCAAATGAATCTTGGAAAGTATTGACATATGATTAAATGGGTTTCTTTCTTATTAAGTAATGATGTTGGTCTAACTTAATGCATTTTGGTTGGTCAGTATAATTTATTAGAATTGATTCATCTTAGAATCGGTCTAACTTTATTTAGAAGGGTTTTTCCAACTAATTTTGTGTTAGTAAAATTACCGTTCTGAACGGATTTTAAATAATCCAAATGAATTAAGTTGGTCTAATGGAGTTGCCTAAGGCTGGGGGATCATGTGGAAATACTACCCATGATTTAGTTAATCCAAAAACGACCTGTTGAGCTGAAACAACGTGAACAGTAACCTAAATGTAAGATTCCATCCAGCTTGCATCAAAGTCGGACAAAAAAGTTGGCAAACAAATTCAATCAAATCAATTCATACAAACGTTATTGAATCTTATAAAAGTTGTTTAATGTTATACAAGTCCTGCATGATGAAATTATGTTTGTCTTATAAACATAAATTATTTCATACAAAATATACTGTATGTTAAATCATAACCTTTATATTGTTCAAAACATCGTATTAAGTTTTCATCTGTTGTCAAAAAGCTGTAAATATTAGGTTGAGTCTGGTAAAGATTGTGCTCATAAAACATCTAGACCAACCCCTAAACACACTTTCTTAAATTAAGGAACTCTTTATTAAGTATCTTGTATATTTTTATATCTCACCAAAGCAGGCATTGAAGGTTACTCTCCTTCCATAAATAAATTAATAACGTGATACAGTCTATACAGATATCATAAATCGCTTCACAGAAATTCGGGAATTTGCTTTGGTTTATTCGATTTGTTCATTTTTAATTCAAATTAATTAGAATTTTGCCAATTGTTCTTCTCAGTTTGCTCCCATTCACCTGTGATAGAAGACCGACCACATCAGCACAGAGAGAGCTTTTCCAGTAGAACATAAATTCTCTACTTTAAGTTTTGTTGACTTTACACTGGGCCCTAATTTCTCTTAGCGCTGATAAAGTATTGCACATGGTTGACATTTGTGAGACATCCGAATCAATATATTACCCAAAACGGTTCAAACACTGCACAGGTGAAAGAGTGTCCTCGGACAGAGGAAGCAAAGAAGACTGTGTTTTTACTAGAGGGAAATAAACTATTTGATATTTATATGAGGCATCTTTATTTGTGTGGATCAGTTAGTGTAAATAATATAACTTATTAAATATACAAATGATTTACCTTAATCTATTTGAACAACAAGTCCTGAGGATTGAAAGGAGAGGAAGAGTAACAAGTCTGGTTGTGTTATTTGACAGTAATGTTTTGGACCGTAGCAGTGGGATCAGAGGTCATGTCATGTCCACAGGTCTCTTGAATTAAAGGTAGATGTCATGGTCTCTTTTCCCCAAACTATTTTCTTTTCTTTTTGAAAACTGCCTGGTTAAAATTACCACACTAATTTTAAAGTTGCAGAGTTTAAACTTTATGGTCTTCTGGAGTTGAAGTTCCACATTTCAAACTATACTACACCCCATCTCCTTACCAATAATCTTTGGTATCCTTCAAGGGTCAAAACAACCTAATCTGTAAAAAAGGACAAAAATGCCCAATTCCTCCTACCCCAGGTTAAGTAGGAGAGAGGAGCAGCAAGCGCTCTGTCCACAGCCCCAGGAAACAGGCAAGGTCCAGGCGGGGGCCGCCATTAAGGTCACCTCCAAACACACAAGCCACCTTCACCCCCGAACCTTTCCAAGCTGACCCAGAACCATTTTGGAGAAAATGCACCCGGTGGAATGGGGAAAGGTCCCATTTATGGTTGTCCCTGTGCCATGCTGCCCATGAGAGCAACAGCTTTAGCGTTTTCCACTTCTTCATTTGTTTTCAGAAGAAAAGTATTTATTCATTGTCGTTCTGGTTCTCCAGCTAAAAAAGTTAAGAAAAAACCCTTTAGAGCCAGTATAGTAAATAGGAGCCACCCTCCATCTGAAAATGTGAAGGATTCAATCTAAGTTTGAAAATATCTTTCTTATTTTCTGCTGATTAAAACACCAACATAACAACAACAATAGCATTATTTTGAATATTATATTGTATTTATTCAGAGATGCTCCTAAATTTTATACACCGCAGCTCAACTTCAATCAAAAGGCCCACCTTTCTTGGAAAATGGTACAATCCTAACTCTTCCCCACAGGATGTTGTAGGAAAGACCTCCAACCAGTTGATATGTCGTGACTCCATTAAACCTCTGAAGTTGTGCTGTGTTATCTGATATCAACAAGTCAGCAGCAATCATTGAAGTCCATCACGTTTCGTGTCGGGGCCTCCATGGACTTACTTCTGCATTTGACTGAGTTCTGGGGAGTTACTGAGACCAAATCAAAACCTTGCCTCATATTTGGTAACTGCCATAAATACCAGATGTGCAACGGGGTTTGAATGGATTTTGCTTCTGTCTATGACATACGGTCATCATAACAACAGAACAAATGTACTAAAAAATACGAATGAATTCTACATTTATGTTATGTATCATTCAATAACTATTATAGAGACAAGCATCGATCACACAATGTGACAGTGTTTGGACTCTTACATAATATAGGCTTTATTCAAAAAATATCTGTTATGTTACACATTAAACAACAGTTGCCCTACATGTGAGTGGAAACATCAGCACAGAGTGTAAAATGCAATAAAAATACACCAGACATTTATGTTTAAACCGACTGACATTTAAATAACTAACCAAATAAATATATTTAGATTGCAAAAAGAATAAACTTTTCACAAGGTGTGGAAAAGTACTTTGACTTTCATGCCTGTTGATGCTCATTTTACCGTCTACTAAATCCTCATGTCATGGCTGCAAAGTCTTGTTCCTTTTCCACGTTCACTGAGGAGACCTTAGATTATGGGAACCATGTTTGCATCAGAAAGCAAACAGTCATCACTTTCTTGGTACTCCTCCATGTGACCCTACACTTCCCAGAATCAAACAGTGTGATACATACTGTAGCGTCCAGGTCCTTTCCTTCCTCCACTTTCTGTAGGAGGAAGGTTTGGGCTCTTTTGGCTCTTGGTTTGGCTGCACTGTGGCTCCTGTTGCTGTCACTTTCTCCTCATTCTAAACCAACCAGAGTCAAACACTCCTCTTTACAGCTTTTTGGGAGGGCCGTTCTCCGCGCTGTTGGACACAGCATCACCGGGTGCAGACTGTCTGGAAATGAAGTTGGACACAGCAGGACACGTCCATTGGCTGCTCTTTCTGAGCTGCTGGTTCATCTCTTATTGAAGCTGGGGCTGTGGATGATCTGAGAGAGGTCTCCAAATGAGTCCATCGGGTCCACAGGTGCATCTGACTGAGCTTCGCTCTGGCCTGGCTGATCATGCATGTCCAGTCCATCTAGTTTGCTGATCCTGGGGAGGAACTGGGCAAGAGCTGGGACACCTCGGTCTCGACCCTGCAGCCTCTGTCGATGGTTCCCCAGGCTGAGCAGTGCTCCGTATCTGTCGGAGGTGTAGACGTTGTACCCATCCGGCAGGATCTTCTCCCTGAAGGTGCAGTCGTCTCTGTTGTAGGTGTGCTGGAAACAAAGGGAGAAGTTCCATCTTAAACTGCTCATGTTCTACACATACATTTAAAGGTGCAGTGTGTAAAATGTAGGGCTAATCTCTTTGAATAAATGCAATACAATATTCATGGTTTTCTTTTGTGCTATTTCTTCTCCCTTGGAGCAATCCCCGGCATCAGGCCGGGTCTTTATACCTATTTTCTTTGACTGCAGGGTTCACGCTCACTTGTGCCACTAAATTTTACATACTGGACCTTTAAATATTATATATGGCCAGAAGTGGATGACATTTTCCGGTCCTTAGCTTGAGCCAATGTGCCAATACAACAAAGTGAAAAGTCTAATTAGGAAAAACCTGCATTAAAATTGTCCCTTTCAGTTTTTTACTATTACAATTTAGTTACTATTACTGATGCATTAACCATTTAATTCCCTCACCAAGAAAAAAAAAACTTTTGAGAAATTATTACTTTGCAAATCTTATTTCTTAAATTTATTAATTTGATGAAAGTCACTCAAAATGTGCCCTTAAATGTACTTTTATTTTGCTTGATCGAAAAAATGTTTGGTGAATTGGTTTTAAACAGTGAAAAAAAATATAAAGCATGTTTTTAGAAAACCATTTGACCCTTATTAGACTTTGTTGGTGGTCTCAAGTTACATAATCCTGTTTAATAAGTTACTGCTATAGATGTTAAAAGTTGAGGTACCTGTCTATGTCACTGCAGGGTAAAGTAATCAGATTACCACCCTCTTTAACACTTATAGCAGTGGCTTTGGCCTGAACATTAATGCAGTAATCCAAAAACATCCTATTTAATAGTAAAACACTGAGAGGAACCATTCCACTGCAAGATGAGTACTTTTACTTTGATAATTTACTGCAGTTTGCTGCTAAAACTTAAATGGTTTTACTTAAAATAATGTTTGGAATGCATGACTTTTAATTGCCATGGAGAATTTTCATAATATGGAATTAGTACTCCCCCTCAAATAAAGTATGTGAATACTTTTTCTACCACTGCCATGCTATTCCGTTATTTCATACGTGAGAGCGCTGTGCACCGAGAACTGCAGTCTGGATTAGGTTTGCATGAATGGTGCTTTCAGACGGACGGCCCCCTTTTATCAAAAGGCATACGTAAATGGTGCTGCAAGTTCTTCAATGGGTGTTTACCCTGACCAAAGAGAGCCAGCCAGAGGCCAAGGCTGTTGTTGCCGCTGCTGGGTCTTTTCATTCAGCTTTTTTTTTTTTTTACTTTGCAAAACACATACTACACGCACCACACCGGACAAAGGTTGATGAACCGGACCTCTGTTTGAATGAATACCTGACTAGTATGCAATGTTTTCTGAAAAGGGAAGCTGATTAACAACATATGAGTCCTTAGGTCAACACTTCCACTTCTAATTCCATATTCCAGATCACCTCCGGAAGGATAATAAAGAGTCCTTTTTCTGGAGTGGCTCTTGTCAGAAAAACATTCAGTCTGTGTTATGATGTGGTGCTGTGATATCATTTATTATAGTTTATCCCATGATGGTGGTCCGGTTGTATGAGATTTAACATGTCCCTTGTTTTTCTCTTTGAGGTATTGGTTAAAATAAAAATAAAAAGCCGAATTAAACAGTTTAGAGTTTATGCCACACGAGGGACATTTTTGTCATAACTTTGGATTTATTTTTTAAGATATGTATTTTTGGCCGTGATAATACACGTGGCTTGAGTTTTGAAAAGGTAATGCATTTAAGGGGTTCATTTGTCATTCTAAAATCAGATCCTATAATATGTCAATAATTCACTCTGTAAACAAGATTTATCCTCGCAGCATGTTAAGGACAAAAATGTCCCCATTGAAACACATTAAAACTCACATTTTTGATCAGACCTGCGTCAGCTTCAGAGTTATGTTTTTAAATGTTTCTGTCTCTGGTGATATTTTCCATTGTTTGGTGCATAATAGGGAACAATACATTCTGTCTCCCTTGTTTCCTGTAATGACTTTAGTGCTGGATACTAAAGCAAGAAAGACAATAGTTGGAACTTAATGAATAATAATGTGAGGAATAATGTGTGTTCGTTTGGACGTCATAGAATGCTATGTATAAGAAAAAGTCCAGCAATCACAGTATCCAGATCTTAAAGAGTTAAAAACCTGACAATGGATTAATACTGAAAATACTTTTCAGTGTTTTGAGTCAATGTGAAAAAATGTAATCATTGCAAATTTAAACCTAAAGCATATGTGTTTAATCAGTTGCTATATTGAATAAATGTATTATATTCATTGAAGAGTTTGTCCCGTCATACATTAATGTAAAGTGTATAAAGTTATATTATCTGTCTACTGCAATTATTATCAATCAAGTCAATTATTTATTCACAGAGAAAGCCAGTATATTAAATGCGCCCCTTCGTTTTTGTATGTAATTCAATTAGTCGTTCTATTACTCTTTTGAGTGCAGGTCCAGGCCCATTCTTTGCTTACATTTTTTTACATGTTCAATTGGAGTTCTGACACAAACATTCTAAAAAAATAATCTCATATGAAAAGATCCCCCAATTTGAGAATTATATGAAATAGACCAAATAAAATATAATAAGAATAAATACATTTCTGATGAAAATGTGATTGGTGATATCACATTGGTGATTCTGATGGTGATTCTGATGGATATGTGATCAAGGCCGTGAGCTCAGCCCCTCCTGCTCCTGCTGTTCTGCAGAGCCATGGAGAGAACGGCGGAGAGGTTTGTGGCACCACCATCATCAGACAGGGAGCCAAGAGCGACTAGAGTTCATTCATTTCTGTACTTTTAAAAGGGATTCACATTCCTGTCTAATAACCTAAAACCACTAAGTTTCTTTTTCATCATTATGATACAAAAAATAAACTGAAATAAACGTAGCAGATAAATGTAATTAAATTATTGTTACGATGTAACATTAGGAAATAATGTAATATTAATTTAATATTAATGTTTTTGTATTTTTTAAAAATAATTCTAATTTAACTTAGAATTTAACTTAGAAAATACCAAACAACTTCATTGTTTGGTATTTTTATAAGAGGTGGAAGCATGAAAATGAAGTGATTGCAATGCATGTGAATTGAAAAATGGAGTGATTTTGTGATTTGATCACTTGATTAAATGCTTTTATTTAACTGATATTCAATAATTGCATTAAGTAGCTCTTAAATAATACTGCAAGGCTTATCCAGGCTTTTTATATTCAAACAATGAATTTAAGATGAATTCTTTTGATGATTATAGTCATTTATTTATTTTTCAGATATTAAATGTTACATCTGAGCATGGTTAAAAGAACATTTAGATATATATTATGCAATTGATTTTTAAATAATATCAGACGAATGTACAATTGAAGTGAGAATTGAGGTGCATTCTTACCGATGAGTACAGGCGTCCGTTGCCCTCTATGCAGAGGAAGCGTGCAGTCGCTGCTCCTCTAATGACAACACAGCCTGGATCCACCGGACGAATCTCCAGCAGGCCTGTAGTTAAAACGCAAATCAGAATGAAAGTTCCAGTCGTCAGCACACTCAGGAAAAGATCTTGGCAGGTTGTTGCATGTACTAGAATTTAAGCATGTTGCCTAGCTAAAGTGTTCCTTAATTAAAATAGTATTTAAGTGTGGGTCTAGATGTTTTATGTGTTTTATTTGCACAAAATGTACTTAATATTTACACTTTTACAGTTTTGTAATTACAGATCCCAACTTTACAATATAATGCATTTTCAAAGTACAACTTAAAATACAAGGAAACAGGTGTTAGAGTTATTTGAATGCCCCATGTATTTCATATTAAATAACTCGCTGTTTGGAGAATAAACATGATTCCATCATGAAGGACTTAGATGAAATTCCGCAACACATTTTCACCATTGATTAATTAAATTAAATCATAGACATGATTTCCACGTGATTGCTCGGTTTCTTTCAGCACTAACCAATTCTGTTGGGCCAACTGAATGTATTTAGGTAAGATACATTCTTTATTAAATAAAGTTGCATATGTTCCAGGTAATTTAGTTGAATCAACACTTACAATACTTTAGTCGGAACTAATCCAAGTGACTTAATTCAATCAACCCTGATAAAATAACGATTGGACGCAGCCCAAATATATGAAATCAAACCAACAAAATCTGCTTGATACTAAAAGGAACCAATTCAAATGTTTGACTTACTGTAGAGAGTTTGGTCTTCAGAGCCACGGATCTGTCCATCCCCGCTAATGATGAGGTGCAGTCCTGATCTGGCAGCATAAAGGTGCCTGAGCCGGACCACTTGGCCCCAGCCGAGGGGCCTCTGATCCGATATGGGCATACAAACAATCCCATCAGAAAAGAATATATAGGCGACGCTCAGGGTGACCACGGACATTAGCATGATTCCTCGGCTGTAGGCTCTCTGTGTTGGCTCCTCCTGGATCACTGTGTGCAGTGAGTTGGTCTCGTCCTGACCAGCCTTTTATATGAGGCCCTTATCAGCAGCAGATAACCCTCTTTCCAAAATCCACTTCCCAGAAGAAGATCACAACACACCCCTGCATGACGTTCAACTGGATCTGAATTTTTGCTCCGAGTCTCGACACAGAACACATTTAGTGTGGGAACACTGGTTTTCACTCAAAGAGGAATGTTTTAGTTCCCCCATTTATCCTATCAACAAGTAACATAAGAACAGAATATTAGTCACAGTCTTCAGATATTATTTTTATATAAAACATCTAAAGGCAAAATTTTGAACGTTAAGCCTCGATTAAAAAAAAGGAATGCAAAAAAGTTGCATAATTTACCTTTTACCCCGAAAATGTCAGGAATACTCAAAACTTATGTCATAACCGATTTCATAAAAAATGAATCTGAAATACTACCTTCAAAGTCTATGGGAAGAATTTTGATCTATGAGTAGAATGTTATCATTCACCTGTAAGTAACAATGGTGTCACAAACTATATAAATGCTACGCTAAGCTTTATCGTGCAGCTTTATCTTTTATTATTACCTTAAACCTCTGAAAAACAACCGGTCCATAATTGGACTTCTACCAACTTTTTGTAATTTTTTAGTGTGCAATGCTAGACCCTAGTTTTATTTCACAGCCAAAGTTTTGTAAAATAACATGAAACTTTGTTGTATTTCTATCAAATTCGACGCAGACTTTATCAGAGTGTTTCTGAGCAAATTCATGCATTGTTTTGTTTTTCTTCATGGTGTTATTGTAATAGATTAAGTGTTCAGGCCAAGTTTACATTTATTTATTTCAAAATAACTAATAAGAAGAATGCAGCATGGTTTATAATGAAACTGATATAAAAGGTTGATCTTTTTGATGTTGACTAAAAGGAATTCTAAATTTTAATGTTAAAATGATGGGGCCTCTGTGTAATAAATGTTCTATTTAAATGGCATATGTTGGAGGAAGGTGGAGGCTGGGAGAGTGAGCGGGTTTATGTACACAGTGACTGACGCAAATAGAGCCTCATCATGAAATGGTGAGATGAATATTAGAATCACCTAAAATAATTGATCTTATTAATAATCTAGTAATCTAGTCTTTTATGGACTAAAAATGAAAAATCTTTTTTAGAAATCAGGTTAAAAAACAGTTATAATATGCACATTTACGCTTCAAATCAGATGCAGGCCTTCTTGTAAACTTTTCATGCAATCAGAGTCACGATGGAGAGAACATTTGATTCTTTAATGGGACATGAGCCGGAGCAGTCCAAATGTCAGTGGGTCCTTAAGCAAGACCCTGAAACCCAGTTTGCTCCCTGGATGCTTCACATGAGCTGCCTGCTGCTCCTCGGGGATGGACCAATGCTGAGAACCCGTTTCACCGTGTTGCACTTTGTTTGAAAATTGATAACAAGTAGTTTATCCATCCAATGCATCACTATGGCTGCATGATGGACTTCTAATTATAACAGTTCATCAATAAATAGTAATGACAATAAGAGCCGTCTGGCAGGAGGATCAGTTCACCCCATGTAAACTCTAGACTTTGTGGGTTTACCGTGTCTTATATTGATGGTAATGATGCAAAATGATGTAACATATAGTTCTAGCTATGTACTCTTGCAAATTGCACATTTTTTATTTGTGTATGGGGTAAAGTCTATTGGTCGGAATCCAAGCGGAGCTGTGAGACTGTGGGTCATTCCACACTAAAATAACAGAGTTCTTTCCGCTCTTATCACGTTCTGGCCTGTGCTTCCGCTGCTTAATCTATCATTTACATACAAGCAAGTTAAACTGTAATGGAGAGCAAATATCTCCATCTACCAAAATGCAACCAGTGGCACACTCTCAAAACGCTTATCAGTGGCGGGGTTTTCGGTTTTACCTGAAAGAACTGCACAGCTCCTGTCAGCAGATGGCAGCCTGGAGTGAGAGCTCTCTTCTCCAACTCATTTATTTCAGTCTTTTTTCCAATGCAACAGCTTTGATGCAAAGAGTTTATGTAAAATGAACAGAAAAGGTTGAAGAGTTAAAGTACAAGACATACAGAGGAAAGAAATAAGGTGGAGAGTGAAGTGCACCAGGAGGAAAAGGAGGATTAGAGGGTCAAAAGAGGAGTGAAGGTACAATCAGTGATGGTGCAGAGATCCATATGGAAGAGGAGGAGAAGAAGGAACATGTTTCTTTGAACCTTTGTGCTTCACCTGGTCAGGTCACACACTCACACAAACACACAACAAATATACACACACCCTTTTTGTAAACATTTAACACTGTCTGACAAACATGGGAATACACACACCCACACACACGTACACACGCATGGATACTCACAAACATACACAAACACAATGAATTAATTATTTCCCCCCCTATTATACCACTGTGATGTAAATTTCTGTTTTAATGGGTTTCAGTGGGGACATCTTTATTCTTTACGTGCTCTGAGGATAAATCTGCTTTATACATGGCTTTAGTGAAATATTATGGGATCTGGGGTCGAAATGACAAAATGCCAACCCAAAATATTCAACTTTTACAAAAACGCAAGCCTGTTCTATTATCACAACACTAATAATCAGAAACATCAATAGTGAGTAGAGAAAAAATGTCTCTTTCATACTTAATACTTCAATCTCTATAATAGTATTTGATGGTTGGTGATGAAAAATGCACCAGTAAGATCTTACAAGACTGGAAATCTTCTAATAAATTAGAGTATTATTGTGTTAAAAACAAAATAAAAACAAATTTATCAACCAATTTTTGAATACCACTAAATGAAGGATGTTAGTGGGAAGTGAGAATTAGTCAAGTTACAACTACTCTTTTAAGGAACAGAGTAGTTTGCCTGATGTCCTATAGTAGTGAGGGATGATAGTATAGGGATGAGGTGTAGGAGACATTTCCTATGGTTGGCATGGGGGCCAGGACAAGGTTCAATTTGACCTTGTGGGGTCTAGGAAACTGGTCCAATGGTTGAGATTGTTTTCCCGTACGAAAATATGGTAAGCATTAATTGTTGAGGGTCAACAGGTGAGAAGCAGTCATGTATCAGCTCTTGGAGCTGATTCTAGGTTCCTCTAGCATTGTAAGGTACATTGGAGATGTTTGAGGGCAGTGGGAGATGACAGTTTTCTCTAATCAGCAGACTTTCATTCTTAAAGAAGCCGATTAAAGTAATTACTGCTGAGAGGTAACGGTGAACGTGACTCAGTAGTACTCTGACTCTAACACAAAACTGGGATTAGTACTAGAGTCAGAGTGTGTTCTCTGACTTGATGGGCTCCTCTCTACATTGTTGTTACTATTTTCCACCAACAGTGGGCAGTGATGACACTGGAAATAAAACACTGCACCAACAGCAGAGCGCAGTATGAGGGCAGAGATGACCGGTCGCAAAATCTCTTCCTCTTCTTCTTCTTTTAGCTGTTCCCTTCAGGGGTCGCCAGAGAGGATCATCTGTTTCCATCTTCCTCTGTCCCACCAACCACCTGTATGTCCTCTCTCACCACATCAAGAAACCTCCTCTCTGGTATTTCCCTTCTTCTTCTGCCTCCAGCATCCTTATTCCAATATAACCACTATCCCTCCTCTTCACGTGTCCAAACCATCTCAATCTGCCTCTCTGACTTTGTCTCCACAACGTCTAGCCTGGGCTGTCCCTCTGATATGCTTCTTTCATTTTCTTTCAGAAAATCGTTACATCTTCTCTGCCTTCTCCAGCTCTGCCTCCTGTCTTTTGGTCAGAGTCACCGTCTCCAAGACATACAGAAGAGCTGGTCTCACTACCATCTTGTAAACCTTTCCATTCACTCTTGTTGCGTCACTTCTGTCACATATAACTATTGACCCTCTCCTCCACCCACTCCACCCTGCCAGCATTCACTTCTTCACCTCTTTTCCACACTCCACGTTGCTCTAAACAGTTGATCACAAGTACTTAAACTCCTGCCTTTTCTTCACCTCTTTTCTTTGCATCTTCACCAATGCACCTCCCTCCCCTTCACCCAAACACATGTTTCCTGTCTTGCTGTGACTGACCTTCCTTCCTGTTCTCTCACACACACATACTTCCACCTCTCCAGGTTTTCTTCCACCTGCTCCCTGCTCTAACTACTGATCACAGTGTCATCAGCAAACATCAGAGTCTATGGAGACTCCTGTCTGACCTCATCTGTCAGCCTGTCCATCACCATACCAAACAAGAAGGGGCTCAGAGATGATCTTTGATGCAGTCCCACCTCCACTTTAATCCCATCCGTCATTCCTACTGCACATCTCTATGCTGCCACACTGCTCTCATACATATCCTGCACAACTCAAGTGAGTGGTTAAAAGTCAAAGACATCATTTGGTGGTTGCTGTAGATTATATCCATACCTCTGGGTCTTTAAGACTCCATCACCACCAACTTTATCCTTCATCTGTCTCTGAATATTCATCAGCTGCCCCCACCAGTATCCACACTCCATGAGGGGATTTATCTTGATGCTGCTCAGGGCATATACTCTTTGACCCCAATCTCCCTGAAGAGTCTTAATGCCAAAGACAGTCCTATAGACTGATTATCACACATTCTTTCCAATTGATTCACACATGAAGTTCTTACCCTTAAAGAAGTTCACCTGAAGGTCTACCTGCATGAATGAAGCAGAAATCAAACTTATTCTCCTTTGGTTGCGTGGGTGGCACTTCATGGTAAGCCTCTCACCCAGGTTTTGTATCAGGCAATTCAGCTTAACCCAGATGTCCAGATGTATAAATCCTGTCAATATGAAATGGTTGTTTGAATCATTTTGGGAGCATTAAGTGTGTGACAGATGTGTCTCTCAAGCAGACGGTGAGGACATTTGAATACCACCAGTTAAGTGCCTGATTTCCCTCAGGACACCACTTTGACCTAGTTTATTTTACTGGTTGAAGGATTCCAACTCTGTCAGTCATTTGAAAGACTGGTGTCCACATGAATGAAAACATTAGACTTATCAGTCCAGATTGTGGGGCACATTTTAACAAATTTGAAACATTCCAAAGTATTCTGAAGTCTTCTGGGTTACCCCATTTCGCATTAGTACCTAGTACAAAAGTACCTCTTCATGTGGTTCAATTAGGTTTACCCTTCCTGTAGTTGTCTCTTAGAGCTGTTTGTCTTTACCAGTTCTACTGTTTTGTCCTCTGTGATCCATGGAATCCCCCTGTCCCACTGTACTCGTCATTTCCCTGTTTCATATTTTTGTGTTTCTTCTATCTCTTCCTTAAAATAATCCTCTTGTTTGATTGTCCATCATGTTCACTTTTGTTCACCTTCCCGCGATGTCTCATTGTGTGGTTTCTCTGTGGATTCAGTCTGTGCTTCCTGTTCCTTATGTGCCAATTTGTTGTTGATCTTCATGTTAATGTCAGAAGTTTCAACTGACCAATCTCCCAGTGTTTTCCAGGTTTCCCGTAATTCATTTGCGTTTTTGACTTTTCTTGGAATGTCCTCATACTTTTTGACCCTTGCCTGTTTGAGGGACATTACGTTTCGTTTTGTACCCACCTTTGTTTTCTGCACGTGGGTAAAAAACTGTTTGTGAAAATCCTAACATGACTCAGTGAATTGTTGTTGTATTAGAGTGCTTGTTCTTTTTATCTTATATCACAAAGCTCCAGTGTTTAAAAATCTGTTCGATGAGCACCTAATGACTTTTGACCCTCCATTAAAGTAAAGAGAAGGTTCATTATAGAACCTGAGGAGGAATCACAGAGGCGGCTCCAGGTAAATAACAGAATAAACACGTGTCATTGACAAAAACACCCAAGTCATGTGATGTTGCATATATCTTTCTTTTATTGAAAAAGTGTGACACAATAAAAGACAATCTTATCACAAAAATAAAGAAAACTACACACCTTACGCTTACAGGATCAAGAGTTAATTGTGTCTTCAGTTAGACATTCTCAATGTGCACAGCACATACAGGGTGATATTTTATTAGGCCCTGTATAAAACTACAGGACGGCTGATAAACGTAGTTGATATAAAAATGCTAAGACCATAGGACTCAGAATTATAAACAGTACAGACATCAAATAATCTCTTCCCTGAATGCAGACATCCAGAGCAACAACATATACAGATGGCGTAGAATACAGTTTGAGACATCAAATCAGGTCTTTTCTAGAACTATTATTATTGTTTGAAAATACACTCCCTGATACAGTATGATCAGCAGCTCACTGCCGACGTGGTAGAATTCAGAATGTCTGTTTCCTCGGAGCAGATTGAGGCCTGGTAAATCAGGTTTTATGTCCAGGTATTGAAAAATCCCTTTATTAGTTGTGCATTCAGATTAGAGATGTCATGGGAATAATTCTGTAGCACGGTCTACAAACATTGCTCTTGTTAACTCTGTAGACTCTTCATTACGTCCTGTTTAAGTATTCATTGTGGCTATTTATCCAACAGAACACAGTTAAACTCCTATCAGCTAATTTGGTGAGTGACCTTTTTTGCTTTACAACAACAGATCTTTGAGATGATGTCATAAACCCTTGGTTGTCCTGATTAAATACAACTTAATTAGTAGGAGTAAAAAAAGTTAGAATTTGGGTGAAATGGTCCTTTAACAGTTAGATGAGAAAACATCTGAGAATATTGGAAACTGTTGAGTCGTAAAATAATTATTACCGCAAAATTCCACAAGACAATTTAATGTGTCTGACGGTGAAAATGAAACATTTGACTGTTTCACTGTATGAACCTGGACTGTTTCACTGCATGAACCTGGACTGTTTCACTGTATGAACCTGGACTATTTCACTGTATAAACCTGGAGTGTTTCACTGGATGACCCTGGACTGTTTCACTGGATGAACCTGGAGTGTTTCACTGAATGAACCTGGACTGTTTCAATGTATAAACCTGGACTTTTCTAACTGTATGAATCTTAATAGTCTGTGTGCCTGAGTTTGAAGCACAGTTAAAATATGCGAAATAGAAGTAGAGTTTTTTTAAGTTGAGAATTGAATCTTTGCCATGGATACAAATTTAACTAATATAGTGAATTGTCATGGTTTCTTATGAGATACTTTTTTGCAATTTCTGGTTACGCTGCTCATTTCCATTTTTGAATGTATAATTTGCATAAATTCTGTAAAAGTGATCCAGGAGAAACGGTGGTAAGAAGATAAAGGTCACAGAGTAGCAGACTGTGTGCTGCACACTCAGGCACACAGAGTAATCTATCTGTGATTGATGCTCAGCAGCCTTTCTCTTCTGCAAACCTGCATGTTGACGTGAAGCAGCAGAAGTTCAATCAGTCACAGACTTTTGGCAAATAAGCAAATTAGTAGCTGGAGTAGAGGGGTGGCCTTGGGTTATAGTAGAGTGCAGAGAGGTATTCTACTATAAACACGATGCCTGCCATGCAAAGCAGCATCATCACGAGACGGCAGCTGTGCGTCCCAAAAAACACCAGCATACCTGCATGCATCGCTGATACCCAGCTGAGATATCCAGGAGGAGACTTAAGCAACTACTCTGTGACATGAGATGTGACAGCAGGAACAGTCAGTGGCCTTTTCACTAATGCTGAATATTCACAGAATGTCATGTATTTGACGGCATCGAGCCCACATGGCGCGGATCAGTCTGGACAATCATGCCGGTTTGAAACAGCCACAACAGCGACTGTTTGCATGATATTTGCCTGAGCTATTTGCGAATTAACACCTAGCGTGTGTATTCAGCGTGGTCAGTCTCTCAGCCAATAACGTCATGGCTTCCTTCAAAGGCAGATAGAGGAAGCAGTACAATCCCAAACAGGAGTCTGACTGGATACAATATATGCCACCCTGTGTGGAATGTCAAAACAGAGATTTCAAACCTCTTAGATAAAAGACTGAAAAATAAAACAGGAGAGTAAAGCAAAGAAAAACTGCAAACTTGTGGTCTTTTATCTCTTGCCAGTCCCTTTTTTTTGGACCTGATTCTTAGGATTAATTAATCATTTGCACCAAAGTCAGACAACCGAATGTTCTATGTGCCTGCTGACATCAACCAGCTCTGTTGGTTTAAAACTGCCCCCCCACCACCTGGAGTTCTACACACCTTTGGTTACTTAGAGGTTATATTTACAAAATATACACAGAAAAATATAGGGTTACTTGCCAGAGCATATAGTACAGTTATACAGCTGTCCGTAAATATTTCTCCCATGATTATCCTTTCTAAAAGTAAATCTGCGGGTAAAGATAGCTGGAACGTGACAAGGTGCAACTAGGACAACATGGCCACCAGAGCCGGGCTGCAGTCAAACGCAGAGACTCGCAGAGAGAGAGACAGCAGACAAACATGAGGAAGAAATCTGCTCCGCTACACTGAACTGAACCAGTTCACATGGAAAGAAAGTTTAAGCTCAGCTTCAAGAGAGCTGCTGTATGTCGTTGATTTAAAGTAAATGTTTACGTCACTTATACTACGTACAGTTTAAACCTGTTTTCTTTCTTTCTTTCCTTGGAAATGATATTCCCCTAAAAAAAACGAAAAGCAATACTCATACAGACGTAGACATTTCGACTGGAACCTGATATTTTCATGTGAGGATATGATTAATATGTTTGACATTGAATGAAAACACTTAATGTCATTGTGTGTCTTTACAGTGTTGTGATCTACAGGGGGCGTTTTTTCAGTCGCCCCCTGTCAGGTACACCTGCCACTGACCATGGAGAAAAAACGCCACGGTCACCTACACTGTAAAAAGAGAGAACTGATTAGAAATTAAAAAAAATAATTCCATCAGGTATTGTTAACTTAAGTTCATTAATTGGGCTAACTAAAATGATGCTATTATTAAGTTTCGGTTAATTTAAGCTAAAATTTAGTTTTGTATCCCATCCCAAGATTTGACCTTATTGTTAAAAATTAAGTTTTGAAAAAAAACGGTGTACTTATTATCTATTTATCCACCTAAGAAACTAGCCAACATTTTTGGGCATCACAGCAGTGTAGTGTGCATCACAGTTCTTTCATGGCAAAAAGGTTCCGGGTTTATTCAACCTCTGAACTGACGATTAATCCAGTGTGTATCCTCCTTTTTGCTCTTTAGTTAATGCAACATTTTATAATAATAATAACATTGACGCAAAATTCGAAGCCTTAACCAAACTTGAGAGAAACTAAAAACTTAGGTGTAAAGAATATCACCATTTAATGCGTGTTTAATTCAAAGTGAGCTTATTTTCAGTGCACAACTGTGCCCCAGTGTGTTTAGTCACTTCATCCTGAGTGTGTTGTTCATCACTACACAAGGAAATGACAAGAAAAGGGAAATGCACACTTTAAATGACACTGATATATATCCTGTGAAACTGGAGGAAGAACGTGCTTCAATAAGCTAACAGCATTAAAGGGATAGCCTGGCATTTTTAGAAAGGTGCTCCTTTCCTTTTGTGCAGAAGGCTAGATGTTCCGAGAGATACCGCTCTGCTAAATCTGAAGTTACAGCCAGGAGACGAGAGCTAGCAGTACTGTCTGCAACCCCAACAAAATGTTTGTTTAGATTCTCGTTCATGCAGGTCGTGGGACTCCTTGAAAACTGAGTTTGAAGAAACTGGACTTCTATTTTGAGCAAAATGCAAACATTAGATCAATGCCCGGTTCAGACTACATGATACTTATGGACCGTTGTACGGTCTACAAGGGTCTATCAAGATTCATCAAGGTCGTGGTCAGCGACCCCAGCGTCAGTAATTTGTGGCGACTGTTTGTAGCGACACTACAATTTTGACCAACAGTGCTCTTGTATCACTCTTGCGGTCTTCCTTCAGTTATACAGTGAAAAGGCAGGATTATCTTTGACACATTTAAACTGACCTTTCTTCTTTACCATCATTCCACCCATTAGCGCCAACACTCCAGAGTCTACTCGCCGCTACGTTTGTGTCCACCGTGTCGTCCAATTGGTCAACTTCAGAACATGTTCTGGTTCCGACATGCTACACTTCCCAGAGCGGAGTCGAGGAGCGTCCAGTTCGTTTAATGTGTCATACTTTAAGACTCGACCCCCTCCATGTGCAACCTGACAGAAGGAATTTGTCGATAATAACCAGATCACTTTAAACTCGGGCTACGATCGTGTCGTCTGTACCAGGCATTAAACAATAACTGATTGTACATTTCCAAAAATACATCAGAAGCCCGCTAGTCGAGCTTTTGTCAAGGCCCAAACCTCTATCTCACAATATTTAAGATGGTGAAGAAAATGATGGATCTGACTGTTTGTTCTCATCCTATATACCTCATCCTCCCACTAACTTTCATTGAAATCTGTTGAGAAGTGGAGGAGTAGTTTATAAAAACCTTCAATGAGTGAAACATTTCAGTCGTGGCCACACAAACAACCGTCCCACCAAGTTTCAGGACAAACCGCTATGTCATGTTTTGTGACAAAGCAATAAAACACATGTCTTTGGTGGAAATGGACTCCATAGTGGATTTAGAAGGAGTCGAATGAGGAATAAGGTGATGGCTTTGCCGTTCACATTTAAGCTAACCAACTGTTGGCTGTAGATTAATTTTGACTGTACAGATGTGAGATTGATCATCTTCTTTGGGCAAGACTGTATTTTTTGGGTTGAATTTTGTCATATCATGTTGAGGACATAAACGATTCCCCTCCTCTAAGCAACCTGAGCGGTCTGAGAAGTGTTTCTTGTTAATGTAATACTGAACAAAATGTAGTCATTTATCAAAATCAATGTTGATGCTTATCATTGATTTGTTTCACAATGACCTGATTACAAAAAAATAATATACTTGGCACTTAGTTTATCATTTTCATCATCGCAATCATTTTTGTCCTTTAAAAAACAGGGGCCTCATGTAATCAAAGTAGTATTTAAAAGGCTAAAATGTGTTATTTTTTTTGTATTTCTATTTTACTTTTATGTGAAGAACACGATTTTTGGCAAAACACATCTGATCTGTCGCTCTGTCTGATCTGTTATGGACAGACTCTGCTCTTGTGGTCCAGATCCATACATGTATTTCCTGTCCAACAGCTATTGGACAATCAGAAATAACCTGACATAAATAATAGCCCTATCTCGCAGTGGAGGATACAGTTTCTCTACAGCATTTCGGCTCTCTGACCTTGCCTTCAAACTCCCAAATTCTCCACTTGTATAATGTCAAAGAGGATGCCTCTCTCTGTTTGCCATCTTATAGGTCTGACTGAGATTGACGGCAGAAAAGTTCAGAGTTCAACCCCCCCCTGGCAGAGCTATAAACAGATCAGTGGAGGTTGTGGGGGGTTTTCTCTATCTCCCTCTCTCCCTCCCTCTCTCTTTCTCTCCCTCTCTCTCTCTCTCTCTGTGACAGTAAGATGATACTGTTTCAATTAGCCTCCAGTGCCACACAAAAGAGCCGGAGCGTCGGGCAATCAACACCACTTCTCAAAACTCTCGGCCTCATTTCTCTTTTCAGGCCAAAAAAAGGTCCTGTTGTTGTTGGATAGAAAAACCCCAGTGATGTTATAAATGCCTCCTATGTACTGCTGAGTATTTACAACTCTTAAAGACAGGATTTCGTTCAGTAGCAGCAAATATATGATAAATTAGAAAATGTCATAAATAAGGCATCTTGGATTTTAATAACTTTACAGTGAAAAGACAATTCCTACTAAAAAATTTAAAAAAACTACTGTTAAACATAAATAAAAGAAGAATACAAAGGAAAAGATCAAATATGACACACTTCTATAAAGCTTGGAGTGAAAGTGCATCATGGTCTGGAGTCCCCCACCCTGCCCCC
Source organism: Lophius americanus (assembly GCA_037951165.1). NCBI lineage: Eukaryota > Metazoa > Chordata > Actinopteri > Lophiiformes > Lophiidae > Lophius > Lophius americanus. The sequence continues at coordinate 7,075,631 of JBBDHG010000014.1, forward strand.
CTTCTCCATATTGAGGTGAAGTCTATTTATGAGGCCACTAGATTCTTGGCAAGAAATGTGTCACCGTCATGGCGGGTGACACTCTGTTTCCTCTTTTTGTTTTGCCATTCTTACTCAGGCCGATGTACATCCTCGGATAGGCCATGGACTCGTAGGCATTGTAGTTGTTGGCGAGGAGCTTTTCCTTGAACTCGCACTCGTTGTTGTAGTGTAACTGAAAGAGTAGTGAGAGGGAGATATTAGGGTTACTCAATAATGCCAATTGTGTGATGGCAGAGTCAAAACAAACATTTTTTCCAAAGTCTGTATTGTTCAATGTGATTTCTATCAAACAATTGCTTTATTTCTGAATGCAGGGGTATTGTGCTGCTGTATCAGCCACAGATCAAGACCAAAAAAAAAAAAATCAGATCGTGAATTGAGGCGAGAGATACAGGATTTGGGGCACCATGGGTTGACTGTTTTCTTTTCTCCCAGTGAGTTGAACTAAATCTTGTGAGCTGGACAAACCCCGAATCCTTCATATTCCGTGGACAGTCGTCAGGACCTGCAAGACCTTCTTTGCTGGCCTAGACATCATATAAGTTAATTAACGTTTTAATTGAGACTAAATGTATTTCAAAAAGTTTGTTCCCATCGGTCCATTAACATTATTTGATAGCGTCTCTCCTTGCTGACCACATATAAATTAAGAGTTTTTTAGAGAATCCATGGGATTCTAGCTCACCTATCTCTACGTCAATATTGTGTATGTGGAATGTTGTTTATTATAATATCCACAGCCACCGTCCAGTAATCGTTTTCAGTCTCAACAAATTTAATATTATTGGAGAAATAGGACCAGACAGCCTAGGCTGTCAGCACTGGCGTCCATGTCAATGGAACTGGAAGGCACAGGTGTCCTACACAACCGCATCATTCAGCTGTTTTTAAAGAAAAAAAATGAGGATGGACGTCGTTTTCTAATTATGACCAGCTTTGGTGAGTGTAATGGATGTCGACGTATCTTAGATACCTGTTGATGATTGCTTGCTCAAGATTGGTGATGGTGTTGTGGTGTGAGTGAGGTCCAGATTCAGTGGTCTGATGGTGCCAGTGTGCCTTTGGGCACATATGTTTATGCCCAGCAACTTGGCAGGAGGCTTGGAGGAGACTCTGTTTAATCCTAATTGTGCTACTTATATTTAATGGTATTTTTGCTTTCTTGGTGGTCGTATGAATAAATGTCACTGGATGTTGAGAACTCAAATTCAGACCTGAAGAAGCCTCTCGGAACTGAAGTTTCAAACTGAAGAAGCCTCTCGGATGAGAGAGGGAAAACTCTTCAAGCCAAAAACAGAAGTTCAGTTATTTTTTAAATTCAACACACATGGATTATTCCAACAGATAAATATTATTGTCGCTTAAAATATGTAGTTGGTTACGTAATCTGACAACAGACTGTAGCTCTTGTGTCACAATGAAGTTCTTTGAGGGCAGTTTAACTTTGGGAGTATAGAACTGAAGGCCCAGGTGGAAAATCATTGGCCTGCTACTCTTCAAATTGATTGTAACTATCAACTGATCCATTGCTGTCCAAGTAGCAGTAACCGGGCCATTTCTCTTCCTGAGCAACGTGGTGGTCCTAGAATTGGATCGGGTCGCACCAAGTATTCATAAGTCCTTTCAGTGGCAGCAATTTATGTGTTGAACAACGTGCTTGATCTTCTGGCATGAGGGTAGGGATTAGTTTGCAATACAGCACATGCATGGACCAGAGACTATATGCTGAGACTCGAGAGTCTCCTGGGCTCTGGGTAGCATCTGCTACCTGGTTGTTACTGTCATCATGCAGTCCAAGTCCCAGCTGATCCACGTTCATGACCTTTAATAACAATGACAATAATAATAATCTTTTCCTTTATTTATCACAAGTTACACAGTACATGCATACAGTGCAACATTGTGAAATGTATCTCTGCATTTGACCCCTCCCTGAGGGAGCGGTAGGCTGCCACTGTGAAGCGCCCAGGGAGATGAGGTTACAGGGTCTTGCTCAAGGAGCCACAGTATGTTACATCAGGGGCTGGACTCAAACCCTGGTCTCCCGGTTGAGGGATGACTGCTCTACCAACTGAGCCAAAGTCGCCCCCAATGATGCCCCAGTCATAGTCCTCACAGGCAGTACCGTAGACGTGGGTTTCCAGGTGTAGAGAAATTGGCTTCAAAGAATGAATTGAATAAATGTTGACCATAAATAGGTTTATTTAATAAATTATAAATGATTTGCTAATGAAGCCGTGGCTAAAGCAGTAGCTACTGAAGATTTAGAGCACGTCCTTGGAGAATTCCGAGCTTCACATCCAAAAATATAGGCGGGGCAATGGTCCATTTGTAAACATTAGACTTACATTTTCCCAAGCACTCAGACATTTTTATGGTTCTGAATTAGTATTCATGGGGGGTTTCAGTCCACTCATCTATTTTCCGTGGCCACTTATAATTTTTAAGGTCACAGGGGTATGGAGCCAATTGTAAAAGCCAAATGTAAAGTGCATTATAAATTAAATGTATTATTATTATTATTAATTGCAGGTGACATCGGGCTAGAGGCAGGGTACATCCTGGGTAAGCCACCAGTTCACCTGACCGATGACAATCGTCAAAGCTACAAACATCTTAGAGTCAGCAATTCACCTACATTCATGTTTTTTGTTGATGGGAGGTAGTTTGAGTAACTGGAGAGATGTCACGGGGAGATTATTCAAACATCACACAGAAAGGTGGGTTCAAACCTGGAACCCTCCTGCTTTGATGCGACAGTGCTACCCACTACGCCACTCTATGGCCCAATTTTGAGTTATAAATTGCTTGATATATCTAATTAATGTCATTATTAGCATATCATCATTTTCCAATCTTGTCAGTTAACAATATTTTATCAGTGAAAAGTAAGGGATATTATGGAACCGTCATTTACGCATCCGCATATTCTTCGTGTACAGTACAACAGTATAACTCAAAAACACTTTTTTGGGTCACTTTCACATTTTCTACATGCATAGACCTTAGTGCGGGGAAGAGCTGGAGGTATTTTGGGAAAGGCCAGTTGTATATTTCCATCACTAGGGGGAAATATGCAACTGGCTTACTATTTTCAGAACAGAACTCAAAAACAATTCGATGGATTATTTTCAACATTTAAACCCCGATAGACTTTACTGTGAGGAAGAAATGGGTTGACTTAAGGTAAGATCAGTTGTATATTTCTGACAATATGGGAAGTTCTATCTCCAAAAGTTTTGAGCAATAATTTCCCAACTACTGATCTGATTTAGTCCAAATTTGGTGCATATGAATCAACTCAAAGATGCTCTACCTTGTTTATATCATATTTTACTCTTGTAATTCAAATTTTACTCACTTCGGGGAGCATTTTTACAAAATATTCTTTGAACAAAACTTCATATTTAATGTTTGAGGTTCATACAGGATTGTTTGTACAATGCAGGGGTTTGGTGACTTTCCGGGGATATACCCTTGCTGTCGGCATGACCGCACAGGCCTAGTTATTAATCAGTATTTCAATCATTATTCATGATTTCCATACATGGGGGTTATTTCTGGAAGTGGGCCTTGAACGCTATCAGTTAAATACTTTACACACAGACTTAATTCTTTGGTGTTTGGTTGTGGGAGGCAGGTGGCTTCGGTATTCCAATATCATAACCATTGTGATTCATTCACACATAATTACAGCATGTTCAAAAGACAAATGAGAAAACACAACAGCAAACTGAAACTATGTGTATTCAGCAGACCATTATATGTGTGTGTGCATGTGTGCGTGTACATGTGTGTGTGCGAGGCAGCGACGATGTTCACACACTCACAGATCCGTAGAGCTTCCCTCGTCGGTTCATGGCCACAAAGAGTCCACTGCGTAAACCCAGCAGTGTCACCACTCCTCGCTCCACCGGAGAGATCTGTAGAAGACCTGCAGGGAAAGCAAACCACACGCACCCTTAAAGACGCTGGTGTGATCAGAGCTCCAACCCTGCTTCACATACAGACCCAGACGTCATGTCCCAGAGGAGGAGCTCATCAAAGATCCAATTCAGTCTCATCTGGGGACGTATTCAAACGTCTTACAAATGTATGTTTCAACCCTTGGATGCTTATCAAAAAAACAAGATACATTTTACAAGGGTCTTAATGCGGCACTGAACATTATTCTCATCCTCAATCTGGATTAATACCAATAAATGATGTAGAATAAAGACAAGTCTATTTTGTCCTTCCTAAAACTACAATTAAATATTAAATATTAATATTATTTGACACTGGTACTGATTTACTGCTTTCAACTAACACCAGTCCTGCTCATAACTATCAAATATCAACTTATTTGTAGGACTTTAACGATGTGAACTCGTATTATGATGTGTGTTTATGATGGGTACTGCGATCGCTGGATATAGATAAACGTATACACACATAGCACTCTCTATAATCCACATGAGCACACGCACACGCACGCACACACCAACACCCACACACCCACACGCGCACGCACACACCCACAACCACCCACACACGCACGCACACACACACACACACACACACACACACACACAAACACACACACACACACACACACACGCACACACACACACACACACACACACACACACAAACACACACACACACGCACACACACACACGCACACACACACACACATTATTCCAGTAACAACCATTGTCTTTCTTGTTTCTATGCTGAAGCAATAAAATGCGCTACAGGAAATAAAGAGAATACCAGGTATTTTCTGTATTTTTTACCAAACAATGGTAAATGGCAACATAAAATACAAAATGTTAAATCAACATTACATTAAATCCCAGAATGCGATCCTATCAGCACGGAATGCATGATGCGTCATCAAAGATTTCCGTATTTAAAGGGTCTCAATAGGGACACTTTTGTCCTCAACATGCTATGACGATAAACCTTTACAGGACAGATAATTATTAACATATTCCAAAGACAAATACAAAACCTCTCAGCAGCCACTCCTGCAGTCTGTTGGAGGTTCTCTGGAGGTGAATGTGGAGCTGCTCGATGGTTTAGTGAAGCAGTTTGGTAGGTTATGATAGTAAAAGGCTTTTTGGATTCCTCAGTGTGTTTCTCTGTTATGTGTGAATTACTTCCACTTCTTTAAATAGTACAGATAAATAATAACAACCTGCTCCAGCCTCTTCAGAGCAGCCTGTCGGAGCCACAGCTGTGTGAATTCTATTTGACTCCTTGCTGATGTCTTGAAGACCAAACGTGCTGGAGTTTGTGTTTTATCATTCCACATGACCACACACTGACAAACTTATAAAGATATGTTTGTTGATGTAAAGGAAAGAGCGTTGGGATTTCTCTCTGATTATTCCCATGGATATATAAATGTTGACTCTGTCTACATTCAAAAAAAGTGAACTCTGTAAACCCTTATATTATATAAAATAATAACAGCTTTGAATATATCTTTGTTAGCTTTTTAAACTTCTTAAAATTGGATTAAAATTGAAACTTGTCAGATTGATTTGACACAAATCTACAGTTTTCACTGACTCACAATCCAAATATCACACTAGGTTTGTCCTACACACAATTTTTTTTTTGTGTGTTTTGTAAAAGAAAAATAGAAAACAGACATATGTGCCAACAACATGACCACATTGAGTAATTCTACCATTATATTTGATTTAAAAAGATGAATAAAGAGAGTCAGCTAATTAAATTGAAAACAAAATGAAACAAAATGCTAATTCTTTGATTTTGATGAACTATGTATATTTTGCTATTGAATTACTGTTGAATTCTGTTATTCAATCAGTTAATGAGATTTTTTGTCGGTTTAACAAGATCCAATTTTATGTTGTCGCGGTTAAAACTTAAAAAACAAACCACATTTGTGTGATCTAAATGGGGTATAAGTACATTTATTGAATTAAACAAGGCAGAGTTCACTTTCTTTCGTGTAGAATAGTTCCTGAACAACCAAATAAAATCGTCAAGGAAACCAAACTGGTAATTGCTGACACAATTGAATGAATTCAATTCAACAAATTCCTTGTTTGAGTGCATCTGAGCTGAACCTATGGAGTTCATTTGCATTGACAGATGGGTTTCTGCCTCTCTGTCCTAACTTTAGGTGCTGGCCTGGATCACAGCGAGCTCTGGTTACAGGAAAGCACCAGCACACAGCCTCCTCACATGCTCCGCGGCACTAGGGTAGGACCCCAGATGTTGGCTCTAGCACGGATCAATATCTGAATGCTGGACACCCGTGACAATATCACCGGCATCTCAATGTCTGGTGTTGATTGGGGTGAGGAAATGTTGGGATCAGGTGTCAGCACCCAGTCCGGCTCTGACTCAAAACAGAGTGATGTTGACAAAGTTAATCCCGACTACAATATTTTCAGTAGATTATTGGAAATAAACTAATCTCTGTCAACCTAATAGAAACAGATATAGACACTTTTTAATAATTATTAATAGATAGTAACAATAAACTCCACTTACTGTGACGGTTCTCGGTGTGTACTCCCGTTATTTTACCGTCTGGTAGCACCTGGATATGAAAGCCTATCCCCACGTTGCAATATAGGCGCCGCAACCTTTTTATGCCCAGAAGGTAGTCGCTATCCCGGTTCACCTCCTCCCGCTTCTCCCCCGGGATCCGCGCCAGGGACCGGGAGTAAAGGGCCTCCCAGCGCTCGGCCGTCCCGTTCAAGACGGGGACGCATCCCACCAGTCCGCTCACCAGGACCAGGATCAGGATAGTCCTCAGGGACCCCAGAGAGCCCATCCCGGCTCTGGCTCTGGAAACGGCCTCCTTGCGTGTGACTTTCCAATGAAGCGCGGTTAGGAAAAAAGAGGAGCGTGTGGAAGTTGCGCTCATTCCCAGACCGACAGGCGCACTGGCTTCAGCGCCGGAGCAACATTGATCTGCATGAAGGCTATGCAGCCATGCCTCTATATTTATACCTACAGACACATTACATCACAGCTCCACACTTAGAAGACAGCCACCAAGTTCTATCTGAGGTCCAGGCGCTGCAGACACGACCCGACGGACCTCTAAAATCCATAATCCACGACATGCTGTTCATTTTCTCACATATTGTGAGTCCTAGATATTTAGCTTGTGGGAACGAGAGATGTATCTTCTTATTATCTCGTGCGCACAAGTTATCTCGTGGGAACCATTCATCATGTTGTGGGAACAAGATATGTTTCTTGAGGGGAAAAGAGATATATCTTATTTTGTGCGACCAAGTTATCATGTTGGAACAGGATATTTATTTTGTGGCACAATTTATGATATTTTTGGGAACAAGATATTATGTGTCACAAGTGAGTTTCTTGTGGGAACAAGCTATTTATCTTGTGTTACAAGTTATGATCATTTGGGAACAAAATATGTACCCTGTGGCACAAGTTATTATATTGTAGGAATCAAAGGATTTATTTTGTTTTAATACTGTGTCCGCAAGAAAACAGTATTTTTTTTTGGTCTTTCAATTTGTCAGTGATTAACCACATTCTTTCTCAGTAAAGGTCTGTCGGTTCCTACGTGGTTGTTGTTGCACGGGGGCAGTAATTAATGAAACACACTGCGGGTGAAGATGTGTGGCTGTTAGTATCCATCGAACCCGAGCAGAATAAAACCTGACCCACCTTGTTGCTCTTCTATTTGTAATAAAGATGCAAAAGGTAATAACTTGAACACAAGATTCAAAAATTCTTCCTTACAGGACTTTGGGAGCTCAGACTTTGTTGAAATGAAATAATAGCTGTCTTATCTGAGGGTGAAGTCAGGAGCAAAAATAGAGGGTTTGTTGGAATAATAATAAAAAAGGCATCTTTGTGTGAGGTTTCACTATCAGCAGCAGAATATCATAATTTATGTATGGGAGGATGTCAAATAGGAAACGGAATATGGTATCGAGACAGGAGACAGTTCTATAAATGAACAATAACAGGAAAAAACACAGGTCCAATTCAGCCAAATGAAATCGCTCTAACTTAAGACGGGTACGAGGGAAACCATGTTCCGGACCCTTATAGAAAACAATGGTCAGACTAAATAGAAAGTTTGCAGAGTTCTGACATCACAACTGAAACACTCTTCAAGTGTGTCAAGTGTCATGTGCGTCGATAGCCCGTGTGTCATGCTCTCAAAAAGTAATGCCTTTATCTACTACTTCATCAAGACATGTCAACCATCTCCACAAAACTGAGTGCAGTTGGATATCATTTTCCTATCATTACTAAGAATAGAAAATCAATCTGCCTTTGTGGAACCAACATGACTGTATTGGGTAATTGCAGCATAATTATCTGTTAAACACGGAATAGGAGTCTCCTACAATAAAATAGTTTGATCATTTTGTCTGAATATATATACATATAATATATGCATTTATATAAGCCCTTAATTTAAAAGATTTATCAGGAGCTGGATAAAAAGATTTTTTTTTAGTGGAACCAGTTTACATAATAAATTCAAGTAAATTCACCACACTATTTTTTTCAATGCAGAAAAGCTTGGAAATACAGGATGGCAGAAAGCTGCCACACACTCAAGAAAGGGAACTCGGTGAGTTGAGTAATTGAATAAATTCACATATGCCTTTTTTAATGAATACTTAATATTAATAATAATAATACATTTTATTTACAACGCACTTTACATTTGTATCAAATCTGAAAGTGCTAGATCTATGTCAACGTGGAATCGTAGCCCACTCAAGCAGGTGTAACCTGAAATTAAGACTTGTTAGACCAAAGAAATATGATTGGTTTCAAATGACTTTAAGGTTTTGAGTGAATCTCACAGTTACAATTACGTTTGCCCAAGATCAGTTCATGTAGAACTAAAAACAGTTAATTAAAGCAAAAATAAATAGAGTTTTGTTAAATTTATGCTGCTCAGTTTAGGTAGCTGTAGGGTTTAACAGAGAATGCTGCTATTGCCCAATACAGTCATGTCTGCAGCCTATGTCACACATAGGTATGATATTTTTCATTTTAATAAGGTTATTAAATTAAACCTAATACAATTCCATTTGGTAAAATTTTTTAACCGTATCTGGATTAAGTCAGTTAAAAAAAATATTATTTTTGGAGTGTAGTACAAACTTAATGTGCTTGACTGATTAAGGTAAAACACAAGTTGTGTCAAATCAATCATATTTTGTCGGACTATTAAGTCTCTTTTTGAAGTGATACTTCATAAATCTTAAAAAGCTACCTGATACATATTAATTTAATTACGCTTCAGTTTATCTTTTTTGATTCAAAGAACAGAATTCACTTTACAACAGTGTCTATTTTTTGTTCTGGAAATAAAATTAGCTTGCAAGACATGGAAATGAATGTATTTAATTACTTTTACACATAAATAATCTTGAAGAGATTGTGTTAATTACGAAATCATTGTATCCATTGTTTGATGTTATTCAGTCAGCATTTATTGACTATTCTAATATAGGATTTGTAATTAGTTCCCCACAGCAACGGAACGGGAGCCTTAAATGCTTCTGGCACATAATAGATTGTAGTTGAACTGATTAGTTGATTGAATTATGACAGCGACCAGTGCTGGTGCTGCAGGTCTTTGATAGGTCATCCCTGACAGTCTTTCGGATGCACCAGTGCATCACTTTCAAATTTCAAAAACTCAATAGCTTAGCCTCCCTTTATTTCAGCGTCTCATCGCTGCTCTCATCCCTGCTTGACCTGTGTCGAGTGCTAACATTTACCCTCTCTGCTGAGTGTCCCATTATGTGTCTCTGGGTTGGAGGACTGGAGGTCTTCCCTCTCTGTCAGCCCACAGAGGCAGATCTTTTGATCTCCAAGGTGGCTCTGTCCTGCTCCTCGTTGACCATGCATGAAACGTTTTCTCACGTTCACATTTGGCTGATCTTCAATCTACAGCAGCATTGTTTCATTGTGTGGTGAAAGCAGCTCCATGAATGCTGCCGCATCTCAAAGAAAAAGTTCTTGAGGCCCCTAGTTGAGGACAAGCAAGCTCCCAATATGGCTAACCCATTGCCATGACTCCCAGTTCTCCCCGGTGTGTTCATGTCTCTCTATATTGTTTCTCTCCTCCTCTGCCGCATGTGTGGCAGTGGGTGGGGCCTCACACACCTGACAGCGGGCCTGGCTCCACACCTGTCTCTCATCCACTTAGCTGCAGGACAAGAACCCTAACTTTCCAACCATGCCTCGCCAGATTATTCGGAAAACTTGTTGTGGCTATATCGGTCGAGACTTTTGCGTCATACATTTGTAACTGAGTTTTTTCCCTTTGCGGCCCTCTCAACATCAAAACCCACCACCCTGACTGATCGTACTCCAGCTGGACTCAGTCCCCACCATATGCTCTCACCTCTCAGGCTGACTGTCTCCGAGTCTGCCTCTGGGTCCGAAGCCTAAATTTAACGCACCACCTTGGCCCAGTGTGGTGGACTTGAAGACCTTAAGATAGGAAGGACTAGGAGAACCAGCAGTGGTCTAACAAGCCTCCTCTAAACAAAGACTGCTGGACCTCCAGTACAACTGGATTGGACCTCATCGGCTGATGGAAAACTCGACCTTCAGAGCGAGTAATGGTCGGCTAATATCTAGGTTGGCTTTATATACTTAACTTAAATTAATGTTGTGAAATTCAGAACAAATAACTTAATGTTGTGCTGATACCGGCCGACCCATACAGATGCCTCCAGCTAAATAAGGGAAGTACCGGCATATTTGTTGTTTGTGACTTCTACTTAAAGCACTGCTTTAAACCAGGTTAAAGGCTTACTTGTAAGATAATGGTAAAAATATTTTTTCCCTATTAACAGTTGTGCCTGGGTACCATCAGGAGGGAGAATGCCCAGAATCTCTAGTCCAAAGCCGCTAGACATCTCTGCCCTTGAGTATTTCCAAGCCAACCCACCGTCAGTTGCACTACATTGCTGTGGGAAGGATTTGCGAAGGCGACCTCCCCTCACCATGTTGTGTTCTCTCGGCCACATGGTGAATCCTTCATGTCAACTTTGTTATGTCTCAACGGTTTCATGAGTTGGGACTTCATGTTTTTCTTTGACAGCGAATGATCAAGCTCTGTTGCTTTTTCTTGAGCTGAATAATAAGTGTGATCCTCCATTTGTTAACATCTAATTTGCCAGAAGCAACTGTGTCAATCCCTCCTCTTCCCTGGGGACATGAAGTGAGATGGCAGAAAAAACTGGGTCCATAACCGTAAAGTTTTGAGGTCCTGTCCTTAGTGCCTCTCTGTATTTACCGACAGGTCATGTTGGTAAATACAGTAAGGAAAATATTGTGGAGGACCAACAAGAGGGTAATAGTTGTCGTTGTTGCTTGCAAACTATTTTTCAATCTATGGGCGAGGGATGGCTTTTCCGTGCAGGAGGATGCCCTCACGGCATCTCGTTTCAAGCCAGTCAAATTTCCTTTGCAGAAGATATGGTTCTGACTCAGTTAGAAAAAGAGCCTGGTCGGAGGCAGCTCTCAGCCTTACAGTGCCCCCTGCCAGACCTCGCCACTTTTCAGGCGCGGTTGCCTGATTACTCGCTGCACACTCCTGTCTGTTGTCCCTGAGCGGGGAGGGACAGGGCCCACAATCTAGAACAATTAACAATATTTATAATCATACATGTATGACAAGGTCATATTTTTTACAACCGACATTATTTTTGAAACTTGAAGGCCTCTTGGTTTGGTTGGGCTGAGTTGAGGTTATAATATGACATTTATCTGACAGCTAAATTTTACACACTGTGCCTTAAGTGTTTGTGATTAAATCAGCTTACAGATGAATGTCTGGATCCTTTTTGCACCAGGCAGAAGAAGGAGCCCGATGTGTCCGCTAGTCTACCAGAGAAGGTCCTCACAGGAGATCATTGTGAAGGTATGTGTGGTACGACCCGTGAGTATTGCGCACTGATGTAATCATTCTTGGGTTGGAACGCCAACATGCCGACCGACATCACAACTGGCGGCAGACCAATGCAAGACGGTCTCCAGTGTTGAGCTATTTTCCTCCTGTCACACTGTGATTTGTAAGTTATGTAAGGTTTTATTTCTTGTTTGTGTTGTATTGAAGTCATTGTGGTTTTAGGTTGCATGCATGCAATGAATTATGCTGAGGGAAAGAGGTTTTAGTTTCCACTGGGTGACAGCTGCAATTCAGAGCTCAAAATGTCTGGACATTCAAGCAGCCACTATCATTCATCTTTTTTAAACGTGGTCTCTGAATCTCAGAATCAGTTAGTATTCAACAACGTGCATTTTAGAGTCATGAAGAAAGATCCCTTATTAGGACCATGTCAGACTGGGCCTGGCCTTTTACTCTTCACTTTGTAACTTGTTTTCTTTAAGCACGCCGCCTTAGAAGAAAGATGAACTTAAGGGAAGGGTTATTGACTGACACTGAAGGCGTGGTGCAAATAAAGAAACAATCTTCTGATTGTTAAAAGATCATTCAGCCATTATTGAGGCAGAATTCAATCCATTATTTGTTTTCTTGTTTAAATCCGTAATAAATGTTCTACTCCCGGCAGGTTTTTTGCTGAAACAATAATGTCCGACTATTCTTTGTGAACCTGTATTCATAACATGCACAAGCGTGTGCTACCTGTGAGTAAATGTGTACGTCCGGATTATGTTCTATATATCCAAACAGAGGCTGAGCAGTGATAGTGATATTGTTGGCGCGATACAGTTGGATGTTGGCCAGTTAGACAGCTGCCCCTGATCTGGTGCCAGACTGGATCCACTGCCCCACTCGTACTGATGCACTGCTCCATTATCTAAGACTATTTTCAAAATGAGCCAAAGATTAAAAATTTAAAAGTTGTTATGTTAACTTTCTTCTCATCCAAGCTCAAAACATTTAAAGGTGCAGTGTGTCAAATGTTGTGGCATATAGCAGTCAGGTTCCAGATCTCAACTTATGTGACGCCTCAGCTCACCCCTCACTGCGCCAGAATCTACAGCAGCCTTCCGATGCCAAAATGATGTCATCCAGTATCCTGTCAAGCGGGGAGGTTCCTATAGATAGATAGATATAGATAGATAATCGTATTCAGTTATTTATTCCATCAGGACCAACCTTTGCCCCTGAACTTTCCCCAGCTGACCTGGAGCCGGTGGAGTTGAACACCATGGATGAATGCACCCGGCGGAAGGACGAGCCCTCCTGCATCGGCTCTCCCTCGCAATCCATGTTGAATTCCATCCAGTCAGAGAGCGCAATCCAATCCTCAACAGCGTCATGAGTCAGGTCTTCATGATTTCCTTCTTTCATGGCAGAGTTTCACACTCTTTTTCTTTTTCTTGTGTAAGTACTATGATCCTACCTTCTTCTTCTTTTGTCAAAATCTGCATTCTCAAAGTGTGACTTATGTTTCTGGAGTCGGGGAAAATGAGCTAAAGTGAATCCTGCGATCAGAATGTCAACATTTACGAAAAACACTGATGTGTGCATCATTTTTAAGTAAATGGACTTTACCTATATAGTGCTTTTCTAGTCTGCTTGACTGCTCAAAATGTTTTTACAACACAAGTCAACATTCACACACCAATGCAGCAGCCACTGGGAGAATCTTGGGGTTCAGTATCTTGCTCAAGGACACTTAAATATATAGACTGTAGTGGCCTGGGATTGAACCACTGACTCTCAAAATAGAGGACAACCACTCTACCAACTGAGCCGCTGTCGTGAAAAAGTGTCCTCTTGTGTTTTGGCGCTTGTTGTCAAATGGATGAAGATGTTATCTTAATTTACTTGTGTTTTACTTCTGTTTAATGTGTTATCTAAAGCTGCAGCGTGTCGGCCAACACACTTCAATACAAACCTGGCAGCCTCCATGGAAGAGGACCCTCTCCCTCCAGCGATACTAAGAACTCATTCTAAGCTAACGTCAAAAAATGTATCATATTTTCAGCTAGTTTTACACATATAAAAACATAATTTTGAATGAAAGTCTACTTAATCTAAAACATAACCCCTAAGTCTTGTAGACTGCAACAATATAATACAAACAAAATAATTAAGATTCACTTTTATGCTGTATTTGTTTTCTAGTTTATCAGCGATCTTTATAAATGCTCCAGAACTTCTCCGTGTGGGAGATAATAAAGGGGAGCAAGTCTGTCAAAATGTTAAAATGACCTGTAAGACAGTTTTTGAAACAACAAGGCATTTATGTTTTAATCAAATTTAACAGTGGTGGATGAGGTTTTCAGTAAATGTATACTTACATTAATGAAAGCGGCTGTCTTTCACATTTATTTGAATTTAACATGTATTTTATAATCAAATAATTGTATGTTTACAATATAAACATGATTATATCATGAAATATAACAACCCAGGTTTAACAAGATTCAATTAAGTTGATAGGAACTTATATAATGGAGTTTGTTTTTCTTGTTTGTGTCCAGCCTTGGATTGTCAGTTGGACCCTAACCCTACTGGATTTGTTTGGAAGTCCTGCCCTGCTGTCCAAACCTTACTTAACTAAATGTTTGTAAGTATCATCAGTAAAATGTATTCACAATATCTTCTTCAGTGTATTTTTTTTTACTGTTGAATTGTGTTTTGGAATTCATTTTAATTGTGTATTTTTGTGTAGGTCTGTTACAACTGTGGATGTTAAAGGTTGAGGTAATCTAACTACTTAATGCTGCTCAGTAGTTTAATCTATAAATGGTAATAACCTGTTTACAGAGCCTTTGCTCTGTGAGAACCATGTGTCACTCAAAAAGACAACTTGACATCAGCTTTGTGACTAAATAAAGGCTTTTTAATGTTTAAATTAATGTGAAAATACATTTACAGCTATATATGTATGTATAAATGTGCTTATGTAATAGGTATACATGTATGTGTATATGTGTAGATTAATTTATATAAGTGAGAATTTATTTAGTGTATATATGTATATATATATATACTTATATTTTCATTCCCTAATATTATGATTTATGATGTAATATATCTCTATAATTATGTATGTATGTGTTTTTCGTCATAGTTTTTCTATTTAACTATGTAATTGAAGGAAAAAAAAGTATATGAGTTTGTTGTATTATGATTTGTAAACACTGAGTAACACACTAGAAAAGGAAAAGTATAAAAAAAGACTTTGTTACTGCCCACCACTGAAGTCAAACATTATATTAAGACAACAGTATTCTATGTGCAGTGGATATTTGTCCTGCCTTTATCTAATATTTCAAAGTTGGACTTCCTGGGCGACAGAGCAGAATAAAAAACGTGCAGCATTTCCGTTCCAATGTTGAAGGACATTATTTTTCTCTCGGGTTCTGACTTTTCCTCTCTATTGGATCCTGTGAAATGTTCAGACGTGTGTGTGTGTGTAGGGCTGCACACACAGCCTGCAGAGGGCATCCTCATGAGCGCCAGAGTCTGGAGGAGAGATCGCTCTCTGACTCTAGGGGTCGCTATTGACAACAACACCACATGAAGGCACCTGCTGTCAGCTCAGCCACCATGTCCACTTTGAAGGTTTGGTCATTGTGTGAATTGTCGTGAAAGTTTCTCCCCATCTTTGAAAATGTCTCATATTTGCCGAAGTAGAAAAAAGCCATAGATGTTACTTTTATTATTATTTTTATTGTATAGTATTATAGTATTTCCCCATAAGCTATCGCAAAATGTTACAATTTTTTATAACATACTCTCTCTCTCTCTACAAACCCAACCGGTCATGGCAGTAGACCGTCCACCCTGAGTGATGGACCTGCTCAAGGTTTCTGCCTGTCAGAAGGAAGTTTTTTCTCGCCACTGTTGCCAAGTGCTTGCTCACGGAGGAATTTTTTGAGTCTCTGTAGATAATTATATAAAGAGTTTGTTCTAGACCTGCTCTTTCTGGAAAACACCTTCAGATAACGGTTGTTGTGAATTGGCGCTTTATAAATAAAAGTTGATTTATTGATTCCTGTGTTAAGATAATAATTGGTCAAATAAAAGAACTCCCCCACCTCTTATTGGTCCAATTCAAACACATTTCAATTTTACACAAATGCAGCATGATGAGGATGATGATGAATGCAACTTCATGTATGAAGATGATGAATGTAATATTTATAAAAGATACGTGCAGTTGTAAATTAAAAAGTTTTATATCAATGATTTGTAACTGTTCTAGTGCTTTAATAAAAATAGGTATATGTATTTTGTTGTGAGTCCTTTAACTAACATTTCTTAATGTTATTATGAATATATATACAGACTACAAATATACAGACTACAAATTCAATTTAAATTAAAAGATTGTTACTGAATAGATTTTGTTAAGGATATTTCCAGATTTCTTGGGAAATTATTTTCAGTATGACAAGAAAAGTCATCTCATTTAAAGAAAAAACATCAAACATTGTCTAGATGAGATATTCAAGCTTATATTGAGATACAGCTAACTTTGTTAGAGCCATAGATTAAGGTACAGATTCTTAAATTCAGATCAATCAAGAGATAAAAGTATTCAAGTCTATGTTTACGGACTGGGATTCCATATTGTCATACCTTGTTTGGGCAATCTAAAAAGATTTGATCGCAATCAAACCCATTTGGATTGTTTCTCATATAGATGCCTTTTTTTGGAGTAATAATCAACCGAAACAAATATTTTTACAGAGACAGACAAAGACAGAGACCTGTCCTGTCTTTGAAGGGCGACTTCAACATAATTTACAGTTTTAGCTGAAACAACAGCATCAAAGGTATTTCACTGAAGAAATAATGTGTTTTATATGCTTAATCCACATACGTCAACTGTTTCCAACAAACTGTGTTGTATTAGATATCATTTAAATTATTATTAAGATGAAAAATTATATTTTCAAAAACAAACATGACTCTTTTGTGTAATTGCAGCATTTTCTGTTAATCTGTCTCCAGCTGCGTAAACTAAGCAACATAAATGTTTACTGTACTATTTCTTTTACGTTATTTCTCTGTGTTTACTCTGTCCCACATGAACTCATCTAGGACAAACTTTTCCCCCTGGTTTGTATATGTGATTCACTTAAAACTATAAAATTGAATCAACTCAATCCGTATTGTGTTTGTCTAATAACTTTAAATTCAAGTGACACCTGCTAACGTGGAATGAGCTGAGACAAAGTAATTAAATAAGATCTAAGTAAATTTATTAAATCAAGAAATGTCACTTTTTGAGTGCACTCATTATGCTCCTTGGTTTCTTAGATAAACTATACGGGGGGGTTGTTTGGTTTACCTTATTTTATTTTTGTGTCAAGTGATTTCACTAAATCATTTTATCTGAATTCCGATTTACTTTTCAAATAAATCGCTGATAACTTAAAACTGTATTTAGATAAAAATTATTTTGTAGGACCAGCAGAGCCAATAAAATAAAGTAAACCAACAAAGCGTTTTTTGTTGTCAGAAATCAGACATCTCTCTGAAGGAATCTCCGTCTCCACCCCTTCGCTCGGCACAGCAGATGGATGCCATCTTTATTGTGCGGCTGATTTAAAAGGGCATGTAGGAAGAGTTTCAGGAAGATATCTGTTGCTACATGAAACGGAGCGAAAGTCCATTAAAAGGACCTAACCTCTCTGAAGTCCCACATTCCTGTTGAGTAATATTAGAGTGTGGCATTCATAACAAGCCATAGCAGGGTTTCACACTTTGTATGACACAGTTTCTGCTTTCAGGAGGACCTGCCTTGTTTATCGACTGTGGCTTTTGGTCTGTGTTTAGAAAAAAAAAAGCCTAAAAGTCTCAGGCGGCATCGTTTCCCAGGCCCCTCTTGGGAGGAGCTATTGTCCAGGCCAGGAAGCCTCCCCAGCCCGCAGGTATAGAGTGACAAGGCTTTATGTGGCTACCTATAGATGGGAGTGAGGCAAAGCAAAACCTGAACATCCAAAAGAGATGCTGTTTGTGATGAATTTTGCATTGATGGTCGTCTTTGTAGTTGCAGCGCGGCCGTGTTGCAGCAACAGGTGCGGCACTTTAATAAATGAGCTGCGGTGGGAGTGAAGGATAATGTCACATGTAAAGAGGGAGAGAGAGACAGAGTAAGAGATGAGAGAGAGAAGAGGGGGGTACAACTCCAATACCCCACCCCAACACAAAAACAACCTCAGCTAACCTGCAGCAGGAGGAGTCGGTCTCAGTTTTATGCTGAGCTTCAGCAGAATCCAACGGTTCATTATGACTATATAGGAAATGTGTTTCAAACAAAGCCACTGAAAGAGTATTCCCACGCATGAAAGGTGGAATCCAACTCTTAAAAAGGAGACATCTGGTTTTAAGAAATACTGTCACCAATCCAGCGAAAGCAACAGTCGTGAGCCAGTCGTTTCCTGTCAGAGCCATCGTGTTTTATGTTAGAACCAAGTGGTGAGTGAAAACAGCAACACAGGTAAAAATAGTCTTTAAATAACTTACAACACAGGCACCAAATAAATATTCATATCATTAGTACAATATAAAACATTTGCAGTAGACTCTCACATTGGAAGAATGTCCCAGACAGAATCCTGCCTCGCGCCGAGTGTCTCTTTGCTTCGTAATGTGAATCTGACAGAAAGTGCTTGGCTGTGTAACGTCCTCTCTTCCGTGTCCTTCCTGTTTGTTAGCACTTCAATAATAATAATAACAACAGCTCCCAGCGATGGCAAGTCTTGACGTTGCTGGACACGCATAGTGCATACTATATTTACGAGAGGATTTTCAACTACGGGAATGATTTTGTTTACAAGGCATTAGCTTGTGGAAGAAGTCGGACTGTGTGTCACTAAGAGTTAGAGCTGTGTGTGAGTGCGCGTGTGTGTGTGTGTGTGTGTGTGTGTGTGTGTGTGTGTGTGTGTGTGTGTGTGTGTGTGTGTGTGTGTGTGTGTGTGTGCGTGCGTGCGTGCGTGTGTGTGTGTCTGTCCATGACGTCGCCTCTTCTCCCTCTTCTACTCTTTTTTTTTTTTTTATGTGATAAAAACAAAACTTCTGCTAATCCAAAACACAGGATCTGCAGGATCCCCTCCCTCAAGTCATCATTTGCAATCAAGCTACAGTATGTACTGAGGTCAAAGGTCCTTGTTTGGATGAGTCATTGGGCCATCGGGTCAACCCCCCCCCCAAGCTTAGAGATGGCTCAGTCATCTGACTGTTTCCCCTTGCTTCTCCTGGCGTGATTTCGCCGTCTCCGGTGACCGCTGCGGGCACTGTGGTGGTGCGGGTGGTGGTGGGCGCTACGACTGTCTCTCAGCTGCCGCACCATCTCATGGCCCTTGTTTCCCAGCACCCGAGGCAGGAAAAGTGAGGCTTTATCTGTGCTTCTGGTTTTAAAACCTCGCCGTGGCCGCCCTTTGCCATTAATTGAAACGTACCACTGGCGCTTAGCACTGGCACGCCTCTTGCTGCTAATGCCACCGCCTGGCGGCAGCGGCTGGTCTGTGGAATGGTGGCGAGATGCGTAGGTGTTGTACCCCAACTCGTGGATCCGCTCCACAAACTCACACTCTTTGTTGAACACCACCTGCGGGGATGAGAATGAAGGACAGCGTCAACGACATTTCTCTTACAGCCCGCCGTATGTTTTTGATTCAGAGGAGAACCTTTCAGACGCTGAGATTGTTTCCGTTCTGCTCAGCTCTGCATGAGCCCAACAACACAGACGGCTGTCATACACCAGACCAGGCAACTTACATAAAAAACCCTTATAGCACCAAAACGAGATTTTCATATTTACTCCTTATACCTGTGATGTGTCACAGTCCTTTCCTGGTTGAACTACGTTCACTTCCTGTTAGCATCAGGCTCATTTATGCTCACCAAAAAAACAGATATTACAGTTTTAAACGGTATGTTGTCGACATCCTCAAGATGGCACCGAGGAGTCAAAAGTTTTGTCAACAACAAAAATACTTGCAGTGACAAAGGTTGTGGTGATGGAACCAAAGGTTCTCAGCAGTGGTTGATGAAGTCATCTAACACATTGCGTCATGTTCATTTTATTTCACCTCACTTTTTTCTTCTTTGTCGCGTCACTAGATATTGTTCATGTCATACTTATGGTGACACCATTGCGAACGAGTTCTGATGGTACCGCTCTGTTTCCTTCGGAAGCTCTCAGAAAATGAAGCATGGTGCTGGACCCGAACCCATAATTCGTTAAGTTGTTCTTTATTCATTTCCGTCTTGAAGTCTAAATTAGCCTTTAGGGAATTTAGTCGCCTGAAGACCACCTCTTTTTTTTTTTTTAATGAAAGAGGTTACAATAAAAAAGATAATTTGTTGAGTTTACTTAATCAAGATAGGACAACATTTTCCACCAAAGTGAGCTGTGATAGATATAATTTAATAACATTATCATACGAGATCAATGTAATTCTATTTGTATGTTTCAGCATCATCTGTTAAACATGGATGATTTGTGTCCAAACTTTTTCTTTGGTTTCACTTCAATCATATTATGTTTGTCTAACAAGTTTTAGGTTTACCTTACACCTGCTTAAAGCGAACACAAATATTTTGAGTTCATTCATTAAATTAAACCACTGTTTTTTTGGAGTGTAGGGTTAGGTAAGAGGGCACTGGGTAGGAGAAGGTGATGAGATAAGGTGTGTACCCACCGATGCATACAGCCGGCCTTTATCGTTCATGGCCAGATATCTGTCGGAGAAAAGTCCTTTTATGGCTACAACTCCAACATCCACTGCTGTAATCTCCATGATGCCTGCAAAACAAATAAACAAATATTACTGTTAAAATACACACAGTATTGTCAAATTTCTCTAAAGGAATTGTAAATCTATGCGTATCACTTCTCTCACTTATCCTGGAAAAGAATAATCTAGTATAAACAGTATGCAGAAGAAGTGTCTAAAGGACATCAGCTCATTTCCTGTTGTAATTAGCGCCAGTATCAGCCGATACAATGTGCCCATAGGAGATTTTAATCAGTGCTTGATTAGTCAATGGCCCACTCAGCCAGTAGAAAGTTTGTAAAACGGTGATTAGATAAGTGCATCCTTTAGGACAAGAGTGTCGTATGGTAATACATACTGGCGGGTGCTTCTGAGAGAGATTTAACAGCATGTCGCCAGCTTCACACACGCTCACTCACAAACTTTGTTCTGGCAACGACTCTCCGTTTGATTAATTCTATAAGTAAATAAATAATTACGAAATTCCATTAATGCTCATTGGTGTTTATTTTTAATGTATTCCAATAAGATCAATCTTAAATAGCAATTTGGCTGAAGCACCAATTATCCCCACAATAAATAGATTTTCATCACTACAATTAAAGTTTCCTACGGTTACAGGCCATGTGCGCTGTGCGTAAAACCAAGTGCGTACTCACTAAAGGGGTTGTTTTCCTCCAATGATCCATCTATTTTCCCGTTGGAATGGATTTGTAAATGATATTTAGTGGCGCAGTAGAGCTTCCTCCGTCTCGGCGCTCCTCCGAGGTGTTCATACACTCCTCCGCGGCCCCCGGCGTCCCTCCGCTGCCGGGGGTCGCAAGCCTGGCCCTGTGCGCAACTGGCCCGAGGGCGAACGGGAGTCACCAGACTAAGCAACACCAGCAGAGGTACGATCAGCATTGTGGCATGGCCGAGAAGCTAGGGTTGGGGTGAAAAAATGAAGAGTTCCAGCCAGGCTCTCGGGGTCCCATTAAAGAGTCTCTCCAGAGCTCCAGCTTTGCGCGTATCCGAGTCCAGAGACGCAACAGTGCGGCTGCCCCCAGGCTCAGTTGCGGTCCTTCTCAGACTGAGCGCAGATGGAAAAGAAGCTTGTTGCTGACAATAGGCTGAACTCCGACCAATTGATACAAAGGAAAGGGGGAGGCAAAAGGTATCAGCCCCGTGTGAAGTGCGGCGTGGATAAAATTACACAGTGGCTCAGTGTGGAACAGCTCTCTCCTCTGAACTCCTCTTAGACATCCCAAATTATACATGGGGGCTGAGCCAGATCAGACTGCAACAGGTGACCAATAAACTGTTCCTGGATATCCGAGGAATCCTGAGCCGTAGGAAAAGAAGTAACAAAATGTACAGAAGGATAAACACTGCGGAGATTTAACTCTCGTGTCTCACTGGGGAAATATTTGCCTTTATTTGGGGTTTTTAATATAATTTGGGATGTCATAATGTAATTGGCTTGGAAAATATGTCTGTTGGGGGGAAATTCTGTTATTTCAACCTCAAATCGAATAATATGACAATAATTCACTGTGTAAACAAGATTCTTCCTCACAACATGTCAAGGACAAAAACTAAAAGAAATAATATTCCATGTTCTTATGCTTTAATTCTGTCACCAGCTTCAGATTATTATTTTTTTTGCATTTTTCTATCTATTACATGCTGTTTATGGGGGGCCTGTATTGTCCAATGGGTGGAAGAGGAATAATGGTTGTGTTCATATAGAGGCCAGAGAGTGATGTGTACATGTGTTCATATTGGTGTGTTTATCTGTCAAACCATCGAGTTTCCAAATCCAATTTCTACAGTCGTAATCCCTCCGGTTGAGGGTCTTTCTTACACATGGACACCATAACTGGATTTCAGAGGGTTATTAACTCCTAATCAGGCTCAAGGTGGTGAATGGGGCTGGAACATATCCCAGCTGACATTGGGCGAGAGACACGGTAGACCTTATATCGGTAGGTCCAGTTTATTACAGGGCCGACAGATAGAGACAAACATCCATTATTTCTCTTATTCACACTTACAGGCAATTTAGAGTCACCACTTCACCAATATTCTTTTTGTTGATTTGCTGCGGTACCCGGAGGAAAACCAAGCAAACACACGGAGAACATACAGTACCAACACAGGACAAATCCCTCAGGTGCCCAGGTGGAGCTGATCCCCCAAACATTCTTGGTGGCAGCGCTGCCACTCACATAGCCACTATTCATTAGTGTCGGCTGATAAAGGCTTTGATATTAAATTTGGACAATTTTTTGACGAGATGACGCTTTAATCGGGCACACATGACACAAACTGTTGAGCTTTAATTTTATTTACACTTTAAGTCACTTGATGCTTGTAACTAAGATCAGTCCTGATCACAACTGTCAAATATTTGTTTGTTTTCAGGATTTAAAAATAAATAAATGGTTGTTATTGGCTTGTCTATTCCACCATTAGTGAGTATCAAGTAGAGGGAATTATGAAGTTGTGGATTAAAGGAGGGATGATAGGTTCTCGGGTTCAGAGGTAACTATTAACATATCTGTGAGACGATGGGGGTACCATCATACCTGCCAGGCCCTGCACTGGTTCTTACTACACTCAAAATAGTTTTTGAATGAAATTTAGAAGGTATTTCATTGTTTTCTTTCAGTTTCAAGTAATTATGTTGGTCTAACAGTACATAGTTAGTTTGAGTTATTGTAATTTATTCCGGCTGATTCAATTTAGTTACTTGGAACAGTTCCAACTTTATTCAATAGATAAGAGTTTTAGGGGTTGTGATCAGGCCGATGTGATCTTAGGATCCAGAGGTTCAAAATGAACGTTGCTTTCCAACTCACTCCGTAATTCCGTTATCCATGCTGGAGTTACAGGAAATAATTTAGGTAAAAATTGCTGATAAGATCACTTGTTTATTTATTATATGTAACTGCTTATCCTGTTCAGGGTTGCGGGGTGCTGGGGCCAATCCCAGCTGACATTGGTTAAGAGACGGGGCCAATTTATGTAAAAAAAACATAACAAAACAAGTTTACATCTGCAGATTAAACACAAGTTTAATGTTGACAGTCTTATCTATACAGTAACTCAGACTTTTTGCTAGTTTGAGTGGGTTAGGTCGGAGCTCCAGCTTCCTGCCAAGGTCCAAAAACATGAATATGGTTGAAGTGGAGACTTTTGTTTGGTATTGAAATGCTCCAGCTAGCCGTGAACCTGAACAAGATAAGCGGTTTAAGTAAATGGATGGATGGGCTTGTCTACATCTACATAACATACAATGGCGTTGATATCAGTTTAACAGGTGCGTGCCAGGTGTAGACAACAAAGACATCATGACAGGATGAGATCAATATTAAATGTCTGGGATTTTCAATTTGCCATGATTCAGAGCTTTATGGCAGAGATCCAGAGTTCATCTAGAGGTGGTGACAAGCCACTGTAGGCTGACTTCAGAACCAAACCCAACCTCTCAGCAGCTAAACGTTTGCAGCCCACTGGGTTCTCATTCATCCACTCATTACTGACCCGTAGGCTCAGGGTCATTCTTGGTCTGGATTCAGGAAAAAAGCTAAATGAATGGTCTGTCATGGGTCTCTCTTCATGTGCTTCTCATGCCACAGCACCTCTCACTTCAGCTTTATTCTTAGTCCTTCACCTGAGCCTCGGATTGTCCCAGACTTTTCCCATCCTAATGCCCCACTTCTGGCGAGGCAGCAGCCGGTGGGCGGAAGAGCAGCGGGCTAAATGACTACTGCCTAAATTGCTTCCATCTTGGTCGCATTATGGTTTGCATTCTGGTAATTAGCACCATCATCTACAAATCTCTCTGCCCTTTGGCGCTGCTCCACTGCTGTTAAGAAGGCCCGTGCTGAGAATCCCCCAGAGAGTCAATGGTTAATTTGTCTTCCCCTCCCATACATCACCCAGCTAGCTGCCTCTGTCACTTTATTTACCCGGTGTTCAAAAAAGGCAGCTCTTTTAATTACAAATGTGTGCACATTATGCCTCTGAGAGCCCTTGCGAGTCAGACAGCACACCAGAACATCAACCGTGTGTATCAGAGGTTGTTCTGGTGGCCGTTTCTAAGTGAGACGCTCTTGATGTGGTTAAATGTTGGAAGAGGGTGGAACCTCAGATGTGGTGTGCTGTTTCTCTCAGAAACTATTTTAATTACGCTCCCCTCCACGCCGCCCACAAAGCGTCCCAGCAATAGGCAGGGCAAACGCTCTCAATTTGTGATGCACACACACACATACATACAAACACACACACGCACACACATGCAGACACACATTTTCCTCTCAACATTAGGATAACGGTGTTGTTTTTAATTTAAGGTTACATTTTCAGTTCATGAAGTTGTTAAATCCAAGTTTAAGACCTGAAAAGATCTTGAATGGATTTTTACTTTGAGGTTAGCTCATCCGTGTACAAACCAAAAAGTTTCAGCAAAAACCTGAGCAGCAAAGTCTGATTGACATCCACGGACTGCCAGGCCCGGTAGACTGGTCCAGCATCCAAACACCCAGAATGAGCAACTCTGGATTTCCTTTCCTCAAAAGCCAGTCTATGAGTTTTCTGTGTGTTGGTTCTGACTCAGGACAACATTTCATATTTGTAAAAATTAGCCGGATAACGGAAGTCATGGAATTACCAAGCTTTTCTTTCAAGGTAGACAGAGAGACGTACAGACAGACAGACAGATAGACCGTTAGGTAGATAGACAGATAGACAGACAGACAGCTAGACAGGTAGAAAGATAGACAGATAGATTAAGTGTTTTCTCAAGAAAGTCTAATACTCCTTGTTTTTAAATGTTTTGGAAGTTGGCTACATTACGCTCTTTTAATTTCTGTTTTACACACATCTTCTGATACTCCTACTCGTACACATCGTGTTGTTTCCTGGAGGGTCCATGCTTCATTCAGGCCCCCGACCAATTCAATCAAGTCTCCGCCTGTGTGGCGTCCGACTGAGCCCACCGCTCACCCCGCTTCAACCACAGCCATCTCCACGCTCTCTCACTCACCTTCATGTTGTTGTTATTGGCTCTTCTCCTACTTCCTCCTGTGATGCCCACGGTTCCCTAGACTTTGTGAATCCCCAACAGCCCACCCCCACTGGCAAGTCCTTGTCCTCCACCCATTTTCACTGAAGACCTCCACCACATCCTAATATTGTGCCCTCCTCCTCTCCTGTACCTGTGACCAGACGAGGTGTCGGGTCACAATGAGAACTCCATGACTCATTTTTCAGCCTTTCCTCAGGTCGACTGTCAGATCTCAAGTGCTAAGCTGTAGAGAGAAAATCAGCAGAGAAGTTCCACGTCTTTTCTTCTTGTTCTCATCCTCAGTAAACCCTAATATTCCTGGCCAAAGTGGAGTTTAGCCTAATAATGTTCAAATAAAGTTATATTATTAGTTAGACTTAGTGTTTTAAGGAGTCCATGGAAAACATAATCATTTGGTGGTATAAATCGTTTACATAGCAGAGTTCAGCCGTGGGAAGTATGGTGGTAGAATGGGTAGCATAGCTGCATCACAGCAAGAATGTTTCCTGGTTAAGAACCACCTCTGGGGCCTTTCTGTATGAAGTTTGAATGCGCTTACCACTTTTGTGTGGGTTCCCCTCAGGTACAGCGCCTTCTTCCCACAGTCCATAAACTTGTGTCTGCAATGACTGGTAACTTGTCCGGATGGTGCCCTGCCTCTAATCCAGTGTCAGCTGGGATAGACTCTAGCCCCTCCAACCAACAACAACCCAGAGAAGAAAGTGTATGGATCAATGTATGTGAATAAAGCCCATTCTGGGTCAGAGGTAATAAACATACTGACACAGAGACCTGTGAGAGTTCCCATTGAAACTTTTCCTGGAGTTTCTTCTTTTTGTAACTAAAATAAAAACTTGTACTGGCTCATTTTCATATATGCTACACACTCTAACGGGCGGACCTCGACCCCTGAGAGCTGCCTTTGTTGCTATGATTTAATATTATTTATTACTAATTTATTTTTTCATTATTTTTGAGGTGTGGGCTGTGCTGGTTGGGAAAGGAAACTTTACAGCAGAGCAATGGTGGAGTCAGGGAAATTTCAATATATTCTTACCTAGAATAAATGTAAGGGGAAAACGATAATTGTCGTTCGGAATGAGCTCCATGTCCACAAATATTCCCGATTCAGCCTGCTTGACCTACATGTTGTTCCAAGCACTGGTGAGGTACATGCACTTGCAGTGTTGTGAGTTTATAGCAAGTAATCACGTTCAGTCTTGACCACATGTCATGGTCATTATCTCTGTCGTGTCCTTCTTTCCATTTTCCACAAAAGCACTTACTTGCTTTATTAAATGTTCAAAAAGATTTGACCAATTTGCATCTAGCAGTAAGCCCACATTCAAAAGAAGAAGAAAGAAAATAGTGAGGTGCATGAAGACCCACACCGACAGCAGGGTATGCTGACTCAAAATCCAAGGCTTACTGTAATTACTACACTTCAGCCATAACAATATTGCGTAATTCCCTTTTTTTGCCACCAAAACAGCTCTTACATCACCTGTTCTTCTGACTCTTCTCTATCGGAACCAGCATTGATGTTCTCAGTAATCTATGCAGAAGTAGCTCTTCTGTGGGATCAGACAGCACAGGCTTATGTTCAATCCCCACCAGCAATAACAGATGTATTACAATTAAAGTATTTGTTTGATAATTCCTCCCTCCGTATGATCCATAATAACAAAAATCCAAGAATGTACAGTAATATCACCTTTTTATGACCATCTTTTATGGAAAAGTTTTATTTTTAATCTCCTGCTGTCTTGCTGACATAATCGGGAGATGGAACATGCATTTGTGTTTAAGCATATACTCCTGATATCTTTCCAGCATATTAAGTTTGGCTTTGTGACAATTTCGTGCTAGATGAACGCAAAACAGGGAGGTGAATTTGCAAAAGGCAAGGGTGCTGTTAGTTTAGTTGCACTTTACTCCAAGCATTGTGTTAAAATATGAAAAAATAAGACTGTGACACAAATATATACACATACATATATATATTTCCTTTTAATAGAAGCAGGCTGCACCTACCTCCTGATACTAATTTGACATGTACGATGATTTTACTCCATATACAATCATTTTAAGTCGGTGGTACCATAATTCAACATCTCCCATTTGGCAGCTCTGCTTCCCACACACATCTATGAGACTTGGCGCCCATGACACCAGTTGTCCTTCCTTAGACCACGGCAGAGCAGGAGCAACCAACAAGACCTGCAGTTCTGGAGATGCTCCATCGCAGTTTGGTCTGTGTAAAAGACATTCAGATCCTCTGGTTTGTCCAGCTTTAGTGCCTCCAACACATCTATTATATTCTCAACACATCCAATCACTGACGTTGACGTTGATTTGGAAGCACTTATGTGAGAGATGGGGCTTTTCTGGCTCCTTAACTCAGGTCAGAAAAATAAAAGGATGATCTCTTCTCTCAAAATGTTTTCATTAAAGGACTTTAAATTTCTATAACTTCCTTGATGATTCCAGCTAATGCTTCACATTTCCGGCATAACATTGTGCTTTCGCCATGGATAAGCACGCCACAGTGTCAAATTGATTCTTTTTTCATCAAAATAGTCTAGATGCATATTCTCAGTGGCGCTGAATGGAGAGTCAATTCTAAACCACGATGCACTTCTTGAATTCACAAGCATGTCTAAACAACAACAAACTCTGATGGTCAGACTGCAACACAACGCAATGCCCAATTGAATCAAGCTGATACACATTCAGCCCCAGATACACATTCAGCTCACCTCTGGAGCTGATACACATTCAGTTCCAGGAGATCCTGGAAAGTGGGTTTCTCTCTAACCGTAGCGGTTGAGGTAAAAGCATATTTCAGTGGGGTAGGTTAATTTAACTAGTCCATTTAGCAAAGTCAATCCAGGGCTGGTCCCCCCTTATCCCAACCAATCATTCTGTATCAACGTAATGTGGCAATAATGGACCATCTTTCACATTGCGGCAGAGCTTGTAGCAGTGGTGGATCGCTCTGCCACTCCAGTAGATGAGTGAAGACAGGATTAAATGTCTGACCTCGTCAACCTCAATCTGACATCCCCAGGACCTGTTTCTGTTGACCTGGTTATGGCAGGAAAGTTGATCAAACTCCAGGGTCACTAACTTATAATTAGAGATCTGCCTCTCTGGGGCATGCAGAGAAGAATCTTCTGAAGGCCTCTGAGACAGCATCTAATGTGGGGACTGTTTCTCATCTCATCCTGAAACAGTGTCTCATGGTTTAGCAGCTGAGACCACTGGACCCCTAGGTGGAAGGCAACTTATCACTTTCATATCATTCATTCATATCATTTCAAATCCTTTCCATGATAATTGGCGGGGTCTACTGCATCCCATACCCTACAGTCATCTCCTCAACTCATAACCATCCATCTATTTATGTAACCTCTTGACTCGTTCGGGGCTGTAGGAGGCCGGAACTCATCTCTGATGACATTTGTTGAAAGGTGGGGGGACACCCTGGTCAAGTTCATAACAGGGCCATCTCATAGAGACACAAAACATTTCACTCCCTTATTCACACCCACAGGCAATTTAATGTCACCTATCTTACAAGTTAGTGGACTATGGGAGGACGGCGGAGGACCAGGAGAGTATCCGTGTAAACATGGAGACAACATGCAGACTCCGCACAGAAGGGCCCTTGGTTCCTAAGTGGATTTGAACCCGGAGCCCTCTTGCTCTGAGGCAACCTCTGCTACTCACAATGTCACACCTGTAGACAAATAAATCGTTACTTGCAATTATTTGTAAGACAATTACTTGTCAAGTAAAATGTAATGGCCTTGGGTTGCAAGGCAAAATATTGAGGCCAGAACTTTCTGGTCAGGGAACTACGCTACCGGCTCCACCATTGTGCTGCTATTGTGGCACCATCAAAAAAGAAAGGAGAAGTCATTGTATGCAGGTCCTTCTCTAGGACCTTGAGGTAGTAAACTAGCTCACCAGCCCCTGTCTTATTCTTATTGCAGAGTCCAAAGGAAGCTGAAGGTGTGCTGTTCTTTAATACTGGATCATTGATACCTATTGGTTGGATTGTGGCTGGAAAGATCTGTCTTTGGTGCCGAGGCATAACTCTTGAAATGATGAAATAATGGTGAATCACATTACCAGGCTAACCAATCGGTGACTTCCTATATTTTACTTCCTCTTGCAATTTTGTATGCGAGGAAACATTACAGCAAATACCCAGAAATACAGATTTGTTTTCAGGCATAGAGTGAGGGAAGAGCTTTGTGACAGATGGTTGATCCCTACTCTGGGTTACTGGGAGGTTGTTTGTTGTTATCTGCACAATACAAAGTTGACTAATTGGTCATTCAGTTTGGCCAGGGAGCCATTCAAGTTTATATTATACTGCAAACATTCCTGACCAACTCCCAATCAGTCTGAACTGATCAGATCCCAGCATGTCCTCCGCGAATTTGGGATGTATTCACACCTGTGTAGGGAAGAAATTAGACAAACATTGTTTCTCCTTCAGGAGAAAAGCCTTTTCTCAGTTGTTAACCATTCATAAATATTTCAAACAATTCTTTCTGCCGTAATCCTCTTGACAAATGAGTCCAAACTTAGTCACCTGAAGTGCCTTCACAAGAACCCAAAAGCATACGTTACAACTTTTCCTCTCTCTCCTCACCAGCTGTGAATGAAAGCAGGAATTTCAGGGCTCCTTTTTTAATTGACCTCCCAAAAATTCTCCCCCCACGACCACCCCAAAAACCCTCTTGGCACAAAAGGGTTTCTTTTCTGCCATAATACAAAGGTTATTAGCCAGGTCCTTTTCTTGGCCCCCGCTTTTAGTAAGGGAAAGGGAGGTACCAGTAATCCAGAGCAAATCAAAATGACCTTTGAACCCTTTCTGCTGTACTTTTTCTCATGGGCAGATTTCTTTGGTGAGGCGGTGATCAGAGGGCTGGACCCGACCACTGCCTCTCGTCTCCTGACAAATCACTGCTGAGCCTCTTTTGTCCCCACAACTTTGATCTCACCTGCTTGTCAGGCGCTTCAAGAAAGAAGTCTTGTACAGTTCCAGCTCACAGCAAACAAATTGGCTACAACTATTTTATTTGGCCTCCCTCTCTCTTTTATTTCAAGCCAATCCAGCTCAGTCTTTAATACTGGCATGATGGAAGTGTTTTTCAAAAGCTTGAAATTAAAGTCACAGTTTAGAGTAATTCATGTGGATAAGAGGATTAAAAAACTCAAGAAAAAACAAGATATAACTAAAACAACTTCTAGTGGGAAGGAGGTTGAAGATCAAAAAACAAAATCGCAAAAAAAATGTTGTTAAATGCAGAAAATCACATGACCTGAAGTTTGAGATTTGAGATTTCCACTATCCCTTGGATAAAGAAAATGGATTGGGTTTGACACTAATACCAATACAACCATAGTTAAAACATTGTGTGCAATATTGCTGTTCAGGAAAATTATCAACTACTACATTCCATTTATTATAAATAACAACAGGATGCTCATTGTCATGCTGTTATTCTTAGGCACTGGTTACATTTACTTCTTATACATTGTAGGATATTGCATTTATTATCATGTTCAATACTACATCCATCCATCTTCTTCTAATCCGGGGTCGGGTTGCAAAGGGAGCAATCTAAGAGGGCTTTTCTAGATGTCCCTCTGCTCAGCAACACTCTCCAGCTCATCCTGGGGATCCATGGGTGTGCCCAGGCCAGATGAAATATATAGACCCTCAAGCGAGATCGTGGTCCACCACAGGGTCTCCCCCCAGTTGTTGACACATCCCCCAAGATGTGTCAGGAGAACCTCCAAAGGAAAGCATCGAGTAGACCTCCTAATCAGGCAGTTGAACTATCTCATCTAACTCTTTTTGATGTAAAGGGGCAGAAGCTCTACTCACGCTGGGTGTCTGAGATCTGTAGCCTATCCCCATCTCTCTGCCTATGAAAGAAGCCCATTTCAGCCAATTAGTTGGAAAATAGATGGACCAGTAAATTGAGAAAAACCAGCTCATCAGGAAATGACTCAGCAGCCCATCTGCATCACAAGGACAAGGACACTCTTCTGAAGACAAGGTCCACATTTTGGCCAGAGAGAATTGATGGTTTGAGCGAGGAATGATAGAAGCCATCTTTGCTAAACTGGAATCGCCATCTCTAAACAGGGATGGGGGTCTACGCCACCACCAATCACTCACATACATTGGAGTCTTTCCGTCTTTGCCCAGACAGTTTCACCGCCATTAGCACATTAAATTACATTATGCTAACGAATCCTTGCGAGTTGAATCCGAAACAACTGGATTTCTGTCTTGCTGCATTTGACCTGCATAAACTGAAGTCCGGTCACTTCAGGTTCAACACACGAGGATTACCATGACTTGGATGAATGACAATCTACACAGACATTATGCTAACGACTTACATGATGACCCTCAAGACCACGGTGTCCCTAACGGCTCTTAACGACTCCTATCCACCCACATTAGTGATGCTTGATCAACTGTATGCTTGTATCCTAATGACTCTATGTATCTGCTAGAGGTCAAAAACCTGACCCACCCCCAACACCACCAGTCATATAAAACTGAGGAAGCAGCTTGGATGAGAACTAAAACATCTTTATGTTTAAATAGAAATCCAGTTGCTTCAGATCCACCTTTCAAAGATTCTACATAGACTACCAGTATTTGGGGTGAAAAATTGTCAAGCTAATGCGTTACCGCCTGACCCCTTTGCTGACAATGTTGTTTTCATTAACTCTCTGGGGTATGAGGTCAAGCTAGAGTTAGGGTTACAGTTAACCTCAAACCCTTATTTGCAGCTTTGAGTAATGTCCAACATGCCAATGTTTGCTATCCTTTTTATCAGCAAAGCCTCACCTCTCTGACCTGTCAGTTATTTTTTCACTTTAGCATACTGCATTTGTACACCGAACCACGTAGGGTCAGGGATCTCACTGCTGTGCTCTTAGGATCCAAAGGGTGGAAGTATTTTGTATACCAAATATCTATAGGGAGATTTTTCTAAACTAAATACATAATGCTTAACACCATTTGCCTACTCTACTAAAATCATTTGTTAATTTTCCTTTTGGATCTTTGTTAACATCCATGAAACCATCAGAGATTATGTTTTGGAGGCCGATTACTGCGTTTATTCGGCTCAAAGGTCTTCATTAATATTTATAATCTTGCTCTTTATTATCAGTTTTATCATAGGCTACACCATTGTGAAATTAGCTGTCTGCATCCCCAACACCCGAGGAGCAGTGGGCAGCCCCTATGTGATGCCTGGTGAGGAAATCGGGTTTCAGGCACAGGCTCAAGCAGCCAACGACATGTACACTAAAGTGGCAGTCTTAGGATCGAACCAACAGTCTTCCATCTGAGGGCAAACCACTCTACCTCCTAACCTATAACCTCAACTGCAATCAAAAGAATCCATTATCCATTTGATAATGCTTTTTGATTGTTATTTTCAATCAACAAGCATTCACATTATCTATTACATATAATAAGCAAATTACATAACAATACACTAAGAAAAAAAACATTTAATGAACTTCCTGGGAAAATCCTGGAAAACATTTCTACATTATTAAAAGTGTTTCATTCAAAATTAACCATTTATGTTGATCTAACTAAATTTACTTGGGTGGGTCAATATAATAATAGGGTTGATTCATACATAGTTACTTGGATTCATTTATTGGGGTTGACTGAATTCAGTTACTTGGATTTATTTCAACATAATTACTTGCAGTTGGACAAACATTATTAAATGGGGTTTTTCCAACTAATTTTGGAATACTAAAATGATCCTACTAAAATAAGTTTTATCAACCCAAATAAGTGAAGTTGGCCCAACAGAAACACTTATTGCTGAAAGGAAAACCATTTAATTATGTGGTTATACTTTCCATACTTTGTTTACATAAATCCAAAGACTACCTGTTGAGTGAGCAGTCACATGAATCTAAGTTTAGTCTCCATAAATCAAGAGTGGATAAAAAACTGGAGAAAGAAGTGGAGAACTGGATCGTATCAGTACATGTCAACCTGTGTGAATGTTGTCAAAGTTAAGTGGTTTTATTTCATGCAGGACCTATATGTTTTAATTGTGTTTATTTTGCAAACACGAAATCATTTCCAAAAAATAAATGTTACATCCAAGCAACTGTTTGAGACAGTTTTTGTTTTTTTGTCTATATGTTTTTTGTTTCGGCTGAAGATCAGTGGTTTTCACTCTTTTAATAATTTTTAAATAATGGAGAACAACCTTGATTCAAAATGCAAAACATTTGTGGTGGAAAAATATGTCATTTTAAAAGCATAAATCCAGATCTTTTCCAGGTTTTTTTTTTCTATGGTCAGAAACCTTCGATAGAGATTTTCTTCCATGGTCAGAAACCATCTACAGAGGTCTTCTTCCATGGTCAGAAACCTTCTACAGAGGTCTTCTTCCATGGTCAGAAACCTTCTACAGAGGTCTTCTTCCATGGTCAGAAACCTTCTACAGAGGTCTTCTTCCATGGTCAGAAACCTTCTACAGAGGTCTTCTTCCATGGTCAGAAACCTTCTACAGAGGTCCTCTTCCATGGTCAGAAACCTTCTACAGAGGTCTTCTTCCATGGTCAGAAACCTTCTACAGAGGTCTTCTTCCATGGTCAGAAACCTTCTACAGAGGTCTTCTTCCATGGTCAGAAACCTTCTACAGAGGTCTTCTTCCATGGTCAGATACTTTCTAAAGAGGTCTTCTTCCATGGTCAGAAAATTTCTACAGAGTTCTACTTCCATGGCCAAGGTGAAGGGCAACTGAACTGAAGTCTCAACTGCATTTAAGCAATTTTGGAGTGAAGACATATGTAGCAGATTTTTTTTTTCAGGTACACACATCATATTAAAATGATTCCTTTCTTCATGGGGATATGGGAGAGAAAGAAAAAGACTGGGGGTTGTTCATGTCTCCCGTGTATTTTTCCTGGTTTGAATTGGTTATCATGTAGGATAGAGGAAGTTTGGTGGTTGCTGGCCAGCTGAGGGAGCCTTATCAACTGTATAAACATTTTCATAATATAGATGAAAATAGCAACCTCTGTGATATTTTGTCTTTCCTCCATGCTTTCCCTTTCTGTCTACTCTCTCTCTCTCTCTCTCTCTCTCTCTCTCTCTTATTCTGGCACTGTCACTCTTTGTCTCTCATTCACCAGCTCTCTGGCTGTAACCAGATAGCTCTGTCGTATTCTCCTGCAGCTCTTTGTTAGCTGATGGTTTCAGATGCCTGCATAGCGGCTGCACCTTCCAACAGGTAAATGATTGTGGAGGGATGAAACTCTAGAGGCCATCAATGGCTGTGATAGACACCAATACGCAAGCCTCCACATGCAAAGAATATATTCACATGTAAGCAAAACACACAAACATATGCACATACGACATATCGCCTACTGACCCAGACATTTACAAACTTTAAATGTACTTACGAATGAAACTACACAGAAACCACACACACACACACACTCACACATCCAGTGCATATTGTCTATGAATGTGTGTGGGTGTGTTGTGTTGTGGGTTAGACACCACTGTGTAAACCGTTAAATTAGCGGCAGTGTTAAGTAAAACAGTGGTAAATCTCTTTTCTCTCAATCTCTCAATTCCTTGTTTTCACAATAACAAGTCATTATTGAGATATTGAACTAATTACTTGGTCCATCATCCAGTTTAATGACCATAATGACAAACAGAAATCTTATTTAGCTACTAATATTATATCACAACTGAACTCATCAGATCATACAATATAACACACACACACACACACACACACACACTGTTCCATTTAGAACACATCGTCTGGAATCAAGCATCAGCCTCAGCTCTCAACCATCACCAGACCATGCTGTGTCTACAATTCTTTCTTACCTAATTCTACTTCAAATTATTACTATAATTTCTTCCAAACCTTTTTGCCAAGTATCAAGTCTTACAGCTTGTACAGCATTCATATAAGTTATACGTC
Organism: Lophius americanus; assembly: GCA_037951165.1. NCBI lineage: Eukaryota > Metazoa > Chordata > Actinopteri > Lophiiformes > Lophiidae > Lophius > Lophius americanus. The sequence continues at coordinate 7,111,464 of JBBDHG010000014.1, forward strand.
AATCGATGCTACTTGAGTGAGAGTGGTGTGCTATCACTTCAAGGTTTATTAAGTGAAACAGTCCAGGTTCATACAATGAAGTAGTTCAGGTTCATACAGCAAAAAATTCCAGGCTCATACAGTGAAACAGTCCGGGTATATAAAGTAAAACAGTCAAGTATCATACAATGAAACAGCCCGGGTTTATAAAGTAAAACAGTCCAGGTTCATACAGTGAATCAGCACTTGATGAATGGGATACATCACTACAAAGAGCTTCAGGCATGTGTGTTTGTATTTGTTTGTTTTTGAAGTTTTGATTCACACAAAGCCACCAATATGGTGACATTGAGATGTTATGAGTGATTTCCCATTTTAGTCTTCTGTGGCAAACCTGTGGCAATGAGTTGGAACTTCATTCCAACTCATTGCCACAGGTTTTACATACCTGCTGTAAGATTGATGCTCACTATAAGTCGTTGGTTAGAAAACGAGGAAATTCTGATCTATTTTGACTAGAGTTTGACTAGAGAAGGTTGTCATAGACTGGTCTGTCAAATGTATATCAGAAAACTGTAATGAGGACAACAATTTAATTGCAAGTATCACAGTATAAAAACACATTTTCCCTGTCTGATGAAAAAAAACAATCTATTTTCTCCTTTTTTTTCCACATTTAAAGTATGTCAAAGTTGACGTGTGGACAAATAGAAGCTAAAAATCTAACTCTGGGAAAAATCATGAAATTACTCTTTATTTCTCTGACTTGCTGCCTTGTCACTACTGACACTCCCTGTTTTCATTCACTGCTGCTGGTTCTACAGAAGAGGAAACTGCAATTGACTGAAAATCGTTAAGTAAAAAATAATTTGTGTGGGTCTGATCCGGCACAAAATTGGGTTTCAAAAGTCCTTCTACTCAGTATTTTTTACTTTTTTAAGTATTAGATTAAGAAAAAACTTTCACCTTTTTTCTTAATTAATTGTACATTTATTTATTAACAGAATGGGATGCATGATTTCTTTCTTTCTTTCTTTTTCCTTCTTTTGCCAGTCTGATCCAATATTGCAGATTTAATGGGGACATGTGCGTCCTTAAAATGCTCTGAGGAATAGTTTCACAGGCTCTTATGAAATACTCCCAAAATCTACAATATATACAACATTTATGCTAATTACATTATCGCAGCCAGAATGATCCAAAGGCTAAAATGTCCCTTGGTATTAGAGGGTTCATTTTAAAGGAATAAATCAGAAATGCAAAATACAGCCCAGTGAGTAGTATATCCACACCATGGAGTATTGACTCTGTGTTTGAAAAGGTCTTCTTACTATCTTGATGCATATTTAAATTGTAGTTTTAAATTTTATTTTATCATTAAAGATCTTTTATTCATCATTTAACATTGAACCTATTAACATCAAACTCACAGAGTGCATCCATAGTGTATTTTCCTGCCACTTGTACTTGAAAGGCCTCCTGCGGCCTGTCGGAGCGAGGATGCTATCACTCAGTGAGCTAGTTGACCAGATTAGAGATTTCTGTCTTGAAGGTACTTGAAGAAGCAATCTGTTTGCTTTAGTCTTTCAGCCGACAAGTTGCAGCTATGTTAATGCCTCTCTGAGGCCCCTCTGCAGCCCCCCTGCCCGACGGAGCCGCTCTGCTTCATTCTCACCTGCATGGAAGTGCTTTGAGTGCACTTTTACAGCGGCCCAGACGGCTCACACGGTTGCAAGAGCCACAACAGATGAAATAATTACGTAATTAATGCTATATAACTGTCACAGGGGATCAATGTTATTCATTAAATCCATGTGGGTTGAACGGAAAGCAACAACACTTCTGTTTTGGCTCGATGACATTTCAACTTCCAATCCAAGAGGCTTCTTCAATTCTAACTTCCAGGTTGGGATTTTATACGTCCAGTAGTAAATACAGAGTTGTTGTCAGGGCATAACTAATGTCGCTGGGTCTGAGTCATCAGGAGTCGTTAAGGACTGAGTGGTCTTGATTGTCCGCTGAGGCATTATGAGAGTCGTGACCTGTATTTGATTTTTTGGACTGTTGAAGAATAATTTGTGAGAACACTCATGAATCTGTCTCCAGCTCATGGACTGAAACACATTGTCTAAATAATGGATTGAACTTCCATTAATTAACCCGACTATGAAAAGGTTGCCGCTCAGTTATACACTGCATGCTCTGACAGGTACTTTTGTACCAGGATCTATTCAATATTGTTTGCAGCTTTAATTTGATTCTTACTGACGGAGACCATTTTTTTAATCAATGCATTGGGCGAAATAAGACATGTATTCATGCATTGGCAGACGCATTTAAGTATTTTACAAAATAGTGACAGCATTTGGTGTTCGATCGTGAGCAGGATCTCAAGGCAAAGCTGGGGCTAGGAGAATTTCTGCTTTTTGGAGAGACTCTTTGATTCTATTGGTTTTATCCGTCTGCGACCGTCAACATGCTTTGGAGCCGTTTGCAGGCAATTGAGAATCCGCCGGCATCAGAGTTAGCACCTCCAAGTCTGAGGTTCTCTGCCGGAAAACATGGATTGCGGCTTCTGGGTCGGATCTCAGTTTCTGTATCAAGTGAAGGAGTTTAGAGGCTCACTTTTACACCATCTCTGTTAGAACAGGGCCGCATCCTTTTCAAATGGTGTCCATCAGGGCTAACACACTTCCATGCATCCTTTATGTTGGCCCCAATAGATCCATAAGATGGTAGCAAGGAAGCAAAAGTTTAAACAACGTTTGATGTACTTGGTAGGTAAATAATGGTAATGGTAGAGGAAATGATCTACTAAGCAGTTATCTGTGAGACGATGAAATATATTGCAACATGTGGATATCAAATTTGATTCGCTTTTTTTTTTCTAGCCCATAGACTTTCGTCATGTCCTCCTCGGCTTCAAACCCTATGATTTTGGGTGTTACTGCCCCAAATCGTCTGTCACGTCTCTATACGTCAGCTCTCTGAAAAGATACATGAATACATAAGAAATGAATTCAGAGTAGGGACCAATGGCTCCGTCCGTATCTGTATGTCATTAAAGTTGAGCATAACTGGATTTTAAAGCCCTTTATACATAACTCTTGGTCATAACGCCTCCTTCCTTGATGCCTTTTTATCTTTACGCAGAAAAAAAAATGGCAGAACAACTTCTGTCAAGTGTGTGATTCTAAAATGCAAGCTTGGGTTCCTCAGGGCAAACGAGCTGCAGCTAAAGTGATGACTTTCATGTGTTTTGAATGCTTCTAATCAATGGATAACCATACCAAAAAAATTACAACCCTTTACCTTCAACTTCAAAATGGTGGACGGTCTTCTCACTGGAGGGCGAGGAGCTCCTGGACTTCACCCAACACTTCTTTGAGTTACCCTCTAACTGCTGCTAGCTGCTTATAAGTATTCCAGTTGTAGGCGGCACACATAATATATCAGATGAGGACCGACATTCGCCGACCCTCACGCCTCCATTGTGTTTATACAGAAAAAGCGGCACGGAATAAAGACACCCACCAGTCCCAGTCTTTCATCATTCATACACCAAGGGGAGAGCCATCGGAACCAACTTGGTGTTCAGTATCTTGCTCTTAAATTTGTGGGCTGCAGGGGCTACGGGAGTGGATGGTAGCTCTACCTCCTGAGCTTCACCCGCTGAAGTTGGTAGCACCTGGTACTCCTAGGTGGTCCCCCCTACAACATTAAAGCTTGTAAGATAGGACTGGTTTGGGATATTCAGACATGGTGGCCACAAGCTTTATGTGACCATCATGGTAGGGGAGGTGCTGGAACAGAGGCCAGAGCTTTTGATTAACCAGTTGATCTCTTTTCCAACACTTTCCATTCTTGTGAAATAATGAGAGTGTCAAAAGCAGCCTCCTCCATACGGCAGCTGGTCCTAGCCTTAGGGACAGGGTGATAAGCTTAGATGTCCACAGGGATCTTAGAGTAAAGAAAGGAGCCACTAAAGAGCAAAATGTAGATGTGTTCACTTTGTGTGTGTGTCTATGTGGGTGTACAACAAAATGTGAATGATTATACACACATAGAGGTGAAGAACTTGGCAATGTGTGTGTCTCCTGGCTTAATATGGTGATAGATATTCACAGGTATTTATTGTTTAGACAGAGGCCTCACTCAGGTTAGCAAGGTCTACTGTATGGTGAAGCATGGTGGGCCGTCTAATGAGAAGCAGACTGTTTTTTTGTGTGTGCCTATGTATGTGTGTGTGTGTGTGTGTGTGTGTGTGTGTGTGTGTGTGTGTGTGTGTGTGTGTGTGTGTGTGTATCCATGCGTCTTCAGAGAGCCGCATACCTCAGTGGGGAGGTGTGACACTATAACGCTTATTATTCCCTAATAAACACAAGGAACTTCCTGTTTCCAAGTGTTAGACGTCATATTTACCAAGTTTATAGCAACTTAGGCTCAAGTGATGACATGTAATGTCGGCCTGCTGGTCTTTTGGGTGATCTACACTGTAAAAATTGTCTATAGAAATTACAGTTAAAAACTGTCAAATGGTAACAGTAAAGGGCCATGAAATTCAAAACAGTCATTCAGTGTACTGGATGTGATGAAGTATCTTAAAAAAAAAACAGTAAATAACTTTATCAGAATATCTAGGAAAGACAGACGTTTAGTGTGAAAATACAAACTTTTGATGAAATAAATAAGTTAGCAAGTCAGTAATGTAAAATTAGTATTTTGTCTAAATAACAGATTTTGATATTATGTACATTTTAATTTACAGTAAAAAAGGACATTTTAACCATTTAGCAAGAGCGTTGCATTGTTTCTGGGAAGACGCTAAAAATACGGTATATATTTGTGATATAATGTTGATTTCAAGGGAAAATAAAAAGTCTGAATTTAATAGAATCTACTGTAATTTAATGAAATGTTGTTGTATTATGTTGTTGTTGTATTATGTCAAACAGGTTGACATAATATGTACTTTTCATGGTAATTTACCGTAATGTCATGTCCTGCACTGCGCAACAAGAGCTGCCAGTATTTAGTATTTTACCGTAAATTATAGAGATATCTTATTTCAGTGTACCTCTTTAAGACACCACTATATGCCAATCTTTAATGGGCAATTTTATACAGAACTCGGTTCATACCTTGTTTATAACAGCATAACTGCACAACTAATGAATTAATGAAATGACTAACTTTTTGGAGACCTGGTGTTGTGGTAAATAGTGAGGCTGCTGTTTCTCCTATGTCCGTGCAGGAACAGGAGGAAGGGGAGTTTGTATCTATCCCACTCCAGGTAACCCTACCTGTCCCTGAGGAAGGAGTTCTCCTCCTTCCCTGCCCATGAACCACACACTAGCTCCTCCATTAGCTGCAGCAATAGTCCTCCAGCACCACTCCTGCCATTTGTTGGCCCTTTTGTTGTGATACCTACTTAAAATATCAAAGTGAACAGAGCTTCAATGAGACATCTGAAAACTGAGAAACACCGGTTTTATGTGTCCATGCAGTACAATCCAATACCCCCACCCCCATTTGGCATGTCATTCATACTCTCTCTGTCCCTCTCTCTCTCTTCAGTCCAAACTCACTCTCTCTCTACAAGAAGAGTAAAGCAGGCTTAGGGTGGGACATGAATGGTTGACATGCTTGGGACCGGGACAATAAGTGGAGTCAGGAAATCAAAGGCTCTAAATAAAGGGAACCAGGTCAAAGGCACTACCATGCTCTAGTGTGTGTGTGTGTGTGTGTGTGCGTGTGTGTGTGTGTGTGTGTGTGCTTGTGTGTGTTCAGACCAATCATTACATTCACAGAGCAGCTATACACACCAGATCTTCCTGAATACTTCCTCTAAGTGATTAGACTGACCAGACACAGCCTAAACTGCCCTGTATGTGTGCTTGTGAGTGTGTGTGTGTGCGTGTGTGTGTGATTAGGGGGCAGACAATTTAAGACCTGGGGCTATTCACAGTGCCAAGCTCGGCTGACATTAGTTTCAAAGTGCAACTTGTGCATGTGGGTCTGCTCCATCTTCCCAGCCTCCCCCTCAAGTCCTTTTCTTCTTTGGTCCGCTCTAAAAGTCTTCCTCTGCACTCCCACCAGGCCACACAGCAAAGAATCACACCACATACGACCAAAGACACACAAAAACAAAGATAAGTCTTTTAAAAGTATGTTCACTTACTCGTTTAAGACAGTTGCTATTCATAATCCTTCTCGTACTGTTCTTGATCAGGGGTCACCCCAATGGAGGCCTATCTTCATTGATAATCTTCCTGATGAAACCATCCCCTCTACACAGATTTATTCTCTGTTTCTTGAGAATAGTTATGTTCAGTGGTTGCATATAAAACTATGGGAAAGATTTCATTAGAAACAATGGGAATTCATGCAATGAGCTCCGTCTGTTACTGTGGCGATGTAGCAATATTACTGCTATTGCTAATATACCTATGTGTACTTTTCTGATTAGCCATAGCAAAATGCCAAGTGTCTCGCAATCAGGCAAACTGACCACTAAGGTTCACACAGCGAAAGAGTCCAGGTTCACACAGTGAAAGAGTCCAGGTTCAAACAGTGAAACAGTCCAAGTTCATACAGTGAAACAGTCCAAGCTCATACAATGAAAAGGTCCAAGTTCATACAATGAAACAGTGCAGGTTCATACAATGAAACAGTTTAGGTTCATACAGTGAAACAGTCCAGGTTCATACAGTGAAACAATCCAGCTTCATTCAGTGAAACAGTCCAGGTTCATACAATGAAACAGTCCAGGTTCATACAATGAAACAGTTTAGGTTCATACAGTGAAACAGTCCATGTTCATAGAGATGGCTCAATTTGACCATTAGGAATAAATAAAAAATTGGAAAATGTTTTAGATTGATAATGCCGAAGATATACGTAAATCACTTCTAATTAGCTACACTTTTCTGCTTCCTTTTACACTTTCAGGACAACATTTGCCAAATATAAATGGTTCAGTTCAATGTAGAGCTCCAGTGGCTTCTGAAGATTGTCTGGGTTCAGATTTGTCCCAATATTTATTTCTTGGCATCTTACAGATTGTTTTTTTTATTTGCATAGATAGCGACATTATGTAATTCTTTTACTTTGAAAGAAAGAGCTCCAAAACCCACTCCGACCAAACCAGGATCAATGGTATCTGTTCTTCCCTTTCTAAATCTGTTCACATGTTTTGTTCTACTGTATGTAACTCGGGCAGCCGCAAGAACTTTGTGAAATGAAAGCCTCAAGGTTCATTCTGTTGGGCTGATAAATAATATTAGATGACTTACTATGTCTTGTGTTTGGCGTTGTTAGACATGCTTTCAGCTCACTAGCTTTTGAGTAAAAGCCCATTATGACAGCTGTGTGGCCAGTAGCATTTTATAGCTGTAGGCATTACTGTCTCTGGTTAATGTTAGTTTAGACATGCTGTAGTGTACTGGGTTGTGGGCAACATTTGTGCACATCCTGACGTTTGCAATTTTAGAATGCCCTGGCTTAAAGAAATTAGTTCTGTTTGCCTTGCTTCAGCTATGCCATGTGACGCGGGAGAGGTACGCTAACACGTAGCATGATGTAAGACATGACTCCTGAATGACTCCAGTCTGCAGTGATGAAGTGATCTGCGATTGTCGCACAGGAGTCACAAACCTCCAGTTCACCTCTTTGTTGTGTTTGTTTCACAATTCACTTCGGAATCAAACACAACAAAACAAAAGTATCATCCTGGTATTGTCCTGATTGATATTTGTAATTTCACAATTCAGGCTAGTCTATAACACAGTCGAAATACGTCTTTGGACGTGGAAAGTCTGCAGGCGTGGTAATCTCTGAGAATGACAAATTGATCTTGGATGAGTAATTCAATTGTACGGAGCGGTCTTCACAGGAGCTGAAATTTGCTTAAAGTTAAATTGGGGGAATGCTCCTTTAAACAACGCAGCAGGCACCAGCTGAACTTTGATGTCATGAGGTTAAGACTTGATCCACAATCTCTTTCATGGCCTATTGTAATTAATTACAAAGAAACTTGAAGTTTAAATGGGGGAAGCTTCCATTTGTGTCTCAGAGTCAGGTTCACATCTTTTGTTTGCAGGTCTGGGCAAGTTACTTCAAAAGTGTAATCAATTGCACATTATTCCTTGAAATCAATGACATTTGTAAGCAGCAGAAGTAATGTTATTCTTCACAGCTTTGTCAAAGGTGTCTTTAGAATATTTTAAATTCGGCAACATGTCTCATCTTATGCAATTTACACATGTAGAACTGAGACATTGTGGATTCAGGAGACAAGCCTACAATTTGGTGGGATAAGGTTAAGCTGACAGCTAAGCCTTGGTGGTATCACACGGCTCTTCAGAAGTCCTGACCTCCAACTCTAAACACAGCAGTGACTCCTGAATGTCGGGACACAATATGTTAATTGGACAACCTTTGAAGCCCCATGAGGTGTGTTTCACCTGTTTGGGTAGAGGCTTACTGTCTCCACACACTCTAACCCTCCGCAGTGAGATATGTGTCCCTGGACCAGTTCATCCACTGAGCACACTGACCAAACCAACATCCACTCACTCTAAAACCAAAGACAGCAAGGAGTCAACCCACAAACGTCAAATTGACATAACATTGTTTGGAAATGTCATTAGGGAACATTGATAATAATGAATATATAGGAGTATGTAATCCTCTATGCAATTTGTGCAGCTGTGGCTCAGGAGGAAGAGTAGTCGTCCACATACTGGAAGGTTGATGGTTCCATCCCAGGCCCTTTAACTCTGCATATTGATACTGAACCCAAAGTTGCTCCAGATAGCTCCTGCAGGTGTATCTCACACTGAGTGCATGTTTGTGTGAATGGGTTAAGGCTGACTCATGTTATAAAGCAGTTTCAGTTGTCAAACAGGCTAGAAAGGCGCTCTATAAGTAAAGTCGATTTACCACTTAAAAATACAAGGATAATATAAGACAACCATATGTCCAGTCTTTTTTTTTTTTTTTAAGGATTTCTGGGCCGATAAGTCTCTACTGACAAGGCAACTCTAGAGAAACAGGAAACAGGAAGAAAGAAAGGGGGAAGTGACATGCAGCAATGGACTACAGGTAGAACCTGTGGTCGCTGTGATGTGACTGAGCATCTGTACATGAGGCGTCCGCTCTACCGCCTGAGCAAAAGTGAGATTTACTAAAGCTTTTAACTAAATCTGTTAATTTATTTATTTTAAGTTACTACTTTTATTAGTTGGTTACTTGTTGGTCTACCTATTTTTTATTTTTTATTTCCATTATAATTATGTTTATTTTTTATGTTATCAGTTATACTATTATTATCTTATGTTCTGTGTGGCTATATGCAAATCAGTTTTTATCATTATTATTTTATGTTTCTGCATTTTAGTCTATTTCTTTAATTGTTTTATGTCTCTGTTTTATATCTTTCAACATTTTTGGCTCTGTAATATTGTGACGTGTATTTGATTGAGTGTCAGTTTTGGACCAAGTTCAACAGAAAATATCTGCATTGTTTAGAAACTGTTGAACAACGCCAATCAGCCACAACATTAAAACCAGAAACTGGTTCTGATGTTGTAGATGACCAGGGAATTTGTACATTGAATTACACTGATTATGATAGGATTGCAGACTGGTGTAGTGGATTGCACTGATTTATTTGGGGGCTTTCACACCTACCTAACTTGTTCGTGACTTGCTGGCTTTCTGTTTAATCCGGACCAAAATTACAGGTGTGAAACGCCCACTATACCAAGGACTTTGTACCAACAAAAACAGATGGTCCAGATTAAAAAGAACCATGATTCACTTCGATTGAAAACACAATTTTAATTTTTTTGGATGAATCACAGTTTTGGGCTAATTATAGGAAGCTACAGCAGGCTACTGTTACCAATAAACAAAAGATGAAGAGAAATAAATGCAAGAAGGAAGGAGAAGAATATTAGTTGTGGTGGGGAGAGACAGAGGATAAGAGACGGGGAGAGGAGTGATGTTGGATATACGGCAGTCTACAAGCCTATCACTGATGTCTACATCAATGGAGATGAGGTTGAGTGGGTGAAAGCCACAGAAGAAACACAACCTGTTAGACTGTTTAAGTTTCTTCCTTGAACCTTAATTTATACCACTTTACACAGTCAGCCATAACTTAAAATTGCTGGCAGGAGAAGTGATTAACTGTTTAACTCATATCTCCTCACCCTGGCACCAGTCCGTGGGTGGGACACGGACAAGCCTTAGGATCTGTGCATCTTTGACCAAAGACCAAATTCTGATGGTATAGACTACTGGGTCAGAGTACCTCCAGAACTCCTGGTCTTGTTGGGTGTTCTTGGTCTACAGTGGTTAGTACCTATAAAGTGGTTTAAGGAAGGTTAACCAGCTACAGGTTCATGGGGCCCAGGATTTATTGATGTGAGTAAAGAGCAAAAACAAGCCCGTATTGTCCAATCCCACAGAACACCTACTATAGCACAAATTGCAGAAAAAGGTGCTCGTTCTGATGGAACAAAATGACATCACTGAGTGGTGTGAATGGGTCTGTCCAACCCCAAAACGGTCAGAATGCGTAGGGCTGCTGACATCAGTCTACTCCCAAAAGCAGCTACGTTGATCACATTAGCATCAGTACTGGACCACAGAGCAATGGAAGAGGGTGTCCTTATGTTATGGTTCACGGATAATTTTCATCATGACAGCTGGGGTTTTGTTCATCACTTACCTGGGGAAGAGATAGCACCAGGATGCATTATGGGAAGAAAAGAAAGCTGAAGGAGTCAGTATGAGTCATTAGAAAATGTTCTTCTAGGAGACCTTGGGTCCCGCCAGCCATAAATATGTTACTTTGACACATAGCAACTACCTAAACATTGCTGCTGACCAACTTCCTCCTTTCATGGAAACTGTATACCCGGATGGCAGTGGTCTCTTGTAACAGGATAATGTTCCATGACAAACAGGAATGGTTTGAGGAACACAATAACCAGTTCAAGGAGATGACTTGGCCTCTCTGGAATCTCCATGCAGTGTAGCCTAAAGGTGAATTGTCATCATATCAGAAACTAGTGATGAGCTAAGGATCAGATTAATACCAGAGGTTTCTGAGTCAGAGGCTGTGTGTGGTAACAAATTTGGTTAAGATCCTCTTCTGATGGTTTGCTCTCACCACATAGTGGGACAGTTTAGACTGCAGTCAGGGTGATTTTCAGGGTTTCAATTAGTAAAGGAGCAGGCGGGGAGCACGTAACATACAAGGCAGTTTATTACCAACCATCAAACACTGCCTTCCTTTACTTTCATGCATCCGCTCTGCTGACAGTAGGTCATTCTATCTATCTATCTATCTATCTATCTATCTATCTATCTATCTATCTATCTATCTATCTTTTTGACCTTTTTGTCCCTCTGATTATCAAACACAATATCTCCCTTGGCTGGCTAGCTTAGGCTAGCTTTTAGCTTTACTGCAATAGATTTTGACTGTAAGGAAATCCTCCACGATGCACTGTGAGTCTTTTCCCTTCTCTTCACATCCATCAATCAATAATGCATGTTACTAACTTCACCTTTTCCCGAGGGTCCTTGGCTTTTTCATCTTGCCGGGTCCAGTGGATCCTGGCTCACATATGATACTACTATTATTCCAGAAGTTACTATAATAACTACTATTTACAATATTTCTATTATTATAGTTGCTATTATACAGTACATGTCTCTTCCTCCCTCTCCCTCTCTCTGTGTCTGGTCAAGGCTGTGGGCCGCCTAACGTATTCCAGCCCAGTCGGGATCTGCTCAGTGTTCCTGCCTGTTGTTTCTCTCCTGGTGCAGGAATTGTTGCATCTTTCTAGAATTACGAACACAATCTAAACCTGCTCATTTTGGAAAGGGCATGGAGAAAGGTATTTGTGTGTCAAAGCACCTAAATAACTGCATGTCTTGTTGGCTGTCCCCGTTCTGCAGAGGTAAGTAACTACCAGAGTGGTCTAAAGGAAGGATAACTGGTGAACCAGCGACTGGGTCACAGTTCAATGATGTGGAATGAAGGCTGGTCCTTGCTGTTTGATCCCACATAGGAGCTACTGTAGCACAATTTGCTGAAATAGTAAATGCTGGATCTAATAGCAAGGTGTCGGAACTCACAGTGACATCACAGAGCTGTTTTAAGAGCCACACATTATTAGGAAGGTGGTTTTAATGCCTATTCCTTATCCAAAATACCTCATGCTGCACCAGTAGATTTGTGTGCTTGGATAATGTGTGTATGTGTTATAGTGGGTGTGGTGGCTTTTTTGAAGTTCCTGCTTGTTGCGTCTCAGTGTGGTGAGAAGGATTGATGAACAGACAGACAGGGATGGACAGGGAGACGGCGACAGGCCAAACAACAGGTGTGTCTTTTGAACGTAACCCACCACCATATGAGCGGCCCTTTTACCTTCAGTTGCTGATTCTTGTTTTCATCAGCACAAGAAAAGAACTCTCCTCCTTGTCGTTGATGGTTTTTCATCTGTGGGACAGACAGACTAGCCCTTTAAAGCTCTCTCACCTCTTTACTTAAGACTGAACATCACTCTGCCTCTTGCCAAACATCAGAGGGAGATAAAAATCCGACTTAAAGGTAGAGTCTGTAAAATTTTTCAGTATCTCTTTAAATAAATGGAATATAGTACCCTTAACCTTATTTCAGTTAGTGTATAAACAGCTGAAAACAAGCAAAAAGTTTCTTTTGACATTAGAAAAAGTCCATTATATCTACAGAGGGCTGGCATGTTCCACCACCGTGTTTTGACAATAGCAAAGAAAGGGCAAAGCGAACACTGGCTCTAGAGAGGCATTGTCACGTTTTTAGGATGAAGTGCAGAATGACAATGAAGAAATGCTTCACCTATAAAAAACCTATGAAGAAGAGGATAAATATATTATTGCTGGATTTTGTGAAGATTCTTTGAATTTTGACAAATGATTCAGCGAACAAAAGATAAACTTTTCAGTGAGTCTGAAACCTTGCCCTCAAAGAAAGGAACCAGGAAGATCTGACTTATGAAACAATAGCGAAGTAAACTGGTGCGGTCCGTGAACACTACCATGTGGGTTCAACTTGGATGGCGAGGGAAGGCTATATGTCGTGGGAGTTCTCTCTCCACCCGCCCGGTAAATTTCCTCTGGTCCGATTTGACTTGTTCCGGATAGACTTGGAAAGCGTTAGTGGCAAAAGTGACTAGTGGCTACAGCGTCAAGCTTTACAGCAGCACCCCATCCCTGCCCGAACCTTGGCAATTTCCAGAACCGTGGAGGGGGTGTTAACTGTGCCCTCTCTTCTTCCCTTGTGGAGAAAGCACTTCTGTCGCCATCTGTCACCCGCCGAGTTCAATCCCTCAGGTGGACTGCATGGACCTCACGAGTTTCCCCCTCAATGATTGCAAAAGTTAGGTCCTCCTTTCTTCGACCGTGAAGTTTCTTTTGACAACAACAGGACCAACATGATCACTTCCAGCAAAATAGACGCAACATGCTACGTTAGCCGGCTCTCTCGCCTGCACCATTAGGACCTGGAAAAGGCTTTCCAGTCAGTCATTGTTTGTATTCCTCCTACTTTCTTGTTCTGGTCAAGACACAGGATTGAGACCCGTGGATCTGTCTGCTGACATGCAAAAATAAAACAAGTGCTTTAAAGTGTTTACCAAGGCAACCGTTTAGTTTTCAATGTTTTATTGGTGTGTTTGTATAGAAGCAAAGATTCCCCATCGTGACAATTATTTATTAAATGCCATTGTCTTGAGATGGAGACAGCAATATTATTACTGATATGGAGCCTAGCTTCAGCAAAATCATTCCACATATCAGTGAACTATTGTTGGCTTTACTTCAACAATGTGTCAGGGAAAATATGCTTCTCAATAATTTTGATGATTTTTGAATCTCTTGGCTCTTGTACTAAAGCAATTTCTTTAGAAAAATATATTTTGTATAATTATGGGAAACTTTTGTTGGGAACAACAAAACCTGATAACATCAATCTAGTGACACCAAATTCAGAGCAACCACTTGAGGTTATAATATAAAAGTTGTTAGTTACACGTTCAATCTGGTTTATTAAATTTATGTTATATTTTCACCAATATAAATCCATCAGAATCATAGAAAATCATATATTCACTAAAACATCGCTTTAGTATAACCAAAAATCAGCCACTGATACATGGAATTATTTTGGCGAGTCTGCATACATTTCTTGCATTTTTCTGTAGTTTGTCATTACCAAGTGCCACTCTATAGATGGTCCCTGCTTCTTTTAGGTGGTCCCTGATGTTTGAAGATGGTCCCTGGGCTTTAGAGACAATCCTACCGTTTTGCAGATTATACCAGCTCTGTGGTGACGGCCCCTGCTCTGTGCAGATGGTCCCTTCTCTTTTCAGAAGGTCCCTTCTCTTTGTAGACACCTCCCTCTCTCTGGAAATGATCCCGGCTCTTTGTGGACATTTCCTGCTCACGTCTCTCAGTTATTGATTGTAGGAAGTTAAAAAATGATAAGAACCGATCTGCATATTATGTCCAACATGTGTTAGACCCGGATTGAAGTTGAATCTGATGCAATAATTGAAACTCAGACATTTTAATTTCAAAGCAGTGACTACAGTTGTCAAGATGTCTCCTATTCATGCAACTGATCTGATAAACACAAGAAATAAAAGTGAATGACTTTTTGTTTTTTTGTTTTGATGATTTAATGAACTTGTTCTCTTGGAATAATGACATTAATTCAATAATTGCCATCATGACTGATCTTTACATCCATCTGGGTGCATCCATGTCTCAGTCATATTGAACACACATTTCATACTCAAAATAATACCCTGTCAATAATGGCACTTACAAATGCTGTTTGTGGATCTCAGGTCCACATTCTACACAACTATCCCCCAGCACTTAGTGGGCAAACTGGGTTCTCTGGAACCCAGTCACACTCAGTGCAGGTGTGAAACAACACCACAGTTAGTATCTGACTTAGCTTCGATTCCCCCCTTTGCTGTGTCCCGAGTCCACCGGTCTTTGCCCTGAAGAGCCAAAACCTATTTGACAAATCCAGTACAAACCATATCATCAAGAGAGCGGACGACGCAAGAGATGCTAGACTCATCGGCATGATAAAGAGCTGACCAACAGGGAGTTAATGAAACACCTTGAGGACTGGTGGACCACCAACATCCTGGTCCTGAATGTCAACGAAATGAACAAGATGATTGTCGACTTCAGGAAGAACAGACCAAATTGCATTCCACACAAGATCAATTACTCCATGGTGGAGTTTGTGAAGAGCATAAAGCTCTTGGGGGTGCTCATCACCAACAACCTGACCTGGTCTCAGCATACCTCAGAGAGCTGAGCAGTGTCTGCACTCCCTGTGGCAGGAGTGTTGGGGACAGTGAAAAAAAATTGGGACTTCACTCTTGTCGGCCAGAGACATTGCACACAAATGCTTCATGACCAAAGTCACCTGTGTGGTCAGAGAGCCCACCCACCCCAGTCAGGGACTGTTTGCCCTCCTACCGTCTGGCAGAAGGTACATAGGCACCAAGAGCAGAAAAATCAGGTTCTGCAACAGTTTCATTACAACTGCCATCAGATAACGGAACTCCAATAGTCTGATGGCCAGAGGAGAGATCTGAGAAAGAGAGAGAGAGAGAGAGAGAGAGAGAGAGAGAGAGAGAGAGAGAGAGAGAGAGAGAGAGTCAGAAAGACAGGCAGACTGTGGAAGTGCTTTAATCGTTTGTGTGATCACAGGTAGGATTATGATAACTGTACTGGTGCCACATTTCTGTCGTGATCACATGAATTTTTTAATGAGCTGTTGTGTGGTAGGAGATTTCCCAATCAGCCACAACATTAGAGCCACCTACCTAATATTGTGTTGGTTCCTCTTTGGATGTAAAAACATCTCTTACCCAGTGAGGCATGGACTCCACAAAAACTCTGAAGGTGCAGTGTGCTGAATTTACAAGGGTAAAGCGACAGTTTCCCAATCGGAAGATCCAAAGGGAGCCCGTTCGAGCTCCAACAGGTCTACATATCGTAGGGTCCTTGAGCAAGACCCTGAAACCCTAGCTCCCTGCCCGCTTCAAAGGGGATGTCCACTGCTCCCTCAGGGATGGGTCAAATGCAGAGAAATAATTCAGAGAGAAATAAATTTACTCTATTGTTCTGTGAATGACTGTATTTGATCAATAAAGGATAAATTATTATTATTAGGTCAAAGTTTACATGGAATGGAGGGGTCCTCACCGCTCCTCTCCCAGGGAGGGGAATATAACCAACATTTGACCAAATAGAGGAACATATTTATTATTTTGAATAAGAAAAAGAAATAGAAACGTTGACGTCAAAGAAGGGAAAAGATGAAAACCCTAAAAAAAAACGTTCAACTGGTTTGGTCCTTATAGTTGCCAGGGGGATTCATCTCGGTAGGCGATGGATGGCCAGCCGTTGCAGCAGAGTGCTGGCCCTGCGAGCACTTGGACCATGGCCTAAGGTAGGAGTGAGAGACAGGCAATGGGTTCTGTAAACTTGTAGCTATGAGCCATTCTCCCTAAAACATTTCCAAGTCGACCCTGAGCCCCTCGCATTGCACCGCTAAGTAGTAAATGCGCCCTGAGGTGGAGATAGGACTCAATGATGCTTTGATGATTTGCCAAAAACACAAAACAGTTAACCAAGAACAACTTTTTCATTATCTTCTTCCTAAATGGTTTCAAGTGTCAAAAAGTTTCTGAAGGGTCTCTTTGCTACTTCATTCTAAACCCAGCGTCCCCTCCATAGATAGTGTGAGCTTGGTCTTTTCTAGGCTTCTATACAAACATGGAAGTCTCTGTGGAAAAGGACCCCCCAATCTGGAGATTTAAGGTAAAAACAAAAACAAAAAATCTTTTTTTGCAGCTGATTATACACTAGCAAGAACATAATTATAACTATTAAATTCAATCTATTCCAAGAGATGCCCCTAACTTTTGCGTACTGAACGTTTAGAAGTGAGTAAAAATGGTGACTTGAACCTTGTTTGTAGTGGAAACACAGCTTAAGTTAATGAACATCCTTGACATCCTTGATAATAAAATTTGTGAATGGGCAGTAGGTGTGTGTGTCTGTGTGAGTGCGTCCGTGTGTGTGTGTATGGTATACTTCAAGCAGCCATTGTTCTTTGATAAAGATTGTTTTCTGATATGCGTGAACATATCGTAGACATGCTCTTTCAGTAGGTGACACTGTGTGGAGGTTCAAAGATGTTCCACCTGCAACAAAGTTCAAAGCTCCTCCACCTGCCACTGATCCCACTGCAAAGGAACTGGGAGGCTGGGCCTGATGCCAAACCACAGGTGGGTGTGGAGCACTGCAGCAGATGGTTGTGTGTTTGAGTCTTTAGGGCTTTGATCATGAAGCTCCTGTCCACACATACACTCACGTGTGTGGAGTAAGTACAAAAATGTAAGATTTAGCAAAAAGTGCGATAAGTGGTCCAACATACTGAGATTTAAGAAAATGATTTTATCTTATGAACTAATGAATATATTATTGCACATTGAATTGTTAAAATCAACTTCAGCTGGTTTATTCTGGGATGAATTTACATATTGGAGTTTCATACTGGTATCTATACTTTACCTGAGTATTTATTTTTCTTACAAACTTTTTATTTTCTACTTCCTACATTTCAACACAAGTATCTGTTCTTTTCACTTTTTACAATTTCAAAACAGACTTATTTCTCAGTCGATTTTATAATTTAAATTCTACTGTTCCCCTTTGTGTGCCTGATATTCCAAAGCATCGAGGCCCATTATACTTAAACTTATTATACCAGGTTTTGTTCCGCAATATTGTGTGATGCAAAAATATTCTCACAGTGTTGCAGACACATGCACACAACATAAATTAAAACGTTCAGCCCTATCAGACTTGTATGCTATAACTTTCAGTTATGATTAGCAAAACAGTTTTCATGATAATAACAAAAACCTGCAAAACATTTTCCATAAGAAATAATGAGGGATAGCTGTGAAGAAATCTCAAACCCACCCATCTTTGAGACGCTGTAACTTTGCCCTTCCTTAACAGACAAATGTCATAAAAAGTTAAAACAAGTAACGAGAATTGGGACTTGAAACATCTAAGTCGGCATCTTGATATCTAATCTAAAAGTCAAATTAAAGCAATTAATGTAATTGTTTGAAAATAGGCAGAGCTATGTGGGTGTGATCAGAATGGTATGGGCGTGGTCAGGGGCGGGGACTGCTTATTGCTGCAGTGCTAACCACTGCGCCACGTGCCACCCCAAATACAGGTTCATGTCGCTTCTATTATATATTAACATGGCCATCTTGCAAATTTTGGGCCATGAAGCATAAATTTGCTATAACTCGATTTTCCACAGTCCAATCTTGCCCAAACATCACTTGTAGGCTAGAAGTTGTGACCTGAAGACATCTACGAATTTGGATCAATACTTGTACTCACACATAAGCTGATGTTGGAAGAAGAAAAAAATGATCGTGCATAAGGATCTAAGCAACTTCGACAAGGAATAAATTATGATAGTAAGACGACTGGGTCGAAGTATCTCCAGAACCCCAGGTCTTGTTGGCTGTTCCTGGTCTGCAGTGAATAGTACCCACCAAAATGGTCTATTAGGATAAGTTACATGAAAGTGGTTTTCAGATCAAACTTTTGCTACAGTTTGACCTTTTGATTAAACGGGAAGCTCCGCTGCTGAAGATCTACCCTTCTTGTCAGTTTTGCAGATCAGTGTGTACGAGAATCAAACTTTTTCAAACTGCATAGAACTTTTCCGTGTAAATTGGGCCTAAGAAAGGACAACCGTTGAACTGGCAACAGGGTCATGGGCATCCAAGGCTCATTGATTCACATAGAAAGTGAAGGCTACCCCGTGTTGTCTGATCCCACAAACAGGCCACTGTATCACAAATTGCTGAAAAGTTAATGCTGGTTCTGATGAAAAAAAAGATTTCTCAGAGCACACAGTGAAATCAAAGAGCTGTCAAATGGAGACCTACACAGAGTAAGGCAAGTGGTTTTATTGTTCTGGCTCATTGGTGTGTATTCTCAACAGAATATCTGTGCGTCTTAGGTTGCCCAGCTGCTCTGGCATTCCCCATCTGGCTGCCGTTAAACCGCAAATCAATCCCCTCACCAATCCTCTCAAATTGGAGAGGTGTGTGTGTTTGTGTGTGTGTGTGTGTGTGTCCGCTCTGTAGCAGCCATCACACACAGACAAGGAGACTGATTAATTCACTCAAACCAGCGGCACTAATCAACTCACCTGGTGCTACTCTTGTGATCCGATTCCACACCTCTATCTCTGACAGCTGAATGTCAGGCCACACCCACGCTCACCTCCACAGAGTGATTACATCATACGTCACCTCATAAAGACAGACGTTGGTGGGATTTGATCCATTTCTGTTGTTTTGGTATGTAGTATTATGACAGGCCTTCTCACAACCTTCTTACAGAGGTTTTCCATTTGTTCTATCCAGACTCACTTTTTCTCAGACTTACAAACTCTATAAAAAGTTCATTTTTCTTGCTGTCCAGCCATCTAGGCGTGTTTAATTTACTTGACACTGGGCATTGGCTTGAGAAAGAACACTACCAGAAAATAATTGTTCAACTGGTTATGTGTTGTTGTTTTTTTAAATCAATTTATGATAAGGTCTATTCTACTCAACTGAAACCAAATTAATATTCTGTCATTTTGAGGTTTTCATTCCAAATGAGATGTTTATATACATCATAAACTATGTTTTTATTCTATTTTATTCTATATGGAGTATTTTCATTCTGATTGGGCTGTTGAACCAACTCTAATTGGAATATTGGTGTCCTTGTTAACCCGGCTAATTGGACTTTACTGTTACATTGAGTTTTGATTCTTTGGATTCTATAGATTTGTTGAACTCCGCCAAGGCTGTCCCTTGTTTCCAGTTATGTTCTTGATATTCATGGACAGGATCTCAAGGTGCTGTTGAAGTGAAGAGAGAGTTCCATTTGTTAAGCTTAGAATTTCATCTCTGCTGTTTGCAGATGATGTTGTTCTGGTGGCCTCAGAATTCTGCTATCTTAAGAACACACTCGAGCAGTTTGCAGCTGAGTGTGATGTGGGAGTTAGCACCTCCAAATCTATGGCCATGGCTCTAACCAGACATAGATGGACGGTTCCCTCTGGGTTAGAGATGATTTACTGCCTCAAGTGTAAGGGTTTAAGTAACGTGGTGTCTTGTCCTTGAGTGATGTGAAAATGGACCTTGAAATGGCCAGGTATCTCTGTACGGCATCAGTAATAATGAAGCTTTTGCATCGGTCCCTTGTGGTGAAAAAAGAGCTGAGTCGTAAGGCAAAGCTCTCAATTTCTTCATAAAGAGGTGGGCTCAGCCAAAGAGATAAGGTTTGTAAATCGGACTTTTTCTGGGGAGCCGCTGCCCTTTCACGTGGAAAGTAGCCAGTTGAGTTGGTTCAGGCATAAGATCAGGGTATATCGATGGCGCCTGATCTATGAAAGGTTTGCATGTGTACAAATTGCTGCAAACTTGATAACACCTTCAATTAAATAAACAAGCTGATCTACTAACGTTACGCACTGAGGATTGCATCTGTCATACATGCAAAATAGCATTTGGTATGTTTAACTTAATGAATATGCAAAATCCGGCATTTCTACCCATGTACGCAAAATACTGAGAGGAGTGGATGCAAATAGTTCATTTAGCACACGAAATGTGATTTACTAAGCCTGAAAAACTTGCGGTGCTTTGGATTTCGTCTGTAATTAATACATTTGAAAGGAAGGTGCTAATCGACACAGCATTGCGAAACAGTTTGGCAAAGTAAATAGCCGATTCCTCTGTTTGGACAACACTGGAGGAGCAATACTATGAAACCCTGAAAAAATTGGTCCAAATTGTAGTTGACTGCTGTATGTTGCACAACATTGTCAAAGATCACAGGTTGGAGCGTGATGCCATGGAGGTGGAGGAGGAGAATGACCAATGGCAACATGTGTGACTGTGCGAGCTATGCACACTCATCGCTCTCTCCATTCATCGGCTGCTCTGTTGTGGGATCGCTTGGCTTGGGAATGAGACCCCAACATTGCCTGTAGCCAATCTTCGATCCCTCTAGATAGGGCACTGATGGCCATCATCATACCCGATCCAGCTCTGACCAGCTGCCCAGTGGTCCTCCGTGGCTGACAAGCTGAATGGTGCTCGCCTCCTGCATAACGGATGAATCCATCTTCAAAATACTACTCTACTATATTCAGCAAAACGTTAAATATGAAGCAAATTCATTTTTTATTTTGGTAAATATGCTTAATAATTTAAATATATCCAGGAGGAGAAAGATGTGTGTGTCTTGTTGTGCGGCTTTGCTCACTGCAGTATGTGAACTGCACTTTCTGCTAAATAGTGGTCAGAGGCATACCTTCTACTGGCCACCCACCTGTTTAAGTAACCCAGGTTTTATTATAAGCTATTCTCTCTTTCTTCTTATATCTTGTCAACGTCTCTTAATTTCATCTGTCTTTTCTTCCTGTTTAACCTCAGCGTTGACTTTCACGCACATACTCTCCCATATCCCATTTCTTTTAGTAATATTCAGATTTATTTGCTTCAGCTTAACACTATGTTTTTATTTGCTTCTTGCAATAACAACTCCAGTTCCATTAATTCAATTTCCTTTGTGCACTTGCAGTCACTCTGCTCTCGGTCCAAACTCTCCAAGGCAGAAAACAAGTAACTCACGAAAAACCCTCAATTAATTAGTACCTCCAACCACAACCACGTTTGCACCTGTCGTCATTCAAGCAAATTATTCTTAGTAAATCACCCGCAGACCAAACGTGCAGTTTGTAAAACTGCACACGCAATTTAGCACTCTCTACTTGAGATCTTAGTAAATCAGTCCCTAAGGCTTTTGCCACCACAACCTGGACCCAGATAAGCGGAAGAATGGATGGATGGATGTTTAGCGTCCTTGAAGTGGGTATAGTGGCTAAGCCTAGGAGTGGGGCTCGCCTCCTCTAACTGCAGTCTTCTATTTATTTATTCTTACTTTCTGCTGTCTGTTTGTTTTTCTAATTTATTGGTTGCACGATAAAACCATTACTTTGGTATACGAGTGAATATGAACTGCATTAAACTTCACAAAATCCGGTACCTTCTATACTTTAGTTCAGAGTCAGTGACTTCTGTATTAGTGATACAATACATTAGTGATATAATGGGGAATAGTGATGTTTCCTATCTGAATACATACAGATCAGAAACTGATTAGAAACACAACAGATTCAGACTCCACAAAATAATAAGTCCAAGAATTCGCTGTATAAGAGTTTTCTTGACTGTCACTCAATCCTTAAAAAAAAAAAAGCTTTTGTTTTTCCTGCATGGCAGACAGGAAGTTAATCATCAACCAATAACAGAAATTTGTTGTGTGCTTCATCACGTCACTCATATGGCCTGATAAGAGGCCCTAGTAAGGCTGATTACTTCATGTCCCAAAATCCACTTTAAATTAAATGACTTACATGATTTTCACCGTAAATGTTAAATTCATTAATTACAAAGGATGTAATTAATTTAAAAAAAAATTTTTGTTTGCCTTAAAGCGGCAATGATTATCTTTTCTTTTACGTTAGATGTTTGCTTTCCTCCACATACCAACAACAACATTTCAATCAGATAAGAATGAAGATAAGACAAATGATTTATTACTACTGATGATGTACGATAATGCGCTCAGATGCTTTGGGGAGATGAGATCGAAGGGTCTCTGTCTTCAACAGTCGCATAGAATATTCCCCCAAATTTGATGAACCATAATGAGCATGACAAAGAACACTTGAACTGAAAATGAAGATCAGGCTTGAGCAATTCATCATTCCTCATTCATCATTAAGTCATAGAAAACCTAAAACTTAAAAGGAATGCCGTTAGCTTGCAATGGCTAGATGATAGCAATTCCATGTTTACGGTGTATAGGATTTATACCACATGAATTGTACAGGAATGATCTACATGTAAAAGCTTAGGCTCAAGTAAGGAAGTCTCCATAATCCTGCTCTTAAATATCAAATACATTGATATCCTGAAATTTACAAAGAATGGCGTTAGCTAGCAATGGATAGATGATAGCAATGCCCTGTTTTCAATGTTATGGGTTTTAGCCCAGATGTAGTGTATTGGCTTGACCGCCGTGTAAAAAGCTTAGGCAATTAAGTCTCCATGACCCATCACTCAAAATATTTGTTCATCCTTTGGACGTTGAATATCTGAAACTTACAGTGAATGGCGTTAGCTAGCAATGGCAGTGCCCTGGTTTTGATTTATAAGCATTAGACAGTAAAGTGAATGGGAATGACCTACACACAGAGATTAGGCTTGGGTAATAAAGATTCTGTATCCCGCCACTTATAATATTAATTCGACATTAAGACTTTGGGCCCCTGAAATTCAGCAATGAATGGAGTAGCTAAAAAAGGGTCTGCAGTGGTCTGGAGAGCCTGGTTTTTTTTTCATTTTAGGGAGAATATAGAATGAGGCAAAGGTCTTCCCAAACAAAATCATGGGATTTCGGAAAGAGCTAGATAGAGTAGCTAGATCCTTTCCCATATAACACTTGGCAGATTCTAAATATGAGTGCATGGAAGGCTGAATTAATAGAAGGCTAATGAGTCTAAAGGAGGAATTTCTGTGTGCCGTTGAAGTGGCTTCTGGGCAAATACTCTTGAAAACCTGGAACTTAAGCACAATAAGTGTCAGCAATGAGGGGTCATTATTGATAATGCATACGACTGCTTCATTGTTACATTGAACTGCGATTTGTTTGCATTGCCAGAACCTGCAAACAAATGACATGTTACTGCAATGGTATACATTTCTTGCAGCGGACAGGACTAGTCAGGCTTGTGGAACCACTGAGGCCCTGCTGGCGAACCGTTAGACTTGAGATTATCATCCAAATCCCTTAGAGGTTGCAGCATCAGTGACAACTCGGAGGAATTCACCAGATTCTCATTGAAATATCATCATTGCACTGATCTAGCAGTGAGACAACCATTTGAGCTCGGAGCAGCAACCAATGAAATAGAGTCATGCAAGATAGGCATGGACAAAGCCCTCAAAATCAAAATGACAAACTCCCACAGACAGGGAAGGATGCCGGATGCAAGCTTGTGATGGTGTGCTCGCCATGACTGATCCATGTGATTGATTGAATGCCGGCCGAAGCTCAGTCACCTGAGATTGATGGTTTGAGTTTAAGTGGCGTATGTATCCAGATGCAAGCATTAATGGTAGGGAGCTTTTCTGATGTTCCCTTACAATCTTATTACGTTTTACGGCTTACATTTGTGATACGATTGACGTGTGCGCTATGCTGTCTGAAAGGTTCAGATAACTGGACCTTGGAAGAATGTCTTGACAATGAAATTCTGAATCTGAAGCTATAGGGACTTGTGCGTGAACGTACAAAGACCTTCTGAGTTAAAGTGGATCTGTTTTGTCGTTTTGAAATTTGAGATGCTGTAGAATTACTGGAGTGGGATTGATCAGCGATGTGTGTATAAACTTGCAGCAGGCAAAAACTAAATGAATGGAGAGAGTCATATTTAAAAACAGCAGCTGATGGTGATGGGCTAAAGCAGGTGTGATGGGACTGTGATGGGATGGATGACGCTGCCTGATTGAGCCCAACTGATATCAGTTGATGCCCCAGACCATGAAGCAGGTAACTGAGACTGAGTATGTGCTAAAGGTGAGGATAATGTTGCTTTGACCATAACTGTGGCACAAGTGTGTGAGAGGATAGTCTTTCTGGCTAAACTTTTGATAGATCTCAATTCCAAACAGTCCCATCGGAGAGAATGTCAGGATGCTGCGAACATTCAAACTTGGCATTTAAGCAAATTGCTGCCAATCAAATGTAATTTATTCTTCATCGCTGCTGAAACCCTTAAGTTTATAGCCTCGTTTTTTTCTAGTTGTCTTCAGCAGAGCTTGATAGTCACACTGTGTGTTTGTGTGTGTGTGTGTGTGTGTATGTGTGTGTGTATGTGTGTGTGTGTGTGTGTGTGTAACTGGGCCATTGAGTCAGTGGCTCTCTTGTTCTCCCCTAATTGATCAGCAGTTGGCATTGACAAATGATGAATAGGTTGGACATGGTACACCCCTCACACTCTAAACACACACACACACACACACACAGAGCGGCGCCCCTCTCGGTGTCATCACTCTTGTCCAACAAGACTCATAACACCCCAGTGGCATGGGAGAGTGAGCGCATCAAACCACAGAAGAAGAGCCCTCCTCGCTTCACTGAGACAGAGTGACTGCACAAAGGCAGGAGGTAGAGAAAAAGAGTGAGGAAGAGGAGATTCCTTACATAGCTTCCCATTTGTATGCAAGGCTGCCAGCAGAGAAATGAAGGTATCCCCAGATATCCCATCCCTCCTTGCCCTTTCATGTGGCATTCAAAGGCAGCGCTTTCCTCTTTGGCTCTATTGAGATGCCACCACCTGTAACTAGATGCAAGTTTTCTCTCCCACACACACCGACATACACACCCACACCCACACTCACACGGACACACACACAAACATACCCACACCCACACTCATGCACACACTCACACACACACACACACACAAGGACTGAGGCATAACATGAGTAAATGAAAGGGGGTCATGAGTGAAAAGGTTCACATCACCTCTGACACGAGACGTTGTTCGAGAAAGCAGAAGAGATCAGTGGCTTTATATGATGACATCAAACTGCAGAAACGGGTCTCAATGCACTGTCAAACAGAATTAGTCGAAAATACTCAAAATGTATCAGGATTACATAAGAAGATGTATGTACTTGAAAGACTTTTTTTTTAAGAAATTTAAATTTTTATGTGTTTTGTTAATAATTTAAATTAATAGATTGATTCATTGCAGTTGAAATTAAGACTCAGTTAACCTATTCTGCATGTTTTTGGACTTTTGAGGACCTGAGTACCCAGAAAGAACCCACACAAACACGAGCGGACAAACGACCCACAGAAAGGCCGAAATGCCAGAGATGGAACTAAATTGAGTCAACCCTGATAAATTCGGTTGAGATCTAATCCAACTAATCTAGCTGAATCGACCTGAACAAATCAAGTTTTATCTTATCCAAGTAACTAAGCTTGACTTTGACTGAAGTTAATAAAAGCCGTTAAGTTGAATCAACCATAACAAATTATTCTCACCCAAGAAAATCAAGTCAGACCAAAATAATTACTTTATACTGAGAGTAACCAATTAAACATGATGGAAAACTTCCCATTACTTTTTTAAGTTAATTCAAGGTGTTGTTTCTTTGAGTTCAGACCAAGAAACATGTCATGGAATGCAGACGAGGTTTTTTCAGTATACACCAACATCAACATTCAATAATGTTGGTTACATTCACCCTCACTGTGATGGGTCTATTTTATATTTGGTCAAGAAAACATTTTAGAGAGTTTCTAAAAAAGACCATTCCAAGATCATTTTATTGGATGTGTTTTGTTATAATCTGTTCAGGGTGGGAAGTCACCTTTAATTTGATGACACTGAGAGGGAATTAATTTCTTAACCCCTGCACGCTGCTCTCTCTCTCTCTCTCTCCTGACCACCTATGGTCTGTCTCACAGGCCCTGTGGGCTGAATGTTCGTAATGAGGTGGCAAATTACTGTCTTAAAGTTTGATGGAGAGGATCCCCGCTGACATCCTGACACACACACACACACACACACAAGCGCACACTGTCTCCCTCAGGGCTGTCCTCAACCCCCTGCAACTGTAAAACAACAATGCTCCCAACTCTTTATTGATGAGACAGCAGTGTTTTTCACTGACATGCTATTTCCCTCCAGCTGTTTGAAGAATTGTTCCTCTCGGCTTTCTCAGGACGGCTGATTGACATTTCTCCACCACCAGAAAACCTCACATTCTAACCGCAGAAGAAGAAGAGGTGGAGGAGAGGGCCGACATGAAGAAAAGGCTTGAAAGGCATAAATTAAGGAGTGTCACATTCTTTTGTTGGGACGACACAGTATTGTTACGTTGTTATTCATGATGCAATACATATCCAGATGATGTGTCAGTCCATTTTGATTATTATGACATCATTATTATTTAGTCACAACATTTTACTGCCAGCCATGACTATTGACTCTGCTTAATTATCGCTCTAACTTTATTTTATAGTAATTTATTATAATATTTACTTATCATGTATACTATCTTATTATTTTGTTGTCTTTTCTCATTCATCCAGATCACGGTAATCCATGAAGGTTGAATCAGAAGCAACTGGACCTCTTTTTTTAAATTATTTTTATTTGTATTTTTTTTGTATTTATGATTATGTTATTATTATGTGTGTTACTATAATTGTTATTATATTGCTACTATAACTAAATAATTCCAGTTGTCTCTATTTCCACCTTCCAGTATTCTATAGGCTCTTTATATAGACCCTTTATAAAGAAACTGTGTTTTTAAAGACTAAATGCTCAGTGAATTACTTTTATGCATTTAACAGTGTGGGGGTGCAACTTTTTTGCATTACATGAAAAAAGAAAATCCTTTCACTGCATTAGAAGAAATAAAATGCCCCCCTCTTGCCATAGAATAGGACTTAAATGTCCCCTTCCTAAAACGGCCGTAAAATATTGTTATATATTAATATTAATTTGATTTGTTCACTTTGACCCTTTTCATGTTCTTAACTTACATCAGTCCGCATTTCCGAATCTCTCAGAATTATTTTGACAATATTATATAAGTCTCTAAAGACTTTATTCTCGTAATAATAGATAGAGAGACACACAAATATCAGTCATGATATTTAAACCACTGACATGAATGGCATGATTATATGGTTACCCTACCACCTGTCGGGGGGGGGGGGGGGGGGGGTAAATCCTTTTGTCCTATGTTGATGTTGGAAGCAAGAAAAAAGGACGAGCGTAAGGATCTGATTCAATTTGGCAAGGGTCAAATTGATCATAGCATTTCTAGAACTACGGGTCTTGTTGGGTGTTCTGGGTTTGGCGGTTAGACCTACCAAAGCGGTCTAAATAAGGACAACTGGTGAACCAGCAAATAGGTTATGGATACCCAAAGGTCACTGATATGCATGAAGGAGTTATTGTGGCCTCCCAATTCTCCAGCTCTCCCTCCAATACAGCATCTGTGTGCTGCACTGGACAAACAGCTACCATCCATGGAGACCTCTGGAGGTCTGGTGGAGTCAAGGCCTCGGCGGGTCAGAGCAGTTCTGGCAATGGATGACTGCAATGGTGGACCAACACAATATACTGTAGGTGGTTATAGTGATATGGCCGATCAATGTATATGATCTTCTGCTATTTCTATTTCCATGTTAAATATCTATAAATATATTTTTCTTGTTTATTGAACAGTTCCGTAGAGAAAGATTATTACATTATTATTATATACATTATTGTGAGTCTTGTGTAATTAGGACCAAACCTCCTGATGGACGCACCAACTAATCTTGGATCTGTTTTTGTAAATTGTTCCATGCCCTTGGTGCATAGTTTATCAAGTAAATACAATTTTTCCCAGATCTGTCAAGTCACTGGGTTCATTAAAAGCAGCCACTTGGAAGATGTTCCCTGGCAGAAGTAAACTAGGTCTATGGAGTCGTTCCCAACAGTAATGCTAATTGCTGCTCTTTTATCCCCGAAAACTCCCCAATCTCCTGCATTGTACAAGCAATCGCTAGGATTGACCTCCCCTGATTAAAACTGGAGTTATGTCCGTGTTTTTCTTAAAGAAAGATCCCTCTGTTGAGTAAAATATGAACCTTTAGAGGAAAATGTGATTCACAAAATAGATCTCCTTGAGTTCATTCATATGCACCAAATTTGGACTTTGGACGGATGACAAATTATGTCCCTTAAACTATCAGTGGTAAATCTCCCCCTGGTGTAGGAACTATGTCAAAAATCAATCCAGTTCTTTCTTGCACTAAGGTCTACGTAAGTATAAAATTTGAAAATGATCTGTGAAATATTTTTTTAAATTATGTCCAAAAAACAGTTTTTCATTTAAAAAAGCGCACCCCTTGGCAAAATATGATCTACCAGAGTTCAATATGACATGGTTGAGAAATAATGGCCAAAAATTAACAAAGAGAAAGAAATCATGATGATTCTAGAATATCCCCGACTTTTCTGGGATATAAATATGCTAAGTGGGTCACATGACTAACACAAGCCTCCTCTGAGTGTCTTCATCAACACCACAGAAGAAGACCGACCGGGATGCATACATATGTCTGTTTATCACAGCTGTCACGCAACAGTTTACTGAAGGAACGTTAATAAATTAAACCACGTCTACAGCACAAATAAAACCAGTTAGTCTGATATGGTTTGTTGTTCTGTCTGAGCGAGCTTATCAGGCTTAAATCCTAACAGCCACGAGCGAAGTAGTGCTGTGCCATCACTGTTTTCATAAGAATGCATTTTACATTTTTATATGGAGGTGCCGGAAAATGCTTACGCAATTTCCGGCCCCTCCATGAAACCTTCGTATCCATGTGAAAAAAAGGCCAAAACGCAACAAAAGTGTACCATTTCATGTGAAAACTGTCATCATGTAAACAGCAGGTTGAAAGCCGACCGAACCAAGATGAATATCTTTCATGAGCACATTTCATTGTCATTTTCTGTGTAATCAACTAAATAATGACTAAAAGTAAACACTTCATCATTTCTATTTTGGTACTCTGAAACAAATGTCTAAGGTATGTGGGGAGAAAAATGTCAAATGAGCAGTTTTGTAAATGCTGTGAAACACTGCATGGATTTCTCCCTGAAGAAGCCTTGCCCCCCTAGTGAGCATTCTCATGGGAAAACTAACACCTCACCTCTTTTTTCCTCCCTCTCTCCATTCTTCTACCCCTCTTCCTTCTTCTCCAATAAAGAGGAGAGAGCTGAGGGGCCATAATGGCGGCGAAGCAGTTCTGTTTGATCCCCATGCCGTGCTATCTTCAGTTTTCTTCATTCAGCTCGTATGGATGGGGATCAGTGGAGTGGACCGCCCGTCTGCCCAAAGGGACAAAAGTCCTCCTGCTAATTGCTGCCACATCAAATGAAGAGGGACATCCCAAATAGGAGCCCTCAGATTGATGGAGAGGGGGAGAGGGAAGAAAAAAGGACAGTGAGTTTTTCTTTAAGCTGCTCACTGGTTCACTTGGATTATTTCTCACTCTTTGTTCAACAGTATATGAGAATTCATGGTGTTTTTATTCTTTAAGGTCTGAATATCAAGGGCAGTATCATCTCATGCACTGAAAAAAGGTAACTCTGTGAGTTGCTTAATTTTA
The DNA here is from genome assembly GCA_037951165.1 of Lophius americanus. Taxonomy (NCBI): domain Eukaryota; kingdom Metazoa; phylum Chordata; class Actinopteri; order Lophiiformes; family Lophiidae; genus Lophius; species Lophius americanus. Next base: position 7,141,896 of record JBBDHG010000014.1, read on the forward strand.
TTTGAAACCAATTTTATTAATACGTCTGTGTCGGCTTTTCCAACTTAACCCACTTTAGCAGGGAATACTTTAAAATTTAAGCTTGTTAGGGGAACAGATTTGAAATTTTCGAATGAATCGTACAATCAAAACAGTACATTTAGTTTGTCCAATCAAAAAGATATTATGTTGAATTTACGTAGTCCAAATAGGCCAACAATTCTGACCAAAATGAGTTGTGTTAAATTTAATCTAACAACATAATTGAGATGAAAAATATGTTGGTGTGTTGATATGTGCAATCAACACACCAACAAGTACTGAGTAATAGCAGGATTATCTGTTAAACATGAGTTATGAGTGTACAGCTAGGTAGAACGAAAAACATACATTTAATAGACATGTTATGTCTTTGGCTTAATTTAAATGCATTTATTCAGTTTTATGTGAGCTTATCTAGTCAATCATATTTTGCTGCTCTAACAAGTCTTGGCTTTAAGTTACACCTGCTAGAGTGGACTTAGCTAAATATGCTTAACACACATAAATTAATTTAATTGGGTCAAAAGGCATTTTGGTAATTAAACAACTCACAGACTTTACGTTTTTTTAATGTAGATGAGTTTTCAATTTTTAATCCAAGTTACGAATTAAATTTATTTTATTTTTGTTAAATACATCTGGAGAAACAATAATTTTCACATAATTTATTTAAACAGTAAATAACTGAAAAATGAGTAGACTGAACCCACTGGCTTTTTCTTTTTCTAGCCAATACCATAAACAGAATAACCCAGAATTGCAACTATATCAAAAGAAAAAAATACATTTTCATTCTTTACATAATAATCCTTCATTATCTTGCATTTAACTTTTTTTTAAAGCCGCCAGCAGAGCAATTTCAACTCAACAGGAAACAAGTTTATTCTACTTACCTTTTAACTTTACCTGTTTAAAAGATGAACAACACTCATAAAAGATCATTTCCTTTTAATATAATGAAAAAATAAAGATAAAGCTCCCCCTATTGTCATAAATATGCACCTGACCTTTCAAAAAATCAATCCAGTTCTTCCTCACACGAAGGTCTATGCAGGAATAAAATTTGAAAATTACCCATGAAACAGTTTCTGCAGCGGCGGACACGTTTGTGACGACGATTCTACAATATCCGAGACTTTTCCAGAATATAATTATAGCGTCTATATTTGTTTCATATGCTTTACACCAAATTTCTTTTCTAATCAATCCCTTTAGAACAACAAGAGATTCCAATTATTTATGTTGGAGTTTTCATTTTGAGCTGCTCTGGTGTTTTTCTATGGTTTTGAATCAATGTGGAAAAAAACGTGGTTTCGATTGGTTTGTTCAATTATTGTGTATAAAGTGTAGGGGGAACTTTTAAACGGACTGTGTTTATTCAAGTGTTAATGATTCCGATACTACACGTAAAAAAAAATAGGTTTCCTACGAGTGATAACACTCTAGTTATTTGAATTCATTCACATTGACCCAAACAAACCGAAAAACATTGTACTAAATACCATCCTGTACATTTGTCATGGAGTTAAATTAATATTAAATATGTCATTAAAATACTTACTGTCTCTGATTTTTGGTCCTGTGCAGGCAGGTTAACCTAGAATTGTAATAGGATTAAGTTTATTCCTAAACTTCATGACAGCTACATTTTGTTTTAGCTCATCGCCATCTACTGACTTACATCCCTCAAATAACTGTCTGTGCATAAACCTAAAAGTCGAGAATTTCCACATGGTATCTGCACCGCAGAGCATGGAAGACAAAAAACAATCTTCAAGAAGTTGTGAGTGTGTCTAGGTCTTATTTCAAAAGTGGAGTCAATTTCTATCCAATACACTTTTTCAATGACAAAATATATTTTGTAACTAGAATGGCGGTCACTAAATCACCTCTTACAGGGTCAAAGGCGAACAATCGTATTTAACATTTATAAGGAAAGATCCAACCCATTTATCCTGCAAGCCAAGGAAAGGGCCTGGAGCCCATCCCCATCTTAAAATGTAACACTTGGAACAAAACAGAAAGAAGTCATGCAAAGTATTTCCACATGATTAAGTGGCTTCATTCCAGCACAAGGCAATCATGTTGTTCCAATTTCATTTACTGTGGTTGGACCGTAAGTGAAATGACCCTACTGAATGGAGTTTGTTTAGCACAAATAAATTAAGCTGACCCAAGAGAATTGTTTAGTGCTGCAAGGAAATTATTTAATCTTATAGCATGCAAGGCTGCTCATCAGGAGTGACAACCATTCACGGAATCACGGACACACCCATGAAATCAGGAGCTGATGAGGTTTAGGATCTTCAACATGTAGACGGCAGAATCAAACCAGCAACTGCTTGATGAATAACTTCATGAGCCCAAACTCCCCATTTATCTGGGCTTGAAACCGACATTAGAAGTGCGCTGGATTGGGACCCCAATGTAAAACGTCCAAACACTGAATCATAGAATATTTAATATATAATAGAACAAATATTGTAAAGGAATACATAAAAGTAGATAATAAAATAAGGAAAATTATTACTATTAATTAAGAATTAGAAAAAAATAATTAGAATATATTGAATAAAAATAGAATAAAGGCTGTTAAATAATACATATAAATTCATTCATTCATTCATTAGACGTTTCTGTTTATACTACACAGAGTGGTGAGGGCAGGAGCATATCCCAGCTGACATTAAACGTGAGGCGGGGTACATCCAGTCGTTCATCACAGGGCTAATAATATAAAATACAGAATACAAAAAATATTGTAAAAGAATACATAACAACATAATACAATAATAAAAATGATAAACAATAAATAAATAGACTGAATTAAAGGAACAATTATAAAATACATAATAGCAAATACTGTAAAAGAATAAATAATAAATATAAATATATTGAAAAATGAGCTCAATGAGCAGCACTGGCACCAAACAGTCAGACAAGGGTACGAGTCAAATAAAAGGCATAGCAGCTGAAGGAAGAGTACAGCCTAGACACATATCATCATTTGTGTTTTAATATCTTTAACAGCATTAATTGTATTTATTAAGTATGTATGAGGAAACTTTATATACGAGTATTTATGTTTGATCTAAGAGGGCATATGTATTGATTTAAATTTCAAAGAAATCCTCTTCATAAATTTTCCTTCGCAATCCTGCCTCTGTTATACACACCTGTATCAAAAATAAAGTTTAAATAAGGGATTTATTTTTAGGGAAGAGATGCTTTTAAATAATATTTTGTGTCTCTCACTGTTGCACCTATAAAAACTTTTGGACACATCTTTTTTAAGTATTTTTTTCATTAGAATAAAAGGCATAAAAACGTTGTTTCATGCATAAAAGCGTTATCAAATATTCTAAATATTTAGTATATGATGGCAATTTGTAATATATTGTGATGAGTATCACAATACACCTAAAAAAAATAAATCAATCATACATCATGATTCAGATTAGTGGTGCTTACAACAACATACAACAACAAAAAGTGAGATGTTTGTTGTTGTTTTTTACCACAGATTGATGTTTTGCTCTGCTGCATCTAACAGATGAATGAACTCTGAGGATGTAGGCCGAGGTTGTCCCAGTGATAATGCTAACCTCATGATGTGTGCAGGAGTTTAATTGTGCATCCATATATTTATTTTGTTTCATTCCTCTTCAAAGGTGAGGTTTTTTTTGGAGAGGAGTTAGAGAGACATTCCCAGATTAGTTATGCCTGTGCGACTGCCTGCTATGTTATTGGGGAGCAGACAGTAGCTGACTGAGTGCCTGTTTGACTGGCTGCACCCTTATTGTCCTTCATCAACGAGGAAGATCAGTGGACCAGGACCCGCAACAAAAGGCTCGGAGCCAACCCTCTGTGTGTGTTTGTGTGTTTGTGTATGTGTGTAGCTGTCACGGCCCAGTGATATAAGTGTCTCTGGGCCCCGGCTGGGTCGCTACACCACACGCACCCAAAGAGAGAAAAAGCTGTCACTTCAGAGGGCTTTTTCAAAAACTTCCATAGAGCAAAAGGCCCTAAAATGTCACAGTCCATATAGTCCTGCGAGCATTCAAATGGCCACTGCTCAGCTTCTGCTTCATTTCTTAGACCCCCCTCCCACCCCAACATCACCCCTCTCACCCACCCAACCCTTCTTTAATTCAACTCAAGCATTCCTGTTTTCCAATTGTGCTGCCTTTGTGTGACAGCGAGGCTTTGTTGAGGCCGTGGGTTTTCTGTTGCTGCCGGTGGTGTAGTTTCAAAGTGTTTATTGACGTGCAGTCTCCGCATGATGTTGGATCTTGTTGTCAGAGGTCACAACCTGGTGGTGTTCCGGTGTGACCGGAGTAAGGCTCACATCTTGATACATGCCAGCGGGTCACGCTAGGCTCGTAAAAGCAACAAGGCAAACAGATCTTTTGGACGTTAGCTCATCCATCAAGCACACCTTAAGACTGTATCAGCCAAGCATGCAGCACTGTCACTCACAAGTAAGTAAGCTGTTAGCGGCAGGAAGCAGGGTCACGAGAGGGCCCGCTGTAAATCAGGGGGTTGGGAGCCGCTTCTCTATCCTAAAGGGTTACAGCAGTGAGTTTTTGCAGCTCACCATTGTTCAGTGTTAACGTGCTTTACATTAGAGCGTTTTTAAATCAAAAGTAAACGCACTCCTCATTGCTTAGAACAAAGTTTGGATTTCATAACCCCCTGGGTGTGAAGCAGCAGATTGGAAGGGATATTTGAAGAAGAAGTCTCATTGAGAACTTTAGATTTACTCACTTGACATTTGAAATGTCTGGCCATCGGTCAGTGCCTGTGGTCTCAGTGAGGATTTTCTGAGTAGCTGCAATAGTCAGAACTTTCTTGAGCCAGTTGTGCATATCGCATTGAGAGTGGAGCCCATCAGGGAAAGAAATGGCTATGATGGATTGGAGTCGTGTGAAAATAGCATGGAAACAGTTTATATATCTGCAGTGCTAAGTGTTCTGATTTCACTTTTTGACTGGGGAGTAGAGATTAATGCCACCTGCTGGTATGGAGATACAACCTCTCATATTTTCATTTAACATATGTGTGGTGGGCGGTAGAAAACTTTGCCTTCACCAAAAGCGAAATGAGACCTTTCAAGAGTCACCTTTTGGTCTTTGTTACTGCTACTTTTTCAGTTAGTTTAGTTTAGTTTAGTTTCTGCCCATCTCTTTGGAGCTTGCATGTTCTCCCCGTGTTTGCATGGGTGCTCTCTGGGTACTCCAGCTCCCTCACATAGTCCAAAAACATACAAAGTGAAACGGTGACTCTGAACTGCCTAAACGTGTGATTGCAAGTCAAGGGCAACATGCTGAAGCTATGCCCGTGACCTGTGAACATTTTTATATCCTTTTCCACAACCAAAATACCTGAAATCAAACTCCAGATTGACCATACAACCAGCGACCCTCCCTCTCCTCACTCCAACCCCTCTGCTCTACTCAACAGCTCCTTGCCTCCCTGAAGAACTGAGGCTTGCATCAGACATCCTTTAAAACACTTCTTAAGACATATCTTTTCAAGAAAGCCACGTATTACTCCAAACATACAATCTTATTGCCATATGGTCTCATGGATTTAATGTTATTTATGTTTATTTACTGTCATCATCCATTTTAACATTTCAGTAACATTTTAAATATCATTAATGTAAATTAAAATTTCCCAAATCCTGACATTGTATAACAAATTTGCACAAATCGCTGTCAATTCTCCAAATCCCGGTCGCTGTTCAGCCTTTAGTTCCAATCATGTTTGTGTGTCTGAGGATTTATATAGCCAATTTTACTAATGAAATGGAGACCCAACCTTTCTTGTGTCTAGAAAGTTGATTGTATTAGTTAAATTAAAAGGGTCATCTGCAGAGAGACTTCAGGACACTGACACTGTTACTCCAAAGTTCTGTTACAAAGGAGAAAAGGGGTGTTACTACTAGTATGAGGTTCATTCTCTGCGTACCATTCTGCTGCACCACTGAATATCTTAAAGTAGAGAAGATGGAATTGAGGGTAGCTGGTGTCCGGAAACAGGAAACTGAGAACGTCAAGATGACTCTAATTGATTTACTGTGCAGAGTCTCAAAAGTCCTCATTGATTCGGACCAATATTCTATATCAACATGGAAACATGTAGAATTAATGTAAAGTCCCTCTTATGCACATGTCCTGATTGTGTTTGGATCAAATGTATGTAAAACACAAAAAAGCACTTGGCAATAGTGGCCCAACAAGTAGAAACCTTGCAGTAGACCAATGCTCTTTGTGGGCTTCCATTTGCCTACGGTACTAAACTGAACTGAATAGCGAAAAAACTTTGCCAAGTTAGAAACAAAGTCCATAGACTCTAGAACTATCAACCATGACATTATAACCATTTTTTTAAGGTCCCCCGTTTGTCACCCAAACAACTCTGACCCATCGAGGTATGGACTCCATCAGACATGTGAAGCTGTGCTGAGCTATCTGCTGCTAAAACTTCAGCAGCAGATTCTTCAGGTTGCACTAGTGAGGTGGGGCCCTCAATGTATCATGCTTGTTTATCCACCACATCCCACAGATACTGGATTAGATTGAACTAGTTGATGTGTTCCTCAAACCCTTCCTGAACCATCTTTGTAGTAACGAAGGGAGCATTATCCTTTTGAATGAGGTCAATGCCATAAGGGAATAAATATCACGGGGGGATACGTGGTCTGCAGCAATTTTTAGGTAGGTGGTACGTGTTAAAGTGCCTTCTATATGCCTTCTATGTCTTAACCCAAGGTTTCCCAACAGAAGAGTGTCCAAAGCATCACACTGTCTCCCCGGATTTGCCTTCTTCCCTTTATGCCTCCTCATGCCATCTTTAATCAAGGTAATAAGCTTACCTTAATGTTTTTGACAAACATTAACGCTGCAATGTCAAAAAATATGTTCTGGGCAGTCACATCAGTGAAAGTCTGTGCATCCTGCCCTCTGAATGACAAATAGAAAAAGTATTTATCCGAACAGGACACCATCTTCCATTGCCCAGTTTTGATTCTGACGTGTCCTCCCAGCAGGGCTGATGAGATTTCAGCGTTGACAGGGGCCAAGTATGGTCACTCAAACCGGTCTGCTGCTACAAAGCACGCCGTCACTCATTGGGTTTACATGGACACCTTTCTCCTTTCATAATGAAATAATTGTGAAAGACTATTCCTGTGTGACTGTTTACATGAGCAATGATCTCATCAGAGATCAGAAATGGTCTTTACATGCAGTGAAATATCAATCAGAAGAGCAGAGTAACGAGCAATGAAGCAACCAGTAGATAGTGGGCATCAATTGTGTGACCCGGGCAGTTTTTTTTCTGTTACTTTGATAAGTCGTGTGGAGAAATAGCTGATAATAAATCATGTATACTTCTATACTGAAGATTGGTGGGAGGGAGGCGGAAAAGGCGTTGTAGGTAACTCTGAGTGGTTTCACTCTGACTAAGGTAACGTGCTGCATCTGTGGTGGTGGGTTCATCGCACCCCTTTATTGAACAATCAGAACGTGTAAGGAGGGATATGTCTATTGTAGAGAGACCAGATGTCCTTCCACATAACTGCTGCGTCCTGTTGCTGGCTAACTGCTGGTCCCAAAGCTATGTCAAGATTCCTAAATACCGTTTATATGCAGCGGTTACCTTTCTGAACGTCTTTCCAAAAGGACTTAGATTGACTTAGACTTAGATTTCATTCCTTTGCAGGACCCCCCTGCAAAGGAATGAAATCTCATTGGGAAAGGGTTGTTTACATGCAGAATTTTCTTTCTGATTTTGCCAATACTTTTTTTTGCCTGTATTCAGAATTAGGCTGTCCGTATAAACCCACCTACTGAAACCTTTCTACCAGCTATTTGTGCTACAGCAGCTCCTCTGTGAGATCAGACAACACGGACTAGTCTTCACTCTCCACACGCATCACAATCTTACTTTTCCAGGGTTAAATAACTCCACTACAAGTTAAACCATATGGTATACTCCATTTATGCAATTAATAAGTATTCCATTCCAAAGCATAATAAATTGCTCTCATACAAACCAAAGGAATGTTGTTTGAGAAGAGGAGTACCACTGTTTTTGTTTACAATTTAGCTCAATGGCGGTGCTGCTCGTTACAGTCGTCTTCATCAGCTCTCATTTTCATCTCACCAGGAGTTTGAGAGTCAGTCTCTCATTACCGCCTTGCAGGGCTCATCTCAGTTTGACCTCTGACCTCAAACGTCTTCCGCCCAATCAATAGCTCTTTCTTTCCTCCCTCGTCTTTTAGCATTATGGCCGGACGCAAAGCCGAGTCTTGAAAGATGCTGACAGAATGAATCAGAATTAAAAATGATTAAATAAGATCTTTTGAAATCATACAATGAATTAAATGTTAATCTAATATAATGCAATGATTTCAATGTTTTATCAATGAAATGGCGAGATCCATAAATAATCGTAAAAAAAGCAAGGATGAACGCTAAACAGCTCATTTTTAATGAACCTGCAAATGAGTCGAGGCTCCATGAAGGTCGGTGCAAGTTCTCATGCAGCCCAAGAGGTCGAACATTGCTCAATCAGACGACTGTAGCAAACAGCAGTAAACAAGAGAGAACATCGATGATCATGTCAGACATGTAGGTAGAAAAGGTGATGTAGCAGCTTTAAAAAAAACTGTCAAATAAAATCAAATGCACTGGTAAATGAAGGATGCCAAGGTAATTCAGAGAGAATCTATGCAAACAAGTATAGAAGGAAATGTGTTTTTGAACCCAGAACATTCTTGCTGTACGGGCAACAGTGCTACAGTGCTAACCACTATGTCACCATGTTGCCCCAGTCCTCATCAAGTCAGGTGTGTTTTGCTTATGTATCGCAACACAACAAAGTTATGTGCTGTTCTAAAAAAAAAAGGTCTAAACTGTACTCTGTATTCTACAGAAACGGAAACCAACTTGTTCTTTAGTTACACAAACTAAAGAACGATATTCTAGAACAATCACAGGCCCGTCTCTAGAAGCCTTTTCAGCTAACACTGAACAAACTAACGGCCAAACAGCATCAGACAGGAGTGTTTTTACAAATAGCAGGCCAAGATTCTTCTGCATTGTGGCATAACAAACTTAATCTATCTGCCTGTCTGTCTGTCTGTCTGTCTGTCTATCAAGGTCACGGGAAGTGATACCGCTGAGGCTCAGCCGCTCTGAACCAGGCTAGCTTCAGAGCATAAGTTTCGATAGCGCAGTAACTGAGCTTAAACTTTCTACATTTATGGGACAAAACCAACTAAGATGAGTCAGACTAATTAGAAAAAGCCAGTCTTATTAGATAAAATCACTTCATGGAACAGGCCCCACCTCCATAATATTTGAAGACGCTAAGGGTCAAAATTGGAAGTTAAATATAGTCACATATTTCTAGAAGGGGAGTGGAGAAGGGATGGAAAGGATGGCGGGGGTGGGGGTGCTGCAGGGGGTCAGAGGAAGGGTGGAGGTGAGGATTAGGGGGCAACAATGAGTTAAATGTTCCCCCTCCAGACCATGTAGAAGCCAAAGCATCCCCCAGTGTCCATAATTTGTCTAGAGTAATTGAGTGTGTGTGAGTGTGTGTGTGTGTAGCCAGGGCTTAGGCCTTGCTCTCTGCTCGCTGGAGGTGAAGGGGCTCTCCAGAGAGAGTGGAGGACCCTCGCTGTCAAACAGGAATCTGAAGGGACCTCCCAGTAGCCCTCAGTGGCGAGACCCTGCAGCTCCAGTTATTCACAGCCCTCAGCAGCAGACGAAGGCTGAGACGGTGAAAATGTCAATTGGATGGATCCTGACACAGATGCTGACATGTACCACCCCATTCCACTTCTACACGATGGCTTTTAGACTTGATGTCCTTCAAATAAACAGCCAGAAATGTTATTTGACTTTTCATGTGCCATACAATATGTTCTAGTTGTATATGATTATTTCTCAATATCCTATTAAAACGTTATAATAATAGGCAAAGCATAATATATAGTTAAACTAGAGACTCTCAGGATCCTTCCATGGAAAATCAGTCAGTGCCTCCCACCTGACCCGCCCAAAATCAGCAGATTCTTTTTCTACAATAACTTTAGCCTGTTCTTCTCCACAGGCCTCTACCTAGCTCTGCAACTGGTTGTGCAAAATGCAACATTTTGAGCACCAAATTTTAACAAAAATATGTATGTATGCCTCAGATAAAGGTTGTAGTATGTGCAGATGGCTCTCCCTAGTGGAGCCACTCATGTGTTCATTCCCTCGCGGATAGGATATTGCATTCCTCATACTTAGGTGTGGAGCAGTCATCCCTCCAGGAAAAAACAGAAACACATAACTAGTAGGCTTTAAAGTGGTTAGCACTGTCTTATTTATCCGAGCGAACAGCAAAAGGCCTTGACATTTTAAAATCTTTCTTAAAAAGGCACTTTTTTAACTGGCTATGACACCTGTATTTAATCTGTTCTGTCATAAAGGTTATTTAAATGCTTCTCCTTCTTCTTCTTCTTCTTCTTCTTTTGGCTTTTCCCCTTTTCTTTTTTTAGGAGGTCACCTCAGCGGATCATCTCGCTCCGCATGTTGATTTTAAACGCTTATTTAATTTCATTTAATCCTTTTATCTTACTTGATTTCAAATTAATTGATTATCTGATTTGTCTTTTATTCTTGTAATTTATGCTTTTATCTTTATCAGTCTTGTCTGTTCAGCACTTTGGTCTACCGGTTTGGTTGTGTTAAACACGTGACACAAATAAACATGACTTGACTTGACATAGGTGGTCTAATGCAGCCAAAATCTCTCTATGGGGTCAAAATCCCATTTTAAGAACATTGTGGAAACATTTGCCCAAACTGTGGCAGGTGGAGATTCCTCCTGGTCCAATCCCACAAACATTACTTTATGTAGACTAACATGGACTTTGTGGTGTTTTCTATCAAATGTGATGCAGTAGTTATTGAATAGTTTCTGAGCAAATTCAATGATTGTTTTTGAATTACGGAGTTACTGTAATATAATATAATATCTTTTTAAAAATATATATATTTTTACCTCCCATGCTTTTAATCGTGTTTTTGAGCCCTTGTAAATTCATAAGATCATGGTCTAACGTTCCAATATCTTTGTAAAGAACATGTAGATCACGCTAATCTGGAGTTTGTGTTGGGTCTTGAGTTGGGTTTTCTGAATATAACTACAAATCTGTTGGGTCCAAAATACACTTTTAGCAATTATAATATTTGGTTAAGAGTCCTTTGGACCACAATAAAACATTTTGATAGCCATCCAAATTTTTCAGGCTGAACTTTAAAGCAAACCTCCTGACGGAATCGGTGCAGTTCAGGTACGTTGAACTGCTTACGGTTTGCTTGAAAGATTTGGAGATAATCCTCTTTATTCAATATTATGTGCACCAGAGTGCGCTGCATGCAGGCTACTACTCAGTTAATCTATTTTTCTCTACTATGTTTTCTACTGAGTCATTTTTGGATCTGAATCATTCTGTCATCTCAAATCTCTTTTTACAGCATATAAAAAACTGTGAAAAAACATAACTATAAACTCATGCTGTAGCCATGGCAACTTGGCCATTCTCAGTGTGAAAATTAGAAACTATTATCAACCCCTGACAAGGGGGTTGTTTTCACTCCTGTCTGGTTGTTTGTTTGTTTGTGAACAAGATTATACAAAAATGACTGAACCAATGTACATGACATTTTAGCCAGATATAGATTTTGACATATCCAAGAGGTTATTCATTTGAACAAAGTCTGTTGACGTTAGGCGTTTCACAGCATTATAAATAAAATCAAATAAAACAATAAGCTGTTTGGAGTGGTGACGTCACAATGTGAAGTCAATTAATGGACACATTAATGGACACATCTGCATGAGTTTTTCCTTAAAATGCTGTGACATGGTGGAGCTTTGCGCTCTCTGAGTGCTTTTATAGTTACAAATATCTCTCCTACTATTCATAACAATGTGTTGCTGTAATGAGGCAATTCTTAAAATATCAAAACAATCAGATTACTTGCCACAAAGATATTTCAACATTAACAATTAGAGATTTAGTTGCTTCCAACCTCAAATCTATAATATTTCTACTACTAATAGCAGCTTTAAGTAATCAAACAGTGAAACCGTCCAGGTTCACGCAGGGAATTGGTCCAGGTCAATACAATGAAACAGTACAGAATCATACAGTGAAATCATCCAGGTTAATACAGTGAATTAGTCCAGGTTCATACAGTGAAACAGTCCAGGTTCATACAGTGAAACCGTCCAGGTTTTCAATTTTTTTCATTATGCACATTATGCTTAACTAGATTGTAACAGCCAAAGGTTGTAGAATGTGCTTTAAGCTAACTCTGGTAAACATTGGTGATATTTTGCCGCCAAAATCCCATTGGGCCACATTCTGGGCTTTGGTTATCCAACTGTGCCAAATGTGTTAATCATTGTCCCAAACAATTGTGTAGAATAAGACATATGTTTTAGTCTTATTAAAACTTTGATGCAGCAATTATTAAAAACAGTTTCTGAGTAGATTCAGTGATTGCTTTGTTTCATGGTGTTACTGTAATATAATTATGTCAGAGCCTTTATTATCGCAAAAGAAATCAGCCTGGGATTGATTTTCTGTGTTTAATCACCCATTACTCACACATGGTAACAGGTACTCTCAGGTCTTACCTGTCCATGGTCGCCCGAGGTTATGCAGATACACCTGATGGTTGTGGAGCTATTTTTTTAAGTTTATTTTGGGTATGTAATTCAGCCAACGCTTAACTTAAATAAAAATTGAGTAGAAACTGTTAAAAGATATCAATAAGATCTTGAAATCGTGTCCTTCAAGTTGTCAAAGCTGTCTCATTCTGTGAAAGTGTGGTAAACTGGTGCTGTGGTGGACATGATGTTATGTAGGAGAAGGTCATGTGTTCTTGAATGTTTGTTAATGAAATTCCATACCTTTTTTTTTTTCAAAGACTACAAATAACTCTAAAATGACATACCCCAGAGTAAAATGATGTTCTTTCAACCTGACGAATGCCCTTTACCTCAGGCATGTGACTGATTGTGTTTCAATGTGCTCAGACACTGAATGCCAATTCAAGCGATGCGCTGTCATCTAGTGGCACATAGGAAAATGACAGCAGTTGACTCCCATGATTGACAGGATTTTAAAGATTGCAAGAAATTAAAGACATTGTTTCAAAGATGAATTCTTTCTCACATCATTTGAAGAACTTTGGGACATGGTTCAGTGTGTATTTATATAGCTTCTATCTAAAGAAGGGTATTATATTTTAATTCATTTCATATATTCTTGTCAGAGAGACTCAATGAGAAGATTTATTTGTTCCATGCAGTGAAACTCAAATGTAACAATTTCCAACTCTAGGGGAGTACCCACATACTTTATATACACGGATTTTGTCATAGCACAAGGGGTCAGAGGTCAGAATTACATTGATTATCTGGTTACCATGGTTACCTGTCACTGGGTCATGTGTAAGTTTGTTAAAGAGCAAATTGTGGAGGCTTTGGGTCAGAGAATCTCCAGAATTGAAGGTCTTTTTGTGTGTTCCTGGTCAACAGCCAGGTTTAAACCTAGCAAAGTGATCTAAGGAAGGATAGCAAGTGAACCGGTGACAAGGTCATAGGTGAACAAACCTCACTGATGCGCATGGAGAATGGAATGGAAGAATGGCCCATGTTGTCTGATTCCACAGAAGAGCTAATGGGGCACACATTGTTAGATAAGATCCACCTGAGCCGTGTTGTGAAGTTGGCTGCTGAGTTGATTGATCCCCCATGGAGTAAGGGGTGGTTTCCTTTCTGTGCTTGTGTTGTTTCTTATTTTGTTGCTTTTTTATCTTTCTCTCTGGACTGTAATCCAGGTTTCCTATTTGGATTAATAAATAACTGAACTAAGCTGAAACCGATTTCCAGCTGCAGGCAGCGGTTTTCAGGGACAACGCTCAAATAAACTCACTGTGGACCGCCATTTTTGTTGGATACCTGAATAAACCATTGTTTTGCTAACATGTTAGCATTTTCTACAGTTGCACGTGTCCACATCCCATATGTTAGCATTTTTTACCATTTAGGTGTGGGTCCTGATGTGGAATCAGCACCTTTTTCTCATCCAGAAATAGAGGTGGTAATGATGTATCTCTATGATACATAGCTAAGGACCACTGAGCAGGATTATATATATATATATATATATATATATATATATATATATATATATATATATATACAATAACACAACTTCCAAAAGTTATAGTTCTGTCTGTGAGTTATTTCAAACATGGACTCAGCTACTATTAAACACACATTTTCAACTATATAACTCACTTTGAAATTAGAGGGGTGTTCACTAGACTACATAACTCTGCCATTGGTCAAAGGTGAGCTATCCTGTACATGACTGTTCAGTTTTTGTAAGAGGAAAAATATATATATAAATTATACGTATTCGGACATAGTAGATAAATACGATTATTCATCTGTGATCTGTAACCTGCTTAAAGTGCTCAAGTTTGTGGGAGCTTGCTGGAGCCTATTGCCAAGAATATAACTCTTTGAAATGAACAACATGATTAAATGGGTTTCCTTCAGGTTAAAGCAGTAATGTTGTTCTAAGAAATGTATTAAGGTTGGGTCAATATAATTTACTGGGGTTGATTCAACTTTGTTACTTGGAATAGGTCCAACTTTATTGTACAGGGTTGGTCACATGAATTTTGCAGCATTAAATTAGCCATTAAATGGAATTTATTAAACCTGGATAAATTAAGTACACCCAACAGAATTGCTCAATGCTGAGAGAAACCCATTTAATTATGGGGAAATTTTGTCCATAAATTATATAAGTGAATCCAAAGAAAGCCTGTTCATAGGCTCATGACCAAAGGTAAGGCGTTTTTACTTTGCCTACCAGTTCAAGCACAATAAAGGAGCTTGTAAATTGAGAGCTTTGCCTTACGACTCAGCTCTCTCTCCACCACAACAAACTGATACGACTCCTGCATTAATGCGGATGCTGCCACAGGGGAGCTTAGAACTGTATCACTGCTGTTTGCAGATGATGTGGTTCTGTTGGCTTAATTAATCCGGGATCTTCGGTGGTTTGCAGCTGAGTGTGAAGCAACTGGTATGACAGTCAGCCCCTCCAAATCTGGTGCCTTTAATGGTGATTGCTGCCACAATTAAAGCAGTTTAAGTGTATTGGTGTCACTAACAACATGGAAAGACAAATACACTGTCTCCATGGTAACTGAGTAAACCCCACCTGGTGATGAAAAGTGTTAAAAGTGAATGAAAAGAGTGAAAAAAATAAAACTTCATCATTTTATCAACACTATTTTGAAATCCAATGCTCTGAATCTCTTCATACCACCAGTGCGACTTTGACTTTAGATGGACTTGACAGTCCAAACTGATGATTGATCTCATAATTATTCCAGCTTTTCTCCGACCTGAAGGGTAAACAGCCTCATGTTTTGGTTGCATTTTCCAATACCTTT
Organism: Lophius americanus; assembly: GCA_037951165.1. Lineage (NCBI taxonomy): Eukaryota > Metazoa > Chordata > Actinopteri > Lophiiformes > Lophiidae > Lophius > Lophius americanus. Next base: position 7,157,465 of record JBBDHG010000014.1, read on the forward strand.
TTACGCAAACAAACAAAGCTGCTCACACATGCACAGAACGTATTTTTATCAGTTGAACTTGGCAACCTCTGGAGACTTTCATGTCATCTTTTCATCTGAACAAATCTGGCAAACAGATTAACCCTGTTTGTGTTTGCTCAGCCTATCATAGCCATGCCCTTCACCTCCAGCTGAGGTGGGGGGGTAGAAGCTCATCTGTGTCATTTAACATCATATTTATGTTGAGCATAACAGCATGAAACAGACAAACACACCCTTCTGATGACATAGGAAGGTCCAGTTCCTTTGAAGTTGCCAGTTTGCTTTGTCTATCACTTCTCGGATAACCTTTGACCTCTGTTACATAGGTAGAGGTTACTGTGGTTCAGTTTTAATGTTGTCATGTAAGGATATATGGCCGAGTTACAGGCCTATTGATCTATATTACATGAAGTAAGACTGGAAATAAAAATATTGTAAGTCTCTTCCATGAAGGGTGCCAAGTTTGCACAGCAGCCTAGAAGGGAAAAACTGAACCCTGGCTCTTGAGAGGGATTTTGTCGTTTTAGGTTGAAGTAACAGACAGACGATTAAGAAAAGCCTATAAAACCAAGAAAGAAGAAGAGACGTATGTAATGATGATGTCTTCTCTTAGGTAAAAGCAAGCAAAGGCCATGGAACTGGAAACTGCCTACTTTTCAACATTATACATGTAAAATAGTCAAAATCAGGAACAACTCTGACCCTGTTTAAACTTGGTTTTTAAATGGGGCAATCGGATAACAAGTGGACAGCGAAACCGAAACAGATCGCAGCTTATAGCAGTGTCTGTCATATTTCTCCAAATGTGTCCAGCTGACCACCTGTGTTCAGATTTTGTTATTCCCTATATTAATTAAATGTATTATTACTATTATTATAGTAACTTTCATCAGGAGGTCAAAGGGTGTCGTGTGTATAGTAGGTCAATCTCGTCAGTCCAATACTAGATTTGTTAAGCTAGTTAGCATGGACTAAATAACAATTTGAATATGTTTAAAGAAATAATAAACATGTACCGACTATCTGAACTGTTGAGACTGACAGAAGGAAGTAATTTGTAACTTTCTCATGAGAGGGGAAAAGGCGAAAATTTGAGCACTTTTGAAAAGCAGTGGCTTTTGCTAGCCACAAGACAAACCACCGTGTCCATCACTGATGAAGTATTTCTCTGTTACGTCCTTGTCGGAGACATTTCAGGTTCACACCTTTAATTAAGTTAAGGATAAGTATCTTGGTGTCAAACACAACATGAAAAGAACAATTCCATAATCCCGAGGACAAACACCACCATGTGACGAAATCCATTGAAAGGGGTTGAAAGGAGTGAAGAATTTTACTAACATCTTACTAGTAATATTTTTGAAATCAAATTCCCTGAATCCTCTCATGCCGTCTGTGACTTTGACTTTAGATGGACTTTGATCGCATCAACATGTCTACAGTCTACAAGCATAGAGCTCTTCAGCACCCCGTCACCGCCCGACATCGCTGTTTAGCTGTGGACTATAGTGGTTGCTGTGCCATTTGTCATCCCTGGGGAAACCAGTACTCCCACACAGTGCGGCCGTCCCTCACTATCGACTTTGCCAACCCCGTCAATTTACCTCTAAGTGGTTTCACGAGTTGGGTCTTCATGCTTGTCTTCTTTGATGGCATGCTCCCTCCCTTTTTCTTGTGCTAAATGATAATTATGATTTTCCATTTGTGAAAATGTTGGTTCTCTTCTGCAGGAGGAAGAAGCATTGGTTATCTTATATGTAATCTCTGACGTACAGCTTTATGGAATAAATAACTCAGAAATACAGTTTATAAATATATCTATATAAAAGATGCTTATCACTTGACAGGATATCTGATACGGTCATTGACGATTACGTCATTTTGACACTTGAAGGCCACAGAAGGCTCCTTGAAAGGGGGGGATGATATAATAAAGAAACTTTAACAACCCATGCCATTAAATCGTTTGGTTAACAATGTAACAGTTTGTACGAATGTTCAAAGGGCTACTTTCTTTGAGGCTTTTTTTAACCGAGTAACTGTACTCCTACTTGAGTAGAGAGTATTTCTACGAGCTCTGCTTTTCACTGTCTACAGAGAACACTTGAAGACGTTCACTAGAATAAAATAAATCCTCGCTCTTTGAGAACCATTCCGATGTGCTTCTAATAGGTTTTTTTCATTTCTTTGCACTGAGCACACAAACATTTCAGTGCCGCTGACATTTGCACAGCTGTGTTTCTCTGGAGTCTTGCCAGTGTTTTGAGTTCACACTAGCTCGGTAGCACAACACAACACGTCTCACACATGCACATCAGTTATGTAATCCACTGGCTCATGCATGAGCCATAACAAATTACATACTTTGTTTTTCTTTTCTTTTCTTGCCTGTCCTGATACTGGTTCAGTAATTCAGTTATCCTATGTTAGGGAATATTATTGATTGTTTATAAGTGACTACAATGTTAGTAAACAATGTGATGTGACCAAGCAAAGGCCGTGCAAGCTGAGGACTGCGGAACTGGTGAGTTCTCAGAAAGACATGATAAAATGATAAATGGACTGTACTTATATAGCACTTTTCTAGTCTGCTCGACCACTCAAAGTGCTTCTACAGCACGAGTCAGCATTCACCCATTCAGAAAGTGATGATAGAGGCTGCCATGCAAGTTGTCACATGCTCATCAGGAGCACTAACCATTCACCCCATCATTCACACACCAATGGAACAACCATTGGAAGCAACTTGGGGTTCAGCATCTTGTGCAAGGACACCTTGCCATGTGGACTGCAGTGGTTAGGTATTGAACCAATGACCTCCAGATCAGTGTACAACTGCTCTACCAACTGAGCTACCGTTCCCCGCATCAGGGCTAAAGTATAAGGCTACGTCATGAGGTGAGAGTCTAAGTTAGTTAAATCACATTCTCGTTATTTGCAACATTTCTCCCACTATGTGCCATGGATGGCCATATTAAGGGCCTGCAAGTATGTTGGCTTATTTGAATGAACTTGTACGCAATCTTCCAGACATGTTCACTGCTATGTTTGCAAGACACTAGCGATAAATTCAGAATCAACAGAGGTGTGTTAGACTTCACCTTTCATGATAATAATAATAATTAATTATTTATTAGTTACATACAGTACAACATAGTGAAAATAATTTCTCTGTATTTGACCCATTCATGAGACGTGGGTAGCCCCTTTTGAGCACCGGGGAGCATATGGGGTTCTGGGTCCTGCTCAAGAACCCCAGGATATGCAGATTTGCTGGTGTTGCGACGGCTGCCTTCATATTCCGACTGGGAGACGGCCGCTTTACCCACTGAGCTACAGCCTCGTTCATTACATCTTACGCTCAATTTTGGCCAGTTGCTGGCTATGAGCTCCCGCTAGCTTTAGCTGCTCTGCTAACGCAAGCTCTTTAACTTACTATGTTCCTCGGGGTGATTATATGCGAAATGGGTGATTAAGTTCGTCATGCCAAACATTTTCGTGAATATTCCTCAACAGCTTATTTTATACTTACTGGTGTTATAAATGACAAGCTTTGTGTTTTTTTGTGGTTTACGTGTGAGATGTTTGGAGCCATGGTAGCTCATGCTTGGTGGGCGAGGCCGATTGCTGCTTTCAACAAACGTGGCCCCCTAGCGCCGAAGACTCAATTGGTATAATCAGAATAAGATTCAGAATCAGCTTTATTGCCCATGTATATGTATACAAGGAATTTGACACCGGTTAACGGAGCTCTCACAGTACATCATATAAATTATTTTAAATTAAATGGACAAGGCAATAAACAAATAAGAGAAACATCTTGATTCAAAAAATTAAACTGTAATTTAAAAACATGTATTTTGTGTTTGCTCAGGTTGTCTTTGCTAAATTGTATGTTGATTTGTTATATGAAAGGGTTAATAAAGGACAAGGCTATGTTCCAGACAGGTAACCATTTCCTCTTATTTTTCAGATCAGGCTGATCTGTTCTTCTCCTCCCACATAAAGCTAAATCATTAATCTTTTGATAATATTGCCAATGATCCAAAACCTCCAGCTGTGTTTAACAACCCCTGGGGGGAAACCTGACCATGCGGGGGTTTAGTGACATAACACCTCCTCTTTCCTGGTAGCATCAATATGGATCACCCCTCGAGCTCGGTTCAGAACAAATTGTTTTCATCACCAGATATAAATATCCAGAATTCCTCATCCTCACCTTTAGCTGAGCTTTCTGAGAATTAAAGTCCACAGACAGGAGGTCTCTATAGATTCAGAACCAGCTAAAGAAGGAACCAGCAATCACTTCTGCACTTATCTTACAGCGCCCCCTGCTGTTAGTAGGACAGACTTCAGTTTATAGTCTGAGATTATTGACATTATACAAAGCACTGCACCTGCCCATCAATCAGTCTAAGCACTCACAGGTGAAGTGAATAACAGTGATTAGCTCATTAACATGGCACGTGTGCGATAGTGCATTATAAATTAAATGTATTATTATTATTTATTATATATTTAGGTGAACATGTTGTTGTTGAAGTTTGAAGCAGGAAGAATTGTTGAGCGTTTGAGGGACTTTGACAGATTTACATTTCATAGAACAGCTGGTGTAGTTGGGTCTACAGTACTTAGTATCTAAGTGTTCTGAGGAAGGATAATTGGTGAGATGTGGACAAGAGCTGCTGAAAGTCATGCAGGGAGTGAAGTCCATATTCGTAGAATCCCTTAGAAGAGCTGCTGTAGCACAAATGCTGAAAAGGTCGATTCTGGTTCTGATAGAAGTGTCAGAACACAAAAAAGCATCTCGGATGGCAAAAGAGAACCTAAACAATCACAATCTGTGGTCTTAATGTAATAGCAGATCAGGGTATGGAATTTTCCTGTGCAGAATCAGTACTGTTGATTTAGAGTTAGCTTATTCTCCTCACAAAAAGAATACAAAAAAATGGACAATAAACTATTTGATAATTAATAATTTCATCAGCAATGATTTTGTTTTTTGTTAATTGAAATCCGTCCTAATTGAGAAATTCTTCCCGCAAAAAGGATCATAAACAGAATGTTTGATACACCCCCCACTCACCAACCAACTTTTGGCTTTTCCCTGTTTCTATCATGCCATGTCCACTGCATCTTCCTCTGTCACACCAACCAACTACACGTCCTCGCTCCCCACATCAAGAAACCACTTATTTGGTCTTCCCCCTTTTCTCCTGCCTGTCAACCCACGTCTGAACATTTTTAGCTCTGCCACCTCCAGCTTTGTTTCCTTTCTTTTGGTCAGTGTCACTGTTTCTAAACCATACAGAAGAGCTGATCTTACTACTGTCTTCTAAACCTTTCCCTTCACTCTCGCTGCTATTCTTTGGTCTCAGATAACTACTGAAACTCCTTCACCCACTACACCCTGCATGCACTTCCTCACCTCTTATCCACACTTTGCGTTGCTCTGAAAGATCGACCCCAAGTACTTAACTTCCTGCACCTTCTTCACCTCTTCTCCTTGCATCCTCACCGTTCCACTTGCCTCCCTTTCATCCATACCCATGTATTCTGTCTTGCTGCAGCTGACTTTCATTCCTGTTCTCTCCAGCGCATACCTCCACCTCTCCAGGTTTTCTGCCATCTGCTCCCTGCTCTCACTACAGATCACAATATCATCAGAAAACATCATATTCCATTAAGACTCCTGTCTGACCTCATCTGTCAGCCTGTCCATCACCATAGCAAACAAGAAGGGGCTTACAGGTGTTCTTTGATGCAGTCCCAACTCCACCTTGAACCCATCTGTCCCTATACCGCACAACTCAGTGCTGTCATGCTGCTCTGCTCTAAATTCCTCAAGCATCCTCGCTGCTATAACTGCATTGTCAGATATGTACCTTAGTATTTCATTTAATTTCACTACAATGATTTACTTTCATTCAACATTGACCAAGTATTCTCAGTCCTTATGTTGTTGTTAAGGTCACCAGTTTACATTTTTTTTATTATTATTTTGGTGTCTTTTCTGTTGTGCTGCCATATGCTAGAAGAAACAACAATTCATTTTTAATGCTTGCCTGTCCAAAACAGCCTTGTCAAACATGCATAGGTACTTATAAAAACCTGGATTTTACGTTTGGCCCTTTTGTCCACTTGAAAACGCCCTAAACAAGCACCATGAACATGAAGCACCAGTGTGCCTTATGTTAATGGTGCTCCTGTGAATGTGGTGCACCTGTATATTTGTGGGCGCGATTACTTTTCTAAACGAGGGGAGAAAATCTTAGTCTTAAAAATACCTGAATACTTGAAGATAAAAGCCTTGAAATCAACTGTAAACTCCAAAGGCTCTCTGAGTATCAATCTGTATAGAATCATAGATTGATTTTTGTCTTTATGACGTGTGTTGTCATTTCCTGTTCCTCTCCAGCAAACAGACATTATTGTTATTGTTATTCCTGTTCCTGTTTCTCTCCCAGCCCCAAGCAAAATCAGAGGAATCAAAGGAACAAAGGCAACAACAATAATGGACACTACAAATAACAACAACGGCTTATTTGATTATTTTGTAATGATCACATAATATCTTACAGATGTTCAATCATCCGTAGGATATGCCAAAACCTGCTTCCCATCTCCAAAATCAGAGGAATCAAAGGAACAAAGGCAACAACAATAATGGACACTACAAATAACAACAACGGCTTATTTGATTATTTTGTAATGATCACATAATATCTTACAGATGTTCAATCATCCGTAGGATATGCCAAAACCTGCTTCCCATCTCCAAAAGGATTGATGAAAGAACTACTCATCCCACTAACCTCAACACGATCCCTCCGTTCTACCCACTCAACCCGCCTCCTCCTCCTACCCCGGACTAAGCTCAGCACCTTGGGTGATCGGACCTTCTGTTCTGCTGCCCATCATCTGTGGAATGCCTTCCCTGACCATCTGAGGGCTTGACAGACGACTGAGATTTTTAAAAAAGGACTTAAAACTTTTCTTTTTAGCAGAACCTATAACTTTTAATTAACATTGCTGCTTTTTTGTCATATTTTTGTATAATTATTATTATATTTTTATTGATGCTTTTAACTTGTAACACTTTGAGATTTGATCCAAATGTAAAGTGCCTTATAAATTAAATGTATTATTATTATTTATTACAAGCAGGGGTGAAAACATACCTCCTCCTCTGGTGGAGGTTATAAATAATGTGGAATTTTGAAGAACGTTTCACCTCCACACCGGCAGGTGGCAGCACGTCTCAAGTGACGTCGGAAAGGAAGCTAGCTGATGGAAGCTGATGGAAACAGAACAGCGCGTAGTTAGCAGTTTACTTGTCTGTGGAATCATACGGCTGTCCTAGCTTCACGAGAGAAGTTTCAGAGAATAAATCATCATACGGGTCGAATATGTCGGGTGGGCTTGGAAATGAAGATCTGTTTGACAGTATAACCATGGCGGAGGAAAGGTACGTTTTCTGCCGACTAAATCTTTCAAACACTGACCGAATGGGCATAATGTCGAATCTTTCAAACACCGAACAAAAGCTTCCAAACGAGGCATTTTGTCTCTGATTCTTAAGTCTTACTTTCTTCCGTTTCTGCTGAGGGAATCACGATCAACTCGTGTAGAAAGTATTCAGAACTCTGTACCAGGGTGACTGGGATGATCAAAACCAGCCGGGTTTTCAGGAGTACAGCTGAGCGACGGGCGTCCATTAACGTTTTGGCTAATTTGTCTGGTGAACGGAACGTTCTGTTCTTGTATTACGAGACTTAGCGTTCTCGAGTGTTCTCGTCCCTATGATGTACTGAATGGGTACTTGATAAATTGATACTTGATTTGTATTGCTTTTCAACACACATTGTTGCGTCCTTTCCTGTTCCACTCTAATGTAAAACCTCAAAGGCACAAGGCACTACGGTACCCAAGGTTTAGGAAAAATGAATGCAGATTTTCTTTATTAATGTCTGGGTTAATGCTAAATCTACTGACAACTGCATCAAACTTTTGAATATCTTTCAAATACACACACACACAGCCGGTCATCTCTTGTATCTTCCACTTCAGCGTCTCTTCTCAGCCCACTGAACCCCCAGCTCCACCCCCAAAGGAACTTCAAGGCATCAATGATGGAAACAATTTCAAGAGAGCCCCTTGCCACACTAACCCTTCTTCTACGGAGCTGGTTCGAGGCCTAGTTCGGAGCCAGAGCCTGACTTGGCACTAGTTTTTTGCTTTTCGACAGCTTAGGCACCAGCTCCTGGCTCTCAAAACTGGAGCCAGACAAGCACCAACTCTTTGCTGGTCTAGAGCCAAGTACCGGTTATGTAAGGGGGGAGGGGATTTGTGACCAAGAAGACCGGCTCAAAGACTGAACCGCCATTTTTAAAACAACAGCCGAGCGAGTTTCATTTGATAAACAAGCAATAATGTTTTTACAAAGAAAAGTTGTTGTTCTTTGGCTCTTGATCTCAACGTAAGCTTGCAATGCCAAGAAAAGCACCTGCATAGAGACAAAGAGTTCCTCCATCTTCGTTGTGCGTGAGTACGGGACGAGCATTGTTGGGTAAACTGACGGTGGCTTACTGAGGTTATACGGTGACGTAACGGCGTGGCTCTGACTTGGCTCTTTGCCAATTGAAAAGCAACAAGTTTTCATGAGGTGCGTGAGTTGAACCAACTAAACTTCAGCACCGAGCTAGTGCCACGTTCTTTTTGGTGGAAAAGGGGTAATTGTGAAGTCAAAGCACCAAACTGCTTATTATTTCCAATTTATTTTAAATGCTCTGAAAGACTTAACATCACCAAACATGAATTATCGGTAAGATAAGCCAAAACCTACTTCGTCATTAGTTTTTCTGTAATCTTGCTAAATGTAAGACCAGAAGACAGACAAACAGGAGTGAAAACATAAACACTTCCCTAGGTGGAGGTAACAATATTCCATCGGTAACCACGTGAACTGCCAATACAATTTTGTTTTAATTGTTATTGTCCAGATTTTTTGGTTCAAGTGTTTGCATGTCTGTTTTTTTTGTTTTGTTTTTTTTTGCTCCTTTTAGCTTGCTACTCTGGGGGAGTTTGGCTTACATTAACAATATTTGCAATGTTATTTGTGGGGATCAGGGAGAAAATTCATATCTAGATTGCATGGGCTTTATCAGTAACCACTGAGTGAAAGTGTGATTGTGTTTTTACAGGTTCCGTGGGCAGGGTTACCATGAAGGATTTGAGAAAGGGACCAGCAGAGGACTGCGTGACGGTCACAGACATGGAGTCTCTCATGGGGCAAAGCTGTCCACTGAGGTGAGTCAGCAGAGTGAATCATAAGTGATGTGGGGGTTTTCTTTTCTTTAGTGAGCTTATTATGACCCTCTCATGAATGTAGCAATGCTCTCAGAGATCTTCCATCGTGACCGTTAGTTAATTCTTGTACTTCATTTGGTTAGTGTAACAGATGGGGATGGTACAGGAGAAAAGACTCAAACATGCTCTCCAGCATTTAAATGTTCCTGTGGAACAAACGTCGCAAATCCATTCTGCCGTTTATTCTCTCTCTGTACCTCTGCTCCCTAAACAGCTCAACGGTGCATACGGCAATGTCTACATTAATATTTTAATATACATATCAATTATTTGCAGATACATTTTGACATTATTATAAATATTCAGTTAAATTGCTAGGAGTATTTAAAATAAAGAAATCTGATTTATTATAAAATAAAATCTTCTCATTCCCATTACAACAATTTGCAGAAGGGAAAAGCCTGCCACCTGGTGGACAACATTAGATAAAGCATGGGGGTAGACACACTAAGCAGATAGATAAATGATAGTCAGATGCTCTTACCCACCCTTTTAAACACACTAAATTTTGGTCCATGTAAAGGTTACTGAACTTTACGCCGCCTATATTTCCTGCTTCCAACATCAACTTCAGAACAAAGTCTTCCCTTTTTACATTTATCTATCCCAGGTACCATGGTAAAGAGATAATCAGTGTTATTCGCGCACATGTCAGTGGTTATTTAATGGTTCATCGGTGTAAATACTGTATTTATGATACCATAGTAACCTGAATGAAATTAGTAACTTTCCGTGGAAGCCGTTCAGGTAGAGTAGATATACTTCAAAAAGTTACTCTGATCGAAAGTCATTTATTTATTATTCAATCATCCCAGAGGTTATTTTGATACAGGCGTTCCTTCTAGTCATTAACCCACATCTGGATCATATTGACTGAAAGCAACAGATCATTTATAATTAAAGTGTGTATTAAACCTGATCCCAACTGTAATGTAATGGTCCATGACCCGTGCCACACACTGCCACCAAGTTCATGTCAGTAGTAGCAAGGATAGGTTCTTTGGCTGAGCTGAGGCTTTCGCTTCAAATGCTTCCTTCATTTAGGTTGACTTATTTTACTTAAAATTCTCCTGGTGGTCCGGTTTGTTAATTGGTCTCTTGTAAACTAACCCCCACAGATCTCTTTCTATTATGGTTTTGCCATCACATGGAAATGTCTCCTCCAAAATGAAACAGATGTCAAATCTAGGTAAGATTTCAAAGTCTTACTACCTCCACATTTCACTAGTTATTATTAAAAAAGATATGACTTTATCATACCCATTGGTTTATTATGAGTAGTAAATGTTTATAAGATAATGGAATGTTTACAATAGAAATACTGTTTTTAAACACCCAGTGCATAAGCATGACTTTCGGTCCCTGACTGTTAAAATCTACAGTGTACGTTATTATTTGTGTTTGTGTGTGCTGTCAGGAAGCGTGTGAAAGCTCTGGACTCTCTCCTGGAGTTGATTCAGAACTATGCTTGTGATGATCCACAGTCAGAGAAGCTACAGCAGGACATGGAAAAACGTCGTTCCAAGTTCAGACAGGTAAGTTTCCTTCGAAACTATTAAAGTGAAAGATGTCAGGATCAGTTGTAACTGGGAGTTAAAGTGGGATTGGACTAGCGGGGGTACCCTAGCGGGGGTACCCTAGTGGGGCGTTGTGATAGTCGCATTAATTGGTTCTAAAGTCCATAACCCAAGCCATGGTTTTCTACTATTTGTCTGGGTGTAGGTCTTTGAACAGGAAGTAGGTGATGGACTATGTTGTTTTCTGAGTTCACTCTGAACTGGGAGGAGTTTTGTCTAGCTAAGTGTGTGCAGTGTTTATAGTATACACAAATTGCACTCCTTCAAGTCATATCCAGGTCCTATTGTCTCCACATTGTCAAGAAATCCAAACTAGGTCGTCACATTTGTTTTAAACAGGTTCAGACCTTGACCGTTTACTTTCTCCCACGCCTCCATGTTTTCTCATCAAATTCTTTTGGGACATTGACTGCCATCTGTGCTGCCCTCACCTGAACGAAAAAACACTCTAGCACCGTCTAGTGGACTGGAAATAATTGATTTGATTCATATCTATTATCCAATGTTTATAATAAAATATAAAAACGTGGCATCCGTGTAACAAAAAAATATCTTCAGATAAAAATTGCAACATTGTACTTCAATTTTTTCACAATACATGTGTTTGAACCTGTCTGAACCTTTTAGGGTACTGAAATTGAAACTGTTGTAAATATTAAACAGACTTCGAGACTCACCTTTAAGACACGTGGAAAAACTATCAAGAATATTTAATGTCAAAATTCGATTTTTTTTTTTGTGCAATAATAAATGTGCAATTTGAAGTGGGATATATTATGCAGCAATGTTTTGTTCGGAAGCTTATGTTGGAAGCAGGGGAAAGAGACAAGCAAAAGGATCTGAGAGATTTTGACAAGGACCACAATGTGATGCCTAGAAGACTAGGTCAGAGCATCTCCAGAACTGCAGGTGTTGTCAGGTGTTTCTGGTCTGCAGTGGTCAGTATCTACCAAAGTCGTCTTAAGAGGTTCCACTCTTAAGACGACTTTTTAGTGTAGCCCTCATTCTTGTCGCTCAGTTTTAGGAGTTGTTATGAGAACATTAAATACGGTTAATGGATGATTGAATCCTGAATAATCAAATGCAGCTGGAGCCCTGAGGCTGCTCTGCTCATGTGCTAATAACTTATCCTTTCTCCAGGTTTGCTCTATGCTGACTGTCCCCACTGACTTCAAGGATTACATCAAGACTTCTGAGGGCACGTCTTTCTGAATCTGATGGAGATGCTGAGCATACCTCTGCATCATGAACAGAGGAGAAGAGGGAAGCCAGCTGCTGTGAACCAGCAGCCTCGCCGGTTGCCTGCAGTGGTCATTTTGACATGTTGCTACGGTGTAGTGTCGGCTGTTGATCACTTCATTCTTCTTCTGCTGCTGTGTTGAAGCCTGCAGACAGACACTTGGAACATGTGATGCGCTGTAACAGATGAATTGATAACACTGTGTCAATGGTAGAGACAAAGCAGCAGGACTATCTGCTGAAGTTAAAGAGCTCTGACAGTTCTTGTCAGCTTTAGCCATTTTAAGTAATCAGCGAGTAGTTTATAAAACTACTGCAACCTACCATAAATTAAAAGACAAACCAAAGAAGTTGAGGTCGTTTTTACACAGGATTGTCCGGGGACTTGGTTCAATTGGATGTTGAAACTGCAACCAGGTTGCACTTTCATTTGGTTTGCTTTGCATCTGCACTTTTTCAAACGAACCAAACCGTAAGAACAATGTCAAGCAGTACGACTGATTGTAATGAACCAATAAACATCAAAAGAGGAAGAAGAAAACACTTAATCTATTGTACAGAACAGGTAACCAAAATCAGTCTGCTTTCGCCGACTTTGCCCTGTTCACACGGGACTAGTATAACCTTTTTAATAATTATGGTGGATGTCTGTGATATATATCCAGCGTGAATGCACCATACCTGTAATTTTCATGTAAACATTCCACTGCAAATCACCAACATTATTTCGCCAAACAGTGGTCAGGTGATCATTTTAGTCCTGTGCAAATCCGTAATGAACCAAAATGAAAACATTTTTTTAACTGATATTAGAGAAATCTTAATGACGATGTCTCCTGCAATTTACATTCATTGACGCAGCTCACTGCGTTCAACACACGAACGGCGTGTCCACCATTAGGAATTATCATTGACGGTGGTTTAGTGCGGGGGGTGATACACTGGGGGGTTGGGTACGCGTCGCATACGACGTGTTGTCACGGTTATAAAGATGCCAAGCGAGGTACCGACGTGGATTTGTACGTATTAAATCACATATCTGTTCGATGATGCACTGTGCTTTGCTCCACTTCTTACCTTTGGTTCATAACTTGGTCTGCTTTGCTTTCTCACTACAAACGGACCACAAAAGGGTTCACTTGGAAGCTACAAAGCCCTCAATTCAATCGGAACACAGTTCGCTTGTTTGGTCTGCAGCAGAGTTTGAAAGAGCTTTCACTACACCCCAAACCTACCAGACTATCCAAGGAAACAAACCAGAGTGGACCAAAGAAGCTGTGGTGTGCAAGACCACAGCTTCTTTGCATGTGTGCAACGTCAAACAGACATTAATTGGTTTGAAAATATGGCCAAACCAAAGCACATTTTCCAAACCATGATATATATTATTTAAGAGTTCATAGTAACTGGGCTGACATGCAATTCAGTGTCCTGGTGATGAGGTTCGCCTGTTCTGATCATATCACGTTTAGAAAAATCTGGTAATTATAGTCTTGTATACTGTATATGATAGATACCAGGTTCCCGGCTACTGCATGATGTTTGTGCCCTGTAATGTCTATACCTCAGAAATGACATTACTCTCTGAACTGTGGCTTAATGTCACTTTCTATTGACTGTGGCTATGAGAAAGTGAAGCCACTGCGGTTTGTAGCAGGCTTGGTGCTGTTAGATGCTAGCGTGGAATTGTGAATGGTTTATTCAACTGATCGTCTGCAATACAAGACGACAGCAGCTCACTGAGGATTAGGTGTTAATACGTAACTGAATCCCGGTTTCTAAAGAAGTACTCTTCAGGTTTGTCAAATGACGGTAAAGATTTGTCCTGGTTGCTGAGATCTGGTTATGATGTTTACATGCGCAAAACACATACGCTGATAACTGGGATACTGGTGTGCATGTAGCCACAGTTTATCACACTGATGACCTGCTGCAGGGATTTCAGTTCAGGACAATGATAAAGGTTTGTGGCACAAAGGCGGGCCAGACGTGTTTGCAAGACCAGTTTGGTTTTTTTGCTGCCAGTTGGGAGATTTTGGTCATAATAAAATTATAATTGATTTAACTGTGTATAAAAATTAGAGCTCAGGACTTATTTTTAATACACATGATCTTTTTAATAAACAATTATGATAAGGACATTTGCAAATATACAACTATGCCTTTTTAAAATGTTCAAATAAAATTGAAAAACAATGTATGAATGTAAAACATTTGTGATGCTCATTCTTTCTGTTTCAAGGTATTCTTGTTTAATATTTTACAGTTCTTCAGCAGAAAGAAGAGCTGGTTGTTTGATACAACGACTTAATAACTAAACATGTTCTTCTGTGTGTAAAGGGGCACCAACCCATTATTTTTGCAAAGGCTGTAATGGGAAGAGAGGAATGTACACCGGTCTGTGGCGGGGCCTCCTTGTAAATTAGATTTGTTTGTCCATCCCATCTTTATCACTCCATCTTCATCAGTCCAGTCCATGACAACAGGTGGACAGCAGAAGCAACAACAAGACACTCTCCAAAAGTGGAATGGTTTTGCAGCTGGTGAGTACAGACTGTGTCTCTCAGTGGAGCCTTCCTGACTAACTGGTCTCTGATGTTATATTTTGCTGTTGTCCTTGTCTACTATTAGTGTGATGTGGCCCATTCAGGTCACACTGCTAGCCCAGTTCTTCCAGGATGGCACTTCACACGCACCAGGCATGGGCTAGGTCATTTGATGGACCTAGCCCACCGATCCATCAAATGACCGGTGGGCTAGTCTTCTGCATGTTTCTGGCCCAATTGTCTGGAACAGACTCCATGTGGTGGCACTAAGGCCAACATCGCTTGTAGGACCCGTGCTGACAACCCTCCACCGTGTGGCTCAACTGGCGTTAGCCCGAGCGCACCAGAATTGGCATGTTCGCCATTGTTCCATGCTGATATTTGCAGATGACAGCAGGTTCACACTGAGCTCATGTGACAGAGATGAAAAACAGGGGGGTGAGGCTCCGCCTCCCCTGCAGAGCCTCACCTCTCAGGAACATTAAAAAACAAATAATGATAAAATAAGTCTACTGATATGTACTACAAACGTGATATCTGTCTTATTCCTATAACTTCATTCATTTTTCTGTAATCAAAATCGTTGAATTTGCGTATTTCCTGTTCACATAGAGCGGAGACACGTGTTTTGAGACCGCTGTGAGCTGAACCTCATCTAAGATTGTGCACCCCCGTAAAGTTTGTAGACACTTTCATTAAATGTATTCACTTTCCGTAGAATAGTTATTCTATATCCCCTATGTGCAGAACATATTTAGTTTTGCTGATCTGACAAAACCGTAGTGAAAAAACCCGAGCTGAGGCAGCAGTACCACTGCCTCACTGAGGAGGGCGCACTGAGCCCATGGGTTTATAACAGTGGCTGAAAGGGGCAAACGCACTGCAAACATGGATTTTGACAACTTGCACATACTGCAATTAAAGAAAACATCTTCATCAATTTCACAACACGCACGCTACAAAAGCCACATCACAATAAGCCGTGGTAGGCTTAACCTTCGGGTCATGCAACTTACCTGTGTGTGTAGAGAATTCTGATCTGAGACATGAGACACAACCACTAGTCAGTGTGCAAGCTGGCAATTAAACGGTGAACTAAGCTACTCCATTGGGTTCATTTATTTGTAAATACAACTCTGAAAGGGACAGTGCCTCACCTGCCATGAACCTCACTGCACAGAACTGGTGAAAGAGTCAGAAGACGCCGTGGAGAAAGTCATGCTGCCTGAAACATTATCCAGCCGGACCGGTTTGGTGGTGGATCAGTGATGGTCTGGGAAGGCAGATCCTTGGAGGTGCTCACAGTAGCCTGAATGCTGTTAGGTAGCAGAATGAAGTCATCAGACTCATTGTCAGACCTTACACTGGTGCATGCGGACACTGGTTTCCGCCTGGTCCAGGACAATTCCCGGCCTCATGTGACCAGAGTGGGTAAGCAGTTCCTGGATGATGAATGCATTGATGCCATTGACTGGCCTCCTCATTCCTCAGACTGAAATCTAATCTAACTGAGAGTGTTATGTATTGTTCACAGACACCACCAAGTAAATCCTGAGACTGTCCAGGAGCTCGCTGATGCCCTGTTGTCCTGATGAAATCACTCCAGTTGGACCAGTCTGTGGTTTCAGTCCTTCACTCTGATTCTGGGTGGGATTTAGAATCCAGTCCTCAATGAGTTCGATTATTTTTTTCTACCGACCATTCTTCATTTTTGGTTTTTGAGAAAGTTCACAATGTACATCAATAAAGAATTCCATCGTATAATATAAATATTTTGTTCCTCAAAATCTGTTCCGCTAATTATTTGAGCCATGTACATTTATTTTTCCAGAACGAAAAGGAAGCTTATGTTCTGTATGAGATTTGAAATGTGGTTTGCACTAACCACACCAGAGGATGAGTCTGTTGTATTTAGAATAGGGTCATTTTATGGCATAAAATGTAGGTGATACTGATTCCTCTCATTCATTCACAGTTCAGAGAGGATGAGAAAAAATTGCAGTAGCAGCTTTAACCACTAGATGGCTGCTGTCACGTAGTGATGACATCATAATCAACCTCTGGTATCCTTTTGACTTACTGATTGTCTGATTGTAAGGATGAAAATGTTTATTCTCTCAGCTGCTGAGTTTGAGCTCGAAGGAGGAAAAGGACAGAATATAACTATTTCAAATAATATAACAATGATTATTGATAACATTAGAGAAATATCTTCTTCCATTTATGCTTTTGTATCAACTGTCAGACCATCTAACTATATTTAACATAGAATAACTTGAATAAAGACAAAAATGCAAGTTTTAAATTATATATTTTTTTAGCCAAAAAAGATTTACTAATAACTAGGGAAAAGTCCGAAACTGAATCAAAAATCTACCAAACTGCATTAACACTGGTTATATCTGGACTGGACACACTCAGATTTTATCAATATAAAATAAGAAAATGATAGAAAAACATTTTTACATACATATTTTCTATACTTACTTTTAAAGCCATCTTTGACTTTGTTTAAATGTCACAAAGCGGAACTTTAATGTGTGCCTGATAAAGTTGAATCACCTGTTTGAACCATGACTGTTTCATCGTAGTAACCTGGACTGTTTCACTTTACACAACTGGACTGTTTCACTGTATGAATCCGTAAGGCATCTAGTAGCACTTATATAAGCAATAGTCGTATTGAAGTAGGAACATCGAAGTAGAAGAACATTTTAAGTATGGGGCAGACTGGACCATGTGCAATGGAGCGATAGGTACTTCCTGTTTAATGGAAGAAGTGTTTCATTTATAGTGATTTCTTTGTGGCATGTAATATGATTAATGCTATTAGAGTCGCTTAGTTGTCATGGTGACAGACCTTATCAAGCTGTTCATTTCATGAACCTCACAACTTTGTGACTTGGTACTACTAGTTCAAGTAGGACCCAGGTCGTGTACAGTCCCTCTGTGGATGAAAGCAGGTCATCCACCTCTGCTGTGATTGGTTTGTGTACAGATACTGTACTTACCAGGCTGCTCCTCTGGGAACACACACAACCAGAAACAACAACATTAGCATCAGGAGCTACCAGAGAACAGCAGAGGGACTCTCCCAGCCTTTGTCCCCCACTCTGCTTTCCGATTACCCATTAGAAGTGTGTGTGTATGTGTGCGTGTGTGTGTTTGTGTATGGGTGTGTGTGTAAGTGTGTGTGTGCGTTTGCGTGTGCTGGGGTACAGTAGCAGCTGGTTCATGCAGTGCCAGGCAGCAGGTGAACGCTGTCTCCTAGTCGGCAGCTTCTGAAGACAAAAAGAAAAGAGAAAGCGGGAGGCCTGACGGGGGCCAAGCGAGAAAGGCTGCATTCAGAAGAGTGTTTTCATATGACTTGTACCCTCTTAATGAAAAGAAGAAAAAAAAAGATATCAAAGGCAGGACAGAATGTGCATCTCAAGAAAATGACAGATAATGAATCCATTCTTAGTAGAGTGGAGAAGAAGAGGAAGAGCAGGTAAGGAGTTTCAGGAATAACAATCAGAGGAAAAGGAGGAAGAAGAGCAGGAGGGAGAGGAGAAGGAGGAGGAGGTGGGACTGAGGTCTTTGAGGGAACGTAGAGGAATGTAGGGAGCAGGTGGTGAGTGGTGACATGAAAAGCAGCGGTGACAAATGCAGCCGGCTGGCCGGCAGCAGAAGGGCCTTCAGAATGAAATCGTGGCATCAGATTTCACCAGAACACTTCCACAAGGAGAAGGAGGAGGGGGAGGGGGAAGAGGAGGAGGAGGGGGAGGGGGAAGAGGAGGAGGAGGAGGAGGGTCCTCCACGGAGAGCATCACACAAACATGGTGTCCTCAGTGTCACATAGTCCAGTTCAGGTCTCTCTGCTTGATTGAGGAGTCACATGACAACATGGCCTGAAAAAAAAACTATGGAAAAGGTCCCAGACTGTGATCTTTAGAAAACTCCCACCTTGGGAGGGGATAAGGATGATGATTATAACGATAAACAATAAACGCATTAGTAAGTCACACACACATAGTAAATATAACGCAGGTTTTAATTGACTGGTTAGGCGCGTTCCTGGACTACAGTCTACTTATTCTATTTTATTGTGACAGAAGAAAGAAACACTGCGGTCCACGTAGCAAAGCGTCCTTGAACAAGATACTGAACCCCAAGCTGTTCCATTGTTGTGCGAATGGTTACTGCTCCTGATGAGCATGTGAAGCCTTGTGTGGCAGCCTCTGTCATCAATGTGTGAATGTTTCTGTGAATGGGTGAATGCTGACTTGTGTTGTAAAATGGCTTCCAAAAGTGCTTCATAAGTATCGTCCATTTACCATTTACTATCTGCATATAAGAACTCTGCTCTTCCTTCATTTTGGGGTCAGATTCTTTGGACTGTCTTGCACTATATGATCACTGAACTTCTTTGCAGAGAATAAAACCCAAGACAGACAGTTCAGTTCTACCTCTTTATTTCAGCTAATAGAACATTTTCCACAAGTACTGAACATGAGAGCCAAAAAGGAGGACAGGCACACCTTCCTTAATCTCAGCACCGTCCCTCTTTTCAAAGTTGTAATGATCAAAGTGTAGTCGGCTAGTTGGAGCAGACAGGAGAGCATCTCCTCCTCCCTCCTGCGGACTTCCTCCGTCTGTGGTGGTCTGACCAGTAATGTCTCTCTCTGCTCTCTGACCACTAACAAGTACCTGTGACAGGGCCAGAAGAGTTTACTGCAAGCCTCATAAATGTGGGTTTGTTCAGAGTGGAGCGGCGAGCAGACCCCACGCCACAGGTCTGGTTCTATGTTCGCCTTCCTCCCGATGGAAAACTGCAAAAACAGTGGCGTGGATTGTCCTTCTATGATACTGTAGAAGTATCATAGAAGGACATAGATAAAACAGATATAACATCGCGACCTCCATGGAGGGGGGACCCGTATCAATGCAGAAAAAAGGGGTTGTATTTAAATAACATTTTTTTATTACATGAATATATCCCGTTGATTATACAATAGACTAGATATAGCACTCAGAGAGCACACACCTCCACAAGGTGCCGAAACCTACATCTGAACCCACTCATAAACAGATATTGTTTCGTCATTTCCTGTTCCTGTCCAGTATAAAACATCAAAGGAACAAGGAACAACAGTACCCAAGGTTTAAGAAAAGCTCCTGAAAAATTCTCCATTGATTGATATTGTCAGCCTCTAAATCTACCAACTACCCATACGTACTCTCTCAAATACTTTGTTGCCTCTCATCTCCTGAGCCTTTCAATTCAGCATCTCTGTTCAGCCCACCGAGCTCCACCCCCAAAGGAACATCAAAGGAACGCTTAAAACTGAGCCCCCAGCTCCAAACGCAAAGAAAGATCAAAGGAATCAAAAAAACAAAGGCAGCAACAGCCATAATGTTACCTCACTACTCCAAAATGCTTATTATTATTCATTAATTCATTATCCTTAACCGCTTATCCTGTTCAGGTTCACCTCAAGGACCCGCCAAAATCCACCTCTGGGTACAATTTTGTGCAGATCCATTCAATAACTTCCCCCTAATTTTGGTCACAAACAAACTAAGAGACCAAAAAATGCAGAGGGGGGAAAACATGAACTCCTTCCTTGGCGTAGGTAAAATAAATACTCATGAATATTGCATTCCATTTATTCAAAGAGATACTGCTAGATTATACACACTGGACCTTTAAATAACTTAAAACTTCTAAAGCAGCATTCCAAAACATAAGAATGTTGCAGCCCAATCTGAAAACTAAAAATCTTTTGGTGTTCCTTAAAACGTTAAATCGCAGTGTTGAGAACCACACGAGGCATTGATCGTGTACTTATCTCTGTTTGTATATGTTTATAGTTAATGGAGGAGGTGGGTGTGTACCCCCCTTGAATTGAGTGTGGGAGAAGGTATCTGTTACCGAAGTAACAGATACGAGGAGCAACAGACTACTTTACTGTTTTATTATGACAGAAGAAAGAAATGGGTACACCAGCCCAGCCATTTACCAAAGGTCATTTAAAGATCCTTTTTGCGGGCATTGTTAACTCCTGGCAGCTCTACTGCATCTCCTCCATGAATCATCACAAACACTGAGCACGGCTCATCAATGTTGTTTTCCACACTGGTTGACAAAGTCAAATGTGGAGGATGACAACGAGGAGATATGCATTTGCAAATGCAATAAAGTAAAGGGAAATTGCTGCACCTAGATCCTGTTTTACCCTTCTTGCCCTCAGCTGAAATAAAAAGACAGATTTTCACCTTACTACTGTCACCATAGCAAACCACGCAAGGAAATGAATCCCTGCATTCCTGCAGTATTTCATTCATTTTGTCCATTTTCTGCTGTTCATCAAGCGTCAGAGTGGTTCAGTCTGTATTTTTTGTTTTATTTGTCTCTCACTGACAAATAAAACAGCATTTCTCCTCCGGTCTCTCTGCGTTGTGTATTCTGCACCCCAGTGTCACGTGATCTTACACCGTGCTCTCATTGGCTGAGGCAGAAGAGAACATGCGCTCACTTTGCTGCGATTTATGATATATATTAAAATGCCGTGGAATTGTTGTGCTACAGAAATTATATTGCACACTTATCTGGATCGTTAGCGCCATCTTTTCATGGTTAATTGCCCAGCCCTAATTATGGTTCTGACTCTGGTTCTGCCCACACTACCTGCTGCCTGCTTCCTGCTGTAGAACATGACGGTCCTCACTTCTCTGGGGCTTTCTTTCTACATTCGTTACAAAGTCCTCGGGTTCCCTGTGGTCTACTCAGACACGATGAAGGAGGGGATTTTCAGCATTAGAACTCTAATCATAACTTTTTCAGCATATGCAGTAAGTCAATCAGAGGAATGCTAAAAATGACAATAATAATCATTTTTACATAACATAGGCCTCAGGCGGTAATTAAAGCTGCACCAGCTGCCGTCTTTGCGACATGACCTGCATGAAAGATTCGTTTCTGTGTCTGCTTTGTGGCTCTACAGAGAATACAGTCATTGTACATCTTCATGCAGAGGATGATGTGAAGACCATACCAATCAAATTTCATACCAATCAAAAATAGAATAAAGTTTCTCATTCAAAGTTAACTTCCTCTTGCCAGCAGGTGGAGTTATCACTGTAACCGTCCACTAACATGTAAAGGTCGGCAAAGATTGTAAAGTTACAGTATCATATCAATGCACACGTTTACATCAGGGAATGCTTTTTCAATGCACATCCAATATCCTTTAAAAAGCTTTACAAAAGTAATTCCACACTGCAAAAACAGTCAGACCAGAACAAAGCCAAATATTCTTGAACACAAAATATGCCTATGCTGTCTGCTGAGGGCCAGGATATATCATCAGACAAGCATATCCCTGACTGTACTCCTCAAATAAATGAGAAGTTAGAGGCTGAAAAACATATTTGGTAAAAAATAAATAAAAATAAAACTCCCCATAGTGAGTTAAATAATCTATTAGAGTAAATTAGTTCATCTCTGCTGCTCATCTCCCGGATCACATCACCCCTTGTCTCCAGAAACTCCACTCGCTCCCCGTCCCACAGCGTACCCAGTCCAAACTCTTCTCCTCACCAACAAAACCCTCCGTGACCGGACTACCTCTCGGACCATGTCCACCCTTACAATCTGACCAACTGCCTCCGCTCCTCTGATGCCAACCTCCTTTCTACACCACTGAGGACCAAACACCGGACTTGGGGTGACAGAGCTTTCTCTCACCTCCCTCTAGAAACTCAGTACCAAAACACACCAGAGACTGACTGCACTGACCCTCCATGTTCAAATCACAACTCAAAGACCCAGATCTGCTTTTAACGTGAAGTCAATGTATCATTTTGTTGCTGTTGCTATAGTTATTTGAGTTTATTTGATATCTGATATTAACTGTACTTGTTTTCTATGTACCTATAAAGTAGTGTTATTACTAAAATATAAATATAAAATATAATATATATATTCGACAATGTTCCATGAAATGTTTTTTTAGTTATCGTGGCAGTGAACACGGTAGACTCCATGGAAGAAGACCCGCGCCGCCAGACATTTAAAGGACTCATTCTAAGCTAACGCGAAAAAAAACCATCTTCTTATTCTCAGTGGATTATACACAGACAGAAACATAGCTATCAATATTAGATTGTATTTATTCAACGAGATAACTTTAATACATGAGTACATCAATATGTAATTAAAAACAATAATAGTTAAAATAATAATATAATAATAAACTATCTAATAACTTGATGAAATGAACAACAAAACCCAAAACATATTTCGGTAGCAGTTAACATTATAACACGGTAATAAGATGGTAATAGTTGGATTAAAGTGTTGTAATAAAGAGGTTATAATAATGTTGTGCCACGTAATCACCAAAGTAATAACCAAATAATAGCTTGGTAATTACAGTAATAAGATGTAAATAGTGAGGTTATAAAGAGGTAATACATATGAAATACCATGTAATGACCAAAGTAATAGCTAGGTTATACCTTGGTAGTAATAATGGGTAGACATGGTTAATATTTACATGGAAATGAGGTACAATTATTTGGTAATATTACCCCCCCTCCCCACCCCCCCAGCCCACCCCCATCCCCGCCGACAAAAAAGCAACAACTGGATAATAAATGTCTCCGTGTGTGACCTCCGTTACTTTGGTGAGCAAAGTCTGGGGATATACTATGGAGAAGTTTCAGAGTTAGTTTAAAATCAATTTCTTTATGGAAAAATTTCTTTAAAAGAAATCTAAAGAAAATGATGTACTATATATATGTTATCGATATCGTGGTTGAGCTTTATGAAGAGAATAAATGCTGGGATACTATTCCAACAAGTTCTAGCTTGTTTCTGCTTTAATGTAGCTTATTAAATGATCTGGAATAAAAAAGTAAAAGAAGAGATCTCTTTTTTCTTGCAAAACATATTTGACATAGTTTTTGATTTTCTTATAACTAATGTTTTGCTGTTTAACATTTACAAAACAAGATAAATAGTTAGGATTTGCATCAAATTCACAACCAACTTTTTAAACTTTACTGTGCGTATATGTGGGTGTGTTTGTTGGCGTGTGTTTGATTGTCTGTGTGTGTGTAGGTGAGTGTGTGTGTTCGTGTCTGTGTGTGTATGTGAGTGTGTGTGTTGTTGTCTGTGTGTTTTTGTGTGTGTGTTTGTATGTGTGTGTGTGCGTGTTGGTGTCTGTGTCTGTGTGCTTTTGTGTGTGTGTGTCTGTGAGTGTGTGTGTTGGTGTCTGTGTATGTATGAGAGTGTGTGTGTAGGTGTGTGAGTGTGTAGGTGAGTGTGTGTGTTGGTGTCTGTGTGTGTGTTTGTGTGTGTGTGTGTGTGTGTGTGTATGCTGAGGGTCTTTGTGCTGCTGGTTAAGCTGGCGCTGGCAGTCCTGTGGGAAAGGATTAGTCTTTCACGCCTTTTCTTCCACACTGAAGCCCCATCAAAGACATTCCTTGCATAACAAATCAATGAGTACTGTCTCACGCGCACACTCGCGCACACACACACTCACATACCATACACAAATACTCCTGTTAACCTTTAGCTAAAGAATAACTTTCAGGATCAGACAGAACTTTCTGTTACTTCCTTAAATGAGGGTTGTTGGAAATTAATAGCATTTACAGTTTGAAACATTTTTCAGGCTGTTCAGAAAACACACATGTAAACACACCAACCTGTGTGTGTGAGTGTGTGTGAGAGTGATAATGATTCATATACAGCAGAGAAAACCTAACCCTTTTTTTAAATATCAAAATAAGGTAAGCCTTTGCAGAGGTCTGGCCTTTTATTTAATGTGAACTGTAGAATCAGGATCAGAGTGTCGTCTATGGGAGGTGCAAAGTGGCAAAACACAGTCTTTGTATAAACTGTTCTTCCATGAACAGCTGTTATGGGAATATTCCAGAAACCAGGTTAAATAAACTCTGAGTTTAATCCTGAACTCTGAGGTAACTAAGACTTGGATGACGTCAAAGCTGAATCGGTTCAATCAGTTCTGAGTTAATTTCATTTACAATGACTGTAAATAGCCTATTTCTATCATTCACAAGGGTTTAATTCACTCATACAGTGATTATATTTAGAAAACCAGTAATGCGGATTTATCATACATTAACACAGCCAATCTTATTTTTAGCTGATAAAACCTTAATAAAAATTTAGTTAAGAATATTATATTACATGTATTCAAATTGATCCCCCTAAATCTTAAAGACTGCACCTTTAAGTTAGAAAAAATTCAGAAAGACTTCAGCTGTCCTTGTAATACATTTGTAAAAGTCTTTAGAAGTATTAATTATTGACAGTTTCAGGCAGATATATCCTTGTTCTTTGTCCGAATAGTGTCAATACTTTTGACACTGAATATCATACCTAAAATAAACTTAACCCTTTAATGTCCAGCTCAATTGTTTGGTTGAGCACATTTCGATTCACAACTTCTCAAAAAATGTGACTGAACCTGTTTATATTATGTTCCAGTTGCAGCATGTATAGTCTAAACTGTAAGGTGCCAAAGAAGGAGCCCAGGGGGACAGGGGAGGAATACTTAACAACGGCTATTGAGAAGGTCCTATTCGATAATTATGATTTATTTGCAGTATTAAAGAATGTTAGAACTTACTAAACAGATTAATTTAACTTGATACCAACAAAAAAAAAATTCAAGCGTTAAATAATTTTCTAAAATCATGCTTTATCAAAACAGTTGCGATAATAAATCAAAATGGACTTTCGTTTAACGATTTTCATTTAATGGTAATTTTTTAATGTCTAAGATATTAAAACAATAAATGCCAAAGAGAAATAAAATATCAAAGTAAATTTTTTTTTCCATTTTTTTTTTCTTGGTGAGGACATTAAAGGGTTAAAAAAGCTCTACAGCTATCTGGTGTATTCACATAACCTTGGTTACTATGGACAGGTAAGACCTAAAATTGTTTATTTTCAGTGTCAGTAACATTGTACATAAAACTATGTGTGAGTAATCAGTGGTTTAACACAAAAAACCCGTTTTCTATCCTCACCTGATTCATTGAATTTATTACTTTTAAAAGGCTTTAACAGCATTATTTAACAGTTACACCATGAACATAAAAAATCAAATGAATTTACAAATGTCATTTTACATATATTTGTTTGGACTCTCCAGTAGGCACCGTTACTATACAACCTAAGGCTGTGACATAAACCTTTGGTTTAAGCCAACTCTTAAACAACAGATCAGTTGTCACTGATAGCAGGATAACCCTAACCCTAACCCCTAACCCTAACCTCTAACCCTAACCCTAAGGGGACAATGACAAAAAGAAAAAGAAGATTGAAATGCATATAGGAAATAGGAAATAGCACTGTTATATTTCTTATGTAATCACTGCAATATCTCTTACTTACCACGTCAGTATTACTTATTTAAATGTCCTATTAATTATTTCAATACCTCATATTTATCACTGCAACACTTCATATCACTCAAATATCTCTTCATTTATCACAGTATTATGTAGTTTACCACTGAAATATCTCTCGTTTTCTACCACAATATTTCATATTATGCCACTGTAACTAGAAACTCTTATTTTACTACTACAAAATGTATTCATAACTGCGTTATTTCTCACGTTACCACGACACGTCACTTTGAGAGTGTTTGAGTGGGTTTGCTACAGTAACAATACTGATTACAGCAATTATAGGCACATATCCAACATACCCTTTAGGAGCAAAGTTCTTAAAGCCGTTCTCCCTATACGTGCTCCCATTATGTAACATCATCAACAACTTTAACATATATTTCCATACCTACATGGAAGACACCCAATTATATATTTCAGATGAGCCAAATGACCGAAAGGCTCTTTCCTCGCCGACTATCTGTGTGACCTCAATAAAATGATGGATGAATGATAATGTTGTAAAACTTAATGAGGATAAGACAGAAGTACTGCTCTTAGGACCAAATTGCACAAGAGAGGCAGTTCTTAACAGACTTGGACACATGGCCCAGTCAGAGTCAGATCACAGTCCTGGGAAGCTCCAGCAGGTTCCAAAGACCGACTCATCATTAGTGGCTGTGTCAGACTGTAAAACCATCTCAATCTGGCTACTCTGACTTTGTCTCCAAGGCATTTAACCTGGGCATTCCCTCTAATGTGCTTCTTTCTAATCCTGTCCATCCTCGTCCCCCCCAGAGAAAAACTTAACATCTTCAACTTATGCCACCTCCAGCTCTGCCTCCTGTCTTTGGGTCAGAGTCACCCTCTCCCAGCCATACAGAAGAGCTGCTCTCACTACCATCTTGTAAACCTTTTTCTTTACTCTTGCTGCAACTCCTCTGTCAAAGATTACTCCGCACACTCTTCTCCATCCACTCCACCCTGCCTACCATCACTTCTTCACCTCTTTTCCACACTCCCCCTCGCTCTAAACAGTTGATCACAAGTACTTAACCTCCTGCACCTTCTTCACCTCTTCTCTTTGCATCTTCACAAATGCACCTTCCTCCCTTTCATCCAAACATGTTTTCTGTCTTGCTGTGACTGACCTTCATTCCTGTTCTCTCCAGCGCATACCTCCACCTCTCAAGGTCTTTCCTCCACCTGCTCCCTGCTCTCACTACAGATCACTATGGCATCAGCAAACATCATAGTCCAAGGAGACTCCTGCCTGACCTCATCTGTTGACCTGTACATCACCATAGCAGAACAGTAGTTTCATACCGCTGTAGTTGCTACAACTCAGAACATCACCCTGGTTCAGGAAAATCGGCACTAGTGCACATTTCCTCCATTCCTCCGGCATCCTCTAACCGTCCAGGATAGTGTTGAACAATCTACTTAAATACTCCACTCCCTTCTCTCGCCACTCCTTTAGACACCTCCAAAGTTCCATTGGTATGTCATCAGGACCAATCCCCTTTCCATTCATCATTCTCTTCAAAGCGGCTCCCACTTCCACATTACTGATCCTTGGGACTTCTTGATTTACAGGTTTCACACCTTCCACCTCTCTCATTTTATTTTTTCATAAGTTCTCCAAATTATTTTTTCCATCTTTCCCTCACACTCTCCTAACTTGTAAGCATAATTATATCTTTATCCTTAATCACCATAACCTGCTGCACATCCTTCCCATCTTGATCTCTCTTCCTCGCTAATCAGGACAAGTCCTTTTCTCCTTCCGTTGTGCCCAATCTCTCATACAACTCATCATAGGCCTCTCATTTAGCCTTGCCATCTCACTCTTCGCCTTACGTTGCATCGCTTTGTACACCTGTCTACTTATCTCATCCCTCTTGCTATCCCACTTCTTCTTTACTTACCTTTTCCTGCTTAAACTGTCTTCAACCTCCTCGTTCCACCACAAGTCTCCTTATTTTCTTTCCTCTGCCCAGGTGAGACACCAAGAACTCTCCTACCGGTCTCCCTTATCACATGTGCTGTGGTTAACCTGTCAGTTCCGTCAAATTCCCACAGCAGCCTTCCTTCCTCTAATTCCAACATTTGATCTTCTGCTCTACCATTGCTCTCTTCTTATTTTATACCACCAGAATCATCCTATCCGACATCCTACCATTCTATGCTGACTGGCTACGTTCTCCCCTGTCACCACCTTCCAGTCTCCAATCTATTTCACGTTGAATCATCTATATGGGATGTAGTCCACCTGAGTGATCCTACCTCTGCTCTTATATGTCAGCCTGTTAACCTCCCTCTTCTTGAAATAGATATTCACCACGACCATTTCCATTCTTTTTCGTAAAATCTACGGTCTGTCCTTGCATGTTCCTGTACTTAACACCATACCTGCCCATCACCTCCGGATCTCCTCTGTTCCCTTTGCCAACATGACCATTAAAGTCTGTTCCAACCACCACTGGGAAAATTCTCCATCACTTCACCCAACTCATTCCAAAAGTTATTTTTTTTCCAACTTACACACAAACTTGTGGGGCATAAGCACTGACAACAGCCTTCATCACAACTCCAATTTCTACCTTCATACTCATCACTGTCTGACACTCTTTACCTCGGGTACACTTTTCACATACTTCTCCCTCAGAATCCCCCCTACCCCATTTCTCCTCTAATCAACTCCATGATAGAACAGTTTGTACCCTCCTTGGATGCTTCTAGCCTTGCTGCCTTTCCACCTGGTCTCTCGGACACACAGTATATCTACTTTCCTTCTCGCAATCTTATCAGCTAGCTCTCTACATTTTCCTATCATTGTGCCAACATTCAAAGTTCCTACTCTCACCCCTACACTGCTGCCTTCCCCCTTCTCCCGCTGTTTCCTATGATGTCTTAACCCTCTCAGTCTTATTTTTCTTCAATTTGAGTTAAAACTTAAGATAAAAAGTGTTATTCACAAAATGCACAAAGCTGAAAACAGGCTGATCTGTAGAGGTTTAGATCACAAGACAGAGATGATATAATACGTTGAGAATTTTCCAGTGGCTGAAGTACTAAGAGTCTCTACATACCCCCGAGCATTGCAGCTACCTGCCAGATGACCTCAAAATCAACCTTTATATCTCTTCTAAAGACACACTTTTATCATTTGGCGTTTATAACTGAGGGATCTGATCCAACGTAAATTATGTATTTTATGTTACTTATATCAATTTTATTTGTTTGGGTTGTAAAGCACTTTTTAACACTGTTTTAAATGGGTTGTACAAATAGTTATTAAAAATGATGGCCAATCCAGTTTTTATTGTCAATTCTGATTTTAATTTTGGCACCTTCTGTGATCGAGTTCGATGTCCCGTTTTAAAATATTTAGTGTATACAGTCCCACAAACACCCATGATGGTCTCGTGGACAAGAAAACAGTCCGTCTCGGTCTAGTTTCTGGTTTTTATTGTGTAGTCGACACAAACATGAGTACACTGTCAGTCTCCTGTTGCAGACAACTGGCATGACGTGTGGAATGATTTGTAAAAATGACAACAGTCTATGGCTTAACAAGCACAACACAGAATATTTACAACTTGGATCAAACAGTTTGAAAGATGGAGCGAAAAGCTTTTTCTTTTTTATAAATATAAAAAGAGGGAAAAGGAAAGATGGCCGCTATGGACCTAATGGGGGGGGGGGGGGGGGGGGGGTCAAAGTCTCTTTCAGAGAGACAGTTTAACACCCAACAGAGTTAAACATATCCCATTTCCTGTTACGGCACCAGTATCTTTGTATGCCCTACGCTCGCTGGTTTAAATCATGGCAGGTTCAGCACAGCTCTAGGTGCCGAAGTGACAAGCCGTGCAGAACATTGTAGAACAGATACTAGAGATTAGAGATAGATCTTGACTGTCACATGAGGTAATGTGGATCAAAAGCCTTTCAGTACATCGACTTGTGTTTTTCTCGTTTTTGGAATAAGTCTGGAAAATCATTATATAAACAGAAAACTGATCACATAAAGTCTACACAGAACAACAAATGAGGATGTCACCATTTTCTATAAGAAAATTCAAACCTAGAATGACACTAGAATTGACATTTATACGTATATAAAAAATAAAACAAACCAATAAAAATGTAGCAGCAAACAACGAGAGAAAAGCATCATTTTCCATCCGTTAACGTTTTCGGTCACCTTTTTTTAAAGATGTAGTTGGGATTCATTTTCTATAGCAGCAAAATACAAGGAGTGCTTCTCTCCTACGCTCTATACTTAATGTACAATCAGAAACCTAATGGTACAGAGTTCCTACACAGACATCCCAAAATAATCTGTCCATCTTCAATCTGGAACACTGAATTGAACTCTACAGCAATAAGACACACCTCCCTGTTGAGTCTTCTTCACCCTTTTTGCCACCTTCCCCCCCCCCTCTGGGCTCTTGCCAGCTTTGCGCTCCACTCTTTCTCAAGTAACGCAGCCTGCGTCTTTTAGCTATGTGCAAAATCATGTCAACAATGTCTCAACATCCCCTCCTTTTTTTTTTTAGCTTCATCCCATCTTCCCAGAATCCATGAGCAGTATTAGAAGTGAGGTGGAGTAGCGGAGGAGACTCTGCCTCGCTGACTTAGAGGCAGACTGGAGTTTTAGTCTCGCAAAATGTTTCTGAACGGTTCAGCAGGTTGAAATGCAAGCTAAAAAATATATATATTTACACGTCGTGGCTCTGCACTCTGAAGTGTAATGAAAGAACTGATTTCTTCAGGTGTCTGAGCAGCTCGGTCTGCGTGAAACATCTGCTAAACTCACTCTGATCTAGAATTTTGTAGTATTTGGAAGGCAGCTACAGCGAACCACTGGCTCTGTGAAACTAACGATGGCATCAAGCAGCATTGTCCGGTTTAAAAAAGATTTTCTGCCATACAGGGCAAATCTTCTTAGAATCAGAACCAGGTACTGCTGTCAGCAGGCGCTGCAGACTCTTCTCCTGCTCAAACCCCAATTCCAATTTCTTACTTATAGACGTCCAGCAGCGCTGACCAAAAGTGCTTTTTTTTTTTTTTTTTTAGATAACAAAGCTGGAATGATTTACGCCAGGCTCAGACGACAGGAGTATCAGACAATCTAGAAGGAGAAATTTGGTCTGGGACCACTGTTGGCTCTGATTAAAGGCGCATCCAGACTTGGGTCAAATGGGACTCGAGATGACCAATGATGATCGTGGAACCGCTGACGGTGCTTCCAAGCAACAGTAAACATTCTAGCCCTTGTGGGTAACGCTAGCTAGCATCTCGTTGAAGATTAAAGAATTTGTGCTGATTGTGTCTCATGAAAATTTTGCACCATGTCAGTCTCCTTTTCATTTACTCTGCCATGGGATCACAGATCAGTGAGTAGATCACTCACTACTGCTACGTTCACATAGAACGCAAAGCTAATTTTGCTCAAGCCGCGTTTACCTACTCAATTCAAGGGTCAAGTAGATGCAAATGAATGCCAAACGACACCAGTAAAGTCCGTTTGGTGTTCATGTCATTCACTTAAGCTGCAAATGTTTAACTGGAGTTAATGTGAACTACGGACATAATCGCGTTTGGTTTGGCGTATCTGTGACTTCATAGTAGAGTTGTCACTAATGATTATCTTTTTATTGATTAATCTATTGATTATTTTCAAATTTGTCGATTAATTCTCTGGTGAACTTACCAATTAAAAATAACCATAACTTTGACCCTAAACCTTTTACTCAAGCAGCTTTTCATAAAAATACTTAATGTTGACATTAACTACTGAGTACGAGTCCTTTTGACACCAAGAGCCAACTTGGTAAATGCACATGTATTATTTTTATCAGTAAAGGGTTGCTTACACCAACTATGAAGTCTATATGTGCATAAAAAACTTCCTTACAAATTGCCATACATACTGACATCGTGCAAACAAACAATTCTTGCTCTTTCTTTTGAGATGCGGTACACCACTTCCTACTTTTACAAAGCGTGCGAAAAAACATAATTTATCTGTAAAGAATTTCAACCGGCTATGTCTTTTCGAGATAGTTTCATTAACAGCATACAACTGGCGCTGCCACCTTCAATGCGTAAGGAGTAAAGTGGCGCGATGAGTTGATACATTGATGTAGTCAGCGCAAACACATTGTTGCAGCCCTAACTCCCAACAAATACAACCCAGCAGTTGCGATTACTTTGGTCACGGCGCGGGAAGAGAAGGGTGTCTATTCACAGGTTTACGATACTGAATAGATTGAGGAGGGTAGAGTAGCATTTGATATGCACGCATCAAAGGTGGTGCATCATTTATCTCACATCACGCAGCTTATGCATGTATTGAGGATTCCAGTCTGGTGTTTCTCCTCAAGTGTGTGCAAATATTGAATCTCCTGTTGTGTGAGCCTGGCTTCAGGTTAAACTACACACAGAATGAAAACAAAACAGGCTCGGACGTGCTCTGCTTGGTTTTGCATCCATTTTGATCTCGTCAAACAATGACAAGCTAAAAATGAGCAAAGCAAACATGACTGAGACAGAATTCCCCCGAAAGCTCAACTTGAGCAGTCCAGTCAGCAGGGTCGTCCAAACAGAGCATCTCACAATACCACTCGGTTTATAAAACAAAAGGCTTGGAAGAGAGAGGTATAAGACTAATTGATAAAGAGGTCTAAACTTATATATAATAAAGTGACTAAACATAAGCAAGCAGGGATATATGAATGTCTGCACAGCAACAAGACAAACATTGGAGCCAGGCCTGAAAGTCTAAAACATTCTAGATAATATGGAAGAGAAAAAAAGTCTCTTCTAAATAAAGTCAGGCTCCAGGTGAAGAACCTACTATACATGACACTATGAGATGTTTTAGTAGGCAAGTTGAGTCCGCATTAATTTTAAGATTCCTAGTTTAATATTCGGGGAATTCGAAAGAAATGCTTGCTTCGTGGCTTCGACTCCAGCCCACGCAGGTTATCAGTGTTCACTGTCTTTTCTCTCTTGTACATTTCTTTTCTTTTCCCAGGATGCAAAAGGACACTGGCAGGAAATGTGACGTGGGGTTTGATGCGGGGCAGGCAGGAGGGGGCGCTCTATCCCGTCTTCGCAGTCGTAGAGGACAGTGGGCATGATGTCCACCAGAAAAACCCTCTATCCACAACTTTCCCTTGAGCATCAGGTCATCGTGTGATGAGTCTGTCATCATCTCAGATGTTGATGTCTCTCACGTCTGTCGGTGTGCAGGAGAGGTCCACGTCCTCGTCCACGCGTTTGCTTTCTGTTGTGCTGCTGTACTGCTGAGCCTGCCTCAAGCTGGACTCCAACAGAGACTCTATCTGCTCCTGACAAGCCCGCAAGCAGTCCTGCAAGCGCACAGTTAACAATAAGTAAACACAAATCAACAGCTTCCACACTTACTTCTGGGTTTAGAGAATGTATGTGTTTGCATACCGGGTCACTGCGAATGACCTGTGACAGGAAGTTTGTGAGGTTCTGGGAAGACAAGGAGGCATCTTGGTTCTTCAGATAGAGACCTTGAACAGCCGCCGCCACACTGCCCGCCGCAACCATTGATGGAGGGCTGGCAATGAAGTTAACATCTGTGAAAAAAAAACATGTAGAAATTTTCAATAGGAATCCTCCCATCATTCATCAATAACCTGACAAGTGATGATCTGCCATAAGATTTTAACCATTGCATTTGAAATCAAAATGATGTCAATTATCTTGATACCATGGCACCTGTCAGTGGGTGGGCTATATAAGTAAAAAAGAACATTTTATCATGAAGTTGTTGGAAGCTGAAAAAAATGGGGAAGCTTAAGGATCGAAGCAACTTTTAAGGACTAAAATATGATGGTTAGATGACTGGGTCAGAGCCATCTCATCAGTGCTGTGTGGTAATCCTAGTCTGCCTGGGTTAGCACCTACCAAAATGGTCTAAGGAAAGAGTAGTGGTGAACCAGCAACAGGGGTGCCCAAGCCTGAATACATGTAGGGGTCAAAAGCTAGCCCTTGGCATCTAATGCCACAGGAACACCTAGGGTTTTGCATACTGTGCATACTGAGGCAAAAGTGCACACAATGCATCCATTAACACAGTTAAGGGATGTGATACTGACATCTAGGTACCAGATACAGAAGCACACCTTCAGAGGTCTTTTGGGATAGATGCCTTGATGGGTCATAGCTTTTCAGGCAGCAAAAAGGGTACCAACTAAAAATTAGCAACATAGGAATGTTTTTCAAATATTCTAATTAAAATTTAAAAGAATCTGAATCATAAATGACTGTCCCTCTCTC
The DNA here is from genome assembly GCA_037951165.1 of Lophius americanus. NCBI lineage: Eukaryota > Metazoa > Chordata > Actinopteri > Lophiiformes > Lophiidae > Lophius > Lophius americanus. The sequence continues at coordinate 7,191,951 of JBBDHG010000014.1, forward strand.
ACATTTTTCCCCCTTTATCCCCATCGCTTGTTAGCAATATGGTACCTCTGCCAGAAGGTGGCAGTATTTCAGCAGTAGGCTCTTTTGCAACCATCAACAGAAAAGAACACGTCATTGTAGACAATGACCAAAGGCAAAAAAAAAGCAAAAACATGCTGCAGCTGTCAAGAAGTCCTTGGAGTGAAACTCACTTTAAGAAATAAGAGAATCACTAGGAGCCAACACATCATCATTTGCAAGCAAAGCCCCGATGAAAAAGGTCTGTCAATAGCTCAACGATGGACAGCGAGCTTGAGTTTGTAGCAGCACCTAGAATACCTAATGCAAGACCGTTGGAGCTACAAAATAAATAAATATAAATATATATATATATTTCTGAGCGACTATTGAACAGTTATTTAGAGAAATGAAATCCATCCCATTCCTTCTTCTCAACTAGAATTACTGAGTTCATAATATCTAAAAAATAGTTTGAAGTTCACGGATCCAAATGTATTCTGGTATTAATTGCTTACTAATGTTACAATTTCTACTGAACTCAAACAAGTATTTTTTTTGTTGGTTTTTCCTGAGCCATGATGGCTATTTAGCTGGTTAATTATTATTTATCAGCATAATCAGTTTGGTTTCACCGATTAATTATATTCGATGATTAAATAATTCCACCACTAGATAATGCTTTATTCGAAATTGAATTATCATATCGAATAACTTCTCATTATTGACCAAAATGTTTTATTATTATTATTAGTCAGCCCTTATTCATAAATAATTAGTTTACATGACAAATATTCTTCATGCTCCTTTTAAGCAGGTGAGAATAAACCACAAACTTGTAAACAGACATGAACTTTGTGTCATACCTGTAGCACAGAGAGCCACAAAGGTCTGGGCATGTTTCCTGAGGATCTGCTTGGTGGACGGGTAGATCTTCAGCTTGGACAGAAAGTGTTCAATGAAGTCGTGTGGTGTGACTGAAGCCAGATCCCACTTCAGCTTGTTGAGAACCAGCAGTTCCATTTGCTGCGAATGAACCAGAGAAGAACATTCACTCCCAGTGAAGAAGAAAATGTTCTCCTCCTTTAATAACTGCAGTTGTAGCCCTTTGTCATTCAATCAGTTAAATACTAAGTATTGCATGTGTGCAAGTTCACGTTGGGTGTTGTAGTCTGCACCCCTGTCTTACAGCCACTAGGCGTCGCTATAAGTTAGTGTTTTAATGGCAGTCAGTGAGGCCATTCATGAAATCAGAGAGGCCTTCTAGTTATGGGAAAAGTCACAGGCAGCCATTCAGCCACTGCTGCACCAAAGCTACATTTAATGTTTTATGTCAACCAATCAGCCTATCTATGACATTTCAGTACCATGAATACTTTCCAACAAGGTGACACTGCCAAACCAAATGAACTGCAAACACTGTCTGGAGTCTGATCATGTGGTCTCCAGAGCATGCTCCTCATGTAGGCCTACTGTAGGCCTGTGTGTTATGCAACATCCATGCCTGCAGAACTCAATTAGTAGCCTACCAGCAGCTCTCCAGGTTGGACGGAGTTGTCCGTGTAGATACAGAGTTTCTCCGCAGTTAAGGGAACAGTCTCCTTCATCTTGGATGCTAGAAACATGCACGTTGCTCCCAGCAGCTGGAGTCTTGTTTTCCTGGTGGCCTCCACTGATAAATATCTGTCCAAATAGTTCATAGCCAGTGGAAAAACCTCCTCCTCACATTTCTGTTCCTCACAAACCTGGGAGGAAGTGATAAAAACACTTTAGAGGTTGCTTGCTGGAAGAAGATTCATGTGAGTTATATAATCATATTCCACAGCTATTAAAAAACATTTTATTATCCTAAAGGATAATATAACATTTCGTGCATAAACGCAGATAATTAAATTGATAAAAATAAATATTATGTTTTGCTATTTAGTGTTTAATATAAATATGATTTCAAATGCAACAAAATTATTTAAAGTCACCGCTTTATTAGTTCTGTAATAAGAACAGCGTGGAATTAGTTTGCAGACAGTTCTGACTGAGACACAAAGGTGGCGTCGATGCAAGTTTCACTCCCAATTTTAAACTTCGTCATCTTTTCAAAAAATATTTATAAATATCTAAAAATTACCGGGACGAGTGAAATCAACATGTAAATGATCCTTATCGAATGCCTCATCGGATCGAGGTAAAATATGTCGAGTTGTGACTCTTGTCTATTTAACACAAAATTATTTCGAAGAATGGGTCTTCTCCACGCGGTGCAGGCAAAACGAGCTCCTTCGGAAATTAATAAAAAATATAAATCTACTCAGAATTCAACCCGAAACTCTTTGTTAATGTCGAAGAACATCCGATCTATCGAATCCGACAATTTAAACGCATTTCCCAGCTTGTTTATGCACTTTTTAACAGACTCCTGTTGTCTCATAGACCTGAACAGACAGCATGGAGCAAACCCAACTTTACCAGTAGATACCAGTAAATCCAGCTGCAGCAGCCATGAGGGAACAAGTCTGAGATAAAGATGCATTTATGGCCAATTTAATCCGGTTACTGTCATCATTGGTGGTGCTACAGATTTTTAATTGTATTAAAATCCTTCTCCTATTGACTACGACAACAAAGATGGCGCGCAGCATAGGCGAGGGCCAGACTGCATACGTGTACATTGCTTTTATTTTGGATTATTTTCTTCATGTAATTATATTTAAGATTAATATAAATAAAGGTCGATAATTGATGAATGTTTTCCCGAAGTTGGGTGTAGTTTCAGCCGCAGTGAGGGCCAGCAGCTCCCCTGAGGAGCCGCTCTTCTTAGTGTTTATGTAACAGGATTAAACTTTAAAACTAATGATTCCGTCTCTTCCGGTGGGCTCGCGACTCTACCAAAATGATAGCAAAGCAGAGCTAAACCAACCTCCAGCATCCAGGTGGCGACTATTTTCCTCATTTTTGGAACTATTTCCTTCTGGACGCATTTGAAGTAGTTGGGGGACGGGAGGTAGTTCTCCTCCGCCTTCAGCATGGTGTGCAGGACCCGGTCGTTGAGCAGGTTCACGTCTTGGTGGGCTCTCCGGATCGAGTCCCCCTCGCAGCACAGAAGCTGCTCCTCCATCATGGCTTGCTCGGAAATACTCTAAAAATGTTTAAAATAAAAGTGAGGAATGAGTCTGGTTGAACAGTTCCTACACCGGAGGATTCTTTTTAAAGCTCTCTCTTCTGCTGCTTCCGCATGCTGTTGCTCCTCCGGTGTGCGCGAGTTCTCTGACTCGAGAAGCGCTTCGCCCCGCGAGACAAAAAGCCCTGGCTCGCGATCAGAAAAAAACGCGCATGCGCAACACACAAACCCTGAGCAGGAGGAGGAGGTTGTGATGACGTCAGTGCATCAAAGAGGAAAAGTTCTGTTAGTAATTTAAAAGAAAGAGAAGGGGTTTTTTCACAATAAAACTAGTATTGATATCAATAATCAACTAAATTTATGCATATTGATATATAATAAAATACAAATAATCAAATTCAAATTCCAATATTGTTTCTTTTATCATTAATGATATAAATGATATAAATATATTATATGAAATCATTTTGTAGAATAATAAAATATAAAATTAATATTAATACAATTATTTAAGTATATATAACATGTTCGATTATATTATTATAATATACATTTTATTACACTATAGAAATTAACTATCTGATTTCAATGTAATCACCTCAAATTAGAAAATACTGAATTCAAAATGCAAATTGAATGAAAAGAAACCCCAAACACAGCAATGCCACATGCATTAGTTTGTGTATGCATGCATTTTTTTGTGTTCATCTGTACAGATGTTTATTAAAAAAACTAAATAAAAAAAGCAGAGCGAGAGAAAGAGAGAAAAGAGAGTTTCAAAGAAGGGGGGCGGAGGGGAAGCGGGGGAGGAGGAGGTAGGAGGTCCCGTCCTGAGTCTTCAGGACGTCCTTCCCCCGGTGGAGGTGGACGCGGAGGAGCTCTGTCCCGAAGCTTGACGTCAGTAGGGGGCGATCATAGATCACCCCAGCTCTTCCCTCACCCTCTGTCTCCCCCTTCAACAGGGAATGCAGCAACAGCATGAGGTGAGCACATGGAGAAGAGATTGCAGCTTTATTTACTTTAAGTTATTCCTGCTCCAAATAACACCAACTCTATTAGGCCATTAATCGTCGTTTAACCTTAAAATTTGTATAATATTATAAAATATTACCTTTATTTGGTGACATAAATGTTGATCACGGTTACAAGAGTCCAACCTGGGTCTATTTGAGGACTGGTGACAATGCCTTTTCAATCTGACTCTATATATTATATCCAAATTAATATATTTAAAAGTGAGTTTGATCTATTAATCAATACTAAAAGATACACCTAATAGCAAATGGTTTTAATGTTGTGGCCGTCCGAGTTCATGAAGAATTTTTCCTTTATTTATCACATGTTACACAGTACATGCATACAGTACTGCTTCGTGAAGTTTATTCCTGCATTTTACCCATCCCTGAGGGGAGCAGTGGGTGGCCCCTGTATTAGTGTAATATTGTGACGTTTCTTTGTTTGTATGTGTGTCTTTTATCTCTGTTCAACAAAAAAAGATTACTTTTGTTTGTAAACTCATCCGTTAAAACATTTGAGCCATATCCCGGTAACTGTGTTGCTGATGATTGTGAAATACATATTTCATCCATGTCGTATTGTGACGTCTCTTTTTTGTATGTGTCTTTCATCTCAGTCCAACGGAAAACATACCTGTTTAAGAAACTGTTGACACACGCTGATCAGAAACAACATTATAACCTGGCTGAGGTGTTGTATATGCTATAAACTAAAGACTGAGTAGAACATCTGCTAAGTTTGCTTTGATAATCTCTGAAATAACTGACTAATTCAGAACACAATACTGGAGTGCAAATAGTAACGTTTTAAGACTTTCCCTACAGCCCGCACACACTCACGCTCACACACACAAACGGGAGGAGACTGGAGTAGCGCCAATGGGAGGAATTGCTGTTACTAGGCAGATGTCTTTTCATGTGGGGAAAAGTTTAGTGCAGTGGAAAGTTGACATTGTTATTGATAAGCCTATCAAGTCCTTTGAGGCCATACCGGTCTTTCACGTGGCCAATAAAGACATTTTCCATCGTCAACACTGCTTTATATATGTGTGCACTGCCACATGAGCAGTATATTCTGATATATGTAACATAATACAACATAAATCAATCAGACTTTGTCAGGAGTAATGTTAACTATTTAGCTTTTCAATTATAAACATTTAGTATTAAGTTGTACACATTTTAATTTAGTTCCCATTTGAATATGAACTTTTTACATTCCTAAAATTCCTCTCTGGGATATTGGCTTGGTTACCGTAATGCCTGAAGGGGGGTTACACCTTGATCAGGATGTCAGCAGACTCTCATTTTTAGTTTGGAAACATTCAAAAATAAGATATAATTCATGATTTTTTCATTCATTCATTACACAAGTCTTTCATTCATGATATAATTAGTTTGAGATTTAATTAATTCTGAAAACAAAACCCAATATCTTTTTTCTATGCATTTAAAATTACTATCTGAATTAAATGTATGAAATTCCCTTTTTTTAACCATCAATTTCCATAAATGCTCACAAAACTATTCAAAGGCACATTTTTCCATTCACTGTCTTTGTTTTATACAGTTTTTCTCTTTACAATCAAACCTTGCATCAATATCATTTCAAAAATTGCAATTACATTTGACAATACAGATCCGGCTTTCTGATAATCTTTAACATACCTGTATTTATTTCATTTTTCAGTATATTTACATAAGAAACATCTGTTTTTTTGTAACAATTTATTGTAACATGTTTGCAAATTAAACTGTGTTACGACACAAACTACACTGTATTTGCAGACAGAAGCGGTTGGACAAATTGAATTCAACAGTATTTTTGTAATCATCCTCACTATCCTTGTGATTTTTCTCAATGACCAGTTCTGTCTCTTCTCCCAGCTCCACTCCTGCTCACACAGATAAAGGGCTTCTGTGGGAAACAAAGGGAGCTGGAGCATGTGACTTTTGCAGTGAGGCTCTTCTACCAGCTTTATGGTAACGGCAGAAGGAATTGTTTAAAGGGACAGCAGAGATTACACCACAGGAGAAGAAATGATACGTCTGTGTGCCATTTATCAGATTTCTGACCACCGCTGTTAGTTCTGGCTCTCCTTCGGTTTGGAATCCTATGTCCCCATTTACAATTCTTCAAAAGCAAACCCATGTCAGCCACTTGTTGAATTGTATTGACCGCACCATTTTTCTAAGTATGATGGATATATGTGCTTTTACTGCAAGTGGTTTAAAAATGTTCAGTGCAAGCCCAGAGAAAAGACAGTAAGAAGAATAGACCTCCATAATCACCCCAATGGAAATATAAGACAAGAAATAACATCAACAGAAAAGCTTTGGTTCAAACTTTAATTTTAAATTACAATGAGGTAGAGATATTTGTTTTAGTCCAGTCCAAAAATATTAAATGAGAAACTTTTGACAGCAAGAAATGCAAAAAAGACCGCTTATTGATTACAAAAAAAGAAGTAAACTTTGGAATGAGGCAAATCAGGTAAAAAAACAAAAAACAAGAGCAACTCCAAGTGAAAATGAAAAATGAAGGTGAGGACAAATATAAAAAATACATTCTTATCAGTCAAAGGAATAAACATGTGGAACAGCTTGGAAAAAGAATATGAATATGTAGGTCACAGTGAAAATTTATAAAATGTAAGTAAATAACATGGTAAACGAATATAGAAATGAAGAATGATATTGTGTGTGATGAAAAACATTTTAGACATTTCGATTGAGTCTTTCAAAACAAACAATTTTTTTTTTTTAAATAAGATGGTAGCATAGAAATAATATGTAAAAGGAAATGATAACTCTTGTTTGTTTTGGATTTTTGTTATGTTTTTTGGGACCAAGTTGTTTTAGACCGATTTATATACATATACATCTCAGGCATGATCGTTGTCAAAATGACAGAACACAGCTCCTCCGTTTTTACTGATGTTTTTGTTGGAACAACTCAGCGGCAGTTTCCATATTGAACAATTAACTGTTGTTTATCCCGAAAATGATAACGTACACTCTAAGATATCGTATATCACGCACCATTATATCACAGAGACACTAGAAACACATCATTAAATCAATGGGACACTAGAACCACATCATTACCTCACAGAGACCCTAGAGCCACGTCATTACATCACAAAGGTACTAGAACCGCTTCATAACATCACAGAGACTCTAGAACCATGTGTTACATCACAGAGACACTAGAGCCACGTTGTGAATTAGAGGGACACTAGAACCATGTGTTACATCACAGAGACACTATTGCCACTCCATTTACATCACAGAGACATTAGAACCACGTTATTACATCACAGAGACACTAGAGCCAAGTCATTACATCAAAGAGGCACTACAGCCACAAAACTTCATCACAGAGACACTAAAACCACTTCCTGATATCACAGGGACACTACAACCAAATCATTACCTCCGAGTGACACTAGAACCACGTCATTGCATCACAGAGACACTACAACCACATCATTAAATCACAGAGACAATAGAACTACATCATTACCTCACAGAGACACTAGATTCACGTCATCACATCACAGAGACACTAGAGCAATTTCATTACATCACAAAGACACTAGAACTATTTTGTAGATCACAAAGACTCTAGAACCATGTGTTACTTCACAAAGACACTAGAGCCACATTTTGAATCACAGAGACACTAGAACCACATCATTACATCACAGAGACACTAGAACCACAAACTCACATCACAGATACTATGAGCCACGTCATCACATCAAAGAGACACTAGAGCCACTTCATTATATCAAAGAGAAACTAAGACCGTGTCATTACATCACAGAGATACTATATATGTAATATCTAAACAGGCTGATTTGCGGCGCAAAATCATGAATATTCTGAATGACAGATTGAAGTATTATGATAAAAGCATTTATATCGTGCACCTCTTTAAAGTTGATTTAAAAGTGAATACTTAACAAATCAATTTTTCTGCTGTAAAGTAGAATTAATTTTAAGATTATCTGATTTCGTAGCTCTATTTGCAGTTTTTCTTCTGCTTCTTTAATGAGAACGTCATCAAATTCATTCATTCACCCATCACAACCATTCAGTAACTCCATTCCAGACTCCTGCCTTTCATTCATTCAATGGCTTAACTGGTATGTGTGTGAGTGTGTGTGCTCACTCATCTCCTCCTACTCTGACCCTCCCCCACGCTATCCACAACCCCCTCTCCCCATTTCGCTTTATTCTATTCACTTTCTCCACCATGGTTATTCGATATTTATCGTTCATTTACCGTGCACAAGTTAATTCTTTCGTACATTACAAATACAAACATATATTTTTACTAATTCATGGAAATGTTTTGGTAGATAAAGCCGCCAGCCGCGCAGCTTGCATGCAACACATACCTGTGTGTGCCATCAAGGTAACCGTTTGTCGGTTAGGATTTCTTTTGTGTGCCTGATTATCTTCTTAATTCTGTTGCTTAATTTTTTGTTATCCAACTATGTGCACAGAAAGTTTACCTCGGACATTTTCCCCACATGGAACTATTCTGCAAATTCCAGGCTGTTTTGTTGTCCTGCCTTCAGCTAACCCAGAGTTTTTAAATACCTAAGAGCCGATTTCTGTGTGCGAGTGCTGAAGTGGTGACATTTGTCTTCACCCTCATTCTGTGTCCAGCTTTGAAGTCCTGAAGCCTCTTCATATTCTAAATATGACCTCCAACAGCACACACACACACCCACACACACCCACACACACACATACACACATTATCTGTGCAAGGACTTTTCCTTCCTCCAGCCATCACCCACGACTGCGTGAAAGAGACAAGGCAGAGAAAGAAGGTTGTTCCCTATGAATGAAGCTCCATTCTCAGCAGAGGGCAGGTCCACAATGACCCTGCAAAGATGGATAGGGAGAATGTCCTGTGAAGTGATCCGCGAACACAGATAGGCAGGGGGTCAATCTCTATGTGTGTGTGTGTGGGTGTCCTGCACCACAGCTGACCTAACAGCACCTCTGGTCTGGCTAGATGGGTGGGTGCTACGGGGCCATGTAGGGCCAAGGGCAAGGATAAGAGGGAAAAAGCCAGCACAATGTCAGTGTGAATTTAGGATGGGGGCAGGGAGGGTTGGGATGTATGTATCATATCAGACACAGAGACCACAGGCGGCTACTCTGATAAGTATCTGTGAAATAGGTTCTTGCTATTCACTATCTAGACTTTGACATACAGTATAGGGTTTACAAACCTGCTAAACTTGCCTCCAGTATTTGCAAAAATTAGACTTTTCAAACAAGAATGCACTCACAGTTATTACAAGTAATGAATTAACTTAATGCACTACATTTAATTCTAATATAAGAACACACAAATCTACTACATATCAAGTCAGTTGGACTCATTTTTCTCATAATATAGCAGTGATAGAATAATATTCCAACAAAAATCACACAGTAGAACTTTTAGCATGATTAGACCGTCAGTTAAAGGAGCAGATATACAATTTAGGGGCATTTTATTGAATAAATAGAATATAATATGTATATCTATGTTTCTATTAGTGTATGATCAGCTGAGAATAAAAATCCTTTTGATTTAGTTAGCTTAAAAGGAGCCCTGTTTATCTCCAGAGGGGCCAGGTCCTCTGCAAAGGAGCCTTCACTGTTGAGCTGCCATGTTTGTACAGTAGCCTAGAACGGATACATTGAACATCGGCTCTAGAGACAACTTTTTATGTATCGGGTTGAAGTGGCAGACAGATGCTGATGATATGCTTAGACACAAACTGTCTACCTCAATAACCAGAGGTGGCAAAACACATTCTCTATTCAAAGTAAACTTTTTAAAATACAATTATTGATTCAACTTCTTTACTCAAGTAGAAGAAGAAAATTACAGAAAAGCAGGAATTTACAGTATAATATAATAGTATAATAGAAGTAAAAAGTAAAAGTAAAAAAAGTATAAAATTTAAGAACAAAAATAAGGAGTTACCTACTATAGAAGTAAAAGAAGTATTGAATTAAAAACTATGTAAGTAAATGAGTATACAAGGACAAGGTGCCAACATATAACATTGAGACATAGTAGTATAAGGTATAGAGTAGCACTGACGTGAACTCCAGCCTGTGTGACTAAGTTGTTACGCTAGCGTAGGTGAATCGCAAATCTCTCCAAGTTAGTTTTGAAACCTCGCCAATTCCCCGGGGGCTCAATGTGCTGTCTATTCTCCCGGGGGGAACAGGTTCTCCTTCACCATATGGACATTTCTCTCTGAGTTGTATCCGCTGGGTGCACTGTGCGGACTCCACCGGCCTTTCAATGGTTTTACAAGTTGGGTTTTCATTTTTCACTTCTTTGATGACGAGGTTTCACACTACGTTTCTTTTTTCCTTTGCTGAATAATAAGTTTGTTCTTCGTTTGTCATTATTAGTTTTCTGGAAGAGAGACAGAACGGTGACTGTCAACAATAATGCACCATAAGAAACAAATGACAATATTATTTATCCTAAATGGGAGATGAGTGTCTTTCAATTATGTTCCTTCTTACTTTGAGCTAGACTTTGTCTTGCTTACATTTGACCCCATATACTAGAGGGTTTACAACCTGGCTAAGTTTGCTTCCAATATTTGTCCAAATCAAATTTATCTCCAACTTTATTTGTCCCTGAAGTGCAACTAGTTGCTCACCAAGACATAAAACAAGATAAGAAGGCAAGAAAACAAGATAAAGAAAACCTTAAAGGGCACAAAAATGAGGGTGAGGGTCACTGAATATAACTTGTTGTTGGACAAGGGCAGTGGTCACAACCTGGCCTTTCAGTCACACAAACCATAAAGTAATTGGGTTTCCAATCAAAAATATGTTTATATTTGTCATTGCTATTAATGGTGTTTCAGTTCTACATTTACACTTTAGGGAGGGATATCTTTCCGTCCCACTTTACAGTAAGACTACCTTTATGAAGGATTTAGAAATGGTTTCTAATTGGGCTATAAATTAGATTGTAAACATTTTAGTCATCAGATAACAATTATATACTGTTTATAACATAGCTTTCAGCTTATCAATATGGGTCTCTATTTGGCAAGATCAAGTTAGAGGTGCATATAAGTGTGTTCACCTTTTGGGAAGCGTCAGGTCTACAGTATGACATCCTTTGTATCTAATAAGTTACAGCAGCTTATTAATTATTTGTAAAGTGTTTATAAATTAATTAGTAAACTACGTACAAACCAATTATAAATCCTTAATGAGGGGAGTCTTCTTGTAAAGTGGCAACTATAATTCTAATTCTTACTTTACTTATCACGTTGCTATACAGAGAAAAAAGATTATCATGATCACGACTGGGCTGCTACTGAGCATGTTTAAGTAATAGCAGTTAAGATTCCCATCACAACATTTAACTCATTTGAATTTGAACATGGTGCTCAGAAGGTGTCAGCCCCACATGTAAATTCTGGCAAGGGTTTACATGCAAATGTCAGAAGAAGACTTTATGCAGGAGATTGAGAAGGAGATGCACAGTAGTGAAGAATTCAGGTAAGACAGCACCTTACCACAAGCTTTCTGATCTCCTGACAAAAACCAAACACACCCATTCAGTTGAGACATGGCACCGCCGTTTGATTTGCATATTTTTGCATTGATTTTGCATGATGCCATCAGATTATGGGCAGGATTCCTGAAAGCCCTTCCGGAATCTATCCCTTCAAATAAAAAATAAAAAAACGAAACACGGACACTCAATTGAGGCTGAAAAGGGCGGTCTGGCTTGTGTTTAAGCGTGAAAAAAACTTTAAAAAAGAAACTCATATAAAATGTCAGCTAAACAGTTAATAAACTAAAACATGTGCACTGAACAAAGTCAGATCAAGCTCCTGCTATCTTGATATGTGCACTCCGTTTTTGCAGTTACTGTCATTTACATATATTTAAAATAATATCCTATGATTTATTATTATTTTTATTATTTCTATAATAAAAATAGTATTTGTGTATGCACCTCCTAAGAACCTGTTTGCTATTACATTAGCAAGGAACATGGTCAGAGACACGCCATAACATCACCGTTTGACCTCAGTACGTCACTGTCTCTTTACCCAGCAACGCTCTCGCCGTACTCAAGCTCAACAACGAAGATGGAGAATGTCTCCATGCAAGTGATGTTCCTGGCTTTGCAAGCCTACATTAAGATCCAGAGCCAAAAAAAATAACATTTGTTAATAATTTTAAAATAATAAAAACATGATTGCTAGTTTATCAGATGAAACTTGCTCGGCTGTTGTTTTAAAAATGGCAATTGGTAACAATAACCCCGCCCTCAGCCCCTGATGTAATTGGTTCTTGGTTCTAGACCAGCAAAGAGTTAGTGCTTGTCTGGCACCAGTTTTGAGAGCCAGGTGCTGGTGCTTAGGCTGTCGAAAAGCAAATAACTGGTGCTAAGTCAGGATCTGTCTTCGATCTAGACCTGGAACCAGCCTGGTGGAAAAGGGGTAACAGAGGCAGTAGAACCATGTCATTAAATCACAGACGCATTAGGGGGAAGTCATAACATCAAGGAGGCACTAGAACAAAGTTATTACGTAACAGAGGAACTAGAGCAACATTATTACATGACCCTGCGGGGTACCGAGGCAAAGGCAATATTCCCAACTCATTACGTCAAAGGGGCACTAGAACTACATTATTATGTCATAAAGGCACAAGACCCACATCATTATCTAAACAGTCTCTTGACCCACGTCATTATGCCACAAAGTCAGTTGACCCACCTCATTATGTGACAGAGGCAGTAGGGCTAAGCATTTCATTATGTCAGAGATGCACTATAACCACGTCATTATGTCACAGAGGCACTAGAGCAACATCAGTACATCACCGAGACACTACAACCAAGTCATTATGCCACTGAGGTAATGGAGCCATGTCATTACATCACAGAGGCACTAGAACCCAGTCAGGTAACAAAGGCACCAGAGCAACATCATTAAATCACGGCTGCATTAGAACCACGTCATAATGTCACATAGGCACAAGACCCACATCATTATGTAAAGAAGGAACTACAACCATGTCATTACGTCGCAGAAGCGATATGCCAACATCATTACGTTAAAGGGGCACTAGGCACATGTCATTACGTCATAGCGGCACTAGAACCACGTCATTAAGTCACAGTGGCATTAGACCCATGTAACCACATCACAGAAGCACTTTAACCACGTCATTATGTCAAAGAGGCACTAGAACCACATTATTATGTCACAAAGGCACTAGACACACATCATTAAGTGAAAGAGGCCCTTTACCTACTTCTTTATGTCATAGAGGCACCGGACCCACTTCATTATGACACCGAGGCACTACGCCCACGTCACTATGCCACAGAAGCAATAGAGCAACATCATCACATCACAGAGGAACTAAAGCAACATCATCACATCACAGAGGAACTAAAGCAACATCATCACGTCACAGAGGAACTAAAGCAATATCATTACATCACATAGGCTCTTAACCACGTCATGATGACAGAGAGGCACTAGACCCACATCATTACGTCAAAAAGGCCCTGGAACCACTTCATTATGACACAGAAGCAGGAGGGCCATGCACATTATGATGCCACAGGGGCACTAGAACCACATCATTGTGTCACAGAAGAACTAGAGCAACATCTAGGCAATAGAACTATGTCATTATGTCACGGAGGTATTACACCCACATCGCTAGAACCACATCATTGTGTCACAGAAGAACTAGAGCAACATCACTACATCACCGAGACCATAGAACTATGTCATTATGTCACGTAGGCATTACACCCACATCACTACGCCACAGAGGCACTAGAACCACATCATTACGTCAAAAAGGCAACAGCACCACATCATTACATCAAAGAAGCACTAGAAACACGTGATTACATCAATAGAGCCACATCATAATTTCTATAAATATTCCAGGCTCATACAGTTGCTTCAGATTGATCTGACACAGAGTAACAATTTTTGAAATATATTGTACTTCTGCATTATACTTCTATTACTCATGTATATATGTATATTCAATTTCTCTATGCTACTTTCTCTCTCTCTCTCTCTCTCTCTCTCTCTCTCTCTCTCTCTCTCTCTCTCTCTCTCTCTCTCTCTCTCTCTGTCTCTCTCTCTCTTTCTTTCAACAAAATTTACTTGATTATCATGGTTTACACTCACTGACAAGCAGTGCATTCACTCAAGCTGCATCATGGCCAAAAAGTTAGAGAGCGTGTCCCAGGACGACCTTCTGCATGCACCCCTCCTTATTGAGCCCAGCAGCTGCTCTCCATTGACTCCACATGCTCTGCTGCTTAAATCCTCATCAGAGTCATTGATTGTAGACAAGAATTATCAGTCATTCCAAGGACATCCAGTGTCTGACAAAAGGATTGAGAATTGATTATTCCAATGTTCCGAGACACATGCTACATACTGTAACGTAATCCATACACTTAAAAAAAAAACCTAGCACAAGGGCCGTTCTGACTGGAGTTTGTATGTTCTCAGTGTGTTAGCCTGAGTTCCTTCCAGGTACTCGTGTGTTAGTCCACGTTCTGAAGATATATCATATGCCAATATGTCAGATACAGATGAATTTATGATGAAGCCGTATGTATGTAGGTCTATGATGATGATAATCGTTCAATAGTAGCCTATAGTGGCAAAGTTGCTGCACCTGTATTTTAATCCTAATTGAGCTGGGGAGAGGTTTATCATATGACAATTTTCTCTTGTGGAAAGTGTTTAACAAGCATTAAAACACTTTTAACAGAACTGACAGGTGTTTGGTCGTCACAATTTCCAGAGTTAAAAGGAGGCTGCTACAGAAACAATCCACCTCACCGTCTTACTATACCGTATGTCCAACAAAACAGTGAACGTGTTATTCCTCAAAGAGATGCTACTGCTGCTCAGTGATGGCTCAAATATCTGCTCCACAGTGGAGACTCTTCCACTTTGAGGTGTGAACGTCAGTTATGCAGGAATGGCCAACAAGTTCCATCTTGTTCACGGCATGATAACCTTTTCTTTCACAGATATGCTCAACATCCTAAGAGACCACAGTGGAGCAACTGGTCCGCGTCCAAAAGGGCCAAACATGTGTCTTGGCAGATCAATGCTTGAGATTAAGTTTGACTGAAAACCCTGCTTTGAGGTGGGTGCCAAGTGGAGCGGTCTCCAGCAACTGTGAATGTGACATAAGCCCCATTTACACGGACTTCTCAAAGCGGGCCTGGTGCATGATGGGGGTTGGAGTGCTTCCACCTCTGAAGCGGTGACAGAGGTAGTAACAGAGAAGGAATGGAGATCTATGTAATCCAGGATAGGGCTGTGTGGGAGGAATGTCTTAAAAAGCAGCTAGTAGCAGTTAGCAGCTTAGTCATATGGAAGAAATGTTTGAGGAGTTGTCTCAGGGAGACAGAGTGATATAATGGAGTTAATTAATTTCTAAGTAGAGTACGAGATCAGCAGCCATGAAAGTGTGAAGGTAAAAATAGTTTTTTCCCCATTAATCTATATTTAGAAAGTGCCACTTGATTGGGCAGTGAGGTGATGCATTGGGTTTCACAGCTGCCTCACAGCAAGAAAGTTCAAATCCACTTCTGCTCCGGCAGACTCACTGTCTGGACTTTTCATGTTCTATCCCTGTTTACATGGATTCCCTACAGGTACTCCAGCTTCCTTCCAAAGGTCAAAAACATGAACAACGGTGAATTGCTGACAGTATGTCGTTTATATGAAGGAGTTATATGAATGGAGGTCTCTCTCGATGTGTTGCCCCTGTGATGAACTGGTGACTTATTATGGGACCCCGACTCACGTCCAATGTCAGCCTTGACAGGCTCCAGCCCCCACGGGACCCTGCATATGATAAGCGATTACAGAGAATGGATTGATGGATGCATGCTCAACTGGAGGAAGTTGCAGTACCTGGAGAGAACCCACTCAAACAACGATCCTGTCCATCGTTGTCGCCCCAAAGAAAATCTCAACATCTTTAACTCAGCCACCTCAAGTTCGGCCTCCTGCCTTTTGGTCAGAGCCAGTGTCTCCAAACCATCCAGAAGAACTGCTCTCTGCATCTTGTAAATATTTCCCTTCACTCTTCTGTCAAAGATAACTCCTTGCATGATTCATCACCTACTCCACCCTGACAAATACTTGTTGAGCTCCTTTCCACAATCCAAGTTTTATATATATAAAGCTACACGTCATGAACTTAAATAATTTTTGAATATATATGGTTACGATAATTTTATGCAGGATCACATCTCTAAAAATCTTTACAGGAAAGACTAAAGACTGGCAAAGATGTCAGCTTCTGAACCCTTCAACATGGAATTTAGGGTCATGGGTACCAGGTAACAGTATCATGACTAGGCATGAAGGGGCATAAACAAAAGGTTCAGCGAAGCACTGCTCGACAGAAAAGGTGGGGAGACTCAACGTTGTGAAAATCTGCAAATAGAAAATGAATTTTGAGGATTTTACTGCATAACATCATCAACAGATTCAGAGAGTCAACGGACGAAGTTAAGACTCCATGTGGCACACAAACCATATATACACAACATCGACAAGCGCCGACTTTTCTAAACCCGAGCTCATCTAAGACGAACTGACACAAAGTCCTCTGGTCTGACAAGTCTACATATCAGGTCTGGAGGTCATGGACGCTCCCAACCTCGTACACGACCATCCCAAGCCAAAAACCATCCCAATGCGACCCCCCAATAAGCACCACAACTCAACGCTCATCAATTTGTATAGTGAGGACTTGCAGATGTTCTGTGAATACTGTCCCTGGAGCACATGTTTAATAGCTGGCACATTTCAAGGCTTATTTCACAGTGCAAAGTAATGGAAAGTTGAATGGGCATATCAGCTTTATAGCAGCAATAATAATGATCATTCCTGCAGTTCTGGAATGAACACTCAACAGTATACAGCAGGGTACCCCATAAAGTCGTACCGGTTGAGCGTCAAATTGCTACATTGTCGCATTTCAATGGAAAAACCTAGGTTGTCGTCTAAAAGTCTACAAAGTTGACCGCAAGTCGACCCGCATAGCAGCACCACGGTTCCCTGGCCCGCATTTTATTTGTGCCACTGGGTTTAAATATTGCGTAATAATAGTGCCCAATCCTGATCGTACAGCTGCTTAGTTTACTATGCGAGTTGCGCAGAACAACACACCTGTTTGAAATTCAAGCTGCGTTCTCACGTGACAAAGCCCATTAAAAACATAACATCATATTTCGAGCCGAACCCTGGCACGCACAATAGACTCCTGGTCAGTGGTTCAAGACGGGTCGGATGGGCTTTTGACATCGCCGTAGACCCATGCCACCCACCATGTGGGACAGTCCCCGCCCTGTCAAAAGAACCCTGTCGGGCACACTGAGGACAGTCCGCTCGGGTCTGTCCTGTACCGGTAATGATCCCATAATGATTCTGTAATGACCGGTAATGACCTGCCCGTTACCAGTCCAAGAACCAATCACAACAAGCAACATTTATCACCATACGAAGATAAACTTCATTATTTTTTCTTATTTTCTTATTTATTTAGATAGTGATTAGTGGTCTCAGATTTTGGTCTTATTTTTCTGACAGTGTAATGTAGTTATTTGGGTTTTTGGGGTAACGTTAGGAACCACAACATTTTTTTAAAAGGTTCTTCAGTTCCACCTTGGAACAAATTAACGACTATATAGGGTACCACACTGTATTATAAACTTAACAGCAAGGATGGAAAAAGTGGTCTTTATTTTCCCAAACACAATTACACGCTTTAAATCATTATGTTCATCTATCTCATCTTAACCATGACTAATAAAACTCATCGTATAATCGTCCTTTTTGTATCTATTTATATTAGCAATAAGACCCTAAAACAAGGTCATAATCTACTCCAAAGTATTAAATGAACTCTGAATAGCTCTAATTATGTGGAAACTCTTGATATCTAACATATCAAATGGTAATATATTTGTATAAATTTGTCTGACATTAATGCCCCTATAAATAGTAATTCACTTTATTCATTTGAATTGTTACAATCTTTGAAAATTGGATGATGTTTCCCTAGGTTTCTTTTTATTCACTCTGACTATGAATGCCTGTTTTAGATTTCCTAGCCTGACTCTCCGTCCACAAGGCCCGGTCCAGTTCTCATCTGAGAGGAATAAGGGCAAACTGTATGATATAATGAAACTTAAATCACTATATATCACATGGTGTGGATCAAAACATTGCATTCTGTTGAAAACTGTAGTGGGCCCACAAACAACACACACACACACACACACACACACACACACACACACACACACACACACACACACACACACACACACACACACACGCACACACACACACACACACACACACACACACACAAAGCAGCAGTAGCAGCATTCATTTTTCAAACAGGCAGACTAGACATTAGTGAAGTGAGCTTGTTCTAGATAAAATTCAATAAAACAAACAATCCCCTGCGGTTACAGTAACTTTAATATAACTTATATGAGACTTTGACTGACCGGTACAACGACAGCGACAGTATCAGTATCAGGTAATATTATGATCCAATCTTCCTGATCATAGTTATCAAATTAAATGCATATGTATGCATTTATATTTTTATGGCTTCACTTCCATTTTTCATTGTATGATTTATTTACTTTTTTTTAACTTTTTTTTTAAATTTATTTAAGTTATCTTTCCCTCAATTTTGTGACGGACTGTGGATAATTATGAACCTAAACTATGTTAAACTTACTTTTGGATCTGAATCTAGTGAAAATCAGTCAGAATGACTTTACATCACTGAAAAAAGCGCAGCTTTGTCCACAGGCTAGCTCCATGGAAAATAACTCACTGCACAGTGGACAGCACCTGCTATTTGTCTCTCATTGTCTTCATCACCTCCTCTCTTTCTTTTCTCTTTTTCTCCTCATATCCTATTTCACTCTTTCTCTCAAAGCACTTGTTGTCTCAGTATTTTTATTTCTGTCTGTGTCAGAGCAGAAAGTAAAGGTAGCTTGTTAGCAACAAGCAATAGTTAATTCATCCAAGCCAACCAGCTGGCATAAGGAATGATGAGCTGGGTTTAACATTGCAGGAATCTTTTTTATCTCTGATATCTGATGATATCTTGAGAAGATTGGCCTTTAACCACCAGCAGGTAAACTTCTATAGTTGCCAGTCTCACCATGCTTCGGTTGATGAAGCTAACCTTCCGGTTTGTTTTTGTCATCAGAGAACTACTGGCGTGAACAAAGAGTTGGGGTCAAGATGATTCACTTCACCCCCTTTCACACACAGTCACAGGCGCCGATGATGGTCCTCAAATAAAGAAAAGTATCAATGAACAATGGGAACAATATAATTGCAGAACCAAAGTTGAGTTTTTTCTAGGCATGTCGGAAAAAAAAACTAGGTCGGTTACCTCAACCTCAATTTACCCAGTCCAATTTATGATCTATGTAGTTACCAAGATATTTATAGGTCTCCAAAAGTCCACAATGACGTCACGGATGGAAACAGGGGTCACCGGTGCCGTCCTCCTCGGATCCACAGCCGGCTCCTTTGACTATGTCATATTGAGCTGCAGGTGGTTCTGCTCACACCATGTGACAAAGTTTCATACCACAGACCGGTACTTTAGTAGAAAAAACCCCCATCCAAGTCCAATTGAGAGGTTTGCTGTGGTGTTATTGTTTTTTTATTAAGTATGCGGCACACTGGTGAACTGACAGATACAGAGCAGGATCTGAGTCTGAGAAAATTGAACAATCAACTTTTTTATATTAATGGTCAAAGGCTGAGGGAAGGTGAGAGAAGGTGTTGTAACGGGATGCAAGGACAAATGGGTGCAAGGGGGTAGAGTTGTGTGGTAACTACATGGGGACAAACGGTAGGGGGCTGAGAAAGACTGCTGACGGCAGCTCCCGGACCCTAAATAGGAGACAGTATCACACCAAAATGTGTATTCCTTCTTCTCTACTATAATTTATTTTTAAATTGCTTATCAGTTTGAACATTATATATGTTGTCTTTGAGCAGAATTCACTTGAATTTATGTACTTTGAGATTTGATCCAAATGTAAAGTGCGTTATAAATAAAATCTGTTATCATTATTATTATTATTATTATTGAAAAAGGATAGTAGAATCATTGCATTCTTTTTTTCATGATGTTTAACAAAACAACTGCTGTTGTGTTTCTGTGTCTGGTAGCTGTGTGTTTTCCACAGTCATAGCTAGACAGCCCAGAATGCCATTGGCGCATCCACTTCCTCCCATGGTGGCCCTAACTCATGTACGATTGGCCCTGCTGCCTTTCAACTTAGCCCAGTCCCTAATAACAGCATGTGCATGTTTGTTTGCATGTGTGTGAGGTTTATCCTCAACTATCTTGTCATTGTTGTGGGGTTGACGGAACAGAGCTGCTGTGACACATATTCTAGCTGCAGCATAACACTTAAGGGTTATTCTGACAACTATTCAGTAAACTTATTATTCTTATTATGTTTTTGTCTGTGGCACATTTCTGCATGGATCTAGTCTCAGCTTTTATAGCATATATACAAATTCTATATCTTATGCGCAAATTGATCAGGACCGTCTTCTTCTTCTTCTTCTTCTTAGGGGACGCTGCATTGGAACATTTGCTTCCATCTTGTCCTGTCTTGTGCATCTTCCTCTTTGACATCAACCAACTGCTTGTCCTCTCTCACCACATCCAGAAGCCCCTTATTTGTTCTTCCTCTTTTTCTTCTGACTTGGCAGCTCCATCTCCAGCCTCCTACTACCAATAGATTCACTATTCACAGGTCAGGTCCCGTCAAGTGTCCAAACCACCTCAATCTGGCCTCTCTTACTTTGTCTTCAAAAAGTCTAACCTGGGCTGTCCAACTGATTTGCTAGTTTCTAATCCTGTCCATCCTCATCCCTCCCAGAGAAAATCTAAACATCTTCAACTCTGCCACCTCCAGCTCTACCTCCTGTCTTTTCGTCAGTCACCCTCTCCAAACCATACAGAAAAGATGGTCTCACTACCGTCTCTACCTCAGAAGACTCTTCAGAAACTCATCCTTAAGGATCACACCTACCCCATTTTTCCTCCCATCTGCTCCAGTATAAAACAGTTTGTGCCCCTCTGGTTAATAATTCCAGTGGGGGTTGTTGTTAAACTTGGCCCCGACTGATCCAGTTTGGAAATCAGTTCCATGTACTGCATATTGATTTGGCTTAGGTTTTAGATCACATGCTCTTCCCGCCGTAACCCTGCTAATTTATCTGGGCTTTGTCACTGGGTTAACTTGATCAGGACCACACTACTCTAATCCGTTTCAGTAGCAATTCACAAATAGGTCTACACAAATCTTTAAAAAAACAAAAAACAGCGAGAAAAAAAATCTCCTAAGAGACCATGAGAGTTCGCCCAGTGAAGTTTGTGAATGTAAAAAAAATATTCCTTATATCTCAAAATATTATTCATACCAATGTTTAGTCCTTGCAATGTGGTGAATGATTGACACTGACTACCAAAGCAAGTCAACTTTATTTAGAAAGCACATTTCAGCAGCAGGGCAATTCAAAATGTTTTACACACGCAATAAATAGAATTGTGATAAAGTGCAAAAGAACAGGAAGACATAGTTAAAAACAGCTATAAAACATTAAGAAAGATTAAAAATTAAAAAACTGGCATAAACAGTATTGTATAGGAGAAACAGAAATAAGAATAGATCTTGTAAAAGAACTGAGAGTTGGAACAGTTCGGAAGATTTCTGGGAGCCTGTTCCAAGTATTTGATGGTAAAAACTGAACGCTGCTTCTCCATGTCGGGTTCTGACTCCAGGGAAACTGAGAACACCTGATCCAGATGACCTGAGAGTTCTGGATGGTTCATAAAGTAGCAGAAGATCAAATATGTACTTTGTCCTAAACCGTTTAGTGCTTTGTAAACCAGCAGTAGGATTTTGAAACCAATTCTGTGAGAGACAGGAAGCCAGTGTGAAGCCCTCAGAACTGGTCTGATACATTCCACTTCCTTGGTCTTGGTGAGGACTCTAGCAGCAGCGTTCTGAACCAGCTGCAGCTGTTCTTAGTAAAACACAG
Source organism: Lophius americanus (assembly GCA_037951165.1). Taxonomy (NCBI): domain Eukaryota; kingdom Metazoa; phylum Chordata; class Actinopteri; order Lophiiformes; family Lophiidae; genus Lophius; species Lophius americanus. Next base: position 7,214,264 of record JBBDHG010000014.1, read on the forward strand.
ACACAGACAGTACAGACCCCTTTACAGTACTCAAGTCAACTGAAGATATATGCCCCTTCTTTCAATACATTCGTCCGGGGTGTGTACTGTTGTCTCACGCCAAGAATGCTGGCTGGGATAAGTTCCAGTCCCTCTCTCACATAGATAAGTGGTTAAATAAAATGGATGCATTATTGATTGTGGTGATTAATACATTTTTGCTTCATTAGGTTCATGAAAGAACTTATATTTTCTATTTAGAAGTAACAATACTATAAAAGAATTCATTAAGGTTAAAGAATCCAATTTTTATTATTGTACGGAGAAGAAAAATTATTCTGATTACATGTAATCAAATCATATTTATTAAACATTGATCACCTATTACCTTCTTTTCAGGATTGTGATCCTTCAAATACAACTTTGTTTAAGTGATTAAAAAAATATCCTATTACCGTATACTAAATACCAAGTGAATTATTTTTATGTATTGAACCTGCGGGACATTTCAATGATTAGCATCAACATTGATTTTGAAACGTCATCCCATTCTGTTCAGTATTAGATTTAACACCGATGCATGCAGAAAAAGAAAGGTCTTAATGTGGAGAGTTAACTCTGAAAGTTGGAGAGGATATAAAAAAGCTGTATTATATTTACTTCAACATCTGCTGCATTAAGTGCATTTGACTCGGCAGGTTTCTTGTTTTGCTGTGTTTCAAAATGATCATGTATTTGTAGAGTGCATATAAATCTGATGTTTGTTTCTATTCCATGAACTGCTCCCTGGGAAAACAACCATACACATTTTTGAGATCCTCTTGTGTATGAGATGATCAATGATGATTATGGAATAATAATCACTCTGTCTAACACTTCCAGCATGTTATCGATTCAGTCTGCAGCTCATCCTCCCTCTCTCCAGTGGGATGTGATGACAAACACTTTGATATGAACAATTGTGTGGAATTAGCCCAAGCCTTTTGCAATATGTCAGTTTTTGTAGCACCATATGTGTGGACTAATGAATATTCGGGTCAGGTGGCCAAACGGAGGCCTGTCCCGAACTGTCAGTCTGATGTCCATCTCCTCCTTCACCCCTTAATAGGATCAAAAGCAGGAGGGTCATGGCCGGGTAACCAGCAGGGCGTAGGCTAATGCCAAACGCGCGCCACCCTTGCCCATCTGCCCCACATGGACCGCCAAACCCATCCCTAGGGATTAGGACTATGACTCATTACTTTATGTATGATTGTGTGTGTTCTCTGTGGATGGTGGTCATGGCCAGAGTGTAATTAAGCGATGGACCAACTCCAGTAACTTTTCCATTGTTAGAGCTCGACTTTCAAGATGACACATCTACGTGGATTATCCCCCTTTATAGCCAGTAATCTGAAAGCCAGGGAGTCTGGAGGGCAGCTCAATTAGTCGTCCATAATGCCTTTAGGTAAAGCTGAAATTAGCACTGTCATATTACAGTTCGGAAATTCTTAAATTACGACCATTTTGACAATCCAAAGCATTTTACCTCTACCTTTCTACAGTACATTCTGGCATGTGTTCAGATATGACAAAAGTATTCTCATCCATGTCAACCTCATCGGATTGTCCCCTCAAGACTTGTACTAAAAATCATTGAAATGCAGAGGAAATCGCATAATTTACCTTTTTACTAACGCCTGGGTCGGATGATACCATATTTTTGTCTTCAACAATGTTCTTTCAAGATTTACCCCATCGGATGAGGAGCCACAAATTTTTGTCGCGTAATCGTTAGAAGTTTGGCTAAAATACAACATGACCCCAAGCATTTATTCATATGCAGTCATGTGACGTTGATGAGGAGGCAGGTCAACCATGGCTGAGGAAAGCACTCTATGTTCTGATCGGCAACACTCTTTTATAACCCTGTTGTGGTATTCCTTCAATGAAACGTTGAAAAGGAAGGGGGATTACTGTCACATTTAAACAAGCCTTACTTCTTTATCGCAGTCCCACCCAGCACCGTCCCATTCCAGTCTACTTGCAACCATCTTTGCTTTCACGCTATCATCTTATTGGTCAACCTAAGAACAGGTCTGGGAGCAATGTGAAAAATGTTTTCACAGGCTAGACTCTTTAGTCATACATTAAGGCCTGATCATTGTGCATTGCCTCCATATTTGGGCCCGACTGAAAGAATTTGTTGGCAACTACCAGATCATTTTAACATAGGGCTGCAGTAATTTCGTCTGATCCAGACATAAAGCAGATTCTCTCCGTGTTTGCATAGGTTCTCTCATGGTACTCTGGCTTCCTCCCCGAGTCCGAAAACATGCAATCCCGTTGAATTGGCGACTCTAAATCTTGGGTGTGAATGGTTGCCAGTGTTTAAGTGTCGGCCCTGAGGAACTGATTACTCGTCCAGGATATAACCTGCCTCTTGCCCAATGTCAGCTGAGAGAGGTTATAGACCCCTGTGACCTGAAGCTCCACCTCCTCTTCACAACTCCAGCTTCACTAACCTCCATCCAAGGATGTTCACTTCCTTGGACTGAGATCTCCCGAGTACTATTTATGCCATGGAGCAAAGACCCGAGGACTTGGACCATGTCAGCATGCTGGTAAATAATAATAATAATAATAATAATAATAATAATAATAATAATAATAATAATAATACATTTTATTTATGGCCACCTTTCGAGACAATCAAGGTCACCTTACACATACACTGAAGATTGCAGATGACGATGCACATTGGTCGACAGGTCCACTAGCCCGATCCCGTTTGAGGAGGAAGCAAAGAGTATGTACTAATAATGCAAGGAGGGCACACATTAGATGATAAACTTGTGGATTGCAAGTGAGACCCTCATAGACTTCCAGACCGAATAGGCAGAGTGCCACCCTCCCATAGTGGTTTCCATGCTGTGTCTATCTGCAGGTTTAAAATACATCTAGAAGAAGAGCAGTGAGGCGAGTCGATTGGACATTTATAAGCGTGTGATATTGCCTCCAATAGAATTAGTGATACATACCCTGTTAACAGCAGGAGACAAAAACTGCTACACTAATCTCTCACAAACACAATCGGGAATCCATCAGATCACGTTAATTTACCTCCATGGGCAGATTAAATCTGTCGAATCAAATGTTTTAAATTAGCAGTATCAGTTGATAACTACGTGTGGCTGGATGGGTGATGTGATTATTAGGGTTAGGGTAACCCCCTAAAGTTAAACAAATCTGGGACCACAGATGCTGCATGTATTGATTCTCACATATCTATCAATTCAAATGTAGTTGGGGTTTCACACACACGTAGAGGTAAAATAAAGATTACAGAAACACACGGCCACTATCTCACACCAACAGAGTTATTGGTTTCTTCCCGTATGTGTTGATGGAATGGTCTGACATGGGCTTGTTTTAATTCTAGGGCGCATCATACAAGAAAACTCCCTGACAGAAGAGGTATTAACCCATAAGAAACCATGGTGACACATCAATTTTTAACTCACAAATTGCTCCTTTTCAGTTTGTATTTTATGAAAAAGAAAGATTTAATCAATCGAGTGATCACTCCAGCAGCCATCCGTGGCATCCAGGTGAGTTCAGTTACCCCAGGTGAGCTTTGTTTTCGAACCCAGATTTACCTCTTAACGGTTTCACAAGTTTGGTCTTCATGTTTGCTTCCTCTGCCGGAAAGTTTCAGGCTCTGTTGTTTTTTTTATTCATTATTCATTATTCATAATTCATTTTCTTACATGTCAGCATTGGTTTTAAAGAATAAATAACTAAATTCAGCTTCTAAATATATCTTTCTAAAGGAACCTCATCACTGGACAGGCTACTGTACGACATCCTATTGACAGTTTGCGACAATTTAGCTAATGTGTAAAATAAATTGCAACCAATAACCTCACTTATAGATTTCTCTAAATGTTACCCTTACACAGCAAGATGTCTCAAAACAAAAGACCACAAACTTTAAATGCTGTGTTATAGGAGTATAAGATACATTTTCAGCAGGGGAAAAACATTCTGATTCCTTATGATTATAATATCATGATAATCCGCTCCTAGTTTCTGTACTCACCAAAGATGTAAACAAATTTAAAAAAATTCTCAGATTACAACTTAATCAGCAGAAATAAGAACATTACATAATACCTGAGCCTAGGGTGTGTTCACTTTGCTCATCGGATGTACCATTGTGTTGAAGCGCCTGGCCCATATGGTGGCAGAAGCCAGGAAGCAGGCTCATAGGATTAACCCAACTATTAGAGTTAGAAATGACTAATGAACCCAGAAGTCTATGATTATGGCTTTAGCGGTGAGACAGCTAATTCTAGTCGGACCGGACTTACCATTCTTCATAACGAAATGTTTGGGTTGGAGATGTAGAATAAATAAGGCTTAAGAAGGTCTGTTAGACTAGCTGCTAACTGCTATTAGTTACTCTTAAAATATTCCACTTGTGACATCACCTTACATTATATAAAGGCCTTATTTGATCTTTTACTACCAGTAACTCTAAATAACCCCATCACCAGCATACCACAATACCAAGATTCAGGTTTTAAGCCAGTGCATTGAACAGAACATTTATTGGATATGCCAGAATATTCTTCATCTAATCCAAGATGAAAATGAAGTAACTGTTTTTGGGAACTGAGAAGAACGATCATTGAGGTCCAGTTGGTTAAGATAAAGATAACAAACCAGGCCAGAAATCTGGGTGTACTTGTGGACTCAGACTGTAATCCTAAAATCTATATCAAGACCATTACAATGTCAATTTTATGACCGGCTCAATAACATATCGAGGAATAGAGGTTAGAGAATGATGACTCAGTAGGATTTAGAAAAATGTGTCCATGTGTCTACCTTCATTCCACGTAGCTCTAGTAATGATGTGTTTACAGGTCTCCCGATCAGCACACTGGATCTCATCAATCCAGTTCTGAGATCTTTACACCGGCTTCCTCTCAGTCAAGTTCAAAACGAAGAGCACTGTATGGTTCAAGGCCCATACCCTCCCTCCGGCCTCATACCCTCCCTCCAGCCTCTCCCAAGTAAGAGAGGCCGGAGGGAGAGGATTTGGACAGGTGAAAAGGAGGGATAGAGGATCTATTGGTAGAAGGACGCTGGAGATGGAGCTGCCAGGCAGGAGAATAAGGGGAAGACCAAAAAGGAGGTTTCTGGATGTGGTGGGAGAGGACATGCAGTTGGTTGGTGTTACAGAGGAAGATGCAGAGGACAGGGCAAGATGGAAACAGATTATCGCCTGTGGAAACTCCTTGAGGGAACAGCTGAGAGAAGAGGAAGAAGGAGAAGTAGTAGAAGAATAGCTGAAAAAAACTCCCAGAGAACTTCAGGTCCAACACGACTTTCATCTACCATTAATTACTCTCTTATTACATTACAATGTAACTTTTACCCCTGTATTACGTATATCTTTCCATTTATATATTAATTGTTTAAATCTCTTAATAATGTTAATCTTGTTTTAACAATTTTTATATACAAGCATTTTCTAAACCACTTATTGAAAGGTGCATCGCTCCTCCTCTGTTCTGTACAAACAGAAGAGAAGAGTAAAGACGCACCAGCTCACATTGAATAATGTGTGTAGAGGGGGCTGTAGATCCGCTCCATCTATTGATATAAGAGACTCATTTAAGGTTATTAAAACATGACCATTGTTCTTTTCAGGAGATTGCACACATGTGTAAACATGAATTCAAATATTGCTCCTAACTCTTACATTTTTCCCAGCAGACCCTGCTGTAGTTTGGAACGCCTACTGTATTTTAACGATGCATACAACTGATATGTTTGGTTTATTTAATGAGAAATAATGCTGTATATATGGCTTTCGCCATTCGTTAATACGAGCATGGGTGCAATCACATATTCAGTGTTGGCAAATAGTTTTCTAAAAATAATTACCTCCTGCACCCAATCAAACACTCAACTCTATATTATGCTAACAAGAAATCCGCTGAACAGCAGTAGTCTATGAATATAGTGATAGTCTCATTGTTAGGTTGATGAAAGGAAGAGGCCAGCACCAGCTAGGTATTGTTCTGCAGGGGACACAGAATCCATAAAGTTTGCTATGACACAGCTTAATGCTTCAGTTTTGCTCTGCCAAAGAAATGTGGCCCCTGATTTGCATTTTTTTGGATCCAGCCTGAGTGCAGCTGCTGTTGCGTTATGTAATATGATGCTCCAAATGTTCCACATGACTAATTACACTATACAAAAGGAGGAGGGATGAGGGAGTGAGATGGAGGGTGGAGAACAATGATGAGGTGTATGAAGAGACTGGAGAGGTTTGCGGGATAGGAAGATGAGAAAGAGTCTGGTGGAACAGAAAGAATACTATCATTAGTTCCTGTTCCTTCAGTTTACATCAACAAGTGTGATCAGCCTTGCAGCCCATGTCTCCTTGTCTCCATCCCCACTGTTCTCCAATCATTCTAAATTGATTGTGAAAGCTGCAGGCTTTGACCTACTTTGAAGAACAATAGCCCCCCCAGGGCTACTTGGGACATTCTGATAGTTTGGAGGTCACCCAGGCTTGGTGATTGCAGAGCGGACTAGGAAAACGGTGGGGTGTAGCCTAACCCTTCATCCTTTCAGAAGCGCTTTACCAACCTCTCTGACCCCAAGCAGCAAAGAATATAAAGGGTTAGAGTGTCCAGACACCATCCACTGTACCAACTGCCTGCTCACCTCTAGCCCTGTACACTCACACATCTCATGACGTCTTCGTCATTTTCTACATGGCCTCCGTCCCAAACTCATGTATATTCATGCCGAGCTCTTCAATGCTGTCTAATAATCTAATACATGGAAATACAGCATTGTTTGTCCAAAGGCCTTCGAAAGGTTGGTGGTCAAATGATGCACATTGCTCACCTAAAGATAAGATTCTTATTTGCCACCCTTTGATTTAAGTCTGGTTATGACCACTGACCCTACTATAGTTGACATTTTGTTGGTTTGGTTTTCAAGGTTGGGTTGCAATTCATTTATATATTGCCATATTTTGTGGCAATTTGCGATACCTATTGCAAAATATTTTGAAGTGAAATGCACAGAAAATGTCCGAAATTATAATTCATTTACTATTTAGAATATTATATGATTATTTATGATGTAAAAAAATATTTAATTAACATATAATCAATCACAATAAGGTGAAATATTCCGGAATGTAGCCTAGTAACTTACAATAGTTGTTGCGTATGCTTTTAAATCCTCCGAATAGTTGCTGACCTATGACTTCAGTCTGACAGTAAAAACAACCTTGATTAAGGTAAGTTATCTGCACTCAATTAAAAGTGAAACTCGATGGAAATTGTATTTCGACAGACTGTCTTGTCCCCATACTTGGTTTAGACGCCATCATTCTTTTTGACTAGAAGCCTCATAACATGGTGGTGTGGTCTTGAAGACTGTTCCCGCGCTGCAAGAAGGTTGTGGTTCACATTCTTTTTGGAGCCCTTTTTCTCATTGTCTACATGGTAAAATACTAAATGGACTGTACTTATATATCCCTTTTCTAGTATGCTCAACCACTCAAACTGCTTTTGCAACACAGGTCAGCCTCCACACGAACATTCATACAGTGATCATAGAGGCTTCCGTGCGAAGCACATGCAAAGCTCATCAGTAACCATTCACAAACCAATTGAACAACCATTGAGGTTCAGTATCTTGCTCAAGGACACTTTGGCATTTGGACTGCAGTGGCCATGGATTGAACCAATGACCTTCAGATAAGTGGACAACCACTCTACCAACAAAGCCAACCCCACCAGTCACCCCATGGTTTAGGAGTATAATAAATCATATCCATCCATCCATCCATATTTTAATCCGCTTCTCCGGGGTTGGGTCACAATGGCAGCAAGTCAATTACGGTATTTAAAAATTCCCACTCCCCAGTCTCACTCTGCAGCTCTTCCTGGGGGATGTCGAAGCATTCCCAGGCCAGATGAGACATGCAGTCTCTGTAGTTAATTCTGGATCTACCCCAGGGTCTTCTCCCAGTTGAATGTTCCTTAAAGAAAAAACAGAGGGGGGAGTCCTGGAGGCATCCTAATCAGAATATGGACCACCTTAACTGACCACACCAAGGATATCTAAACTCCTTACCTCATCTATGCATCTGTGCCTCCTCCCTACTAAGGAAGCTAATTTTAGACGTTTGTATCCTTGTCCACATCTGTTCGGTCACGATCCAGAGCTCATGAACACAGTTGAAGTTGGAATGGAGATCGACCGGTAAGTTCAGAGCTTCACATCGCGTCTCATCTCACATCAGTCTCTTTTGCTTATTCTGGGTAGGACGTTAGTGGCTGCCTCACTTGAAAGATTTTAAGTATTTTGGATTGTTTTTCTCGAGTGATATATTATATTATATTATATTATATTATATTATCTGTCACACTAATGTTATACATATAGTTTAAATAAAAGTAATACATACATTCAGCTTAAAAATAAAAGTAAATTCAACTTAAATAGATACATTTAGTTGTCCCTTAACTGGGAGACCAGGATTCGAGCCCAGCTCCTGACACAACATGTCGTGGGTCTGTGAGCAAGACCCTGATACTCAGCTCACTCTTAAGTGACACCACTACACATACTAAAATTAAGAAAATTCAAGAAATCATTATTTGTGTGTATTTGTGTGCTTGCTGCTATATTGAAGATGTCCACTAAGCCATACTTGTTGCTAGAGGCTTGAACAGTCCATCCCACAGATGAGCTGGCCTGGTGTGAGCGGGTGGATGCTAAACAGCATGACACACGGGTAATGCTAGATTAAATAGGGTGGAATGCATCCTGATCTATCCATCTGAAAGTCAGAGGAGGAATCTGGGGTCTCATTTATAAAGGGTGCATACTCACAAAAGAAGGCATATGCCATTCTCAACACAAGCAGTGGGATTTATGAAAATACTAACTTTACCGGTCCTCCACTAAAAATCTGAAGCATGCATACGCACAGAAACCAGATAAATGGGGAAAGTATAACTATGTTTGAATAAGGATGATACGAGAAAACAGTATGAAATTAATACCAGTGTGTATAATATTTCTTTTTTTTTTAAATTGAATAATCAAACTGGTTTATCTTCCCTGGAGAATGAATAAAAACAGGGATACCTGTCACTGCAAAAGAACCCTCAGACGTTTTTGTCATTATCAAACAATATTTATAAGTTACTGAAATTCACTCTCTTGAATAGAAATTAAACCCTTGGACAAAAAGAGATTAAACTGAAGCTGTTTCTGATGCCTAGGTTGAGCAGATATGAGTTAGTGTCTTATCACACATCACATATTTTTAGCAGCCTCACTCAGCCCATCCTGTGCTGGGTACACACATGCACAGTTCACACTGACGCACACCAACCAAGAGCTACCAATTTAAGTAAATCAGAAAACACAAAGCTCGAAATTTGTATTTGGACCAGTGATTAGCGCTGCTGCCTCACAGCAAGAAGGTACCGGGTAGGAATCAAACTGTCGTCGGCCTTTCTGTGCAGAGTTTGCATGTTCTCCCTGTGTCTGCTTGGGTTCTGTCCTGGAACCCCGGCGTCCTCCCACAGTCCAAAAACATGCAATATAGGTGAATTGGTGAAAAATGAAAATTGCCCGTAGGAGTGAGTGTGAGTGGTTTAATGTCTCTATGTTTCGGACCTGCCATGAACTGCCGACTCATCCTGGGTATACCCCTCCTCCAGCCCAAAGTCAGCAGGGCTAGGGTTCAGCCCCCGGCGTCCCTGAACAGGATAAGTTGTTGATAATTAATGAATGAATAAATAATTAATATTGGTATAAGTAGTAGTACTAATAGTAATAGTATATAATTAGATATTATATGATAGCGTCCGACACTATCTACTGCTCAGACCTTTAAGGTGTTTCTAAAACCCACAGTCTGTCCTCCAAACAATCTTAGCTCTTGTTTCCACCTCCCTCCAATAAGAACAAACATTTCACATAATGTGAAGTTCATCATTTTAACCCTTCCTGCCTTCGCTGTGACTGACACCATCAATCAGTAAGTGGTAGATGGACTGTACTTAAATAGCGCGATACTAGTCTGCTCGATCACATAAAGCGCTTTTACAACACGAGTCATCATTCACCCATTCACACAAACATTCAGAAAGTGATGATAGAGGCTGCCATGCAAAGCGCCACATGCTCATCAGGAACCATTCACCTCATCATACACACACCAAAGGAACAGCCACCTTCAGATGAGTGGAGAGGATGACCGCTCTAACAATTTAGCCCCCGACGCATCGTCAGTAATCATTAATACAAATTACAGGTGTTTCACGGACTTTTTATGGGCAAACCTGTTGCATAAAGCATGAAGTTTTATTAATCAGAATATCAGAATTTTATGAATGCCGTTTTCACCCTTTACCAGTTTGTAGAAAATGTATGAAAATGGGGGAATTGTTATTGTCCAAGTTCAAACAGTGAAAAAGTCCAGGATAATTTATTGAAACAATTCAGGTTTTCACTGCAGCTCAATTTCTCCGACATTAGATTCCAAGAAAATGAAAAATGTCTATTTCATGTAAATACACTCAGTATTTTGGGGATATACTCAATTACGGCTCTTCCTTCTCCTGTTGGCTCCTTTTGAAATTCTTTATGGGCTTGATTTTCCAATTTTGCCCCTAAAGAAATAATGAGGAGCTTTATCTCTGCAGCACAATCCCCTTTCACTGATTGTGCTTTCACTGATTGTGTGTTTATTTTTGTCTGTGGTTGTTTTGTCTGTTTGGACTCTTCTACTCTGTTTTCAATGGTTGTTTTCTTTTTATTTCCTTTTCGACCTTTCCATTCTTATGCTGGGCGTCTCTTCTGACCATCCGGTCCTGAGTGTCCCCCTACGCATCCGCTGTGTGTGAGTGTGTGTGTGCGTGTCTATGTATGTGCCTTCCACTTTAAAATGCTTTGGTCTCAACATTATGGCCGATCCTGTATTACTGCTGCACAAAGACCTGATATTACAACTGCTTTCTCTGCAATCAACGCCAGTCATTGTCATTGTAAAAGTGGGATTTTCACTTGCAAGCCGGTATTCTGCAAGCAGTAGCAGCTGGAAGGCTCAGTGGGTTCTTTGGTCCAGGAGATTGGGGTTCAAATCCCAGTCAAATCCAGTGTGGACCCTCAGGCAAGGTCCAAAGTGCCACCAGCCTGGCCTAGGACATTTAATGTCGGTCCGAAGCCCGGATAAATGGGAGTAGTCAAATTTGGTCAGTCCATGGTATACAAGTTCTGACCTTTTTCATCAGATCTGCTACGACTGGTGCTATCAGATCCCAAACCACATACAGCCGACATGATAACAAGTGTACTGTTCTTACTATTTACTTTGAGAGCAGCATGAATTACTGCATTTATATCATTATTATTAATATTAGTATATATTCTTTGCATGTCTTTGTAGTGTGGGAGGAAACATTTGCACCAGAATAAATCCCATGTCTACTTTAATTTAATCTACTACTACTAATCTACTAATTTTGAGCCAGATGGTTTTATGATTTAAGTAAATTAAACTTCTTTCAATTCATGGTTTACAGTATAACAAACCATTAAAAATAGACTCTTGTCTTCTTCAGTTTATGAATCCCATGGTTTTTATCTTAACATTTATGTTTACTCTGAGGACAGGAAGACCAGATAGTCCCATTTTGGGTTTGTTGTTCTGTCTGAATGTGGCAAAAATTTTCATAAAGTAGAATTTTTGGCCTATTTACAGTAGGTGGGTTTACATGGACAGCCTAATTCCGATTCGATTTTGAATAGACGCCTAATCAGAAAGAGAACCTGCAGGTAAACACCCCTCTCTGAAAGAGATTTCATTCCATTGCAAGGAGGTAGTCGTTAGAAAGGCAACGCCTGCATGTAAACGGGTTTTGGGAATAATCCCTGGCGAGCGCGTGCCCGGCAGAGCTACTCACGTGCAGGATGCCGGCATTTAATGATGTATACCAGAGCAGAGATTTTGTTTATAATGCAAACTCTCAAAAAAATGAAGTGGGGAAGTAAGAAATAGTCAACTCTGCAAACACATCCAAGAAAACCCGTCAGGAGGCGTGACACAGGAGTACAAGTGTACAAATTCAAACGTGCTGGAGAACTTTGAAGACGGCGATTTGATGATCGGCAACGTATGCATAAATGTCACGACAATCAAGTGGATCAGACCCACCGACATCACTTTTTATTGAGCATGAGTGCAGTACTTTAGGAGCTGGGATAGGCTCCCGCCCCTGCGACCTGAGAATGAATGAATCCAAAACTTCATGACGTGGGTCTGGATTAATAGGAAGCGCTAATGAGGAGTCTCTGCTTTAAATGTTACAGATGATGTGGATTTTAACATTTATGGTGACCAACTTCACGTTTTATGAAACTATGAATAAATGATTGAATGAAATTACTAAAGAGGAGGAAGACCTCTCTGAAAGTCTGACCGTCGATGGATCAACAACATTTCCGGTGAGTTTACCACACAACACGGCTTCACTAATAAAGTACTAATAAAGTACTAATTGAAAACGTTGTTATGTTCTTAACGTTGTAATTTTTACATGTGAAATATTTGTCACCACATTTTTTCCACAGGTGTAAACATTTATCCATATATGATTAAAGATTACGGTGCGTGGAATTATGAATAAAGCCTAGCACCCAGTCATGGAAGGAACAACAACAGAACAACACTGCCCTCCAGAATTATTAGTACCTTTAAATAAATGGGCAAAATGAGATGGAAAAAGATGTCTTTAATGTCTATATGTGTGACTCTTAATTCAAATTATTCACAAAAATCTAACTTCTAACTCAAATAACATAATTAGACCGTATATTCTTAATATAGAACCAAAATATCTAAGACATGTGAGCCACAATAATTAGCGACCTGCATTCAGTATTTTGTGCAGCTCCCTTTTGCATCGATAAAACCCCTCAGTCTCCTCCTGTGGTAGATGCTTTTGGACACCCCTCTACAGCACATCCCACACATGTTCGGGCACATGTTCTACCCCCCTCGGTTGGGGGGCAGAAACCCCCTCTACATTTAAAAGTAGGCTTAAAAATTTCCTTTATGATAAAACTTATAATTAAGGCTGGCATAAGCTAGCTCTTAGCTATGCTGCTATAGGTTTAGAGTGCTGGGGGATCTCCCATGATGCACTGAGCTTTTTTCTCTCTTCCGCTCTCTGTTCCTCTTTATACATCCCTCTCCCTTTAATGCATGTTACTGGATCGATGCATGTTAGAGGACTATAGCATGTTACTAACTTTATTTCTTCCCTGGAGTCTTTGTGCTTTCTCAGCCTGTAAGGTCACATGGTTGGTGACTGAATCTACTGCTGTGGACCTGCTCCATGTCCACTGATTTTATGATGATCACCATGATGATTACTATTATTATCATTATTATTATTTTATTATATATTATTCCCCTATGAGTTATTGCTAAACATTACATTACTATTAATGTTATTATCAAAATGGGATCCCTGCTGCCGCCGCAGCCCAACCCTGGAGAAGCCGAGGGAAGTGGATTACCATAACTGATATCTTTGCTGCTTGTTCCCCAGTCTGTATTTTTTTTTTTGCTATCGTTCCAAACAGCCTGTGTTGGAGTAGGTGCAATCTGACTGTGGTTTGAGAGAATTTTGGAACCCAATATTCAATTGACGCTGCGGTTCTCTAGCTGTAATTCTTGGAAAGTATTTAGCCAGTTGAACCTTATTAGGGTGCCAATAATTGTGGCACACATGTTTAAAGGAAAAATATTTTCTTATTTTAAGAACGTAATTGTGAATTTCCCAATTTGGATGAATTTGGGATAAATAATGTACTTCTAAGTACATTCAAATTTGAATCAAAGGTCATGGGTATATACAATAAGTTTTGACAAATTGCATTTCATTTTCCTTTTTTTTTAAGTTTGCCCATAATTCTGGAGGGCCATCTTTCTATTTTTTTTCTTGTTGGTGCTTAAGACTCTTTTGAGATATTAACACTTTTCCTGCAAAAATATCGGGTTTCTCGCTCCATTACAATAATGACCTGAGAACATCTATCCTTCCTGGTCAGTCTTCTCTTGTGGTAGAAAAGATATGCCACCAAAAACTGGTCTGGTGTACAAATTACAGACGCATTTGCTTATCTGTGTTTTCACAACGTGGAAAAACTCTTTAACCTCTCTGGATCCGAAGATCTAGTCAGTGGGACCCTAACACTACATTTTTTGGTGTGTTAAAGTGAAGATATAACTGTACAATTATAAATGTGATGTTCAGCAAAAAAAATATACCAAACATTTGCATCCTGAACATTATTTCATGTAGTTTATAAGGCCTTGTGTTGGAGTCAGTATCTGTGAAAAGAGGAAGTGACATGCGCCTCTCAGCTCAACACATGCTCTTTGCCCCCCCTTCCAACATTCTCCTTCCACTCTGCATTTTGTTGAATGGAGCTGGAGAATGGAAGCTATTCATTGGCCTAACATTAGACCAATCAGAGCCAGCCTTAGGTTAGGCCTTGAGGCCATTCACAAATGTGCTTCGATAGCAGCACCTCCCCCTCTCTTTCTCTTCTGGTCATCCCAAGTTTGCTCTTATGGTGCAAAGTTTTCACAGTGTCTGTGTATTTGAACAGATGTACATGTTTCGTCACACCGAACACAAAAGATGACAGTTATTTTTTGTTAAGTTGCATTTTTAAACCACACAAATGGTGACAAAAGGAAAGGAACGACAGGAAGAGACAAGTCAAGTCCCTTGATTCTTATAGCACATTTGTAATACAACAGAGCATTGACCAAGACATTATGATTTTTTTCTCTACTTTGTTAGATACTAACCACTACTAGCCAGTTTTAAGACTTCCAGTTATGGGCCGACTACATAATACGTTGTCAAATTAATTAATTTAACTACCCCATTGTCACATATAAACATATTAACTTTCCATCTCCGCTCCTGCCTCCGCTGCCGTTTCCACTGTGTTTACAAAGAGCTTTGCCATGAAACGGCAGTTTAACAGGGGCTAAAGAAATGTAAAGATGATTTGTGATAATCCGTCTGTCAGAAAGTCTTTGGCACTCAGACTCTTCCAGGAGATTGTTATCGATGGGTATCCTTGCTTGAGTAGTATTAAGAAAATACCACCTTTTGAGTCTGGATACTGGTGGTGAAGGCTGATGACTGCTGATTCTGATTCTGATGAGGTTGATGGATCTATGATGAATGGATGGGGACGGAGAACTGGAGGGGCTGATATTAATTTTCATCCTAGACCATAAAGAAGGTAATGGCTATGGCGTGATGGGAAATAACTTTGGACCGAGAACACAAGGAGTCTTCTTGACTGACAATATTTTTAAGAAGCTCTGGTGTATGGTGAGAGGGAATAACAACTAGAATCTCTCCTGATTTCATTCATATTTTGCAGGTGAAACAAACCGCTTAATGCGGAATGAATTGGCCAGTGTGTGTCAGGTTTAAGAAAAAGGGTAAATCTGAAAATCGTCTGCAAAAAAGGTTTTAGAATTTATTAAACAATCATAAGAGATGTTGAAGGTCAGACATGTTGAAATCTTTGTATATAATCGTATTTATTACTCCATCTATGAAGAAATAAAAGATGAACATAAAACAGCAACTCATGGATTCTACTCCCTTTATTAATCCAGCCCTAGCAGGCATGTCAGTGTTATCGAGCTGAAGTTGATGCCCCACCCAATTTCAGCAGAAAGTCTTTATCAACTTATTCAGCTGGCCCTAGACTATATGTAGGAGTCAACACTGATAACAAACAGCACCTACAGTTAAAAAGTAGTCCTGATAATTAACGGAGCTACACTTTTGTTCAGTCAGTGTAAAGCCGGGCTTACACTGTACGATTTGAGCCCAATTCAAACTTACAAAGGAGCCTCAGGACTGCTGACCTTTGGCGTGCAGTGTACGGGGGGTCCAGAGAGCCGATTAACAGATCCCGGACAACTGTGGAACGAAGGGGTGGTTTTCTGGTGTGTCAGAAATTTCGAGTTAACTCGATCAGCAGACACCTTCTACTCTCACTGCGCCTGTGAGACGGGGCTAAGCGTCTGAGCTTCCATGGCGACACAACGCGTTGTGTGGATAATAAATAATAAGTAGTCATAAAGGAGAAAGTGCAGTTTGTGGCTGGTAGCAACTGAACAGCAGGGACGAATGAGAAAGGTTTGTAGCTGTCAGCGGTGCTAGCTATCCATTAAACACTCCATACAGTCCAACGTAGCTAGCTTACCTCCACATTTCCTTGCAAAAGCTTTCTGTTTGATTTGTATCTGCGCATGCCCAGCGTCGTGACGTAAGACTCCGCTGAATTTTTTCAGCGCTGCAACGCATTTTATATGTAGCGAATTCAAATCAGTAATGGTCCGTATCGGAGAGTCATTTTGCTCATCTCGACTTTGAAAGAGTAACCGTCTAACTTAGTTAAACGGTTATATGGACGAAAACCCACTTCTGCGCATGCCCACTTTGTCGTGTTGTTCTTCTTGGCAACTGTTGGCGGTTGGCACTCAGCTTATCGAAGCATTATCACCACCTTATGAACGGGAGTGTGGACCTTCTGCGCATGTCTGAAAGCGTTCCCGATTAGATGAATCGATACATGTAAGCACCGGGTCGGAAAAGATCACAGGTCATTTAAAAAGGGCGACCGACATTGCAATTCGGAAAGGTTTAATTTGGATAGGAGAAAAGTGTCCTATGTAAATCCACCTAATGTCTGCTTGAGTCTTAATCTTAAACAAGAGTGGCTGCTTAGTCCGACTCAATGCATTTTTCTCATCTATAAAGCAGCTTATTTAAAATCTTTGTATTTTGATAAGAGGAGAAAAGAACAATGAGATGTCAAACCAAAGGTAATTCAAATTAGAAAAACCTTAATAGGGGAGACAGTTTAAGGCCTAAGGGCTTCTTTCACTCCAAGCAGAGGAATAGAGCAACCTTCAGTTGAAAAACTATGATCCAGCAGTCCCAGTTGCGTTGGGACAGTGAGGCGCAATAAAAGGACAACAGCCCTCCTTGCACCGTCTGTGGAGTGGTGTAGGGAGGAGTAATGACAGTAGTTTTCTGAAGCCAATGGTCCAACATTCACACCCTCGCCACTCAGACATTGTATGGAAGTGAGAAAGTAGGAAGGCCCTAAACCTTTCACTTTCTATCATGAAAGCTGAGGTTAGTGGTGTGATCTTCTTCAGAGTGAAAATATGCTGATATTTAGGTTTTATTGAGAAAATAATCTCCTCCTATAAGGCCGGACTTCACTCCACCTCCCATCTACAGAGATCTTAGAGTTTTTACACGGTGGATAAACATTTTATGAAGTAGTCCAGTTCAAGTACTTTCTGGGAGTTGCCTGGGGGTACGATCTGAAAATGCATAACCTCATTGTTCCCTTGATCTACTCCTTTATTACCCCCATCACACCGTAACAACACCCTTCCATCCCTGCAGCAAAGGCCTAACTGATCTGCCGAGTCAAAGAATCCCGATAAGATTCTTGGAGGTATATTAAAATGCTCTGTTGGCCTTTCAATAGGTGGCCCCCTGTAGGGTGGTCCTGGCCTTTACGCATTCCCTTTAGGGGTCCATGCAACGTAGAGTAGCTGGGCGTTATGAAGGTGGGTTTGTGGATTTGGAGCTTGGCTTACATTATACTACTTTGGTTGTTTAATATCAACTCACACTATACGAATCAATCCTTTGCGGAAGCTCACGATTGGTGTGCTCACGCTGTACAATCAGATCCAACCACATGACATGAGTGCCCAAATGTTTGCAGTGTGTTTGCCTCTGTCGGCACACAACATTTAGTCATGACGGTTCCAGTGGCATCCAGAGATTGAATCATTTGATCGTGATCCGTCAGTTTAGCTTAAATTAATTCCAAGTATTAGAATATCAATATATTATGACTAGACAAAATAATTAATCGAATGAATCACATGTTCTGGAATTAATTAATTAATATTATTCCCATATATCAATATTTATTTTCTGTTAAAGACTTTTAAAATAGCTTGAATTCAAATGTGTAGTAATTTTTTAATTACTAAATCAATGACTAGACTGACATTAGAAACCTTAAAGATTATTTACCAAACACTCAGAACATTTATGACACCATTCATTTGCCATTCAAGCCAAAAAAACATAAAAACATTGAATAAAAAAAGCTATTCTGAGCACAGACAAGTTTTGCATCATTAAAAATAAATTATTTTAAAGGGAAATTATTCTTGAACAAAGAAGCAATTTAATTGGGCAAACAAAAATCTAACCTGTGTCATTTTTAACTGTCATAGATCTCTCTACGTATGCACCGTCTCTCTCACGAACCTCTGCCTGCACGCTCGCTCATTTGGTGTGGTTACAAAGCCCAGGTGTGTTCCGGCGCAAAGAGCGGCGATATTTATCAGGACAAATCACCTGCTTTGCTAACACTTCTGCATCCATCATGTTTGAGCTTCTATGGACGGGCTGAGTTCTCTGACGTACGAGGTCAAACAGTTGTAACTGACTTGAGAGCATTCCTTGGAGTACCGAAGGTAGCTCAGGAAAATTAATTAATTATGTTGTATGATGACAGTTTAAACAGGAAAAAACTTTATAGACAGCCTTTACTTTAGAAATGGGAAATCAGAAGAATGAAAAGTCTTAAACCTTCAGAATAGTTTAATATTTGGGGATTATTGAGTTTGATCATTTCACTGATGTGTCAAACACATCAGTGAAACGATCTTCACATTTAACTTCTTTGAAGTCAGACAAATGATCATATATTTATAACAAAGCAAACAGACACTCAGCAGGAAAATAATACACTTTTGAACTCCTTTATTTGAGACAGATTAATATAATCCTGGCGCGCATTGCTCATGCTGCATGTCATGTCAATTAAGTTGGTCTGAGTGGGCGCCCATCTGGTTCGTGAGCTAACATATTCCTTCCTGCAGAAAAAGAATCCCACTGTCAGTGGACATGGAGACGAGCGGGTAATTGAACGTGCAGAAGATGTAAATAGCTGATATACCTGAATGGACCGAACATCGGTTCACGTACTTGCTAAGCCTGACGTCCCATCTCCATCTTCATCGGATCATAATGTGCCATTCCTCCTTATATCATGTCTGCATGATGGAGATCGGTCACGTCAGGGAAAGCCTGACGTGACCGGGGGATCATGCACACTTATTTGTACAATAATTTCGTGCTGTGTTGATTGCTGTGCTGGTAGCCAGAGGGGAAAATATTACCGTTTTCTATCCAACAGGAACAAATACAGGAACAAATATTGTATTTAATTCCACATAATCATGATAATGTGTATAGCCTGCAGCAAAAGCGTTTCCATCTTAAACACAAAGGAGGTAATAGTTGACTCCATAAACGTTTTCTTTGACCGTACCAGATCAGTGGGGGGGGGGGGTTTCAATCTCAGTAACGTGCCTTTCTGTACGTTACTGAGAGGGCGTATCCCACAAACTTTGCGACGCTCCACAACTGAGTCTCATCACTGAATCTTTGCATTATTTTTACCCCGGCTCTCCTGCTACTCACCGCCAGATTATACAGTCACGTTACGTGGTAGTACGTGGTATTTTTCTAGTGTATTTTTGATTAACAGTTAATCGTGTATTTTCCTTCCTTGTGCTCAGGAACACTTGGCAGATCTCTCACGTGTTGGAGGTGCACAGCCAGCACCTACCTCATTCAGACTGCGCCCACGCCATTTCCTCTCATCATCACTTCTCTCGGATCATGGCCTAAGAGATAATTATTTTAACGGAATATTGGTCTCCGAGTCTGCTCCTTGGTCATCACCTCACAGTTCAACCCCCACCCGTCACATTCAAAGTAACATAAAATAAAATAACGAAACTGTTTGTCCATAGACAAATTATGATAAAACGTTGTAAATGAATGGATAGTTACCCCAAGGTAGGTTTACAGATAATAAAAGCGATGGTGGGTGTTGAAGCTGGTGGCTCAGTGGGCTGAACTGGGACGCTGAAGTGGAAGGCACAGGAGACAACCGGGTACAGAGTATTTGAGAGATACTCAGAGAGTTTGTACGAGTTGTCAGTAGGTTTAGAGGATGGCAATAACTCTGAAATTAATTAAGAAATCTGCATGAAATTTTCCTTAAAGCATCTAATTGAATATGTTCACAATCATTTCTACCTTCGGCACTGTTGTGCTTCTTCTAGTGAACAGACTGTGTTTCCCTATCACAAATTCTAAGTCCATGTCATCTACTTATGGCCCTTATGTGCTTCTACCTTGCTGATATGTCTTGTCCTGTGTAAGCAAACAGTTGAAAACTCTGTTTCCATTTCCGTGTAAACTGGCAAATGAACTATTGTGAAAATGGTGATGTCATCGTCTCTATTCACTCAGCCTATTAGCCAGGTGGGAGCTAAGTCACGATAAAAGCAATGCTGGTTTGAATTTTGCTATAGATCCGGCTGAGTTGATTTACAGTACTGTGATCAGAGGGATCAACACAACCAATTCTTAGGAAAATGATGCTGCCAATGGCTGGCCTGGGATTCAAGTCGTTTTGTGGATCCGTGTCGTTCAAAGGCCATTTTAGTGGTGAAACAACTCAGACCCAAAATGTGTTTATATTGTTTGTATACATACAACACGGGTGGGGGAATAAGGAGCAGCTTGAAAAGGCGCTGTTAATTGATTATAAGTTTAATCATATAACACTGACACTATAGATTACAATGTTGTTCACTAAAAATTTAGGCAATTTAGTTGAGCAATTCCGTAACAGCATTTCATATTTTCTTAAGACCATATCGAAATAGCTTTATCTTGTCATTCACATTCATTACATTGACCACCAGAAAAGTCTACCCAGGATTCAGGTTGCAAAGCGATTTTTTACAACTTGAGTACAATGACACACTAGTTGTGTGTGTGTTTCTGGCATATTCTACCTAAAGCCCTGAGGTAACTGCTGCCCTCAAGATCAACCAGCATCCTGTCTGTAGAACCAAATCATAGCCACATGGCAGAAAGCTTCCACTCACTGGAAACACCCCAGCCCCCCAGAATGTCCAACAGTTAACTCTTAAATCCCATTGGCCCCGGATTATTTGGCAACTTAATTGCAGAGGAACCGCTGCTGAATTTATTCGGATGCATCCAACCCAACAAACTAGATTACCTGTGCAGGAGGAATTGAGGTACAGGAATATTTTCTTAAAGAGGGAAATCAAGTAGTTCAAAGAAAATCATCCCATTTGAAGACAGAAAAGAATTTGATCTTAAATAAATGAATACACTAAATGATATACTGTTTCCCTAAAAAATGAAAAACTTCCGGTTAGGCCTGAAAAGCAAGCGCAACAGATCAGCAACAATTTTTGAAATATTTTTTTCTTGTGCCTGTCCTGGGCTAGGTCGAGTGGCAGCCATTTAAGAAAGGTTTTACTAATGTCACCCTCCCCAGCAACACATCCCAGCTGATTCTGGGGTATTCTGAGGCATTTCCTGGCCAGTTGAGATATTAAGTCCCTCCAGCCAGTTCAGGGTCTACCACAGAATCTCTTCCCAGTTGGACATTCATTGAAAGCCTCCTGCAGATTTGTCACTTAAGATTTGACCCAAATGTAAAGTGCATTATAAATTAAATGTATTATTATTATTATTATTATTATTATTATTATTATTATTATTATTATTATTATCATTTAACCATATTCTCATGAATTACTGCTTGACAGAACACAACTTGGTTTTGATGCTATTGTTGCATTATTCTAGTCTTTTAAATGTCTTAAAATGCGCATTTGTAGCTCACGGAAGCCCTAAAAAGCTTGTATTTTTGACCTCAGTATTTAAAAAAACCTGCATATGTCCATGCGTTGTGGGTTGAACATCTAAACGTTCTCAAATATTGCACTTCTGTTCTGTCTTAACGCCTTGGCCCAACATGTACAGTCATCAATTTTTCATGGTTACACCGCTACCAGCAAGGGGTAGAACAACAATGATTCCCCTGCCCCCACTATAATAATAATAATAATACATTTAATTTATAATGCACTTTACATTTGGATCAAATCTCAAAGTGCTACAAAGCAAAAGCAGATAAAAGCATCAATAAAAAATCAAATAATAACTATATAAAAGCCTGACCAAAAAGCAGCAATGTTAATTACAGTTATAGGTTCTGCTAAAAAGGAAAGTTTTAAGTCCTTTCTTAAATGTGTCAGTCATCTGTGGAGCCCTGAGATGGTCAGGGAGTGCATTCCACAGACGAGGGGCAGCAGAACAGAAGTCCCGATCACCCGTGGTGCTGAGCTTAGTCCGGGGAAGGAGGAGGCGGTATACTACACCTTTGTAGCAATTAAACAGAACAGTGAGGCGCAATAGAGCTGTAAAACTCACACTTTGAATCTGCCTCTGGCATTTGGGCCCTACTGGGTTGCGTTTAAATATCTTGCCCGTGTTTGCATTGGTACCGTCAAGGTACTCAGACCTTCATCCACACAACAAAAACTTACCATACAGGTAACTCTAGATTCTCTGTACGTGTGAATGTGAGCATGGAAGTATCTACAGGTTGTCGGTTTACATGGATGCTTTTCTTCCTTCAGAATGAAATCATTCCGAAAGTTTTCTGGTTGACTGTTTAGATGAGCAGTAAACTAATCGGAAATGGTGTTTACGTCCACCGACATCAATCGAACAGCTGTGAGATGAGCGCAAAAGCAACCAATGGATGATGAGAGTCATCAGAAGGTGGGCGTCTATCGTGTGATCAGGGACGCTTTTTTCTGTTTTTGTGATGCTTTAAGAAGAAACAGCTTGATAATAACTCAGGATTACTGCCATAACCTGCCGGAGACAAGAGGTATGGGGAGGGGAAAGGTATTCACCTCAAGCATTGTTGGTACCTCAGGGTGGTTTTACTAGGACTCACGTTGCAACATTGCGATGTACCAAACTCTTTGTTAGAAACTTTCACAGAGGTCTACCTCCTCTTTAGTTACTGTTGCATAAAACTTGAGTTGGTGGTTCTGGTCCACTTTTGTCGTTGTGGGATTTTTCCTTATAATCAGCATCTCCAAAGTTTTCCAGCGCTTTTTAAAGTGGTCACAACTTCAGTCTATAACGACTCCTGACGGTTTTTCGTGGACATGTTTGTAGAGTTAATCGTTTCTTATTTTCCCACATAATTTCTTGTTTTAAAAACAAACTCTTTTCTATGGTCTAGATCATAAAATGCCGGCATCTTGTACCTGAGTAGCGCTGCTTGGCACGCTCAGCAGGGTTTATTTCTTTCCACCGTTTACATGCAGCGGTTACCTTGCCGAATGTAATTCCTAAAGGACTTATACTACCCTCCTGCAAAGGAATGAAATCCTTTGCATTCAAAGGGGTGCTTATATGGAGCATTTTATCTCTTCTTCGGATTTTATTCCGAATTAGGGGATTCATGCAGACCCATTTTATGTGTTGGCTCTGTGTTGAACTGGTGACTTATACAGGGTGTACCCCGCCTCTTTACCAGTTGGACTTAAGTCCAGTCCCTCCACAACCCCTACCCGAATAAGCGGGTACAGAAAAGTGATGCATGGATTCCCACTTTGAACAGACTGTGTCAAGACCCAGAACTTAATGTTCTAAATTTAATCCTGTAATCTTAAACCAGGATCATGTTGAAATACTAGTTTGTCTGATTCATTGTGTGACTACTGCTTGATTAGCAACCCTCACTGAATGATCTTCACAGTGTTTCTGTATGTTGAGAGCAGCTACGTGCTGGGTGTGGATGTGAACTGTTTGCTTTAATCGACATGTCAGTTAGACCTGGAGAGCGTTACACCTTAAAGCTACAAACACCACTTCCCTAAAGGCAAATTCACTTGACTGTGCACAACTGAGCTGGCTGCAGTTTGCATAGTGTGAGTGTTCCTCTAACCTCCATCTTACTGAGGTGAATCCACCAATGCCTTCTGGCTATTAAATGAAGACAACATAGCACACATCATGTACAATTGAGAAATGTCATGGATTGTCCCTTTTGATTTGTCAGCGATTCCTGCAATTTCTGGCAGACAACTAATAAACAAGTTATTAACTATGTGATCGTTCATACCAAAGATGCTAAATACTCATTTCAGTTTAATCATTAACAAAATAGGAACAAATTCCACACACTCAGAAAAAAGAGGACATGTAACATATACTTTTATGAAATAACTGTATGTTTGGGAGATAAACATAATTTCACCATGTAAGACTTGCATGAAATTCAACAAGTCAAGTTGGCATTAACTGATTTGATCGGGTTATGACACTCATCCTGTTTTACGTACACACTTATTTTGGTTTGTCAAACTAATTTTGCAAAATTGGTTTGAACCAACACTTTAAAAAAAGTGGATCTAATCCAAATAACTAAGATCGAACCTAATATATTATGTAGACTCAACCCAATAAAATTAAGTTACACCAATATAATTTCTTAATACTGAATAGAAACCCAATTTAATGATGTGGATTGTATTTTTTAAAGATTTCTTTAAATTCATTCAGATTTTTTTGAGTGACGGACAAACAGATGGAAGGATGATCAGTGGAGATCAACACATATATCTCATCTTCTTTTTTTTACTCAATCTTGGTATAAAGGTACCTACAACCTGTTACATGATGACAACATGTCATCCTATTGTTTTTAAAGCTCATTGTGAATTTCGACTCTAAAAAGGCCTCGTTGCAGTGACAAATAACACCAAAATCATCCGAAATAAATGTTCACGAAGTCCCACCATTCCGTCACGGCCCATACAGACACATACTGAACACGAGGCTTTGTACTTTTAGTTTTTTTTATTGTTAAAGGAGCTTGTGCCAGGTAGGCCTGGGTTGTGAGACACATAAAAAGGCTCTGCTTTGTCTTCCTGCTGAGGTCATTTCCAGTCAAGCCTCAGCTTCAAGCCAAATTCTTTATAGGGACTCTGAAGCGAGACAATGCAGCTGACCTTACAGAAAAATATTTAGTATTCTTTGATTGAATATAGGGGAGTGAAGAAATCCTAAATTTCAAAGGATTTGCTTTCAGTAAATATAAGGAAAATTAATTCCACAATAATGTGTCGGTCCATCTTAGCTGCCTAGACAGCTCTGCTACGGTGTGGGTGGAGATGATTCCCACATGAATACATGAGCTGAAATTTCAATCATCTTTCCATTATTTTAACTTTGTCTTGGGATTTGTGAGGGTGTTTTTTTACAACAACTGTATTATAAGGCTGTGAACCTTTGCTGCCGTTTGTCTCTTTGTTTACATAACAGCGTTTTCATGGGCCTGAAAATGCAACATTTTTGAGAACGGGTCCAAGATACTAGTCTTTTGAAAAGGCCAGTGTTTGTGTCTGATCTGGCGAAACACAACTCCTTTAAATACAGTGACGTCAAAGCCCCACTTCCCTCGTGCCTGTTTTCGATTTTGGCCTAACATCCATGCTAGACTCTGCGTGGGGTCCATTTACGCTCCTGCTGCAAACTGTAGAGTTGCTGCGCCTTTAATGTGCAGATAATCTACACTACCTGGTTGCTTTTCTTCTGCAGTGTTGCTTTTTTGTAAACTACCTACCCAGCATACAAACTTCAGCATTTTCAGTTATCTTTGTGTATCCGTGTGTACGTGGATTGTTTTCACAGTGTTATCATCTGAACCTATAACATTTAACTTTTAAAACACAAATCAAAAAAGGTTTCTGTTTGTAACTAA
The DNA here is from genome assembly GCA_037951165.1 of Lophius americanus. Classification (NCBI taxonomy): domain Eukaryota; kingdom Metazoa; phylum Chordata; class Actinopteri; order Lophiiformes; family Lophiidae; genus Lophius; species Lophius americanus. The sequence continues at coordinate 7,240,118 of JBBDHG010000014.1, forward strand.
ACGGGCTCTTAATATGTTTATGGCTTCGTCTCCTGCTGGGGTTTAATGCTGCCAACCAGTGAAGAAGCAATTATTTTTCCATTGATCAACAATACAGTATACACATGACCATTTAAAGCATTCGTTTACGTTTTCTATTGAGCATTGTCAAATCATATATGAAGAATTTGAATTTGAAAGAATTTGAAACTGAATGTTGTGTTAGGCGAGTCTTAATAAGGCTAAATGAATACCATCAGCTTGTATCAATTAGAATAGATTTCAAAGAGATAGATAGATATTAAATCATTTCATGTATGACACAACTGACCTGAAAAATTGTTTTTCCCATGTTATATTTATCAATCGGTTGAAGCCTTAAATTTTGATTAACTGGCAGGGAAAATGAAAAGAAATAAATTGTTACTAATTATTATTTTCACTTTAGAAAAAAAACATTATTTTTCTATTCCAGCATAGTTTCACTTTTTAATAAAGTAATGAAAACACTGAAATGTGGTTAGAGACATTATTATAGAACATTGTGCAAGTTAAATTTCTGATAGTGTACAAATTACAATATTTAATTATACCGTAATCACTTATATCTTCTTTAAGTAAACATTTGGCTTGAAACTAATTCAAGTAAATACAAAAACACAATAAGATTTTTTTTACAACTTTCATATTATCATAAAATAGCCATATTTGCTATGATACAATTTGATATAAAACTAAAAACATCCTCCAGTTTAAAATACCGCAGATTAGAATTCTTAATGTACTTAAGAGAATTGTGTTGAAGAATGGCCTCGTACTTTGATTTGATATCATGTGACAGGAAAATCTCTGGATTAAGGGGAAATCACTACTTCTGTATATTTTCTGTATTTAATTCATATACAGGGTGTCATTTTAGGTAAATGAAGAAAAATGTTTGAAACTGGAAACAATGTTTTTTCATTACAGTTCTGCACTTTAAATTAGTGACATGGTTGTATCACTTTTTCAGGACAGAAGAGGTGCAGGAAAATGTCATAATGCACATATATTTTTTTCAGATGGATGGTGTGTTAATGTAATGAAAATGTACCTGCAGATTCAGATTTCGTATGTGAATGACATGTACTTTTGGAAACCAGTCTTTATGGATATATATATTATTAAGTGTAGATTTTAAACAGCACTGAAGGCACCAGTGACATTAGAACATGTTACTGTTAGTCCAGAAAGCTTCTGCTCTTTCTACAAAACTATGGGCTAACTATGCATCTCACCATACTTCATTTTTAGGGCCACCACTACCATTACACACAGACAGTTGCAAGCATATTGGCTACTTGAACAACATGAGTTCTAAGTGTGAAAAAGAAAAGGCACCGATAATGACACAATTCTGCATCATGCAGAGGATAGAACTCAGAGGCTTTCCCCAGGTAATAGCTGAAACAAAAACTTCCCAATATTTACGAAGCACCTTGTGCAAATATACCTTCAGTTAATCAGTAAATCATCAAATACAATAGGTGAATACACAATATATTCCGTTCTATATTTAAATGAACTTAAACATTTTGGAAAAGTCCCCACTGATATTCCCTTCATGCCATCAACCAAAATTCAAGATGTCCTTTTGGGATTTTTTTTTTACCTTTAAATGAATAGTTAAGTGCAGCTCAAGAAAGAATAGAGAAAGAATAGAGTCAGATTCCTCTTTTGACAGGGAAGAAGGCCAGAATTGAAAAAGACAAGGAGGAATGGCAAGAGGGAGGAGGCAGGAGGGAGACAAGGGAGGGTTAAGGCTGTGGCACCGGACAACCCAGCCGAGGTCATTCAGCTCTGCTATGGTCACATTAAAGACGGCAGGACCCCCTAACCCGAAAGGAACAGGCCACAGTTCAAGTGCAGACGCCCTTCCTCAAAAGGGGCATACACACATACACACATTGACAAAGACACACACACATTTTGCCCCCAGTGTCCACTCATCACTTTCATCTGCTGACATGGGTTTCTTGGGCGGCCTCTGAAAAACCTTTCAACGTGCGTGGGGTAATAGGCTCCCTAGCTGAATGAACGTGTTCCATTCACAAACCCACGGTTCCGGAGAAGGAGGGTATTGAAAAGTCAGAGGAGAAGGGAGGAGGAAGAGGGGAAGTTACCATGAGAGCCTGGTAACTCCATACACACTCAAATATATAACTGGAGTGAGAATGTTTGTGTGAACTTACCCTTTAAATGAGGAGGAAGAGATCATAGGGCATGGAATTCCAAGAAAAAATACAATAACAATTATGCTGAAAACTTCAGAGAATAATTGTTTATAAGATGGGTCTAAAAAAAAAGCAAAATAATAATGCATAATAATAATGTGCAATAATATGTTCATTTCTATAGCATATGTTTCCAGGAAAATATTATGATGCTCACTTCTGGATCGAAATTCCAACAAATCTTACGTAGCCTCTGCTAATTTGGTCATATTTGCACTATTTAGCAATACCACAGATGGCTGTGCAGAAGTGTGTTCTATTATCACTGTATAGATTATAAGACTGAGTAGCAGAAGCTTCCAGTGTATTCTGAAGGTTCAGCTAACCTATTGACCTAGCCTGAGCAACGGTAGCCAGTAGTAGTAGAAAACTGCTGAATGATATGGCTGAGGATGACTTTCCACTGTACTCGGTGTTAGCAGCGCAGAGGATAGCAAACTAATGTTAAAACTGGAAAAGCAGGTGCTACTTAGGAATATTTTCGGCTGAGCTGATCTATCAACCTGAGTCTGAGCGACATTAACTAGCCTAACTCTTCTTTTCTACGCTTAGAATGCATAAATCTCCACTTGTAGAATGTGATTTTCTATTTTTTTTCTTCTTTTTTAAAATGTTTCAACCTGTCTGATCCCATATTTATGGTTGGCGCTGAAATCGGTAGAAACTGTTTCTTAATAATACATGCATTCTGATCTTGCAGCAGACAAGGAATGTGCATATAGCTCACCCTTTTGAACATAGGTGGTATTTTGCGGCCAATAGCTCTCCTCAGGGTCACCTGTCCACAGACACAAATGTTATTCAAATACACCTGATATATTTAGAGCTACTTTAAGTTTATTTTGGTTATGTAATTCAGGTGAGGCTTAACTTAAAATCTCAAAACAGGTAAAATAGGGGCCTTTCATAGTAGGCAATCTCCAACACTCTGTACCTTTAAAGCTGGGCATACACTGTATGATTTCAGATTTGTTGTTGTCTGTTTCCAACTCACTCTGTACGAATAAATCGACTGCGGAAGTTCCCCAATGGTGTGCTCCCACTGCAACGCCTGTCTATCATGCACGACTTGAGTGCTCCCACTGTACAGCCTGTCGGGCCTTGAGGCCCATCGTCACTAGCATTAATTGTCAATAAAGATTTTTCGAAAGCTCCTAGGTAGGAAGAAGTTTGTTCTTACCATCCAGTGTGCTGAAAAATCTTTAAAAAAGAGGTGCCGGCACTACATTTGACTGCGTAGAGTGTTAAACTGATGGCTAGCACCACTCTGATGGCTAAGAACTTGCATTTTCTTCCTTTCTGTGCAGTTTCTACAAGCCACAAACTGCACTTCATACTTTATGAGTAATTGTTATTAATTATCCATGTGAAGCGCTGGTGTTAGCCTATCACGTGGATTCCCTACAGTTGGCCCAATGGCCATAAACTCGAGGTCATGTTGAAAACTGGCTCAAATTGTACAGTGCAGGTCCATTTTTAGGTAGTATTTTCAACTTCAACAGGGAGACCTTTTGGTGGCCCCGTTCTCTCTCTCTCTTTCTCTCCCTTGCTCCTTCTCTCTCTCTCTGTCTTTCTCTCTCTCTCTTCCTTGACTTCACCTGCTCAGGTGTATCCCGGCTCCAGCAAAATGTCAGCTGGGATAGGCTCCACGCCCCGCAACCATGAACAGAATAAGTGGTGACGGACAATGAATGAATAATAAATAATAGACAATAATCACATTGCAGCCTCCTTTACATAAAAGTGACTAGTGATATTTGTAAGACGAGTGCATAGCGCTCAGTTGATCAGGGCTCAGCCAAATCCAGACCAGCCTGCTGCTGTCTGACAAGAGATCCCACCTCAGAACCGCCTGGCTGATAATCTCATCTCATCACACAGTAATATTTACACAAAACAGTGTCGAGTTAACGGGCCCTGGGTGATGAAACAACTCCCCAGACCATCATTACTCTTCCATTGCCCTCATACCCCATAAAAAAGAGGGGAAGAATAAAAGTGCAGCAGTCCTGCAGAGTCTGTGTAAATGGGGTTAGAGAAACGGGGATTTCATCCTTGGAACCACATCCACCCTTTTCCTGTTTGGATTCTTTGCTGAGTGTTCCCTTTGAAAATGGCTGTTTGGAACACAATGCATAGAGTTGCAGTCGCGTGGCGACGTGACGTTGATGTTTAAAGGAAGTGAGATCAGTGTGTCGTCTGTTAAAATAAATATAACCCTCTGGTCCCCAGCAGCCTTGCTATTCTTCATTAGAAGCAGAAGACAGAAGGGAGGGAAGTTCAAAACAATGCTCTTCTTTGACTCCAATGAACTCTCTGATCATATTCTCTGATACAAAGGATGCATCATGTTTATCTCTCCTTCCTCACCAGCACTTTCTGCCTAACAGGATGCAACGAGGAGCTAGAGGAATATAGGAGGAAAGTGAGAGAGGAAGGTCGGGAGACAGTTCCTTGTTGATATCTTCAGATACTTGTTCTAGATCCCAGCAAAGTGAGGTTGGGAACTTTCCATATTGATGTCATGCAATAGAGATATACATTACTCCTGTAGTTTGTACTACCTGTGAGGAAGTCACTTCCTAACGCAACTACTCGGCAATATGGATGGGGAATCAATGATCAACCGGCAATTAAATCTGCCAGAAGTCTTAATTGGGCTCTCTCACCCGGGGACTGATAGTGGGCGTGTATTGTCTGCTCGCTAAAGCCTGCATGTAACATGGATCTGACCTTTCGTACCTTACCCACACTGCATATAAGAGCCACAGTGGAAATTTCACATGGACAGTGCAAAGCTACATAAAAAATAACACTTTCAATTCAAAATTTTGGAATTCCAGCAAGGTGACTTAATTGCGCTAGAGTGCTTTGATAGATCCTAGAATAATAAACATATGTACCAAATTCCAAACCTCTAGCTGAAGCAGGGTCCGGGGACTGTTATTGTAGGTGGCACTGTGGAACCAGTTTTATATGCCTTCTGCTGAGACCCTTAATATATAGAAATTCCCTCCCTGACTGCCGTGTGTGCAAAATTTGAAATAAAATCAACTCCTTGCTTTACAAAAGGGTCCTTGTAAATGGGCCCTAAAAATAAAGTTCCATCAGCTTGAATTTTAGTCATTGTGGTAACAAATTTCCTGTTGGAATATTAATGTATGAAATATCAGAATGATGATTACCAGATCAAGGTTTTGGTTAACCCAAACTTCAAGACCATTCAAGTACTTTTTCTTTTCTTCAGTATACATGGTTGGGCTTTGCACATGCCCGGGATCTGCAGCAGTGATAATGGTAAATATATTTAGGGGCCGCTGTAGCTCAGTGTGATGAGCAGCTGTCTTCAGATCAGTATTGAGCCAGTTCAAGTCCAACCATGGTCTACATGTCATAGTGTCCCTGAGCAAGACCCTGAAGCCCTATCTGGCCATGTGCTTCAAAGGAGCCACCCACTGCTCCCTCGGTGGCAGGTCAAATGCAGAGAAGTAATTTCACTATGTTGTACCTTGTATGGCTTTAAGTGATCAAAAAATGCTTTCATCTATATTTTTCTGAGTTCATGCATGTCACGACATTTGAGGATGATGAAAATGTTACATTTTTTGCAGGTATTTGATTGTGAACCTTAATAAATATTCATTTTAATCAGGAGAGCTATAGATTATTGTTTGTTGCGCCACATTATATGTGACCATCTGTCAGACAGTTTTTGGTTCTCAGATTCTTTAGGTAGATGCAAAGAATGTAATAATAATAATAATAATAATAATAATAATAATAATAATAATAATAATAATAATAATAATACATTGAATTTATAATGAACTTTACATTTGGATCAAATCTCAAAGAAAAATTATTATTATCATTATTATGAAGTTTATTATTATTTATTGCAGTTTTCTCTCAAATAAAGCTTGTCTACTCCTTGTCATAAAAAAAGTAAATGAATTAGAGAGGACATGAAAGATTTAATGTCTTCCATTGTGTTCTGGGGTTCCTTTATTTACTGTGTCGCATCAAATAGTTGGTCACTCTACCATACATGGGTGATCCAGACTTAGAATACTGTATGCTGTGGCAAGTCAAAACAGATGGAGGGTTTCGGTATGAGTGCAGGTTAGGTATGATGTCATGACAAAAACTTTAGGAGCCCCTGATTCCTTCTGAAAGAGAAAGGTCCACTAAAGTAATAGCAGACCATGACTAATCAAATATTATGCGAGTCCACATCCTTGCTCACTGCTGAAAAATATAGGACACACATCCTTCCTCATCCGACGCCAGCTTTACAGCCCTGCAGCTAAATTTATCCCCCTTTATCTTCTCCTTGGCCTCCAAAGTAACACACCTATCTAAACACAGAAACGTTCTGATCCAATAAAGAGGGTTATGTGTTTTGTTTTTATGGATGCGTATTGAAGAAATGCCATCAAATGAAAGCTGTTTCAGTAACCTTCACGTCAACAGGAGACTCTGGGACCCCTGCAGCTCCTAAATGAGGTTTGCAGATCTGTCAAGCACTAATGTCATCCAAGAAGTCTGACCCTACGGTGTGGAAGTGAGTCATGAGGCACTGAGCTTCACAACCACTCCTTCATGACTCCATGCAAATTCCAAGTGGCAGCCAGAGTAGAGAGCAATTTCCTTTAGCTGTTGACTTAGCTAAATTTGAAACAATGCTTTTGTGTGAAAAATAACTCACATCAACACTGGTATTTAAAGGAGGTTTCAGAATGAAGGTCCCTAGTCATTGAGTTTTTTATCGCGCAGGTCTCATGGATTATTACCGGACTTACTGTGGTGGGTCTGGTCAAATTGCATTGTGACTTCTTCAGAATTGAAGGGACTAGAAATAACTGATCTGACTGCACTGAACCTAGAACGCAGAACAACCAGACAACAGATGATCTCATTACATTAGGCTGAGAGCCTCCGGAACTCCTCTGCACTCTAACAAAGATCCAGCACAACCACTTGTTGTAGAATGATTATGAATAACCTTTGAACCCTGCAAAGGTTCATGACCAGTTAATTGGTGGATTAACATTGGCGTTTCACCATTCAGTCCAGATTTTAAATATAAATAACAGTCTGTACACATTTTGATACAGGAATATCTTTTATCTCTTGTGAATCTACGTCTGCATGGAAAACCTGGTGCATATCTACAATTCCTGGACAACTTTTGGCAGATGAGCACTGTTTTGCAACCACAGCAGGTACTGTCTTGAATTACTTCCACACCCCTCATTACACTTTAAAAAGAGTACTAAAAAGAGTATAGCAGAGACGGTGCATAATCAACATGAATTAAACCAGTCAGAGTGTAATCTACAATTTTCCTTTAAAGGTGCAGTCTGCAAAATATAGAGGTATCTACTGCGCCACCATGACGCCCACAGAGAGGGGGTCATAGTTAATATATTGCTAAAAGTAAACTGGGGAAGCATATTCCTAAGTTGCTAACCAGGAGAAGAGACACTCAGTCCACGATCCCCAGAAACAGGAAGGTCCAAGTGGAGACGCTGTCAATGTTAACCTGCAGCTAATGCTGCCAGCCTCCTTCCTCTTGCTCAAATTTTGTTTTATATGGACCCGGAGCTGCTCCAGGTGTCCCTGGCAGACTGCAAGGATCTCACCGTTTGATGTCAAAGTTTGAATGTCCTCCCCATGTTTAAGTTGGTTCCCTCCTGGTAATCCGGCTTCATCCCATAGTCCAAGAACATGCATTATGGGTGAATTGGTGACTCTAAAGTGACCGTAAGTGTCAATGCGAGCATTAATAGTTGTCTGTCTTGATGGCTCGGTCCTGTGATTAACTGTAGACTTGTCAGTATGGATTAGCTCCATCACTTGGATAGGATAAGATGTTGTGGCTTTCAAAAGGAGCCAGATGAAGTGTCTCAGGTGAGTAGGCGTTCTCTATGGCACCTCCCACTGGAAATTTTCCTGGCACATCCAACTAGAACTCACTGGAGGGTTTACATATTTCATCTGGGTTGGGAATCCCTCGTAATCCCCCAGGATGAGCTTGAAAGTCTTACCAAGGTGATGGAATATCTGGAATACACTGATGCCGCTGAATCCCATTCCTGGGTTACTAGAATTATGGAATTATGTTTAATCAACATCTACCTCTGAGTTTTTGTTTAAAATTGTGAGATTTATATTCAGTTTCTTCAAGACCTCTCCTAACAGGGACACGCCTTCTTGTTGTGCAGAGCAGGTATACATAATGGATTGTGAGACTTGCGGGGGAGTGGAGAGGAATGAATGACTACACATACCAACATCATGACAAAGATCAGGTAGCTGCCAGGATTGCTGTGTGTGTGTGTGTGTGTGTGTGTGTGTGTGTGTGTGTGTGTGTGTGTGTGTGTGTGTGTGTGTGTGTGTGTGTGTGCGTGTGTGTGTGTGTGTGTGTGTGTGTGTGTTTGTGTCAGTGTGTGTGTAAGCCATCACATCACTAAACAATACATAGAGGATTTCACAAAGTAAGCCTTGCATGCAAATCACACCCACTGTGTCTGACCTATTTTTGTAGGGTTAAACACACAGAGACACTTGAAAGCTCTGATGTGCTGAACAGGAAGTGCTCTTCCGGTCAGACTTGTTGTCAGGATATCATTTGAAAACGGTGGCGGGCTTTAGGGTTTTCCACCTGGGCCTGCAGTGCTACACTCCCACAATTATGCTGCCCTCAAATACCTTCACACATTGCAGATACATGCCGCTGACGCGCTGCATAACCAGCACATATTCAAAGATTCAGTCAAATGTATCTAGTGTAACAAAGTGGGTAAAACGAGGTTAAACATCATCATACGACCACCAACAAAACAAAAATGCCATCAAATGGTGTATTAAGTATTTATTGTTTTTCATGCCAGCATTTCCGCTTCCATAAAATACATGACATCAGGCGTAACACTGAATCTGGACCGCATTCACACACAACACCAGTAAACATCTTCAGCAAGCAATAATCAACAGTTATTAAAGATACTTAAGTATTATTAGTATTAGCTATTAAGTATTAGACTCCCCAAAGTTGTTCCTCATCTGAAGCTATAGAGTCTTTTCACTGTTACTGTTCACTGTTAATTGAGACTACATGTATACTGTTCAAATACATATAGTCTCAATTAAAATGTTTATTGATTTATGTTTATTTCATTTTCTGACAATGTCTGGGCTAGCAGAGAAGACCTTGCTTGCCTCAACGGTTCGCCACTGTTTGGAAATTATATCAATATACAAATATTACATATTAAACTAACTGTTTGCAGTACTTCCAACTAAATTCAGGGTATCTCCAGCTTTCAAGAAGTCAAATTTAAGACTTTTTAAGACCTTTCTAAGACCATTATGGTTGGAATTTAAGACCCATTTCAAGTCTATTTAAAAAAGTGCTGGTTGTTAAAAACCACTTTGTGCTTTTCTGATTTGGTATGCTACTCCAAAAAAAAAGTTGCCCAATATTTCAATATTGGGCAACGCACTTCTAACACGCACTAAATTGACTGTTCTCTAACTGTAGGTCATTGAATTTGCATTTACCTATTTTCCCGGTTTAATTACTGTGACTTATAGTTTGAAGAAATAAATGCCAGCAACATTAGCTT